>JAEIGD010000011.1:1962500-3162500 GCA_018903425.1 Zaprionus nigranus | reverse complement strand
ATCATTCGTTGCCCATAACGACAACGCATGCGACATCTGTCGGTGGCAATGGCAATGGCGGCGGTGGCGTCTCCGTTTCAGCTGTCAGCACGAGCAGCGATTACATCAGCGTCAGTGGTGGCGGTGGCGCCATGGGACCCACAACAGCTGCCGCCAGCTCCTCCACAAGCATTACAGCTGCAGTGCCGGCCAGTTCGACTACGTCTGGCATGGTAGCGACATCAGTGGGAGCGGGCTCAGTGGTGGCCAATGGTGTCGGTGTCGGTGTTGGTGTCGGTGGCACGGCAAGCAATGTGAGCATGTATGCGAATGCACAGACAGCGATGGCGCTGATGGGCGTGGCCCTCAAGTCGGAGCACTCGACGACCACCGCATAGCCCCTGCTCCTGGGCGGGACAGGTGGACTGTTGCTTGGCAGCTTGATGGAGTGTGAATAGAACAGAGGACGGGGAACGGGCGGGGACTAAGGGGCAGCTGAAAACAAAATAGCTTAAAGATCTGCGAGGGACAGAGAAAGAGAGAGAGAGATGGAGAGAGGGAGAGGGCAGTAGTTGGAGAATAAGGCGTAAAATGCAGTTATTTAGTGTTAAGTCTGCAAATATTAGCAACTAAGGCATTATGCATAAACAAATTACGATATATATATATATACACATATACATATATATATATATATAATTCTATATATATTTAAAAAGCGAAAGATTAAAAACAAAAACAAATTCTAAATCTATAAGAAAAGCTTAAAGAAAACGAGAAAACACATCTAAAGAAGAGAGAATAAAAAAACAACAGAAAATACCTTAAAAATACAATTCACAAATTGTATTCGATTAATCTTTGAGTTAAACAACAAGTAAAACTGCTGCAGACACATGCGAAAAACAGAAGAGAATAAAGATTGTTTATATTTTAAAAATATAAAAAAAACCCCTACATAATAAACACAATATGTATAATACTATATAATACTAAAAGTCTACTACATACATATACATAAATAATAGAAGCCGAAGCAGAAGTGTATAATATGTAAACTAATTCAAAAGCAGCGACTAAATCTGATTTAAACACTCACACACAGACATCCTACACACCCAATACTGTCTCTAACACACACACACACACACACACAGATACCTTCGACATCTAACTTAAGTTACACAAACATAAAAAAAACTCTTACTAAAACTTAAAAAAAAATTAAATCTAAAAACAACAAAAAAAAAACACGCAAAACTTGGACTGATTTTATAAATATTTTTTTATTCATATTAACTGATAATTAAAAAAAAGAAAACCAACAACTGTAAGAATCGAAATGAAAGAAGAAAAACGAAAAAAAAAAACACCATACATAAGAAAAGAATCAAACGACATATTTTTATTATGCCCTCCTTATATTTTTAAAACATAACAACAACAACAACATTAACATGCATGCAGAGAAGAATTTACATACATCGTTTTTTATATATTCGCATCATATTTCACAAACAGTTTTTATTTCTCTCTTGTACATTTAACAATTGGCGTCGTTTTTTATAACGTAAAATTGTAAACAACAATAACAACAACAACAAAAAGAAAGTGATTGGAGTCTTACTCAAAAAAGGCATTAACGGTATTAATTAAAATTAATTACACAATTTCGTAAATAATACATAAAAACATAATAATTAAAAAACAAAATTCAAAACAAAGTTTCAATCACTTGACATGCGCGCACACACACACACTCACCCGCACACACACACACAGCACCCCATTAACATACACCAAAAGACTTCAATATTAATTTATAAATTGAATATTAATCGAAAAATTTTGTATAAATTGTATAAATTATATATTTTTGGCAAAATCAAAATCAAAAAAAAACAAAAAGGAAACAAAACAAATCACGTGCAAAATACAACATTGTATATTTTAGATTGATTATTTCGGCAATTTGCTTTATTCGGAATTATGTTATGCAATTTTTATTGATTAATTTGAATATATATCTATCTATATTATTTTTCATTGTTTTTGTGCTTTTGCTGCTTTTGCTTTTGAAATGTGAAACAAAAACAAACACAAATTGTTGGCCTTATTTTAACTTAAATCAAATTTATTCTAATTTTAGTATCGATTTGTAAAATACGACGAAATCATTAAAAATAAACCCAAAACAAAAACTACAACAATAACAACAAACAAATTATGTAAAGTTGAGATAATTTCTTTTAATTGTGTATAAAGTGACCGACAAATTTGTTTGAAATGTGCAATTCTTTATTTTTACTACTATTATTATTATTATTATATACGATTATTTACGTTACACACACACATACACATAGTTTATATATAATTTTCACACTTATACACACACACACACTGATACACTCACTGATATTTAAGTAAATTTAATTTATAACCATTGAATTTTTTATACTATATACTTTATAAATCGAAATCATTGAAAATTCAAGAAAATCATTTGTAAACTGCACTCGATCGAAAACAGAAACACAGTGAATAATTTAATTATAAAACAAACATATATTTAAACACACAATATTAACACCAACAACAACAACAACAAACAACAACAACCTATTAGTGGAAGAATCCCCTATTACCGAGTATACCGGTCTCTTAAGTTTTCATTATACAATTGATTTAAATCTTAAGTTTTTTCTAGTATGCAACAATGCGCGTTTAATTATTATACATAATTTGTTTTGTAGTTTTACTATAATGTAAAAAAAAAAAAACAAAAATGCAAAAATCTATCATAATATCTAAATAATTTTTACTATTTTACGAAATGCAAGAATGGAACATGCAAAAAGAAATACACAACAATATACAAAATATACACAATATATAAATGAAAATGTGTTGAATGAAAAAAGAAATTCAAGCATAAACATAAAATGCAGCAAATTTGTTTTATTTATGTTTTTTTTATCGATTTTTCAATTTTACTTACTTATTTTCCTTCGTTTTGCTTTTGATTTCATAGAAGAGGATGAATGAAGGACAAGAAAGCAAAGACTCGATAGAATAAGGGCACTACAAAGTGTGGATCGACAGATCAATAGATCGATAAATACGTGCAATTTGATTGAAATTTGCATATGCGAAGCAAATGGCTGTGAAGTTGGCTTTTCAGAGATTGTGTCTGCTATGGAAAATGATTAAGAATATTGGCAAAAGCAAACTAACAAGAAAGGAGAAAATTAAAGCACAACTCTAAAGTATTTGAAAGAATTTTTGGCATACCGAATGGAAAGGAAGGGAAAATGATAGGAAGAAAAAGCATGGGTTAAGTGAACGGAAATCAACCTATTTATTAGTTATTTGTAGTAGTCCAAGTTTTAGTTTTGCCAATTGGAAAACCAAAACCATAAAATGATTTTAAAAAATGGGTGAATACCTAAAGGATTAATGAACCATAAGACGCGCTATAAAATAGCTTTAGATGATACTAAATAATTTGCTAAAAAACTTTTTAAGAACTATAACAAATAATTTCAACAACTTTAATTGAAAATACTTCAACAAGCTGATGTCATGTCAAGTGTGAAATAATTAGTATATATATATATAAAATATAACTTACGGAATAACACAATCTAACCTTTTAAACAAAACACGGTAACATATTTAAGATTAAAACTCCTCGCGCCCTCGCTAAAAATATTTCTTTAAACTTTAATAATGCATACTTAAGGAATAATGAAACGCAATTGGAGAATAAACAAAAGCCCCTCTAACGTAAGCCGAATTGTAAATATGTAAGTAGTACGAACCAGGTACTACTTGAGTAACTCTCGCTCGATGATGAAACATTATGACAAGCAACAAATACGAAACATACAAAAAAGCAACCTGACAAAATTATAATGATGAACATAAGGTATAAAGTAACAAACTTGTTGAGATATCCATTCATATAATACGACAAACAAACAAAACAAAACAAAACAAAACAAAAGAAACAAAGAAAAGCAAATGCAATGCAAACAAATCGTTATGTAGATTTTTGAAATTCATGAAACGAAATGAGAATCAAGAACTTTATTTAATTTTTATGCACTGTTTTCTGTTATGTGTAACTTGTAACTTGTTTTGCCCTGATAAAAACCCATACATACTTAACATACATACTTACTCATCCTAAAACTTAGAAGATCTATACGATCCGTTAACGAGAGCACACAGCTAAGCCTATCCTTAAAAAAAACATGAAATAAAAACAAAAAAAAATGAAGAACGAAACGAAATTGAAATAAAGTTTTGTGTTCAACTTGTAGATATTGATCCTGAATTGAAAACTACCTCAAACGAAACATTCAAATGCAACACGATTGAAAGGTTTTTGAGCATTAATAATAAACGTAACTACAAGCGAGACCTTAGCATCAGCGCTAACCACAAATATTACACAAATGTTACACAAAACAAAACATTAACAAAAGTGAATACGATATGATACGTTTGTTCTCCCGTTTCCATACCGCTAATCATACACACACAACCACAAAAAAGAGAATAAACTAATACCCAAGATGTTTCAGTTCGCAATCTGATTAGAATAATAAGCTCCTAACGCCTTTTTAGAGGTACCACCTGTATTGCAGGTCGCAAATCATAATAATACAAATAATGAGAATCGAAACTAATGCGAAAACAATGCATGTTTTTTTGAAATCAGTCGGAAATATCAGTAAACACAGCAGAAATTTAATTCACCAAACACAATCGTACGCTAATCAAGTTAAGTTTTAAGTTGTGTAGTTTTCTCACTGCCAAAGAAAAAATACAAGAAATGATGACAAAACAAAACAAAACTGGATATAATCATATTTACGTTATTATTAGAGAAACCAAAACTGAAACAGAAAAGAACTGGCAGACAAAACGATTGAAATCTATATTTAAATAAAGTCAAATTTCATTTGCAATGTGTAGCAATCAGTAACTATACGAGTACATACCCAATGAATTATCTACAACATAGTATAGACATACTATTAAAAAAAAAAAAAACAAACAAAACGAAAAACTACAGTTACGTGAGAAACAATTTAATATTTAATGAAAATACGTGTACGCAAAACTACGCACATTATTCAAATGCAGTTAGCAGGAAAACCCCGGAAAATATAACTTAAAACTGAATTGATGGCATTTTAGTGTTACGAGAAACAAAACAAAAAAAAACGAAACGAAAATATATTCAATTTAATATTCTAATCAAAAAAGGCGGACAACAAAGAAAATACGTAATAGACATGATAATACATACTTGAAAACCGTTATTCACATCCTATTTTATTTCTTCTAAGCATCACTAAAAAATTGGAAAATAAGTGTTTTTTTTTATTCTTTTTAAAAGCTACACTGCCACAAATCTTATGTTACTTCTTAGCGCTATATGGAAAATCTGGTTGGTGTTTAACCCAGTTCTCACTCTATGGCAACTTGAGATTTATTCGCTTTTTTTTATTACTGAGAGCCGTAATACATTTAAATGAGAGAGATGTAGAGATTGTTAGCATTTAAAGCCAAACAAACCATTGAATATGCATACCTTATTAATATCGTTTATTATTTATTATCTATCGAGCGTAAATAATATGTATTTGGTACACGGAGACAGGTTAGCTTGTTATTTTCTGAGAACTTAAGGTGCATTGATCTATATACATAGACATAACTTATACTTAAACTTACTGAAATTTGTAGTAATCAAACTGACATTAATTTTGAAATTCTATCAGTCAAATGAATATTACAAAAAACAAAACACAAAACAGTTTAAACAATTTTTTATACTACGAGTATAACTTGACTTAAGTTTGAGAGTAAAACAGAAGATATTTATACACATATAAAATGTAATTTGCTATTTACGTGTAACTTTGGGCGATGGAGTGGCAGTACATTAACTAAAATTGATAAATATGCAATTCTAGGGCGCATAAAATTACATTTTTGAAATTAATTACATACATAACAAATCTACTTAGGTTTAGACAACACATACACTTTAAATAGTTTTTAAACTAAGCTGTACATATACAATATATATGAAACGTGTAATAAAATAAAAAATATATATTTAAAATATGTTCAAACGATTTCCATGATACCTGATTTTTTAATTCATCGATCTATCGATATATTACTGAGGAAATGGCAACATTTGTGTGCTCTCTTAGCAACATTTGAATTATATGGCAGCACTGTTTGCTCAAAAGTATCGCAGTTGCAAAGTATCGATTCAGTTGCCAGTTTGGACGCCGCACAGTAAGAAAATTAGGATAAATTATATATTAATAGAAAAGGTGAGCAAAATGTAAGTTAATAACATATTTTGTATGTTAGTAATAGGCAGGAGTAAATTGTTAAAGTGAGTGTGCATAGTTAAAGTCAGTTTTTTAGCAACACGCAAGCTTGTTATTGGCACGTCTTGCGTCGCAAGATGGCGGCACGGGCTTGTTCTGAAAAGAAAACAGTAAAGATAAAATTATTGGCAATTGGAAATATATTTTGTTTGCGTCAGATGAAAACATTTTGAAGAGCTGGCGACAAATGACTGAAAAGATGTAACCATTTTTAATAGTGGCTTTGAGGTTATGTTTGTGTCCCATTGCGCCAAAAGTGGAACCAAGTCGAAGAGCAACTTTCACCTACTCTAATTGCAGCATTTGATTTTCCCAATTGCAGATAACTAACAATGGGAGATTCTGACGATGAATACGATCGCAAACGACGTGATAAATTCCGTGGAGAGCGGGACAGTTACCGGCCCGAACGCCGGGACGAGCGTCGACCTATAGGCGGGGGTGGCAATGCTCGTGATGAGTGGTCGGATCGGTAAATAGAGTGCTAATTAGGAACTAAGAGGCGTCATTTAATATTCTTTTACTTCAAAGCAATCCTTTTCGTGGTAGTTCGGCTGCAGGCGGCGGTGGTGGTGGTGGAGGAGGAGGCGGTGGTGGCGCTCGCCATCGGCCGGATTACAGTGATTATCGTGGATCTGGCTCACGTCCACGCTACGGTTCACCCGGACGTGAAATGCCGCCAACGAAACGTATGCGACCCGATTGGGGTGACAGTGAAATGCGCTCAAATCCGCGGTTTGGTAAGTGCATTGAATGTGCTCATGTTGAAGTAAGTGAAAATCTGTCTTTCTATCTTCTCATTCAGGCTATGATCCATATCTAGTGCAGGCATGGAATGACCACTATCAATCATTACATTCAGCCTACTCCCATGCAAGCCATGCACCTTCAGCACGTGACTCAGTGGGCCAGTGTGGGCGGTGCAAGTGATACGCAAACCCAACCGGCTATGCTAACTCTGAAACAGTTCTTGGATACGCAAGATGAGAATATATCCGACTCGGAAGTGATGCGTAAATACACCGAATACAAAACGGATTTTAAGCGACAGCAGCTCAACGAGTTCTTTGTGGCACACAAGGATGAGGAATGGTAAGTAGCAACAAAAATAAGAAGAATACAACAACAACGAGATAATATCTGCAACAACAACAGAAAATTCTCAACATTTTGATTGATCTCTAATCTCGGTGTGAATGCAAATCATAAACCTCTGTATATTTATTATTAAGTTTTTCTCTGCAGCTTTGTTGGGTTTAATGGCGTTTTGCGAACTGAGAGTCAGAGACGAGCCACTGATTCAGCCTCGGCCTTTGCCCCAATAAATATATATATAGCCACATACATATATATATAGAAAAATATATAACTTTAAATTTAAATTAGCCCGGCGAGCAATGCCGTGGGTGTGTTGATATTTTTAAAACCGCGATTTATTTAAATTCGTTGCGAGCAAATACATAAAAAATAATTAATATTTGTATATGCACTATATAAATAATGTGTGCATATACGTGAAAACGCTTGCAAAGGTAAGACTTTGGGTACTTAATATGCCATGTACAAGCAAAAGCTATAAATAAAATCCAATTAAAATTTCAAATATTATATTAGCCAGAGGAAGCGCCGGAATCTACACACAATCCCAAATAAATGCGTCCCTTTCACTGCATTGTCATTAAAACTGTATAATATCTTTCGCAGGTTCAAGAACAAATACCATCCCGAAGATAGTGTGCGACGAAGCGAGGAACAGCGCGGTTTCCTCAAGGTAAGCAAGCGTAACTCATAAGTAGATCAGGTTAACTGTACAAAATGTTTCTATAACTTACAGAGACGCACAGATGTATTTCTGGAGCTGCTTGATAACGGCACTATTAGCAGCGTAAAGGTAGACTCCTCGCAAGCGGATGCCTTGGTGCGTGTACTCGACACTTGTGTTATCAAACTAGAGGGCGGAACTGACGAGGATCTAAAAATACTCGACGAAAAGCCCAAAGATCCACCCATCGTATATGAACGCAAATCGGAAACAAGTGAAACGACGGCTGTGACCAAAAGAGAGCCACCGGATAGTCCTAAGCCGACGAAAACTGAAAAGGATGAAGAGATGCCGTTAGTTGTATCACCGCAGCGTAAGAATTTGCGGCCTGTTAATTCTGATGAAGAGAATTGGGATGAGGATGACGCGGGTGCTGCAAAGTCTCTGGCTGCAGAGAAAGCAAAGAAGAAAGGAGCAAAAGAGCAAACTGAAAACCCAACTGATACCGATGACACTGAGCAAAGTCAGAAAAAGAAAAAGACAAAGAAACGTAAGCGCAACAGCAGCGACGATGATAGTTCGTCTTCATCATCTTCGGATTCGGACAGTGATTCTGACGAGGAGAAGGTGAAACAGAAATATGATGTCGAGGAAGGTCTGCGTGCCGAACAAAAAGCCGAAGCAGAAAAAGATAAAGAGGAGAGAGAGGCAGCTAAAGCCAAACAGTTGGCGCCCGCCAGTCCTAAGGAAGAAACTGAAACTGCCGCACCTGCTTCACCAGCTGCTGAAGACGATGGTGATAAAGATGAAGGAAAGGAAGCACCAACAATCAAAATTGAATCGGTCGGTGAAGAGAACGAGTCGGAGACAAAGGAAGGAAGTTCCGAAAATCCAGGGAATAAGGAGGACGAAAAAGAAGAGAACAATGGAGAAGTGGAGATAGTAGATCCAGAAAAACCGGCATCTTCGACAGTCGCAGATGATAATGTTACGGAGACCATCGACTTGGACAAGGAGAAGGATGGTCCTCATCCAAGAGCACTACATCGTACTTCATCCATCTTTCTGCGCAATCTGGCGCCTTCAATTACCAAGGCGGAGATCGAGGCTATTTGCACTCGCTTTAGTGGATACTTACGCGTTGCTATTGCTGATCCTCTAGTTGAACGTCGTTGGTATCGTCGTGGTTGGATCACCTTCACGCGCGACGTAAACATTAAGGAGATCTGCTGGAGTTTAAACAATCAGCGTCTACGTGACTGCGAAATGGGCGCCATTGTTAATCGAGATTTAAGTAGGCGTGTACGCCCAGCCAATGGTATTACGGGTCACAAGCAGATTGTTCGTGCCGACATAAAGTTATGCGCAAAGATTGCCATGAATCTGGACGAGCGATTCAAATTATGGAGCGAATCGATCGCCATAGAGCCAATTAATGTTGATGGACAAACCAGCGGTGGTGATGTACCAACAAATGGAAGTAATTCCACAACGTATGGTTTCAATTCCAAGAATCCCGTGCTTCAGAACATAACGGATTACCTCATCGAGGAAGCTTCTGCCGAGGAGGAGGAATTGCTGGGTTTGTCTGGTGACAACAAAGACGGTGAGGGTGAGCCCATCGAGCGTGATGAAGCTCTGCTGACAGTCCTCGATCGGCTTGTGTTGTATTTGCGCATTGTTCACTCGGTGGACTATTACAATCACTGTGAGTATCCGTACGAGGATGAAATGCCCAATCGCTGTGGCATTATCCATGCACGAGGTCCGGCTCCCATGCGCGTCAACAGCAACGATGTTCAGGAATATATCAAGGCGTACGAAGGCAAACTGCAACAATTTCTGGCAAAGAGTGTTCAACTAACCGATGATGATATCAAGGAGCTAGGTGCCAAGAATCCTGAAACAGAAGTGGAGAAATTCGTGCAGGCCAACACACAGGAACTGGCCAAAGATAAGTGGTTGTGCCCATTGTCTGGCAAGAAATTCAAGGGTCCTGAATTCATACGCAAACACATTTTCAACAAGCACGAAGAGAAGGTCGATGAAGTTCGTAAGGAGGTGCAATATTTTAATAACTATTTGCGAGATCCGAAGCGTCCACAACTGCCAGAGCATCCAGGCAGCTCTAAGCGTACAGAATCCGAGTCTGGACGTGGCGGTGGGGGGTAAGTAGCCCATCTCGTCTATCAGAAGATCAGCCATTAAAGTTGTGCGTCTTTTGCAGCTACCGGCCGCCAGTATATCCTCCCTTCTCGGGCATGCCCTATGGATTTGCTCCACCCATGATGGGTGGTGCCGGAGGTCGCGGAGGCCGCAATTTTCCACCAGTGCGCAGGTTAGTATATCAAATTGATTTTAGCTTTTATTTATAGGCTTTAAATATTGCTATCAGCAGCTTAAAGTTAGCTTAAAGAATCTGCTATCCGGTTAGAATAGAAGCTGCTTGTGTTGTCCGTTAAATATATACTATTAGCTGATTTTAAAGCAGTTATGTATTCCTTATTAGAAACATAATTTGTGGAGTATACGACTACACCATAATATAAAGCCAATAAAAAGACACTGACTAACTGGTTCAAAAACATTAAAATAAGATCCGTCACATTTTTTCAGTTATAAATCACCTTTTTTGTTTTTATTTAACATGGATCTTCCACTTCGAGTTATGAATTTATTAATTTTAATTTATATTGAAACAAGATCATTTAATTGTCATGTGAACTCAGTCTAAATATCATCTAAAGAGTCGTTGGTCGATTTACAGCGAATTTGTTTTCCCTTGGGCTTTAAAGGCAACCATTTCCGGCTTAGCCAATATCACGCCCAACCACCATAAGTAAAACAACAAGAACACACCAGTTACAATAAGAGAAACTAAGTGTCTTGTCTCACATCTACTTCATTCTATATTTGTTTTCATTTTTGTTGGCCTTTAAACGGAATTTGTCACAACTTTTTTGTGTCGCAAATTTTTTGCAGAGAATTGCCTTTGGAACATCAACGCCGGCTTATCGGTTACCATGATTTGGATGCGCCCGTTAATTCCGATATGTTTGACTAATTAAGTAGCACAAAGAGCAGAAGTTCAGGTCTTCGGTCAATCAATTAAATCAATTCAAGCAATGATAGCATAAAGGGAAACAACGTATATAATAAATACAAATGATATATTAAACTCCAGGAATAATTATGACTAAATAATCATGTTACTTTCCATATGTACAATACGAAGATTGTATTTAAAAAAATGAGAAAAAAAAATAAACCCCAATAGCCATTAACATTTTCATTTTACTTAATAAAAACGTCAAACCTTTCAACTTAAATTCGAATTTTTTTTACGAACTCTCATAACCAAAATAAATGTTTGTTTTATTTTAAGATATTTGTGTTAATAATTTCTCCATCTAAACTCCACATTCTCGTTGCTTACAGACCCGGTGGTTTTGATTATCGCGCCAGATCACACTACCGGGACTTGGACGCACCGCAAGAGCCGTACTAAAATCAAAAATATCCAAGAGAAACCATAAGTAAACACAATTAGTTTTTAATATTAGCAAACAGGCACTGATCAAGTAATCAAATAATAGCAAGAGAGATTTTACTTAAGCCATTTTTAAAGATCGATTCTATACGTATATATTTATGTACTTCTTAAAATTTTAAACCAATCGGATCTGATTTATGCATGTTTTGTATTGCTTGAAAAGAGTAATAAATGTATAAATAAAATTTGGATTCTGATGTTAATGTAAAACTTAGCCAAGTGAAGGGATATAGGGATATAATGGCAGGGAAGTGAAAATGGACTTAACTGGAAATCGGCATTAAAAAGGTTTACAACATACGAAGGTAAGATTTGATAATATATGTACACAATGAAACTTTGTTTTAGTTAATTATACCTACAATATTTATTCGAATAGACGGAGAAGCAATCGGCCAATGGCAAGCGCAATGCAGATAACTGTGATCTGTAGCACTCGATGATACACATAAAGGCTTAAAAAAATAGAAATATTGAAATGGAATTTAAAGCAGATCTTGGAAACATATTGAAAACTTACCGTTTTATAGATTTGAGACCTCGTGCAATGGACTCTGGGGTTGGATCCTGCTTGCCGATGTATTTGCGCGTTCCAAACATTGCTTGATTGAAAAAGTTTTCCCAATCGATAAACTCTATATCGAATGGAAATAACTGTTGATCCGCTTTAGACATTGACTTCCAAAGCCCAGTCGAGTTGGTATTATTGAAGGTAAAATGGGTTTGCATGAAATAGGAGATTATATCCACATTCATGTGTATCTTCTTATACAGTTTGATAAGACGGGGTTTTTTTTTCCTTTTAGGCGCAGTATTATATCTAGAATATAGCCAGGCAGCAGATGGTAAAAGAAGATGGCTAACTTATACAGCCAGGGATTGGTGACGTATTTCACGAAAGGATACCAAACACAGTTCTCCAGGGGACAAATGTCACGTTGGCTCTCAATGACTCTCTTAAAGTAACGTATATTTACATCATTGTTTTTATGAGGAACATAGTTATAGATGATCGGTGGCAATTGACTTTTCCCCTGAGCGGCCAGCTGAGCAGTTTTCCAACAGCTAGAAAGAACTACGTTGACACAGTTGTCGACAGGCACAACATACATTTTAGTATTTTCATCGGCTGGTAAAATACGTAGAATTCCATAGGAGGCGCCGTGGACAATTGCCATAGGCCCATATAGGTTATCAATCCAGCCGACAACGGGTTCCTTGGCAGTCCCTAAAACTAAAAGAATACCCATTAAAATCGCATATAAATTCGAAGCCTCATTACATACTTGCTCCTGGGCGAAATATGCAGACCGGCAGTTTGTCTGACTCAGTGAGGATTAGCTGCTCGCTTAGCGCTTTCGTGTAGACATACGTATTCGGGAACTTATCCATCAAAGCTGGCGCCATACCGTCGAGCACATCATCATCCAGCATCTGCCTCAACTGAAGTACCTTGTCGACACTGCAGTTAAGGTGATCCGGATAGTACATTTCTTCTATGTGGGGTGTGACGCAATTGGAGAATGCCGTCGATACGTATACAAATGACTCAAGGTGGTTCATCTCTTTGGCCAACTGCAGCATGAGGCGTGTTGCACGCGTATTGATGTCAAGTGCCTGGTGCAGGGGCTCGACAAATCGCACTGTGGCCGCACTGTGCACCACCAATTGCACCTGCTCCGTCAGTATTTGGCGATCCTTCAAACTAATGCCCAGATCGGGCTCTAGACAATCGCCAGGAATGGCAATAACTTTATCCAACGCATTACAATTCGATTTAAGTAAAACCTCAAAGAGCTAATCATACGAAAGCGTAAACTAACAGAAAAATTGAAGAAATGTGGGGCCACTCACCGGGTCACTACTCCAGGCGGCAATACGATCCTGTATCTCCTTTCCACGCTTGGGTCGAATTAACACATAGATGCGGTGCACCTCCGTCACGCGCAGCAGTTTCTCAATGGTAACTAAAATACACAATCGTTTTAGCTAAAGTCTGAACATCACTTGAAAACTATGTAATATGTAATTTTCCAATCATTGATTAATGAATCGTGTATCATTGCTTTGTACCACTTTCCAATTATTATTAAAATAGTTTTGTTTTTGTAGAATGCGATTATTTCGGACTTTACTCCTTTCAATTCGAATCCATGTTTTGTAAATTTTCAATTTACTTTAATAAACTGAATAGATTGTGCCAACACGATTAGTTAATTTAATAAATATAAAGTCAATTTCAAAAGATCGTTAGGTTAAATAGAACTTGTAATAGTCCAATCACTTTAATAAACTAGATATTCATATGCATAAGTCATATTCAAGAAATTCAGCGGAACGAAAAAAATCAACTGTGAGTCTTAACTTTTCAGTTTCCTTCATTGCTTGTTCAACATTGAAGCTCAATTTGTTTTATCACGTTAATTAATAGAGAATTATTAATTCAATTCTTTAAATATATGTTCAATCTCAACGTAATTGTAAACTATCGATTAAATTATTATGTTCTACCTCTTCCCACGAATCCACTGCCACCAGTTATGAAAATAGTTTTGTTCTTGTAGAATGGGATCATTTCGGACTCTACTGCTGCCATTTCGAATCCTTTTTTATGTTTTTCTGATTCACTAAACTGTTTAGATTACACCGAGTCAACAAACGAAATTAACTAAGCTTTACTTGCGAACAAATGGCAAGTGCAGTGTTTTTTCTATGGGTTTTATAGAGGCAATTTGACAGTAAATTGAATATTTACATACAATATTCATTGTCAATGTTAGGAATGCATTTCTAAATGCATTTCTACACAATCCATCTACATATTGATTCATTGTCAATGTTAGGAATGCATTTCTAAACAATCCATCTACATATTGATTAATAGTCACTTTGGTTCAGACATATATAGTACATATGCAAGAAATAAAACTTAACGAAACGCAATCGGAGAAAATGAGAATTCTATCAAACCATGTTCGACTGAATCGATTAGTCGAGGTTGAATGAGCATTTACAAATTGTTATAACTAGCTATAATGCAAACAAGAATTCAAGTTAATTAATCAATTGAAGTTATAAGCCGTAAATTTATTTGAATATATTTTAAAACTTTACAAATTTTTACAAACATTTTGAACATTTGAAACATTTGTTATAATATTTCTTCACTCAATCTCCTTTGCCAGTTGGTCGTACTAGACTGTATCAATAGTACTTCTGGAAATATATAGATTAGACCGATAACGATACAGTTTTCATTCACCTAAAACATACTTCCAATATTTATCGCCACAGTAGGAGAAACCAACGGCCTATGGCAAGTATACTGAATGCAAGACCGATGTGCAGCAACCAGTGGAACATACGTAGGCTACAAAATTAATAAAATTATATCTATTGGATATCTAGACTCACAAAAATAACATACCGTCTCATCCGCTTGCGAGCCCTTTCTAAGGACTCTTCGCTAGGGTCCTCCTTGGCTAGGTATATGCGCATTCCGCGAAATGCGCGTTTAAAATAGTTGTCCCAATCGAAGAACTCCATATCGAATGGAAAGAGCTGTTGATCCGCTTTAGTCATTGAATTCCAAAGCCCACTTGAGTTGGAAATATCGTAGCTGAAATGGGTTTGAAGGAAATAGGAGAGTACGTCCATGCTCTTGTGTACCTTCTTATACAATTTGATAAGTCGTGGTTTTTTCCCTTGCAGGCGTAATAACATATCTAGAATGTAGCCAGGCAGAAGATGGTAAAACAAGATACCCAGCTTATACAGCCAAGGAATGGTGATGGGTATAGCGAAAGGATACCAAATGCTATTTTCCAATGGGTGGATCATTCGTTGTTTTTTCCGTAATCTACGAAATCGCCTGATTTAAATGGATTTTTTGGATGGGGCACTAAGTTATAGATAGCCGGAGGAGATTGACGATTATCCTGTGCTGCCACCTTAGCAGTTTTCCAACAACAGCTCAGCAGCAGGTTAACACATGTGTCCACGGGAATAGAATTGCATGGCAATGCACAATCGAGTGGCACTACTCGCAGAAAACCATATGCGACGCCGTAGAGTACAGCGATGGGTCCATATATGTTATCAATATAGCCGGAAATGGGTTCCTTATCGGTTGCAAGAACTAAAGAAGAAAAAATCCCAAATTACCAGGAGCGCATGCATTTAAAAAAGCATCACTTACTTGCCGCAGGGCGGAATACACAAACTGGCAACTGGTCCGACTCTGTTTGGATCAACTGCTCGCTCAAAGCTTTCGTGTAGGTATACGTGTTCGGAAACTTATTTTGCAGAACTGCCGTCATGTCATCGAACACCTTCTCATCCAGTATCTCCCTCAACTGAAGCACCTTTTCGACACTGCAGTTAAGGTGATCCGGATAGTACATTTCTCCTATGTGGGGTGTAACGCAATTGGAGAATGCCGTCGAAACGTATACAAATGACTCAAGGTGGTTCATCTCTTTGGCCAACTGCAGCATGAGGCGTGTTGCACGCGTATTGATGTCCAGTGCCAGGTGCAGGGGCTCGACAAATCGCACTGTGGCCGCACTGTGCACCACCAATTGCACCTGCTCCGTCAGTATTTGGCGATCCTTCAAACTAATGCCCAGATCGGGCTCTAGACAATCGCCAGGAATGGCAATAACTTTATCCAACGCATTACAATTCGATTTAAGTAAAACCTCAAAGAGCTAATCATACGAAAGCGTAAACTAACAGAAAAATTGAAGAAATGTGGGGCCACTCACCGGGTCACTACTCCAGGCGTCAATACGATCCTGTATCTCCTTTCCACGCTTGGGTCGAATTAACACATAGATGCGGTGCACCTCCGTCACGCGCAGCAGTTTCTCAATGGTAACTAAAATACACAATCGTTTTAGCTAAAGTCTGAACATCACTTGAAAACTATGTAATATGTAATTTTCCAATCATTGATTAATGAATCGTGTATCATTGCTTTGTACCACTTTCCAATTATTATTAAAATAGTTTTGTTTTTGTAGAATGCGATTATTTCGGACTTTACTCCTTTCAATTCGAATCCATGTTTTGTAAATTTTCAATTTACTTTAATAAACTGAATAGATTGTGCCAACACGATTAGTTAATTGAATAAATATAAAGTCAATTTCAAAAGATCGTTAGGTTAAATAGAACTTGTAATAGTCCAATCACTTTAATAAACTAGATATTCATATGCATAAGTCATATTCAAGAAATTCAACGGAACGAAAAAAATCAACTGTGAGTCTTAACTTTTCAGTTTCCTTCATTGCTTGTTCAACATTGAAGCTCAATTTGTTTTATCACGTTAATTAATAGAGAATTATTAATTCAATTCTTTAAATATATGTTCAATCTCAACGTAATTGTAAACTATCGATTAAATTATTATGTTCTACCTCTTCCCACGAATCCACTGCCACCAGTTATGAAAATAGTTTTGTTCTTGTAGAATGGGATCATTTCGGACTCTACTGCTGCCATTTCGAATCCTTTTTTATGTTTTTCTGATTCACTAAACTGTATAGATTACACCGAGTCAACAAACGAAATTAACTAAGCTTTACTTGCGAACAAATGGCAAGTGCAGTGTTTTTTCTATGGGTTTTATAGAGGCAATTTGACAGTAAATTGAATATTTACATATATTTATGCACTTTATAAATATTCATTATCAATGTTAGGAATGCATTTCTAAATGCATTTCTAAACAATCCATCTACATATTGATTAATAGTCACTTTGGTTGAGACATATATAGTACATATGCAAGAAATAAAACTTAACGAAACGCAATCGGAGAAAATGAGAATTCTATCAAACCATGTTCGACTGAATCGATTAGTCGAGGTTGAATGAGCATTTACAAATTGTTATAACTAGCTATAATGCAAACAAGAATTCAAGTTAATTAATCAATTGATGTTATAAGCCGTAGTTTTATTTGAATGTATTTTAAAACTACAAATTTTTACAAACATTTTGAACATTTGAAACATTTGTTATAATATTTCTTCACTCAATCTCCTTTGCCTGTTGGTCGTACTAGACTGTATCAATAGTACTTCTGGATATAGATAGATTAAAGCGATTACGATACAGTTTTCATTCACCTAAAACATACTTCCAATATTTATCGCCACAGTAGGAGAAACCAACGGCCTATGGCAAGTATACTGAATGCAAGACCGATGTGCAGCAACCAGTGGAACATACGTAGGCTACAAAATTAATAAAATTATATCTATTGGATATCTAGACTCACAAAAATAACATACCGTCTCATCCGCTTGCGAGCCCTTTCTAAGGACTCTTCGCTAGGGTCCTCCTTGGCTAGGTATATGCGCATTCCGCGAAATGCGCGTTTAAAATAGTTGTCCCAATCGAAGAACTCCATATCGAATGGAAAGAGCTGTTGATCCGCTTTAGTCATTGAATTCCAAAGCCCACTTGAGTTGGAAATATCGTAGCTGAAATGGGTTTGAAGGAAATAGGAGAGTACGTCCATGCTCTTGTGTACCTTCTTATACAATTTGATAAGTCGTGGTTTTTTCCCTTGCAGGCGTAATAACATATCTAGAATGTAGCCAGGCAGAAGATGGTAAAACAAGATACCCAACTTATACAGCCAAGGAATGGTGATGGGTATAGCGATAGGATACCAAATGCTATTTTGCAATGGGTGGATCATTCGTTGCTTATTCCCGTAAAATACGAAATCGCCTGATTTTAATGGATTTTTTGGATGGGGCACTAAGTTGTAGATAGCCGGAGGAGATTGACGATTGTCCTGGGCTGCCACCTTAGCAGTTTTCCAACAACAGCTCAGCAGCAGGTTAACACATGTGTCCACGGGAATAGAATTGCATGGCAATGCACAATCGAGTGGCACTACTCGCAGAATACCGTATGCGACGCCGTAGAGTACAGCGATGGGTCCATATATGTTATCAATATAGCCGGAAACGGGTTCCTTATCGGTTGCAAGAACTAAAGAAGAACAAATCCAAAATTACCAGGAGCGCATGAATTTAAAGTAGCATCACTTACTTGCCGCAGGGCGGAATACGCAAACTGGCAACTGGTCCGACTCTGTTTGGATCAACTGCTCGCTCAAAGCTTTCGTGTAGGTATACGTGTTCGGAAACTTATTTTGCAGAACTGCCGTCATGTCATCGAACACCTTCTCATGCAGCATTTCCCTCAACTGAAGCACCTTGTCGGCACTGCAGTTAAGGTGATCCGGATAGTACATTTCTCCTATGTGGGGTGTAACGCAATTGGAGAATGCCGTCGATACGTATACAAATGACTCAAGATACTTCATCTCTTTGGCTAACTGCAGCATAAGGCGTGTTGCACGCGTATTGATGTCCAGTGCCACGTGCAAGGGCTCGACAAATCGCACTGAGGCCGCACTGTGCACCACCATTTGCACCTGCTCCGTCAGTAGTTTGCGATCCTTTAAACTAATGCCCAGATCGGGCTCTAGACAATCGCCAGCAACGGGAACAACTTTCTGCAGCGCATTGGGTTTCGATTTAAGTAATTCCTCAAAGAGCTGATCATTCCAAAGAGAGATAGAGAGCTGTCAGGCATATAAGGGACATTTTATGTTACTCACCAAATCACTACTCCAGGCGGCAATACGATCCTGTATCTCCTTGCCACGCTTGGGTCGAATTAACACGTAGATGCGGTGCACCTCCGTCGCACGCAGCAGTTTCTCAATGAAAACTAAAATACACAATTGGTTTACTACAATTTCCTTTAAAATAATAACTTAAATTTCACTTTATAACATCGTATAAAATATCTCCAATTGCTTAAATTGTTCATTTGTAATGTGTACCTCTTCCCAAGAATCCACTGCCACCGGTTAAAAATATAGTTTTGTTCTTGTAGAATGGGACTATTTCGGATTCCAGTCCTTCCATTTTATATCCTTTGTCTTACTTAAATGCACTTTATAGACGAAATTATTTATGTTGCGGATAAAGTGTGCAGCGCTTCGATGCAATCACGACCGAATGATAAGTAAAGTCTTTTTGCGATACCTCTTTATAAAAAACTCGTAATTGAACTTGAGACTGTCAATTTACGAAATCATTTACATATTGTGGTAATCATATATAAACGTACATGCATTACATACAGAACACACATAATATACATACATACAGTTTGTACACATTGTAATACTTTGTTGCAATGTTTATCAGACCCGAAATACGATCAGGCGGCGCTGTAACAACTGCAGTTTCAGCATTTTGGGCATACGCGACCAAGGTTCGCTTATGTATGCATACGACACTCGTCTACTATAGCTCCTAAGCCTTTAGGAATATAAACAAAGAACAGACAATAAAGAACAGTGAAAG
The DNA here is from genome assembly GCA_018903425.1 of Zaprionus nigranus. Classification (NCBI taxonomy): domain Eukaryota; kingdom Metazoa; phylum Arthropoda; class Insecta; order Diptera; family Drosophilidae; genus Zaprionus; species Zaprionus nigranus. The sequence continues at coordinate 3,142,376 of JAEIGD010000011.1, read as the reverse complement.
TGAACTGACCTCCATACGTTCAAACTAACATATTCGAAGTGATTTAATTATTGGATGGATATAAATATTCCAGTAATAATGGCATTAGCACGTGCTGTAGGGCTGTCAGTCTATGTCTAGGTAATCAGAACAAACAAACACTTGGGAACAATCTATCATTCAGTACGCATTGTTTGGGGCATTAACCTCTTGTTTCCATATACTTTCGATTGCATTTTACCAGTCAGTCGTTGTCGCATTGCCCTTCGCTATAATGTGTAAGCAAGCAGCTGATCTATTTGGTTGAACTGAGCTGTGAATAAGTACTGCTTGCCTTTACTTATTGTAGGTTTCTCTCTTGACCTGCACAAATGTTTTCAAAGCAGAGAGTTGTCCACACGCATATGAGAACATTGGTGACGTGAGCAGTGAGTGCAAAGTGTTTGGAGAACTCACCTAAGAATAGAATTGACAATGAATAATGAGAAGGCGAAAAATGTTCTCAGCTGCTGCTGCGACGTAACAAAATTAGTTCGCATTGAACGTGCGTCGAGTTATTACCGGAAGGAGGACGATGCTGAGCCCAAATTGTTCCGTTTGCTGCGTGGCAGCCACACTCACCTGCACCCGCTGCAAGCTTGTTCGATATTGCAGTGGCAGCCACCAGAAGGAGCATTGGCCTCAGCACAAGCTGAAATGCAAACCCTTCCGCGAGCAGCAGGACGATCAGCTGGGACGTTACTTGGTAGTCACGCAAGACATATGTGCCAAACAGATTATTTTCCTGGAGGAGCCACTCGTCGTGGGTCCCAAATGGTACCTCACCGAGGCTGAGAAGTCGGCCACAGTCGTACCCTGTGTCGGCTGCTATGCGCCCTGTCGCCTGGGGAAGCATCAGTGTCGCCGGTATGTGAGCAAGTGACTTACTATAAATTATATATAACTCAATAATCGCACTCTTCTTACAGTTGCCGTTGGCCCGTCTGCAGTGCCGGCTGCGAGCACGAGAGCTTGGAGTGTGAAATTCTCAGCCTGGGTGGAAAATTGAATGCGCATGGCAATGATTTCTATCGGCACGATGCGCTGCTGGTGCTCAAATGCCTGTTGCTGCAACGGAAACAGCCAGAGCGGTGGAAGGCGCTGTTAGAGATGCAATCGCACGAAGAGGAACGCCTGGACACGGAATTGCAGCAGGACGCGGAGCAACGCATTGTAAGTTATTTGCAAAAGCACTTCTTGCTGCGTCTTAAACGAGGCAAAAAAGGAGAGAGTCTGCTCACGGACTACGACCCGAAGATGCTGCATCGCCTGTGTGGCATCATCGAGACCAACTACATGGTCATCGAGCTGCCCACAGGTGTGGAGTTGAGTGGACTCTTCCGACAGGCCTGTATGATGGAGCACGCCTGCCAGCCCAATTGTTACTTCCACTTTGATGCCGCCACTCAACGGATTGCGGTTCGCGCTGGTTGCGATCTAAAAAAAGGGCGACCATCTGAAAATCTCGTATACGAACATCTTATGGGGCACGCAGATGCGGCAACACCATCTGAAAATGACCAAGCACTTCACGTGCTGCTGTACGCGCTGTGAGGACCCTTCCGAGTATGGAAGCTACGTGAGTGCCATGTGTTGCCTCGGCGATGTTTCCAAGTCGTGCGACGGCGTACAGCTGCCGGTGCAACCGCTTGACGAGCAGACGCAATGGAAATGCAACACCTGTCCCATGCTGGTGGATGCTGCCTATGTGGCGGAAGTACAGACTCACATGACGGAGGAAGTTGAGAGGTTGCTGGCTAACAGACCCACAGCAAGCCAAGTGGAACTGCTGTTAGCGCGTCTGTCACAGCTGCTGCATCCAAATCACTTTCATATGTTTAATCTGAAGCACACGCTCATTCAACTATACGGACGTGAACCAGGCTTGGAGCTGAGATCACTCAGTGATCTGCAGCTGGGACGTAAGTTGCGTCTCTGCGAGGAACTGCACGAGGTCTGCAAGCGTCTGGATCCACACAGCATTAAGTTAGCCATCTATGTGACTGTCATTCTGATTGAGATTGCGCGCACGTTGGAGGAGCAGGCTTGCAGACAGTCTACAGAGGCTCAATCTCTGTTAGAGCTGGCGCGTTATCGTCTTCTCGGAGCACAGGAAATACTCGAGAAGGTGCCCGACTCTGTGGCCGGCAAAAAACTAAGCGACAAACTTCAGCTGGATCTATTCGAACTGGACAAGATGGTTTTGAGCAATAGCCACAGTCAGAGAAACTATTAAAGTGTTTTTTAACAATAACTTAATTATTTACTCTATTTAAAGTAAATTTATGCATGAAGCTCAACACGCTCTTGTTCTAGTATTTCCGGATGCGCCTTAAGAATCTCTTTTTGCTGTCTCATGTTTTTAGTGATGCCAGGCAGATGCCAGCCATGCCGCAAAAGACTGTCGGTCACATCGAAGTGGGCGTGTCGTATGCATCGCAGCTGTGAGCAATGTGCCACTGTTCGCAGCTCTATGGCCATGTCATGCACTAGCGCAGCCAAGTAGTTTTCGTCCTCATTGATTGTGTGCAGTTCCAGTGTAAAGTGTGGCCTCTCAAAATGTATCAGTTTAATGCCGTATATCACTGGTTGAGTATTATCTGCAGGCCTTAGAAGTCCTTTGCAAGCCAGCTCGTATGCTGCCTGAGTCTGTAGATCAACCCCGCAGAGCTCATACATTTTACGCTGGTGTGAGGCTTGCATGGACGCAGCTAGTCCGCTAATCCGATCCGTTGAGACGTGCCTGTGGCTGGCACGCACTGTTACGCGTGAGTCTGGCAGATAGTTCTCTGTCGCCGTGCCCATGCGGGCGGTTACATGATACACACGCACAGGTCTATTGCGCTGTATACGGCTGGATTGTCTCAGTCCTTTGTTGAGGCCAAGTACTGAAAGGGATTTATACATTAGGATGCCAACTGACAATAATAATAAATACTTACATAAGACACCGCTGGTGTGGTCACCCAGCGCGGCAACAGGTGCACAGCTGACGTCTCGTGGCATATAACGTGGTCCGGAGGCAAGAACATGGTCTGACAGGTCTGTATCGGAGGCAATTTTGTGCAACACAGTATCAGCAGCTGTACCAGTGCCTAGTAGCAGTCTGTCCTTTTGTAATTTTCGTGGATCTCTTAAATCCATTTCATTCAATCCTTTTGATTTTAAATAATACTTTTATTTAAAAATATTTTGTAAACTATTTTCTATGGCTCACCTTTTGCAATGTTGCTAAGAATTGCGTTGCGCACGTGCTTGACCTTCATACCCGAGGGTTTATATACGTTTAAAATCCCATTCAAGTGTTTAAATACAGTTGCAGCATCGTAGACCTTTGTGAGTGCCATAGTGAATAAAATTCAAAAAGCAATTACATAAAAAAATAATAATAACAATGTTGTAATGTTTTTATTAAACTAAAGCCGGTCAGCTGTTTCCAAATAGCGACTATCGGCAAGGTGTTTTACAACACTCAGCCTCCACAAGAATTATCGATTTGAGTGTTCGCTAATATCGCATTTCTAAGCAGTGCATAGAGTTGTCTTGCTCTCACACATTTGGCGCTGCACGTGTTGCATTTGTTTGCTTTCTTGCTCCGTGTTACAAGCTGTTTTGATTAATAAATATTAATTTAAACAGCAATTCAACAACATGAAGTGGACCACAGCGAATGCTAAAGCTTCCAGCTATACAGCCAAGCATGAGCTGTTTGTGGGCACACATACGGGCTCCTTCAAACGTAAGCTAAAATTCGCACTTGAAACTGCGACTCTGTCAATAAATATTTTTTTATTACTTTTCCGTTTTTCAAAAGATCTGCTGCCCGCTGCGGATCAGAGTCCTTATGCACAATCAAATCTTAGCGACGTAAGTGCGTTAGACAAAGAATCGCGTGTAACTGCATTGGCGTTTGGCAATGAAGACCAAACAGAAATCTTGCTCGGTCGCGCCAAGAACGTTGCCGAGCTGCACTCGCTCGGATCTGGTGGCGGCGTCACAACGCGTTGCATCAACTTCAGCGCAGCCCCAATTGTCGGCCTTGCGCGCTACAATAACAATTTGATTGCCGGCATTGGCAATGGCCATATACAGAGCGTTTCACTTGAAGCCGAGGAGGAAGAGGATGCTGAAGAGCCACCGAAAACGACTGCGTCTGTTCTCTTCACCACAGGTGATCACATAGATCATTTGCGACAGTGCGCAGCAGCCCCAAGCATTGTTGCCACTGGCGGCAAAGCCCGACAGAACAATCTAAAGGTGTTCGATCTAAGTGGCGATGGCAAGCAAATCTTCAACTCCAAGAACTTGCCCAACGACTACCTACAGCTAGAAGTGCCTGTGTGGGACAGCGATATTGGATTTGTAGACGGTCCCAGCGTCTTGGCCACCTGCTCTCGGCAGGGCTACGTACGGCTCTATGATACGCGCAAACAACGACGTCCTGTGACACACTTTGCCAGCGAGGAGCACGGAATGAGCTTTGCGGCGCTTGTGGCACGCGGCCATTATATCTACACAGGCACCACCATGGGAGCTCTGAAGGTGAAGTGAATCATAAAGTAATTTTATAGAGCTTAATTCCGAATTCGCGTCATTCATTGACAGGCTTTCGATACGCGTCGCATGAAGACGCATGTGCACACCTACAAAGGATTCACGGGTGGCATCAGCGACTTGCACCTTGACGACACTGGCAAACACCTTGCCTCCGCTTCGCTGGATCGTTATGTGCGCATACATGATGCCGAGTCTACTGTGCTGCAGTATCAGTGCTACGTTAAGTCGAAGGCAACCCGAGTGCTCATCAGGCAGCTCTCCGAGCACCAGCTGCAGCAGCAGCCCAGCGATGACGAAGAAGAAGTCGAAGAGGGTGTTAAGGCTCGTAAAAACAATAAGCGACAGGCGAAGGCAGCGCCACGAGACTCTGAATATGACGATATGTTTGATCAAATGCCCACAGTGGGGTGAGTGCATATAAAATATTCACACGCCAGATAAATTTTAATATTAAATTCCTCGTCAAACATAGCGACAATGATGACGACGATGGCGATGATGATGATGATGCAGATGCGGATGCGGCGCCAGAGAAGCAAACACCGGCAAGGAAGCCCGCCAAGCGAAAAGCGCCCAAGCAAACGCTGAAAACCAAGAAGAAAAAACAATAAAGCAGCACGTTTGCACAACAGAAGCGTTTTCTACTTAAGTTTTATCCTCAAGTCTATGAATATGTTGTGTATATCTCTCGCTTTAAGCGGACTAATTCCAGGCTGGCTTCAGCTGCAGCGCCTTTTGCAGTTTATAGTTCGTGTACAGACGGAATGTGCAGTAGTAGAAGAACTCCACAATGGAAATCATGCTTAGACCCAGGCACAGATTGAAAATGCCACCCAAGTCGGCTGAGAAATAAGTGGGTGAATGTTATGGGCGCACGGTGTGGCTGGTTAGGCACTTACACAGCAGTCCAATCCAGGACATGACGGTTACTTTGCGTATGACAGGCACCACCTGCTTGGCCAAGTAGACGCGTAGCACGAAGCTGTCGTTGTTCAGCAATTCGGGAGTGCTAAATGAGGGGAAATCATGATGAGGATTAGGATAGAAAGCAAGGACACTATATAGTTAGATGCTCTGCTGATTTGTTTTCCTTTCTATACTTACTAAAAGTTGCTTACTGAGAACTGGTGCAGATAGAGATCCGTTTTAAAGGACAGCGTGGAGTATGTGACGTCATAGCAGTTGGGCAGACATTGATCACAGCGCACGCTCTTGAAGTTGTCTGTGCAATGAATGAAAGAACGTTTAATTAGAATAACACGTTGATTAAACCTTAATGTTAATAAACTTTAATGCAGGAATTCCAGCCAGTCACTCCCCCAGTTAACTTTCAAGTATGTCGGGAGAGGAACCTTCAATGCGAATGAAGCACGTATTTTGAATATGTAATGCAAATTATGAGCATTTTACGAGGGGAGCAAAAGCAGTCACGTCGAGCAAACCACAAAAACTGTAAGAGGGAATGAACAATTACAGGGAGGGGTGAAGCAACCTTACCATAGTTGTCCGAGTAGCAGAAGGTATCGCTCAGTTTGCACTCATTGAACTTCTGGCTGACAATGGGCAGCAAATAGGGATGACAGCCGCAGCGCTTGCCAATCGCCTCCGTCTGGCAGGAGAGCATGCAGGCGGCCTGGCGATAATTACGAAGGTGCAGATCATCCGAGATGAGACAGTCGCGCTTGCTCTCCGACAACTCAAGCACTTCGCGTGAAGATGTCTGCACGGTGGGCGAGACCTCGACAAAGCTTTCAGAACGAGCTGTGATAGTGACCGAGGCAGCTGTCTCTGTAATGTAGTCCATGGGATGATGCACGAGCACAATGAGGCCAGTGCTGAGATTTCGCTCAGAACCCTCGGCGCCAATAAATGTCAAGCCGCCGTCCATGCCAAAGATGTTGGCTGAGAAGGGTACGTAGCTCGTGTTGCGTGGATTGTAGTTGAAGGAGCAACAGGGGCCGAGGTAGGCTGTTGTGGGAATAAAGGAGAGATACTCGTGTGTCTGGTTGCATGGGAACTCGGTGTAACCCCAAAAGCAACGCTTCACAAAATCCTCACAGCCCGGACTGACGGCCATTGCAGCCTCCCAGATGGACACGTTGTTCAGGCGTAGCACAGCGTCCGTCGCCTTGTAGCTGTCGTGGGAGGGCGGCACAAAGGACTGATCCGTGAAAGCATTGAGGAACTCAAAACCAGCGGTCACCTCAGCTGCATCGTACTCGGGAGGAATATTTCTACAAGGCAGGAAGAGATTATGAACGACTTCCAGCATATATCAGATTCGTCACTCACAGTGTTTGCACGTAACGCTCCACACGCTCCGTGTTCACCGCCTTGGGACTGCAAATGGTGACACCGGGAAAAGCCACATCCGTGATAGATAGATCATTGGATATGGTGTTCAGTATGGGATACGAGTAGAACTTCAGCCAGAGCAGCAGCGTCAGGTAGATGCTCAGTAGCAACAGCTGCACCAGCACCGTAGACCAGATGATTCTACCAGTCCAGACATGGAAATAGCTTCAATGGTTTCTTCGAGTACTTCTTCCCATACTTACCTGGACAGACCGTGGGTACGATTACGCCGCAGCAACCACATGCCGCTCACCTTGGTGCGCTCCGTGTATTCCCAGAAGGTGTTCGTGATAGCAGCACGCAGCGGGTGACTGCGCCACAGCTGCAACAGACGCTGCCTCCTGCCACCCCCGCCGGTTGAGGTGGAGGCGCTGCGCTTCGCGGGCCATTTCACGTTGTGGGCCATTTGGCGATGTGCTCCAAAGTGTCTGCTGGGCGCTGTGTGGCGGCCGCATTTATAGGCCAGCATTGGAGGCGGTACTATCGGAACATTTTAGTGCTAATTACGAGCTAATTAACTGCTCAATTTTAGTTAAGTTCGAACAAGTTGTGTCGCTTGTACAGTGCATTAATTATAATTATAATTATCATTATACTTTGTGTCCTTTATGACTTGGACGGGAAAGTAAAGAAATAGAAAGTAAAGAAATAGAAATAAAGAAATAGAATAGAAGTCGAGGGAGAGAAAACATACAAAAAGAAGAAACAAAGTAAACATCTTTTGGGGATCTGACAACGTTGAATCTACCAATCACACCTTTATTAATTTGCATAGTTATGAATCTACATTAGTTATCGATATTTATCAAAATGGAATTGTTGAAAAAATTTCAAATTTAAAGTTAAACAGTTTGCAACACTGTTGACTTCTTGAAATCGGCGATTTCAGTGACCAAAAGCAACTTTAACCCAATTGATTCCAGTCGAGCGAACGGCTTAAGTGCATTTTTCTCTCTCTCTATCTATCGTTCTCTCTCTCCCTCTTAGGCAAGAACTGCATGTGTCATACGGGGCTGAGTCACATTGAGGTCTGCCGGCGCCTGGACATTTATTTGAACTGCTTGCGAAACAGTAAGAGCAGAAAGTTTGCACACGCATCCACACACACTGGCACACACACACACACCCACACACTACAAATGCAGTCGCAAACAAACACTCAGATCTTCAGCTCTTAAGCAATGGCCATAAAAATCAAAACTTGTGCGAAAGTCCGCAGGAGCCCAAACTATCAAGCAGAAGAAACAATTTACTCTCCGTGCAGGGAAAACTTGCAGTTTCCCAAGTTGATAACGGAAAAGGGGGCAAAGGGAAAACTTGCATGTGTGAAGGGGGAGGAGAAGGGAAATCGTATTTATAGGGAAATTAATTGTTGACTTTATCGAGGGCTGCCGTCGTCACATTTCTGGCCGAGATTGAGGTTTAATTAAATGAGAGAGTTTCAACATTTTATTTATGCTAATCAAGACAATTAAAAAGCCAGAATGAAATTAAAACGAGAGTAACAGTCGCGCAAAACGCGACAGTGAGATACCCTTCCACCTATGTTCCCGTGTAGTTTAATTTTTTTAATTTGTTAAATTCATACACATATCCATATGCACATGCTTTGAAATTAATGCCGACAGATGGAGACTACGTAGATATTTCATTTAGCTTAGTATATGTTGAAGTCAGAATGTTGTATCTTTTATACAGCGCTTACAAATTGAGTTCAAAAATTAAATTACTGATTTGTGGGGGCGGTGGGCGTGGCACCTAACATTTGAAATAAACTTGATCTGCTTATATTACACAGGAGTCTTCCTGCCAAATTTGGTAACTCTAGCTTTTATAATAAATGAGATATGTGCGTTCACACAGACGGACAGACAGACAGACATGGCTCAATCGACTCGGCTTGTGATCCTGAGCAAGAATATATATACTTTACCTATTTCTGCCTGTTACATACATTTGCACAAAGTTAGTATACCTTTTTTGACCACGCAGGGAACCCAAACAACAACTTGCGGCAAACGAACATATTGTGCATCACTTGCCTTGTGTGCCTTGCCACAGCCTGCCCTGCCACCTGCCCCTGTCAATTTGGCGAGAAGTTCAACATGAACTACGCAGCGGGAAGAACTTTTAATTCCTTACAAAACTGAGGGAAAACGAAAAATGGAAAAACAAGCGGGGAAAATGCTTAAGCTGGCAGCAGCAGCCAAGAAAATGCCTTCAGCTTTGCTTTTTTATCTCAGAAAACTCGGGCGCGCGTGTCGCGACAGTTATAAAAGTGTGATACGACGGAGCTCATGTACACGCATGCACACACAGACATACCCTACACACAGGCATGCATACACATGTGTACATGAACTATCCTATGGCTGCTGTATAATCAGGCAAACTGTCGAGCAATTTGTAAAATTTGTGACTCTGATAAGCACAGAGTGAGAGGGAGAGAGATGGAGAGAGAGAGAGAAAGACATCATGCTGTGTCGCTGATTGAAGTGCGGCAACGTCGCATATTCGCTATAAGTTGCAATAAATATTCGGCGGTAAACGGCGCATTTTTTTAGCAACCTTGGCTCAATACTTCCCATTGAATATTTCCCACCATTACCAAGTGACCCCAGCAGCCCCAAATACCTTTCAGGCTTAAAAGTCGCCTACAGCTACGTGTTCCGCCTCTTTCCAAAGAGTTGCACAAAGTTGCCGAATATTCAAATTTAGTGAGCGCAACTTTGTTGAAACCGTTGTCGAGAAGAAAGACCAGAGAAGGGGAAAAAAGGCTAAAAAGAAAATAGGGGAAAAAATGTTTCCTAATTTTAAAACAAACTAGATCAACTGCAACAGAAAAGTCAAAAAAGATATTCAATCTGATAAACATATCTGAATGTATTTATATACATATATATTAAATTATGTACTATATAGTCTTATTTATATGTTGATCTAATAAATACAAAATGTGCATGAGTTGTCGTAGTTTTTTTGGTATTCTTTGTTGGGAAGTATTCTTTAGATATCAGTTAAGAAGCTACACACAGTCTTCGCTTGAGACAAACCACTTTACAGGGTGTTCCTTCGGACAGCTGCTGCAATTTTCATCATGTCATTTGTCACTTGTTAGCTTTGCTTTTAGTCAAAGCCTTTTTTTCTGCAGTTGAACCAAACGCGCCAGGAAAGTTTTATTTGTATGTTGTAATAATTTCGGAGGCTGCTGCAAAGTTGCCACAGAATCAGCTGATGCCGCTGCCGCGGCCGACGCTGTGCAGCGCAGTGTTTCCACAGCATGATGCCAGTAAAAGCTTTGACAGTTTCAAACTTTTCGCTGCTTTTTGACAGAGTTCGCATGGAATTTGTAATGTCAGGTTGCAGTTTTTCCCCTTCGTTTCCCCCCGCCGTGGTCTTTATTTGCATTACGAATTTTAGCTATTAGTTGGCGGGGAAAACAAACTAATTCCGTGGAGATATGTAGTCAACACAGTTTTAATTTGAATTGGATAATCGATAGGAGATAAAGATATAGAATCGTTGATTATATTAAGGTTTCCTTTAAATTAAAATTTAATATGTCGATTTTCGATCTCTATAATTTCTTTCTTGCGGCATGCATTAAAAATATTATTAGATTATAGAACGGTCGTTCCGAAGAGTCTACAATATTTATATTAACATACATATATCAGTTAATTGAGCAACCATATACAATATTTATATTTTATTTCATATTAAGAATCCAGGAATGTGAGATGATTAAAGGATTTTTGACTCTGTTCTTTTCCTTTGCAAATCCCCGCTAAGAACTTGCTGGACTTCCTGATTTTTAATCAGATTAATAAATGTCCAAGTGCCGTGGCTCGTGCAGATTGATGTGCTCGAGTGGCGAGCTGGGTGGACTTGCTTGGGCCTGGATAACGGCGTCATGTGGCGTCCTAACGATAAGCCAACAATAATGCGCTGCCAGCTGACAATCGGGCAAATCAATCAAAATGGGCCAAACTCGACGAGATTTGCCTATGGCGGCAGTGGCGGAGCCGCATTAAATTGCCGCCCCACTGTGTTTGGCTCTGTTTGGCCAGCACTCGGACATGTCCTCCAATCCAGCTATGCCACATCAACGTCAGCTGTCGCCACATGGAATGGACAAGTGCCAACGGGTCTGAGGAATCTCTCTCGCTATCTTTGAGTGGCTCGCATATTTGCATAGACATTGAAATGTGAAAGCCACAACAAGCCAAGTAGCGTTCTCTCATTATGGCCCCAAAAAGACTCTGACATAATCGTAAACATAAACAAAGTACTCAGGGGGAAGGGTAGCAGGGAGTGGAAGGTGAGTACAACTGGGCAATGGCCCAAAAGGGCTAAGCGTATAAGTGTTGTAAGTTGTGTGTGTGTGTGTGTGCTGTAAGCGGAGCCATTAAAAAAGGAAGCGAAGGGAGGAGACGAGTCGCGTCTGTGGCAAGTCAACCCGCGGGATTTGCAGCCTGCGTCGCTGACTCAGCGCAACCAAGTTGCCAAGGGAATCGACTCAAGTCACTGAGATTCCAAGGCGAAACTTAAATACCCGCAATATCTACTTGAGATAAAAAAGAACACGATGTCATCGATTAAGCAGCACTTTAAATTGAGCATTTTCTTCTTTTCTTGTTTTATTGGATTTTAAGATATCTGCTTGTCTGCCATAGATTATAATAAAACTAAACATAAAACTCTGTTTTAAATTTCATTTTATTTTGTGCGAACGAAACGAACTTTTCCGCTAACTTCGAAGTCAAACGAACTTTAGTTATTTTTAGCAGATTTCCACAGGATGTTGTTCAAGAGTTTGTGCCACTAACCCTTTCGAAAGGGTATAGCAAATCGAACTGAAGGCTATTTGGCAACGGCAAAGGCAGAGGAAGTGGCCTTTGGTGGGGTGGGAAAGGGAGTAGTTTCTGTGCGGGGCCATTCGCGTAAAGTTGAGAGTCAATTTAGCGGAATGCAAAGCCGAAGAGAAAATACTTTTGTTTATTTGCCGTAGGCAGAATGTTTCACATACACTTACGCACACACACACATACGCAAACAGAGGCATACGCATATGTTCGGGTACTTTGCATCTTTTTTGAAGAAGCCAATTGATTTTTAATGGTTTTATGCTCCGATGGCACAACAAGCGGGCACTTCGAGTGTGCCCCGAGAGTGCCTCGAAAGGGTTGCACAATATTGAAATGCCTTCCTGAGTAAGGTTGGCCGAGAAAAACAAGCAATAAAGATAAGTGCAGCAGGTTAGACATCGGCTGCAAGATACCCTGTATAATAAAGCTGATAATGTACATTTTTAAGGTATATCTTCACCCATATACCCCGCACTTCTTACACATTACTGGGTATAGTTAATGCCACACATTGTTGTCCTGGTAACCTCTTGCCACGTAGGGTCAACAATGCCGTTAATTTGTTTTCAATTTTTACACCTACCCGCCCCTAAAAACAATAGTCTATGCGAATCTATAGAGTAACGTGGGCTCCTGCCCGCGGCTTCTCCCCAGAAATCCCATTAATGATTAATAATGGCCAGCAGAAGGTGGCAAGAACCGTATCCTAATTGCGTTTCTTTTCGCTGCTGGGCTTTCCCTGTCGCGTCTTCTGTGCCTGCTGCTTGACACAGGTTAAGTTTCCTGAAATGAACTCAGCGAACCCACACACAGTGCGCCATAGAATAATGTGGCCGCATTGTTCGCTTCATTTGAACTTCGTGGAGTAAATCTTTAAATTAAATTAAAATAAATTTGATTGTCAAGGATTTTCCACTTCAAATAGGATTTATTCAAATAATGAGTGATTTTGCTGTAATCTGTAATTAACAGTTTAAAAATGTTAATTAAGAAAATCTTATAAAATTGTTTTAAAATGTCCAGAGATATTTGAAAAGTTAACAGCGCCTAAACAATTTAAAACATTTCATATACTATTTTTGAAATTCTCAAATTTTTCAATTTCTCTTGAGAGCAAACTTTCCTTCCGTTTCACGGTCAGCAAACTGCTGTGACGCAGTGTGCGATAGACAGTGCCTGCAGCGCAGCGACTGTTGCTGTCGATTGACCCCTTAGCTCCCCTTTCCTCCTCCGCAGGCGTTGAAATTGTAGCTGTCATTAAATTAACGCACTTTGCATTTAAGCCGGCTTACGGTAGCTTCTAAGCCTTTTAAAGGTGCAGCACGCCAGGTGAGAAGTGACACGGGAAACGGAAAAGAGAGAGAGAGCGATAGGAAGAGGGAGAACTGAGCAGGAAAAGAGGCAAAACAAATGCGAAGAGATTTGAATTTGTAGCTGACAAAGGACTTACATCAACTGACAGTCAGCCCCGTTTGGGGCTTCAAGCAAAAAAAGGCCACTTGAAGTGATAAATCTGCTTTCATAATTGTTGCAGCAAAAGGATTTTAATATTTCGTTGCGTTCGCCGAAGTGTATAATCCTTTTAGGTGGGCCACGCCTCCTTCTAAAGTTCAAAGTTAATTTCGCAAATTCTGTACTTGCCTTCTTTAAGTCTGTCAACAAGAGGCCACAGGCAGGGGGGGGAGGTGCAAGTAGGGAATTTCAGCCTGCCTTGAGGCACGAAGTAAATTCAATATTTGTTGACCCTTTTTTATATGTTTTCGGAATTTCTTCTAGATCTAACGTTCGTCGATTCACTCTCCCTCTTTTATCACACTCCCTCCCGCTCTTTATCTCTACTCGGCATCGGATGAGTGTGAGTTCAACTGCCTCTAATACAAATAGCCAATAAAAGTAGAAAGAAAAGCGAAAAAGTGGAAAGTATTAAACATCAATTGAGGCAATTTAATTTCATTGGATTCTTAAAGCGCGAGTGAAACTTCAAAGCAACCGCAAGAGGAAGGCCCCCAAATTTGCCAGATAAACTATATTTTTAACACGCTTGACTAAGCTCTGAAAGTCTTTAATGTGTCTGCTTAAACTCTGCTGAGTCAGCGGATGATTATACTATATTACATTAATATTTTGGTTCCGGCTTGGTTGGAGCTCCACTAATTATCCTAATTGGCGTAAAGAATTTCAAGGTTAATAAAATTTGTATAAAGTATTAATAGCAACTTATTCTGTATACATTAAAAATAATTAAATGAGGATCTGATTAGATCTTGTTAAATATTTTAAAAATACATTAAATTTGTATTATAAATATTTTATAGATTATATTCCATCTTTGCGACACCGACTATAGCTGTCCTCAGTTGTCCTCGTAAATCCCATCTATCTATCTAGCATTCAATATTTCTCTCACTTCCGTAAACTATTCCAATTAATTAGAAATCTATTTGAACATTGTCTGCATGGCCAATTAAATTAATAATTTATTCTATTACCGGACGAGGCCACAAATCAAGCCGTCAATAAACATATATCAGACATATCAGACATGTCGGATCAGCACACTACTCATAAATATCAATGCCAGGCGAATATGGCAAAGGAGAAACGGAGAAAACAAAACAAAGCGGAGCGAAAACAATTCACTTCGGCGAAAACATCAAGCAGCAAATCCCGCATAAAGCCGGAAATGATTCGCTGGCCGAAAGACGTAAACAGGCCAAAATGATATTTTGTTTCTTGACCATGTGGCGACACGTGCGTGCAGAACAAGACACGCCCACCACTGTCGCCCCTACACTGTTCAGGCCATCACTGGTTCTAAGCCTACAATTAACAAAAGTGAAAGAGACGGAGCAAAGCAAAAACATAATCAAAGTGGCCAAAAACACGAGACCAACCAGAAAGGAGCAGGCAAGCGGGTGAAGGGGGGACTGACAGCTAAGCCTCTGCTTGCGTGTTGGACAAACATATAAAGGCGAAAGCCCCCACCGGATAAGAATCTGTCGGCCTTTCCGGCCGGCGAACGAGTTCGACGCGGATGCGTAATGAGGAATTATGAATGTCTGAGCCCATAAAGGATAAGAGGCCCGAGATGCCACGGCGTGTATATGGAGATAGGCGTGTGCTTGCCGCACTAATCGTTAGTTATGCCCATGCCACGGAATTTGAGAAGCTTTGAGAACTCCTTGAGAAGAGAGCGCAAGAGAGAGAGAGAGAGACGTCACTTGTCTGTGCAACGTGTGATAAATCACTTTGGCGCCCACTTGAGAACTGGAAGCGTCGAAAGTTTTCCCTTAGCTGTTGCCAATTTGCAGCCATTACCAGCCACGTTCAGCACTTGATAATCTGATTACCGCAGAGGCTTCACTTTCCACTCGCCCACGCAGCAGCAGCAGAAGCAGCGGCAGACTCCAAGGACCTGCATACACGCTTTAGCCAGGGCTGAGCAAACCTCACATATCGCACATTGTTGCTTCAGTTCCCTCACCCTCTCCCTCTTTGTCTCATTTGCATATGTAAAGTTTCCATTACAAGTTGTTGAACGGAGAGAAGGCTGGAGAAGCGGGATAAGGAGAGGTAGCATCTCTCACCAGAGGTTTCTCTCTCTCTTTCTCTCTCTGTTTACATAGGAAAATTAACACTTGATTTGCGATGGGTCAACAAATTTGTTTACTCATAACATGTTGGCTGTGTCGCTGCGGCTTGGGCTTTGTGCTTTGTTATCAACACTGAGTTTTAGCAGACTAAAGAGCAGATTAAAGAAGTAAGTTAACTTGATATAACTTTAAATAACTTATCGATTGCAGTTCATGGCAATTTCAATCAAATAATTAGAGAACAAATTTTAAGACGATTGATAGAGACTTATTGTATTAAAAATATATGAATTATATTATAACTAATTATTCATATACTCTAGTGTAATTTATTTATAATATGTTACTATGTTAGTATCTATATACATATATTAATCCTTATTTGCAATAAAAGTAGTTCAAATTTCAATATACATCAAAAACTATAGCATACTTTTCAGCTGTTGGTACCTTTTACTGCCATAAAATGCTTACTGTATACTAACAATGTGATTATAATCAAAGTTCCGCATTATGCACTATAAAATATTGTTGAGCTAATAAAAACATACATATAATACCTGCAAACCTCATTGATGCCATGTCAACAGGAACAATTTTATATGTGCCATAAAACCAGGCACAAAGTCATCTCAGAACAATGAGTGGACACATCTCTGCAGAACTCGGGTTGAAGCATATTTATGATAATTATGTGCTCTGGGATGTGTGTACAGATATCGTGGCTATAAACTGGCAAGCTAATCGACCCATTGAATTGACCCACCGCCCTCAGCAGAGTCCCACAAAATTAGCTAATTGTGCCATAGACTTTTGTGCCTGAACTACTGACAATGCGCTCGACACATACAAGGGAGGAGGGTGCGTTAATTGGGCCTGTAGGGGCGCCTTCTTTGAGTGTGGGGGTCGTGGGTTGCCAATCAACACCCGCAATATTTGTGGCCAGTGCGGTTTTTGCATTGTCCCCGAGCAATGGCGGCAAACCACTAAGTCTATGGGGAAACATATGTATGAGGAGGGGTGTGTGTGTGTGTGTGTGTGTGTGGGTGTATACAGTACATGCTCGAGAGAGCGCACACTAGGATTTGTGGGCTTTCCTTTGAGTATAAAGGGTTTTTCATAAACAAACCTGATTTTCCATAGTCCACTCTTAATAGCAGGCACTGTGGCCAGCAATATTTACATTTCGAGTGCGTACATAAATCTGGTGCGCTTTGAACCGGTTTGTGTCGCGCTGCAGACCACACAAATTACCATGGGCATTAGCATTACCAGGTGAAGGGAGGATGTACATATGTTATAAAGAGATTCCCCCACAGCAGGAGCAGCAGGAGGAGAGTCCGATAAACTGTTTGCTCATTGTGTGGTCCTTATCGCTGGGCCTCAGATGCTGCCAGCTGCCAGTTGCCAGTTTCGGTTGATTTAGTGACAGGTCAAGCCCGACAGACCGAGCTGTCCATGACCAGGAATATGTTCGGAGATTGGGCATTTTGACTGCAACATTTATTGCGTGCCAATAACTTTTGTCTACGCTTCTGCTGACATTTGGGGCCTGTTCCACGAGCAGCCCTCGGGTTCAGCTTTTCCTACCTGCATTGTTTGGCCAATTTACATAGCCAAGTACATGTAAGTCAAAATAACAACAGCAGAAGCAGCAACCACAACAACAGCAACAACAACAACATCAGCATCCCGGGCTGCCCTTTGAGTGCGTCAATTTTTAATGGAATTTTGTGCTTTTCATGATGTTCTTTTGCGTGTCAAGTAGTCTGATCGATTTTCTGCCTTGTTTTATTGGGGGGCAAATGCAAATTG
Source organism: Zaprionus nigranus (assembly GCA_018903425.1). Classification (NCBI taxonomy): domain Eukaryota; kingdom Metazoa; phylum Arthropoda; class Insecta; order Diptera; family Drosophilidae; genus Zaprionus; species Zaprionus nigranus. The sequence continues at coordinate 3,125,170 of JAEIGD010000011.1, read as the reverse complement.
AACGAGTTGTTTTAATGTTCAGAGTAATAGACAATATTGGCAAGATTCTGTTGGCTACAAAACACGTTCATGTTTTGAATAAAATTATTGAAAACCTAACAGAAATTAAAATTCAAATTTAGTTAGAGTAAAGAAAATTAACATAGGATTTACGCTGCTGTTTTTATGAATAATTTTCCAACAATATTTTCAAAGTTTTTGATGCCCACTTCCTGTTCAAAATTTAACCCATAAATTATGAAAACACAGCTTGGCATTTTATTATTTTATTTATTATCTTAACTTTTATTCAATATCTGAAACATTTGACACTTTCATTTCACATTTAAATATCGTATTTACTTATATGTTACAAATAGACAAATTCAATTTTAATTAAGGATATTAAAAACTAGATTTTCTTTTCACTAAACCTAAACAATCGTCAATGCGACGTTCCCAAAAACGTTTCCATTTCTCAAACAGAGAGAGAGAGAGAGAAGAGGTAAACATTATTTCCAATTTAATAACGTGTGCGCTCGTCGTAGCGTTTGATTAAACTGAAAGCGTAAATGTAAACAGAACTATTATTTCGTTACAAACATTAAACTCTGTTTAGCGGGTGCTGCGGGGAGTGACATGGTGATAAACAATAGCTATTTGAACTATGAACATCCATCCAGTTTCTTACCTGTTGACCAGCATGAACTCTAGTTGTAATTATCTTTGATTCAAAATTTATTTTATTTCATATTTAAATTGTAATTATATACACAGATTTTATTTATTTTTGAGAGAACATATTTTGTACGCTTAGCAAATAGTCGATTGAAGATTAAAGTTTTTTTTGCAGTAACATATTCTATTTAAGTACCCAATATTTTAATGAATAATAATCGCTTGAAAGCAACAACAACTAAACAGCAATTAATTTATTTATATACATTTTAAGTTCCACACAATATTATTGTAATTACAGCTATTGATATTCTCAACTACGTTCGATTACAATTTATAGTTTCACCCACATACGCATACACGCGTATGTGTTTATTTTTTTGGCTATTCATTGCGCACTAGAGAGGAGACTCGAGTCGTGTACGCAGCAACACGATGTCTGTGATGAGTATAAGAGTAATCGAGTATTTTTGTATTTGTACTAAAAACAGTATTTGACTATGTGCCGTGTTAAAAACTATCGTCGCGCGGTCATCTCTGCTGCGAATGAGAGAGAAATAAATGGAAGTGTCTACTTACACACTTACAAGGTGTATACGATTATGAATACGGAATTACAAGTTACACTGAATGTGCCTAAATACTATGGGACTTAATTTAACACATCACATACAGTATCGTGGATAATAGAGTGTAGATTACAATTACATATGTATTTACAGCAAATTGAGCCTAACGAGAGGCATTTGTATTATAACGGGAGGTTGTACAATGACAGTGAAAGGATATCCCTAATTTATCATAATTTTATTGCATCGTTTGGTTAATCAACTAATTAAGGGAGGCTGCAAGAGCTTAAAGTGCGCTAATACATATACAAATAACAGTTAGACACAGTTAGACATAAAACATCGCTTAAGCCGATAACTTTACTTATGAACCTCGCTTAGTACCACAAATACCTCACACACACACATTCATATAAAGCTACGTCTGTGTGTATGTGGGATGCAACTACGTGCCTCTGTGCACCGAGTCTAAGCCAAGCAATAAGTACAGCTCTCAAGGCCAATTTCAGGCTTAAATCCAGTGAAAATTTACATAGACCGATTGCCAATAGCATAGACAATGTGTGCACCGAAGTGGCTAGCGGGTGCGAGGGCGATTGCAGCACTACAATTACTGCCAATTAGCTTGGCGAGTGTGTGTGTGCGTGGGACTAACACACACTCACACACACACACACAGACGCACAGAGACAGACAGTGAGATCAGTGGCCAATTGTTTAGAGCTGCTCGTCGGCCTGCTGGGTAACCGAACCCTCCTCTAGCAGCTCCACAATCAGCGTGCCTCACCTTTTCTCATTGATAATGGAGGCGCGTCCGATGTTGCCACACCCACCACCTCCACCGCCGACGCCGGCTCCACCAGCATTGCCTCCAGCTGTATTTCCATTCACACTGCCCGTGTGCTGCAATGCCATTGAGTCCTGGCGATGGAAGCTGCCGCCACGCCCACCAGCTCCAACGCCATGATTATTGTTCATGTGCAACGAAGCACGATGGGCGGCCAAGTTGCCCCCGCCGCCAACATAGGTGGAACGGCGCATCGAGGTGACGCTGGTGTCCATGAGGCCCGTTGCGGTCGAATGCTGCCTCAGATGCGGCTGCCTCTTGATGCAAATGCAGCAGAGATAACGGTTGAAATGTTGCCGAAACACGCCGGACACGCAGTACAGGGCCACTGGATTGACGCACGAATTGAGGAAGCTGCAAATTGAAAGGATTATTGGAAAATTAGTCCAAAAATGTGGGTAATTGCAACTACATGTGGCAAAGTGAACGATAGTGTGCTCTCTTTATGTTAGCTAACTATTTTAAAACATCGAGAGTTGCTTTAACGCACTCAGGGTTGCAAAGGCAAAGGCAAATAAAGCGTAGAGCTGGAAGTTAAATCGATTTTCGTGTACGTGTATGTATGCAGCAAATAATTATTAAGAAGCCGAAAAGTATGCAACATGTTTTCCTAGGCTGCTTGAGATTTTGCAAAGATTTTCGTTGCGAAGTCAATGTACACCAGGCGAACAGCAACAGCAGCAGGCAAAAAATAATTGAGAGTAAGTAAATCAAAGAGAGCGCAAGGAAAGTAGATTAGAAGATGCGCAATTCTGCTCTCTTTTTTTTCAACCAATCAGCACAATTCACACTGTCTTTGTTTTGATCGAGTTTGACACGTGACACCTGCGCCCTCTCTGCGCTCGTCCTCTCTCACTCCCTCTCTCTTTCGTCTGTTCACTTAGTGCTGCCTGTCTGCTGTTTTCTCTGTTCGCCTGGTGTAATTTGTTGTGCTGCACCCAATAAAACAAGCGCGGCTGCCTTCGATTGCCCTCTCTCACTATGTGCACTTCGTTTGTTGTTTTTCTTTCTTTGTGCTCCTCTCTTCTTTACTGCTCTCTCCTCTTGCTAAATTACATTCCTCCTGAAATTTCTGCGCACCTGGTATTGTTCCGTGTTGAGACATAGTAGTTTTCGATGTCTCAAGAGACAAAAATTGACCTTAGGCTGCCAGCGCGCTTGCCGAAGCATTTGCCTGTTGTCAAACTTCGCAAGCAACGCACACATACATATATATGCGAGCTTGTCCATGCATATACGCACACATCGGAAACGATCACAGAGCGCAAAGAAATACACCCATGCTCATCGTTCCGCTGTCGTTGTGCGACTGAGTTGATGCCGCTGTGCGCTTCTCGCGGTTTCTAACGAAGAGAGCCGATCGCTCACTCGTGAAACAGTTCGTGTTCTGGGGTCCCCATCTCCTTATTGCGTTAAAAGAGTAGATTCCGCTGTTTGGGTACTCTATATGTTCGATGCTTAGTGCCTTACAGCTGCTAGCATGAGATTTAACAGCTACTTAACATAAGACTTAACAGCTGCATAGAACATAGATTTTAACAGCTTATTCTACTCGTATGGCAACCTTGAGCGCTTAGATAAAGCAGTGTAGAGTTGAGCAACACTTGAAATCAGTTTGATGCTTTTTTTAAAGACGCCAAATGTAACGTATTATATTTATGGCGATTATCTAAACTTGCTTCAATGGTTTCTTGAATATTTTATCTAAATAAATTCGCAACCCCTTCCGCATTAAAATGCAAATCTCTCTGCTTTCCGCTGATGTCAGAAATTAAGCTGCCGAAATGCTGACACTTTATTTCTGTGCACTTTACTGCGCTAAGTGACGCCCTGAGCGAACCAAAGTCCACGACAGAAGCAGTGGCAGGAGGAGGAGGAGGAGGAGGAGGAGGAGGTGGAGTCGACGCTGTCAACAGAAATAAATTTACTTTCGCATGGGGCAGGAACGCACATCCTCTATACATATATTTTTGTCACTTGCAGCGAGAAAATTCCCTGTTGGGGAAGAGTCGTGTCTGTTGCGGGGCCAAATGAAGTTTACAAGGATTATCTCTTTCAATTAAAAATCATGCCCGTAGCAATGCAGTGAGAGAACATTTGCAAGTTACACAAGAACCGCATGGTGCAAGGGAAACTAGCAGAGAACACTCCTCTTCATACTCACCCTGGTCAGTGGGGAAAATGCAAAAATGGGAAAAACTGCTGAGAACGCAATGGCCGATTCGTTTAGCCGGAATCCGCTTGAGCCGCTTACCTGGTGCAGAATCCCACGATGCGTACCATGTGCCAGAAGGCATCGAAATCGTCCTCGGCGGTGGGATTTAGGTGGTACCACAGCTCGAACATGTGATATGGAAAGAAACAAATAAAGAAAACTACCAGGCACAATTAGTCTTTTATCCATTGGAAACCCCACGACTTCGTGTCCGTGACTACTTACCCACCACAAAGGCGACTACCATGCGAGCCACATGCCGACGGGCTCGTGCCTGGCTCCGACTCTGTATACTCAGCTGCTCGCCGGGCATGTCTCGCGCACTAATGTGCAGCCGTTTGGCCATCATGATGTACAGCACGCCGATGATGGACAGTGGCAACAAGTAGTATATGGACGCCTTGGCAACTACCATGTATCTGCAGTGAAAAGAAGAAGAAAACAAGATGAAGCAACAGAGAAAGAGAGGATGAGAGAAACTGTAGTAAAATGTAAGTCATGGAATTAAAGGCGCTGCGCCTGGTTAACGACTTAGTTAGGGTAACTAGAGTCGTGCTTACGTCGTAATTACATCTCATTTACAGCTGACGGATTAAATGTGAAAGACACTGGAAAAACAGATTGATTAATCGCAGATTTGTCAACAGTCTGTCAGTCTGTCAATCACGCGTAAAACACTGCGCATAACCTCTGCTTAATTGATCATTTAAAGTAATAAATTGGATATTTTTACCGACATTGTATACCATAATCAGGAGTAGTGAAATTTGTGGTATAATTATTTATTTAAATTGTGATTAATTTAAACACTTCATGCCTGAATTAAATAAACAAATGGACCCCATTTGCTGCCCCAGGTGCTGGTATTAAAACGAGACACGCTTTATTAATTGAAATAAAAAAACTCTGTAAAAAACTCAATGGGTGTTTTTCCGCTCGTAAATGTCAGACATTTCCCTTTGTTTAATCCTCAATGACATAATAACCTTTTGCCACAAAATGTTGCTGTAATTAATACGTTCAATTTCGAGAGTGCGTGGGACATATTCACAATTATAAAAGGTTTACGGAAAAAAGGGAAATACCTTGCTCTGTTACTAACAACAGTTTCTTTGTATTTGATGTGTCGTTTCTGAAATACATTAAATACATTATCTTTGATATTATTATATTCGTGTTTTTATTTTATTATTTTTTAAGTTACGTAAAGATAATATTTTTTTAAATTTAAATTTATCTCTGAATTCTGTGTGTATTTGTGGAATCGCTTAATTGCATCTACGCTCATTTGTCTCTCCTTGTTTCATTAAATAATTTTGAAATTCCTGCTCTAATTTAATTAACAGGAAACAGCGCAAAGTTTACAAAGTCATCATTATCGACCTGTGCCGGGCTGTGTCGGCCTCATTTGTGCGGCAAACAAATAGCAAATTTCAATTTAATTTAGAGCCTCAGCTGAGGCTCGAACCGAATAATCACTAAGGACACTTTATTGTCAATTTAAATAAATTCAGTAAGCGGATTTGGGTCCGAATAGCTGCAAGTCCAAGGGGGTGCTACGCTCAACAATTTGTCAGCCTATTGCAAATGCCTCTAGCGACAGGACATTAAATAAATTATGAGGCAGGGCACATTTTGATGGCAGACATGGGAAGTATGGTAAGAGACTTAAGGATAGGAAGCCTTAGTAGAAGACGTAAGCGTCATAAAAAAGTAAGCGGAACCGCAGCCAAATATTATATGAATTTCACTTTTGCTTGTTGCTCTTGTTGTTGTTCTTGTTGTTGGCTTTTTAATACTTTGAAAACACACGCTGCGGAGTTGTAAAAACGATTTTATGCTTTAAATAAAAAATTAGCGACCAGTTGGATGAAACTGTGTAAATGATGGAGCCAGGCAGAAAGCCAGGATGGCTGTCCTTTGTCTGTGTGTGTGTGTGTGGCAGATTATGTGGCAACAGCTGCCATTGTCCGGTGGCAAAGGATTTACTGGCTAGAGGACAGAGCCGCAACAGGAGAACGTCAGAAAAGAAAAGCCGCACAGCAGCTCACTCGACTGTAAGATACTCAGTAGCAAACTGAAAGATAAACTAAGCACATTAAAGATTCATTCTTTATATTTCACCTAAGCCTGTTATACCCTAAACCAACCAACTTGCAGGGCATAACGAGTCAACGCAGCACAAGCCGCTTGCGATGTCGCACGAGGTACATTAAAAAAGAAAATAGGAATTAAATTTAAGTTGCTTATCAACGACAGAAATTCCAAGGGGCAGCATGTGCTTAAAGACCATTCCAAACGACCTCAAAGTAGGCATCATTGCGCCCAGCAGATGCGGACCTCAGCTTGGTGCTCGGAAAGGATGCTATTTTTATGTCGTTTTATGAGGATGACAGCTCATCTTGAGATATGCAGATTGAATCAAATTGTTGTGGCTTGTAAATGGAAATGTCCTTCTCGGCGCAGCTTGATGCTGCGCGACAAAGATCTTATGAAATATTAAGCAGCAGCAGACAGTTTCCACACAGCTGCACAATTGGAACTCAACTGAGAGTTAAATGAGCTGGAAAGTTAATTGAAAATATAATAACAAAAATACCAGGAAAATGTATATTTTCATAACGTAGTAATTGAACAAACTTTGTCGAAAATATCTACGAATTGCAGGACTCAAATAAGAATAATAATAACTAATTAGCTTAAGCAATAGGTTACTAAATTTATATATTTTTGGAATATTTATAAATAAATGAAATGAATAAACAATAAGTTTAAACATTTCAAAAGAATTCTGCGCTTAACAATTGCAATATTGCTTTTAGTTTCATTTTTATAGACTTCTAAAATTTCTAATAGGTGTTGGTTGAAATATGTTGTGAGCCACTGTATGTAAAGAGAGCATTGCCAAATGCAAGCAATATGTGCATATGGCAACCCCGCACTCTCTTTCCTCTCACGCATTCACTCTCTCCCCAATTACAGTTTAGCTGGCGCCGCAAGCTGTCGTTCTCCCTTTAACAACGATCATTGTTGTTGTTGCAGCATTGCATTGCTTCAATGATGCTATCTCATTCACACTGAAAGTTCTCAATGGCATTATTACTTAAAAGGAGAGCATAAAAACAACGCAGACAAGAACAACAACAGCAAGAACACAGTGTACACTAGGGCAGAAGTCTGGCACGTTTTGCACTCTTTCAGTGCAATTGAAAGAGCACAAAAGAAACAGGAAATTGTGTTTGGACACATAATGCGAAATAAGAGCACGCAAAAGATATCGAAAACAGAAAAACTTAAATGAACTTAATAAAACGCGTTTATTGAAGTTTATTCAAACAGAGTGTTAGTTTTACATGAATAAATACCAAGGAAATAAATGTGTTTTCATTGCAATAAATTATCGAAAACTCATTTTAAATTCACAAACGAAAATCAAGTTGCTGATTTTGTTTTAAATCTAAGGAAAATGTGCCAAAAAAGCGAGTTTAGATTATGTAACCCGCGTCGGAGCGCAAAAAGGGAAGCAAGCAAGGCCTTGAACTTCTGCTTCATTGAACTTGATTTGTCAAAAGAGAGAGAGAGAAAGAGCAAGGCAAGGGGGTGTGGCAACCCACTTAAAACTGTATAAAAGTGAATGAGGCGAATGAGAAAATACATATATCGAACTGATTGGAATCTCTCGTACTCACTTTCCGTACTCTTTGCTGCTAAATGGAGAGCAAACTCTGATGGTGCCGTTGCCATTGGCCGTGAAGACATTGAACTTCTGGATGTCCGAGACGACAAACGACGGCATGCCCAGCATTATGGCAAACACCCAAATGATCACGGCCGTGAAGACAGTCAAAGGTTTTGTCTGGTTAAGAGAATAAGAGAAAGAAGGAGAAGAGAGTTATCTAACTGCTTAAGCACTGCTGCTCTCTTCTTCGCACTCACCTGCAACTTGCGCAGCGGATTAACAATGGCGCAATAACGTTCTCCCGAGAGTGCAGTAAGTGTAAAGACGGAGACACCAATTGAGATGTCCTTGAAGAATTCCGTGATGCGACACATGTTGCGCTCAAAGGGCCAACTCTCCTGTGTGTAGACAATGGTGGCGACGGGCACGCAGACCAGAATCACCAGCAGATCGGCCAGGGCCAGTGAGAGAATATAGCTATAGAGATTAGGGAGGGAAGAAAGAGAAAGATAGAGACAGAGAGAAAGAAACAAAGAGAGTGAGAAAGAGGAAGTTGAACAATGTGGAGCATCAAGAATAGAGGCAGAAAGAAACAAAGAGAGTGAAAAAAGAGGAAGTTAAACATTGTGGAATAAGAAGAATACAATAAGAACTTCCCTTTCTTTCTCCCTTCTTTCCCCTGCATTGTTTGAAATACTAAAAACATAAATGGGAGATTGAATTCCTGTACCAGCTCCCCTGCTGCGTTGATTGTTCTTTAATTCCTTGATGGACGCGCAGTTGAACTTGTCAAATTTGCTGCATGGCTGCCCTGCGATTGAATGCTGCGAAGGGTTGCCTGTTCCTGTTTAGATTCCCTTTCCCCATGCCTCTCCCCTTGCGTTCCTGTGGCCTGTCGTGAAATCAGTTGGAAAACTTTCAATTTTTGTAGCAGAATTCTCTTTTGTGCTCGGACAGTTTAAAGTGGAATCCTTGAGTTGGGTTAGCGCCCATCAAGTGTTATCTGGCGTGGCAAAATGCCCTCACATTTGCTTGTGATGCAGCAGAATCCAATCAAAGGGGAGAAGTCTCTTCTCTCCTCTTTGCTCCCTTTCCCTGCCATTTGCCTTGAACTTTGGGCGCAGAGCGAAGGCATTTGGCCTCAACGTGTGTCATTATTCGCCTGGCCTAATTTGCAAGTGTCGACTGGATGTCAATTGACGCTTGTCTAGACAGCCAAACAGGGACGAGAGTGGAAGGAGAAAGGGGGGCAGAAGGAGATGGCAACAAATCAGGCCTAAGGGAAACTTTCTCTTGACTTGAATGAAGCACGAACTGATGTGAGCTGTTACATTGATTGGTTGCAACTCGAACAGCTTTGCCTGCTTGACACCCTTGTCTCTACTCTACTTTACTTTCTTCCCTACCATCACCTCTTTCTCTTCACATACCTTCTCCCCATCCTTCTCCTCCTCCTCTACCTGTCAATTTGTGCACAATTCTCTCACAGCTAAAGGGTTTTTCTAGCTGTTTTACATTATTTTCATTTTCAAGTACATATTTTTTATTGACAGTCGAGGCGTGATGACAATTTATAATATGTAACCCTGTTATGCAACGACTTCCTTTTGGTAAACCCCTCCCCTCTCCCCCCTTGTGTTCAACAAGTTCCTTTGGTGTTGTCCGTGAAAACTTTTGATTGAGTTACTATTTGAATTTATTCAAATTGTTCACTAAGCACACAACACACAGAAGCCACAAGCCGCAAGCGCCGCAACATAGTTGCAACTTTGCGACAAGTTGCCAACTTAAAAAACATTTCCATATGCCCCAATCGGATAATGCCGTCAGCTGTCGCCACGCAGCGCTCGGCCCCGACGCGGCCCTGGCCAGACCGAGTGGCTTTTACAGCTTGTCACACGTTAAGTCGCGTCTCAGGCAGCAGCAACAGAGTCGATAGTCGAAGCAAGCAAAAAGGGATATTGCGCATACGACACGTGCTCGTCAGCAGATTAAGACAATGTTACGCATGTAATTTCCACAATACGATAAAAAAGGCAAGGCTGAAACCTTGTCATTGCTTTACTTGACTTAAGATCGAGCATTAGTACCCTCTCCCCCAAGACAAATTCCAGCCAGCCCATTAGGCATTATAAATCTTTTAGCTAATGATTATTTGAATTTAAAAAACGTTTTATTTCTTGTTTGATCCCTTTGACAGCTTTGGGACCTTTTGCTACCCCTTTGCAAGTTGGTCCTTAAATTCTTTCCTACTTGTATTTTTGCATTTCTCGCTGGCAGACAGACGCCTGCTGTGCCAATCGAAAGTTATGAAAATTTCTTTGCCAACTTTTAATTTGTACTTCCCTTCAAATTGCTGACAGCTGTTTGACGGAGATAAGTCAAAGGGGAGTGGCCTGTAAGATACCCAGCAGGCAGAGACAGAGCTAAGACAGAGCAGTTACACTTAGTCTGGTACTGATATATGTATATCATATGCAAATGTAATACTTTGAAAACTTTGTATTTTATTAACCGATGCCAATAAAACTTTACAGTTTGCTTGTGAATTTATTCAGCTACTTGTATGCTATAGATTTATTTTTAAAGCTTTTTCATATTTTGAGTTAAGCGCTTTAAAAGTTTTGATTGCTTGTATAGAGAGTCTGAATGAGCGCAGTTAAATTATTAAAATTGTCTTAGCTTTTTATGGGTTTAAAGTATTGGCTTGCCAAATTTAATATTACTAGCTCTTGTAGTACCAGAGATCTAGGTCAAAGATAGGTATTACAGCATGTATTTTATATTGCTTAAAAGTTCTCTAGGTTTCAAAGGTGTAGAGGTATTACCGTATCAAATTTCATAACTCTAGCTCTTGTAGTAACAGAGATCTAAGTGTTTAAGTGCCCAAAGAGATGTATAACACTGTGTAATTAGTGTAGTCGGTAATTTTAAAAATATTCAGCTTTTAAAGAGCTGTAACTATAAACATGCCAAATTTAAGAGCTCTTCCTTTTTAAAATCCCGAGATCTAGGTTTTTAAATAGCTCAACAATCGTACTACACCTTCTAGTTGATATAAAGTTTATGCATATAAACTCAATAGACGTATTTCTACTGTCTGGCAGTCTATCATTTCCAATTTAAGTAGCCAACTCTGGGTATAAGTGGCAAACAAAAGATTCGGCTTGAATGGCTAGATATAATCTTTGAGGCAACAATAAAATCAGAGATGCCCGACGTAACTCGGGCCATGAATGTTGAGTGGCAATTTGGGTGCCACAGACATTTATATTAAGTGTTTGCTATGATTATGATTATGCGATGGGGAGGGTGGGCAAGGGAGGGAGGTAATGGGGATGACACCACGGGTGGCACGACGCGGCACTTACGTGTTGGGTATGTTGCGCATGGAACGATGGCGAAAGAATATGATGACAAGTGTGCCGTTGCCAAGCACGCCCACAATGAAGATGAGCGTGAAGAGCACGATGACAAGGTACGTCTCGGGGCGATCCATTGGACGCACGTAGTCCTCCTCCTCGCTGACATTGTGCACGGCTGCGGAGGTTGCTGCCACAGCCGCAGCAGCCGCAGCAGCTGCTGACGATCCGTCCAGCTGCGTAAAGTTGCTGACTTGGCTGCCGTTGAGGCCCACCGCGACAGAGGCGGCTGTGGCAGCGGCGGCAGCTGCCACGGATGCTGAGCTCGAGTAGAGCGGGGCGTAGGCCAGACTTGCCGCCAGCGACTGGCTGAGGTCCATCAGTGCCGCGTACATGTTCGACTTGTTCTTGCTCTTGTTGCTGCTGTAGCTACAGTTGCTAATGTTGTTGTTGTTGCTGTTGTTGTTGTTGTTGCTACTTTCGTGCGTTCGCTTTATGCGCTTCCACTTCCGCTTCCGCTTCCTCTTTTGTTGGACTCTTGTTGTGTTCGCTTTTTTGCCAAGGGGTCTACGCTTTATGGCATTTACGTAGCTGCTGCTGTTGCTACTGTTGTTGTTGCTGTTGCTGTTGTGCTGTTGCTGTTAGTTGTGATGTTGCCACAGTTGCGTGTTTTATTTTGCACATTTTGTTTTGGCTGTGACCACAATTGTTGTTATTATGCTGATACCCTGTTTGTGTCGCAGTGGTTGCTGTTCTTCTGCCCTTTGACTGGCGCCAGTTGTTGCCATGCTGCAAGAACAATAAGAGAGAGAGAGAGAGAGAGAGAGAGAGAGAGAGGGGAGTGGAATGAGAGTTGAATCATACGTTGTTAAAGCTTTAAGGGCAGCCACTCTGCGTATACGTAATAAATTAACTATGTGCTACATGTTGCGGCTTTTCTGGCTTCTTCTTCCACCTCTTGTTGTTGTTCACCTTCTTCTTATTCTTCTTCTTGCTCGGCCCTTGTCTTTTGTCCATTGTATTATTTATTTGAATTCAAAAGTGTCCTAGAAAAAAGGACACAAAGCCAGACAACGAAACCTTTTTCCTACGCAAAATGTTGCAAAACAGAAACAGAAAATCGAAATGAAATGCAAAATTTATAGCTAAGCCAGCAGACAGCGTCGGGCTATCGCTTTTGTGGGCTATTAATATCGCATATTTATAGTGAGGTTGGGCAAACTGACAAAGAATGACTTCAACTGATTTAGGAAATTAATAAGCAACATTAAAGTAACTTTAGTGAACGCTTGAATAGAGAAAAATATTAAAGATGAAATAAAATATGGAAGAAATAATAAAATGAAACGGTTCTATACCCTTGCAATAATAAGAACCTCCCCTCCGAATGTTCCAATACTTGTTATATAAATGGTACAGAATAGAATGGTATATTAATGGTAGACTCAATATTATGTCTCACTTCGACTGGCATTAAGACCAGTTCTGAAGACCATTTCTGTTTTTAGAAATAACTTAACAAGTTGATTCAAAAATCAGAACTGGTCTTCATACAAAAATACTCTTTCCAGCCCATTGTTCATATATAAATTAAATATAAAACTAACATTGTATTATAAATAAAATGAATAATAATAATCAAGAAATCAATAACTATTCCACGAAGAGTAAATAAAGGAAATTCGCTTGAAGGTCCCCTTCGTAAAGTTTCCCCTTCCTGCCATCGCTTTCACTTTGATCGCTTAAGAAGCGCGTTCGATTTACATAGAAGGAAATGCAGCTTAGGATATTCATAGCAAAGCTTTTCCGCTATTTGTTTTCTACCCATTTTTGTCAATTTTCCTACACTTTCTTGTTCTTGTTGCTGTATTGCTTGAGCTGCTTGTGCAATCGAAGCGTCAGCTGATTCCATTTGATCCTTTGGCTTCTGCTGCACAGAATTTATTCAATTATTCCCCAGTGTGCCTGTGTGCCTGTTGTGTGTGTGTCTGTGTGTGTATTGACATTCTTTTGTGCTGTGTGTGCTACAAGAGGAGCTGACACTTCCGGTGCACGCGTGCCAGACTCCGTTCGGGACAAATAATGGCAGACAAAGTCTTCGGCCGCACAATCAGCCGCAGCTTCATGTGGCTTTAGTTATAGCTGTGTCAACAGTGTGTGTGTGTGTGTTGGTGTGTGTGGGAGTGTGTGTTCAATTTGAAATTGATATTAGATTGTTTTGAAGACTGTCGCCATTGATTCCCGGCCAATTGCGATGCGACTTACTTATGCATTGGCCAAGGCAGAGCAGCAAATTGTTGCCAAATCGAGAGACAAGCTATTTATAGCACGATTCACTGCTTAGCTCGCTAGTAATTGCAGCCAGACACACACACAGATACAAGAACTACAAGTACAGTTGGTCAGGTGCTTGGGCCAGGTGCGCCTGCATTGTTTGGCATAAAATCTTGTATTTATTGAACAGATTCTCGAAATTGGCCAAGTGTGCGAAAGTAATTGAAAGATTCGCACAAAGCAGAGCCAACAGGGTGGCAATAAGAAGGGAGGGGGAGGGCGAAGCAGTTGCAGCTGAGCTGGAGCCAGTCGGCTAACAGAAAGGGGACCATTAAGTTGTTGTTATTGAAATTTATTCCATAGAAATAACGCTCAAGTTGTTTCACAAGAACTTGAAGCCGCTTTAAGCTCTCACTTAACTGATTTACCTTTGAAATCTCTTGGCACACAGCACACCCACACCTGATACCTTATTACCCTCTCCCCCCTGCCCCCATACACTCACACATGACAATAAATTATGGGCGCCGAGTTGAAATACTTAATACGAGTCGCTGAAGCTGTCTTGGGGATTTCTAAAATTAAACAACAAATGTTGCTATGATTTATGGGCTGCTATACCCTGTAGCCTGTTTGATAGATCAGGGTATGACAGGACAACTTATGTTATAGCTTAGATTAAGCATTAAGTAGGTTAGTTTAATTCATTTTACTTATAAGGTAAAGAAAATGTGATAAACTTGCAGATTTCTGGATTTACATAATGTAGAGTTATCAAATTTGGCACAGAAACTGTTTGAAGACAAATTATACTAGACTAATGATCAGAATTTATGCAGAGCTATAGATGCTTTATTTATACGCAATACAATGTATGTTGACTCAGATCTCAGGATCTATATAAGGCAAGAGTTAACAAATTTGTTACACGTACTATTTAAAAACAAAGAAACCTAAACTGTATGACAGAATTTGAACAAAGTAATTTACTTTTAAGTTAACACATTTTGATATAAATTGTGTGTATTAATTCAGCTGGACATATGAAACTCCATTTATATATACCCATATATATTGCTTACCTATATATATTTGCTTAGCAATCAAACTCACTTGATTTATCTAGGATAACATAGAACTGCATATGCTCCATTCTTAACTTTCTTCTTAAGCCATTAAAACATTTATTATATCGCACGAATCGCGATTGAGTTTGCACTCAATTCACATGGCACTTAAACCGCACTCATAATGCTTTGTGTTTGGTTACGAGTTCAATTAGTAGGTGACCCTGTGCGGGTTGTGGGCTGGGAGGGAGGTTGAGTTGAGTAGGGGGACGTGGGAAACTCAGCCATTGCCGCGGGAACTCGCTTTTAATGACAGCCCTTTCGGCGACAGCATGTGCCAACATGTGTGTCTGTGTGAGTGTATATATGTGTGTGCCTGTATGTGTGTGTGTGCCTGTGTGTGTGTGTGCCTGTGTGTGCGTGTGTTTGTTGGAAATTCGCAATGTGACTTCCGGCATAGGGCGAGCCGAATGTAATGAAAGCTTCGCAATATTAATTATTTTTCGCAGCTGTGGAGGGACGGAAGATAGAAGCAGAGGGGCGTAGGGGGGGGGGGCAGCCCTGCGTCTGGTATACTTGACAGCGTATTTAGGGAGTGAGTTTTTGGCGAAAGTTTTCACGTGCCAAGTTTTTATTGACCGCCGCGGGCGTCAGGCAATTATTCAAGGACCTTAAAACTTGTCAGCGCCGTCGACGTTGCCGTCATGCAACATTTTGGTGCAGCAAAGAAGCACCTTCAGTTGCTTTGCCACAAAAACTTGGGGAAATTTTTGTTGCGTGTTGCGGAAGCGGAGAATCGGAGCGGATGTGGCGGCTGCTTCGGCTGCCCAATTGCCAATTGCCCGCAAAGTTAAATGTCTGCCTTCCCCCCAGTGTGTCCGTCTGTCCATCTGTCCGTCTGTCTGCATGTCCGCCTGTCTTTCCGGCCGTCAAATGCCACAGCAGCAGCAGAAGCGCCTCGCAACGCATTCACGTTCAATTTCCATAAGGGAAAACAAGCACGCAGCTTAAGTGGCAGTTTCAAATATATTAAACATGTTTTTTCAGCTTTTTTCGACAGAAAAAATAGCAACGAAAATATTATTTAACTTATGGGACACGCCTTAAGGCGCTGCAACTGAACGCGTCCCCCCTCGCCTTTCCCCTCTTTCTGTCTCTTTCCTGCTCTGACCCCAATCAATTTAATTGAATTTCTTGCGCACTTTTTGAAAGTTTTCTTTGGGGGAACATTTCCTAGGTGACTTGTCTATTGGCTTTACTTCTCCAGGGTCAGATGGGAGTGTGAAGTTTGGTTTAAGAGGAGTTGGAGAATGTGGATGAGCATTGAGAGTGTGAATGGAATAGAAGTTTCTTGGCGTGCATCCATAGATTAAAATAGTTTTAAATGACGCAGATTTGAAAGAATGAATACAAGATCTAAAATACAAAGTGAACAAGTAATTGACAGCTTATTTACTTTGTATTACAGACAGTTCTTATATTAATAGATCTCTTCTTCTTCTTAGTCTTCGCTTTTAAAGGAAGAATACTATTTATATTATATTAGTATATTAGTTCATAGTCAATGAAGGACACTTTATTTGATGCCTCCTCACAGAGTGTGCACTAAAGTTAGCTGCAAAATCCTCTCAACACTTGCGGGATAATGCAGAACTTATGCCAAATAATCTTATATACAATATTATCAGATAACAGTGGAATCTATTTATTATTACTTAGTTCAAATTATTATTATATTGATATTACAAAGAAATAAAGAACTTCATACATACTTTGATTATTTTATACTCTGCTGGATATGGAAATATATATAGAAATATAGAAAATATAGAGACTATTTCTTTAAATGATTTCGTGCTGAATTCCGACTTAAGAATCTTTCAAAATCCTCTTAAAATGTACAGCATTACTAACTGTATCCCGACGGAGAGTGCAGCATCAAGCTGTACGGAGAAAGGAGCGAAAGAAGAAGCATATTTCATAAATAAGCTGTTTAAAATACATCCCCCTGTTGAGATACACTGACTAACCACAAATAGACCATGTACACACGCATTGTATTGTTTGTATCGTTCAAGAATATTACATCAGACCTTGTGACACACCTTCTATATAATATTGTGCAGCAACAGAATCCAACGTATTTCCAAAGCCAGCGGCATTTCATGTGCCACACAAGAAAGTCAATAAAAGCTCGCACTGAAATTGTATTTTCATTTCTCCCCGATTATGTATTTATAATTTAAAGGCCGTCGCCATTTTCATCTCTGACATTGCCTATTTTTGCACGTATTTATTTATGATTTAAGAATGCCGTCGGAGCACATCGGAACTGGCAAAGAGGCTGCCGCCTGAACGCAATTACACTTGTCGGAGGAGACTCGCCCTGTCGAGTCGTGGGGGAAAGTCTATTAAAACGCCTGACTGCGTGGCTCGCTGCTGACTGGCTGCCAGGCGCCCCGTGGCTAGCAGCCCCGTCGAGTCTGTCGCTCCCTCTGCTGATCTGGAGCGAGTGAGTCGTGGGGGGGGGGAGCAGCTAAGCAGACAAAGGCAGATAAAACATATTGTCGGAATGGAGCGCGCTCGTGGTTCTTACAAGGATGTGTTAGATAAATCATAAAGCAAACATAATTTAACACACACAGAGGCACAAGTGCGTGCGGGTGCACGGCAACAGGAAGCACATCCTCGAGGCATGCGCTGCGTATGTGTAATGCGGCGAGCGTGTTAATCATACGCCACGTAAGCGCAGTCAAGCCGAGTAATGAGCCAGTGCCGAGCAGCAGCAGCAAACGGGCCGTAGAAAGCAAAGCTAAGCTAAAAACGCCTGCAGCACCAGCCACGCCCCCTTTTGTCGTTCACGCTCACCATTTGCCAAATACTAAGCCTAATGGGCCGCTCATTATGCAACGCCTTCCGAAAGCTATTTTAATTAGAGAGCCTCAAAATATTTGCCACTTATGGATGGTAAAAAAGTGCCCGACATTCATTTCGTATGCGCTTTGTACACCCCCCCCCCCACCTCCCCTCTCCCGCGCGCCGTTGACACTCCCCCCGCAATTCATTATGCAAATTTCAGCGCGTACCATTTGCTGCCAGCGAAGTGGGAGTAGGTAGGTAGTGAGGGAGGTGTGAGGGGCGTGGTAGGGTCTGCCAGCTGTGAACATAAATATTGACAAAGTGACGTTACTCCAGGCTGGCACCAGAGTTGGGTCATCCATTTGGAGTCGTAAAGCGAAGTGCTATGACTGAAGATGATTGAAGGTGATTGCGAATCACGCTCAAGCACGTAAATCGATTTGAAAGCGATGCCGCTTTATGTTTGACTTTCATAAATCCAGAATAAGTCCTACGCACGCACTGAAGAGAGCGCAAAGCTGAGCTTAAGTTTAAGCATGCGTATGAAAAGGAGATAAAACATGTCTGTGCTCTGCTCGTTCTATGATGAGACTCTTTATGCGTCGGCTGAACTGGCAATGTTATTTAAAATAAATAAGAAATTATTAATAAATGCAATTTATTATTTATATTAATAAAACATTATATATCTTCTTACATATTAATTAGTTATCTTAATTTCTGCATAGCAGACGCATTGGTTTTAGTTTATTTCACTATGCGCTCTCTTAAGCACGCTCTCTTAAGTGCGCTAGCTCATTTGCAATTTCAATGAGAGCGCATCCAGCATGACTGTCGCTCTTTTGTTGTTATTGCTGCTCGTTAGCATAATTAGCAGCTTTTGTCATGCTGCACTATGCAAGTGCGTGTGTGTAAGCGGGAAAGATGTACATACATGCTAAGTGGCAGTTCACGTTTTGGCAACAACAACTACCAATGCACTATTGAGAGAGCAGAAGAGCGTACCTTGGTAAGTAGTGAACATATTGCGAGTGAAATGGACGACAGATCATCTCTGCTTTTGTTGCTTGAAATTAGGAATAAGAAAAAGAAATACGAAAATGTGTTAATTGTGAACTCTGTCTTAACTGTTTTATTTATATTTTTAAAATTTTGCATTTTTTTTGAAAATGCGCAAGCGCGTCACGATTTTGGAACCTGCCGTGGTCTACAACTATTGGAGTGAATTCTCATATTCTTCACTTCGCAGCTTAGGCGGAGCAGAGCCAGTTTCGAGTGAAACCCCAACAATCCCCGATACTTTTTCTACGGAATCTATAAATTCTGAAGGGAATGACACCTCGAATGCAGATGGTAAAAACATATCAGATAAGAAAGAACCTTTAGGATCTGATGAAGCGGATGATGCAGATTGGTAAAAACATAGCAGATAACAAAGAACCTTTAGGATCCGATGAAGCGGATGAAGATACGAAAGCAGTTCAGAATTTCGAGGATGCGCCAACTTCGGAAGATGATGCGCCAACTTCGGAAGATGATGTTGATGCTGACGCTGGTAAAGACTCAAGACTGGGAACGAGTGAAGTATTTTTGTTTAATTCAGGGGATGCCACATCTCCGAGCTTGCATCGCAGCTCGTCGAGGTCTGCACCTCCGGCAGAAGATGGTGTCACAATTCAAGAAACTGAAGGTGGATTGGAGTGGATTCATGCTTTAGAAGAGCATGATATAGTGGAGTCCTATGGTAGAGTCTCATTTCCAGAAACTGATGCTGCGTCTGTGTCTCTGGAACCAGATTGGATTGCCCAAATTGTCGATTGTGTGTCAATAGGAGAAGCATCCCTCAGGGAAGATCGTGTACTGGATGCAGATGTACCCTCAGGTGGAGGCAATTCAGTTAGTTCAGGTAAATTGGTAATTGTTGATGCAGTCACTCTTCGCAGCTCTGCTGGAGCCACTTCTCGCAGCTCTGGGGGAGCTTCGCCTCGAGGCAGCACAAAGAGGAAATCTTCCTCGCCGAAAGGATCAAAGAGCGGGGGCTTGACGAAGAAAGTAAGCGCTACGGGATCTGACAAAATCAGGAGCTCCGAGGCTAGCACAGGATCCAAGAAAGCCAAAGAAAACGTCCAAAAAAGCACGGAGAGCAAGACAACGAGCGTGATAAAGGTCGAAGATGAATGCCAGAAGAAGAATAATGCCAGAGTAATCAAATTCGATCCGGGGAGACCTTTTTCAGACGACTGCGTACGCTTCAAGGAGTGTTGTCCATGTTGCCACTGCACTGCCGTGCGGTGCGCCATCAGGAAGGCCTCTTTCTATTTGACACCCCAGGGACAGAGGCATTTGGAAGCGAAGCGGGACATGAAGAACTTCTTCATGGACATCAATGCAATGTCGGAAGTGCGCTGGGGTATCGAGGCGAAGCTGTACGGCACCAAGGATCCGCTTTCCTTCATCGCAGCTGGGTTTCCCCATTTGCATCACTGAGGTGAAGCGCTTGGATAAAATGTGTCTGTGCCTCACTTGGTACATTCACGACTACGACAACATCGGTCACTACGAGATCTGTGTGGATGGCAGACGCAAGAAGATCGTCCACAATCGCCAACAGACCAAGACCATTCTGGTGGATGTGAATGCAACTTGCAACCACACGATCATCATGCGTGCAGTGCCCAAGGTGAACCCCAAAACAGCGCAGGGTGAGAGACTGGTTCAGATCCTCTGCTGCGAGGGCGGCCTACAGCATGCGTTCAGCTGTAAAGAGGACCCATTGAAGGAGGCCCAACCTTGTGGCGCAGGCAGAGATGAAGAACGAAAGAATCTAATGGAGTTCTGGAAGCCCTGCGAGTTCTTCTACATACCCCAATGCAAATGCCAGGATGAATGTGACTGCGACTGGAGTGATTGACAGAGAGTGGGAGACATGGAGAGAAGAGCAGAAGGCGTGCGAATCAGTGTGTAGAATGCGAGAAGAATTTAAAATTCATAAGTTTCAGTTGAAAATTGAAAGTTGAAGAGCACATCATTTTTACACATTGCAAATTTATACATTAAATTTAAAAAATACTGCAGATTATTTTCATATTATTGTTATTGTTTAAAGAAGAAATACAGAAAGACTTTGACTTGCTTGAAATTGACTTTTCGTTTACTTTAAACAGGACAGAGGAAGAGGAGTACATTACGCCGTCACTCAAGAATGGAGAACGGGAGGGGGGAAAGGAGGAAGGAGGTGTACAGTCGTCAGTCGTGTGTAGAGCACTTTAACTGTCAGCTTTATTTAAATTATTTATCATAATCTGCTGTGAGTCGTCAGAGCGCGTTTTATCAGTGGCCAACAGGCATTGGCCAGGTCATATGGAGACAGAGAGAGAGGCAGAGAGAGTGGAAAGAGAGGAAGAGAGGCAGGGAAGACAGACAGTGCTGACGCTGACGCAGGCGCCTCCATTGGTGCCCCTGACGTGGCGTGATTAATTATTTGGCAAATATTTGAAATGCCTGAAGAGGTTTCACTTACAGTTGCCCCTCACATCACTGCTCATCTCTGCCCCCTCCCCCCTCTGGCTGGCAAAGAGACGCGAATATGAGTGAAGAAAAATGCAGGAAAATCTGGAAAATGTTCACGCAAATACTTTGCCTCGTATATTTAATTAATTTTCACTTTCGGTTCAACTTTGATGGACCGCGTGGCACATTTTCACATTTTCCCCCCTGCAATTGGCATTTTGTTTGTGTTTTCACTTCACCCCCCCCTGCAGCCTCCCCTCCTGAAGCCAAATGCTTTTGCAAATAAACAAACACTGGCTAAGTAGTCGTACTTCCTTTTAATTATTTAAAGCATTTTCCGCCAGTTTTCCCTCCTGTTTTTCCAGCTATTTTTAATGGTCGCATTCAATTGGTTTTTCACGCCCGCGTTTTATGTGCTGCAAAATCTGTTGGCAAATATTTTAATTGATTTCATGTGGCCAGTCCCTCTCTCTCTCACTCTTTCTCTCTCTCTCGCTCTCTCTCCCCACCGTAAATAGCTCGTTTTATGGGCAGCATCTGATTTGTTTTTTGTTTATCTTGTTTTGTTTATCGAATCGGCATCGACTGCAACTCACTAAATCTTGAATCTTCATTTGGCACCAACTGCACATAGTTCCACGCATCGGGAAGCGGCTTAAAAAATGCTCACTATGCCACGGCTGCCCCTCCCCCTGGGCCCCTTGGGTAAACCCAACATGAAACAAAGTTGAGCGCGCATAACTCGCATATTCTGCTTGGTAAAAAGTGCAAAAAGAGAAAGAGAGAGAGGGAGAGAGAAAAGAATTGTTGCCCTGGCAAATGCCACACATCACTGCGGCACCAGTGCATGAACATTCCTTGCCCCACCTTTTTCTTTTGCCAGGCTAGAGTACCAAGTACAGCCGAATACCCTACACTGGTTTTACAGAGAATCCTTCAAAAACAACTTAAGAATTAATACAATTTTAATAATTTGCTCTATTTATTTAAACTTTATATGAAATGTTGAATAAAATAATAAAAAAATAACAAAAGCCTAAACTATTTTAATAATAAAATAAATAACTAAAGAATAATATAAAATATCTCTAAAAAAGTTATGAATTTAGAACAATTTCCGCTAAAATATAATAAGTATAATATAATAATTATTTCCACTTGATTAATCTATTTTATTTAACTTTAATACCCAATAAAAAAACTATAAAAATCAATTAAAATCTTACTGCAAGTGTTAAATACCTCTAAGAATTTATAAACATAAACAAAAGTAGCCAAAATATTTGTTTGTTTGTTCTTCTTAATGTGGAATAAACACACAAGTGAATAAAATGAGAAGAGACGAAGAGAAAATAAATAAATAATGAATTCTTTCCTCAGGGAAACTCAATCAATTGCCATCATCAATTGCAATTAGCTACAATTACTTATAATAAATCAAATCTTGACAATAAATAATATTATGACAACGTATTCTACTTTCTATATTTGTATTAAATTAGCTGATATAAATAAATAATATTATATTACTAAGATCTTCAACTATTTGCTTTATAACTTTTTGACATTTTAAAGATAAATCTCTCATAATCAAGACTTATTTGCATGACACCCCTTAGGGGCCGAAATTATATATAGTATTGGCATATGGCAAAGCGCATCTTTTACCCACATCAAAAATTTATTACAGATTGGTTAACTGTGACATATTGTTCCCGTTGGACCCAACAATAATTTACATTTGTTTTACAAGAGCAACGCACAGTAGGGGACTTGCTACCTACTACAGACTGTTGTACCCTGCAAACGAAGAAAGGAGGTTAGCTGTTCTATTGATATATTGTTCTATATATAAACACTCTTTTACAGATCTACAGAGACTTTCTCTATAACAATAATAACGAGAATATGTAAAATAATATTATTATATTAAGTTTTCTTTTTGTTCTTTCCATACAGGGTACCCCACAGTCGCTTTCATTCTTCCCCACTTTACTTTTTTTGCCACCTTTGTTGGCAATCTGTCAACGGCAAAGGCGGAGGTACCATTTCATTTTTCTCGGGGGTTTTTTTTGAAAAATGCAGCGAATTTCAATTGAAATTTCGCGATAAATTTTTGATGTAGACGAGCAAAGTTGTCGCAGTTGTCGGAGCTGGAGTTGGAGTTGTCCTCTGGCTGCCAGAGAACAAACGAATGGCTAAAACGGAACGGAATCTGAGCTCGCAATTTGTGCCCTGCACTGTTTGTGGCGCCACGGCGTGTGTGCCACAGCATTGATAAGCGATTTGCTGAAGGACAGGGGCATGCAGAGGGACGCTAGGGGGGAAGGGAGCACCGAGTCGGGGGGCTGTTTAGCATTTTTTTGGAAAAACCCGTCAGCAATTCGGGACCAGGCTAATTGGCAAAATCTGGCGCATAGGGCATGCCACATCAGGCCGCACCAGGCCACAGGCAGCTTGGAAATTTATTGTCAACATAATTCAGGGGCAAATTCAATTTGGGGCCCCTCACGTACGCAGGCCCAACAAAGGAGGCAAACAATTTTCGACAGCTCTAAGTAAATTATGTTCCACGTGCGAAACTCGGTAGAGACTCGACTCGACAATAGAGATGCTATGATATACCGCCCCCTCCCTTACCCTGAACAGATAGTTCCCAGTCCCAGAGGCTCCTCTTGCATGGCAACAGAGTGTTCCACATAAATTGCAACTAATCTCCCACTCCAGTGGTCAGTGTCAACAGCGTACTAGCCCCAAGACACAATGAAGCGTGACGAGCAAATACGTTGTGTGTAAACAAATGAGATGAAAGGAATGTCAACAACAATGCAGAGTCCTTAAACTGTTTATGATATTGCATGACTTAATAGGCAATTTTTCTCTTGAAAGAGAAACAACAACAACACGCAGTCAGTGCTTATGTTTCTAAGGCAGCCTGTCTCTCTTCCCTTTACCACCTTTCAACTACATAAGTCTCAGTTTACTCTCTTAATTACGATCGCAGTTGTTGTCGGCGAACAAATGCACGCTCTCCCACTCGTGCGCGCACTACGCACAGTTGCATTGCAGGCAATGTTTTCATTTCACTCACACACGCAGCATGCGTTGACCTTCAACTGGGGAGAGCCAAACACAGCTGAGAGGATAAACAACAACAACAACAAGTGCATCAGCATGTGCTGCTCTCTTTGAATTTGCAAATTTAGAGAGCGAAAATAGGGTAATGTTAGAAAAAGTAAGGATTTTATTACACTTTAAAAATCAATATTATAAATAAGAGAAAGTTATTGAAATTAAAGTTTAAATTTAAAGTAGTACGCTTGAATTGCCAAATGAATAACAAGCAAATCAAATACAGGATATTTTCCCGTCATACATTTCTATAAGTTCAACTAGCAATGAAATTTGCAGTTAATTATTTTGACTTTCACAACATTAACAAAAGTTGCAAACAACTATGCTCAACTTCTCTTTCTCTCTCTGTCTCCCTCTCTCACTTTGCATGCACTGAAAAAAAGTAATTAAAATTCGAGTTTTCTGAGTGTGTTCCCCAGACATTTATCAAAAGTCAGTTCGGATCTCCGGCAATGTGGCAACTCTCGGCGCAACTCTCGCATTACCAGATCACAAATGTTTATGCAAATGAAATGTTTTTTTTCTAAGCTTTATTTGCAAGCCGAAAAGATTAATGTAGCGCACTAAATGGAATCAGAAGGCAAAACAAACAAACAGAGAGAGAAAGAGAGAAGGAACAGTGAAAAAAAACGGAGAACAATGTGCTCAAGTTGTGTAACGCAAAGAGAAGAAAAAACTCAAGAACTTTTTCTCTGTTGAAATGTGTGTGTGTGTGCGTATGTATGTGTCTTGTATAGTTGTGTTTATTTCCTTTTGTAGCTCTGCAATTTCCAGTGCATTATTTATAGCGATTGTGGTGGTCAGTGGGCGGGTCACCGCCCCTTGGTTCTGGGGCAATGATTTTATGATAAATGAGCGAAGTTAATCATCAACTCGTCTGGTGGTAGCGCAGAAAGAGAGTTGAAAGGAAGTAAGGGGGAACCAAGACAGAAAGAGAAGGAGATTGAAGATAAAGGGAGCTGAACTGAATGTGGGGCAGGTGGATGAAAATGCTGTTCAACTATTTATAAGAAAACAAGCTACAGTCATCCCGAAGTGTCCGTCCTGACGTCAATGAATAGCAAATGATGTTGTCCAGCCCGAAGAATGGGGAAACTTAACTGCAAAGCCGAAGAAAGTTTGGCGTAATTGATTGATTTCATGGTTAAAAGATTAATGCTAAGCCAAATGTTGTACATAAAACTTTTACCTTAACTCACTATCGAAATGAACTTGACAATAAGTCGACCAACTCGTCGAAATTAGCAGCAGATACGGAAGAGGATATGATCGACGGAAGCCAACAAGTGCGTTCATTTATCACACAAAACCAAGGATGAGTGTAGAAGGATAGGCGCCCCTTGGCTGCCTGTAACCAAATCACATAACACTATTAGTGGCAGGCAGAGAGAGAGAGAGAGGGAGGGAGGGAGGATATGCCAGCACACATGCTCAGCCTTAGCTGAGATTTTTCCTGCGACAAGGTGGAGAGAAGCTAAAATTACGCACGTAGTCGGCACATTATCCGCATCAGCAGATTGACTGACTATAACTGAGGGTACTGCCGAGATCCCTTTCTGCCTTACTGCCTTACTGCTCTCGTTCTGCTTGTTGCCTGCACAATCCGGCATCGATTGACAACCTGTCAAGGTACTCAAACTCGTATTTTCGTTGCCATCTTTGGGGGCGACTTCGAGCACGAATCTTTCGCAATATTGGCATCCTTTTCGAAGCTGACGACATACGTTTCCTCTCCTGCATTTATTTAATTTCCTATTTACGGCAGTTCTATATGATTGACTGACAGACTCAGCTCCTTCCCCCTATGCAAATGCAAACTTTAATTAAAACTCAATGATTATTCAAGCGAAATTAACAGGTAGAATGAAAGACAGACAGAAAGAGAGAGAGTGACGAATGTCCATTTCGGACCGAAGAAAAACAATGCGTGGAAATCCATCTAATTTCCGTGTGTTTTCATAACAAATGCAGCGTGACAAATTTTCATTTCTTTTGTTCAAGTTGAACAAGAATAAATTATTGTTGTATACATTAGAATATTGTCACAGATATTAGCAATAGATAATTATCACAAATATTGAGGTTAGCTTTGATATTCATCTGCGATTCTAAATGAAAACGCCAAGTCTTAAATTTAATAAAATAGATTGCTAAACATTGATAGACATTCTTTGAATTGTGCAAGTGTTAAAACAACATTAAAAAACAATACGCCTTTCAATTTAAATGCAATATGCCAAACTAATAAATGCGATTATATAATAACATATTAAACAAAACAAAGCAAGATTTTCCTTTTTGTTTGTTTTTAATTGGTTTATTTGAATGCCCTTCTTAGAAATTTTTTAAAAACATGCAAAACATATATTTTTGCATAAACATATATATTAGTATAAAGTATTAATGGACATATTAGTATGTAGTATTAAATGATAATAGGTTTAATACTATTTTCTTGATACTAACTTTGAATAAATGTGTTATTCTTTCTCCTTCACTGATTTTAATTTGTTAATTAAGTTGCTCTTCATCTTAAGGTAGCATACCAAGCATACGTACATATATCATTTGTGGACCCTTTAAGTAGCTAAACTCATTATTTTTCGACACAGCAAGCTTTCGCAATGAGGCTTGATAAATGAAAGAATATATAGCTGTTCCATATTCATATTGGTCGCTTCTCCATTCCAAGTGGCCATTAAGCAATCAGTTGATTAAGCGGCAGAAAGACGAGGCCTGTTAGAAAGCCGGCGGCATAATTGAGCAATTCGGACTGTGCTTGAGCCCCCCCTTGAGTCCCTTTATGGAAGCTCATTTATAATCGGCAACAACATTCGTCAGTTTAATATGACAAATTAATTTGAGAGCTTTAAAGAGCGTTTCCCAGGAAAAAATTGTTCATTAAATTTTGCGAAAAAAACATCGATAAAAAACGCATTCATGATAATTTAATGTGAATACAAATAGTGCGGAAATTGACACATTAATGAGAGATGGGAAAATACAGAAAGGGAGAAAGGGAGAGAGAGAGAGAGAGAGAAGGGAAAGACGAGGGTGAGCGATGGAAAACTGCCGTTGACAATGGCGGTTCGGATGACAGACGCTTGAAAATTGAATGAAGCGGAAATTATGATGGGAAATTCAGATTAAACGCATTCGAATCGCGTGTCGGAAACAGTTTCGTAAAGAAAAGCATCGAGAAAAGCACAATGAATAAGAAAAGAATGTCATTTAAACGAACCAAAGAAAAACAGTTGGCAAACTTTAAGTTTCAATTGGCAAGAGAAAAAAATGTGGCAGAGCTTAAGGAAAAATCACAACTGGCAAAGGAAAATCCTAAGCCGACGAAGGAAAAGCAACTGTCACAGAGGGACTTACAATGGGGAAGATTGAGCGTGTCGGCATTAAAAGGGCCTAGTTGCAAATAAATCAGACGAGCCTTTAAGCAAACGGGCTACTAAAATCGGAAAAAATACTGCAGCTAAGCAGCAGCACAACTAACTCATACCCTAGGTATTTTTGTTAGCTCTCTACAAGTCTCTGAAATCTAGATTTTCGAATGGACCACAGACAGACAGACGGACCTCATTACAATTAAGTATTTCTCCAGTTTTTGAAGCATTACTTTTTATACAAATTAACAGGAGAGAGAGAGAGTGAACAACCTTTTCTGGACTACTCCATGTTTTCAGGGTATAGAGGAAGCAAAAACAATTGGGCGCACATACATAAATATCAATTTGGTCGGCCAACCAACTTGTTGCCAGCACCAGTAAAATGGAACACAATAGATTATTACCTGGTGGCCAGAATGCGCTACGGGATATAAAAAGAGGCGATAAATACGTGAACAAACACACATAAATTATGGCAAGCGAAGATTAAAGCGACGCCTGCCTGACAAACGCATTTGTTGGCAATTAAAATGCGGTTGCCCTCCCCCCTGCTCCTCCTCCTCTCCATTCCTCGTCCCACACACTCCCCGCCACTGGTTGCTGCCTTTCTGATGTCGAGCAACTTGTGTAGGCCATAAAAATAACAGAACAGGGAAAATTACATGAGCAAACATCTAAGTAAAACTTTTCCCAATTCAATTGGAGCTACAAACAATTTTTTTTTATTTCACGATAGTCTCACTCGCACTTATTCTCACTCTCTCTCTCTCACTCACTCTTTTCACTGTCTCTTTCTGCTGTCTGTCACAAAAGTTGCCATGGAAATTTCTGTTCGACTTAGATATATTGCTTTTAAATGGTCAACCAAAAGGAACTCCACACTGACATATGGCCAAAAGTGACAGAGGGAACATGAAAACTTTGCCACTAAAGGTTACGCAATGTATGTGTGTGTGTTTGTTGTGGTAGAGGTGTGACCACAATTATGACTATGGCAACAACAAGGAGAGCAAACTTAAAATGTTTCCTTCAATGTTTTCTTGAGAAAACTTTAATTAGATGTTTACCAAACTGCTGATCGGATGATGGAAGGTGGTGCTAGTTCAAAGAGATATTGTACATAATTTAAAAGATATTTATTATGTGGGCAACTAGATGAATAGACGAAACTTTTAATAAGTTTTTCGATGTGAAATATTGGGAATGTCTTCAGGAAGGTTTCAACAAACAAAACAAATACATATGGGCATATTTAATGTATAAACATTGATGAGCTTAAACTATTTCACATTACACAAAGTTTGTTAAGTGAATTTGCAATTTGGACTTGAAAATACTTCAGGTATATATATATTACCGACTCATATGCACCCAATTAAGGAACTCAACTCAACATGTACTCGCACCTCTCACACAATCAATCTAAATTTTAAATCAAATGCAAATTTGCTGCCAAACGGAGACGGAGACAATCCACAAGCGGGTTTCAGTCCATTAACTCGAGAGAACTCTCGACTCTCCTTTCTCATCGCGTAGTTCATCAGCAAAAGGTGATGAAAGGAGTAGGTGGAGAAGGAGGAAAGGGAAAGGAAGGACAGGCGATGTCGCAGGTGTCATCGGAGCGGATGCAAATGAGTTGGTATAAAGTGGAAAATGGAAAATCATTTGCATAAACTAAAAACGGGTAGCGCAGGGAAAGGAGACAGAAAAAACACTGTGCGAATTTAATTTTAAAGGGAGGCTCACTATTTTTTGTTATTGTTGTTGCCACTAAGCGCATTTATGACCATAAAATATTTTACCAAATATGAATAGAGCGATAGATATATTTGTAGTGTGTGTGTGCCTGTGTGTCTGTCTGTCTGTGTGTGTGTGCGTGCCGCAGTTTTAATGCCCTGAACGATGCGCGGAAAAATAATCAAATAATTGTCAAGCGCGCACGAAACATAAATATGACCCTTAGGGCATATTACGACATTACGTATACGCAACGTGCGCTACGCTGCGCCAATTTTATTAACCACAAAAACTTTTGCCGCACAGTACACGCATGAAAGAGACAGCCAATCAGACAGACAAAGAGAGAGAGAGGAGGCCCAACCAGGGCTGCAATATTTGTCTAGGGTAATCAGGTGAAAGGCAAAGACAAAGTGAAAACTTTTGAAGGCAACTTTTGCCATCAAAATTATAAACACAACAAAAAAACAGGGTATAGAAAATGGAAGGCGGAGAACATTAATTACGCAAGTTTGCAGCAGGTAAAATGGATGAGCCACGTGGCGCCTTTCACTCGCTGCTGACTGTGATTGCCTGCCCTAATTAGCGTCAACTGTTTCTGCTTCTAACCCATTGACAGGCAGCCTGAACTGTCTGACTGTCTGTCTGACTGACTGACTGACGAGCCCACTGATTGGCTGATAGGCTGATTGACTGCCGCACTGATTGACTGACTCGCTGCCGAGTCTGGCTGATTGACTTATGCTAATTTTTGAAATTGCGTGTCATTCGCTGTGGCCACCAAACGATTGATCTGCAAAGGGCCGCAAGGTTGTGATTTGTGTTTGTAAGGGCGGACGCAGCTTATCGCTCGCTTTGGCAATTTCAATTTGCAACGGCAGCAGTTCAATTATGCGATTTGGCTTGTTTATTTGCCTCACGACCAGTTGCCAGGACTATATGGGAACACCCCATTCTGGCCTTTGCCTTTGGGCCTTGTCTCGCTTGCTTATCTTATCGAACGATGCCCAGGAATTTCATTTATTTTATGTTATGCCCGCAACGCCTTTGACCTTTTTTGTCCCACCAGCTTTACAACTGAGATAGGGGGTTGGGGGGAGCCTCCATTATAACATCGCTCAGTGCTGACACTTGGAATTCACGCAGTACATTTTCTAATTGAATTCAGTGGACTCGTCTTACAAAGTATCTCGACTGATTTCCATTCCGAAACCAAAATCAAACAGAGAGAAGCCAATAAAGATACTTGCAAAATAAGCACAAAAGAGAGTTTCAAAATACAGTCTATTGCTAATGAATTGAAATATTTGCCATATTTTGTTTGGTTATTTTAGGTTTCTGTGCTCAAAAGAAATTTAACTGAAGAACAAACTTCAAAAAATGTGTATTGCTTGCATTTCTAGAGATTGAAAGCTATGTTGAAGAGGTTGGCTGCGCTGGTTTTCTATAAAAAACCAAACATATTTCATTAGATTTAATTTACCTAAACTCAAGAAATACCAAAGCAATAATTGAAATAAATGTCTGCACCTCTCAAGTCTATTTGAATTTAAGATATTGTGAGAATAGTTAGTAGTGAGAATAGCTTTAAAAAATAACAAAAAGAATTAATTAATTAAATCATTATATGGTGTACAACATATTGATTTTTGTAGAACTCAATTTAATTTTAATATATGAAATTGTAAAAAAACTTGAGAGAAGTTTTTTTTGGGTATTTTACTGTTTAAAGTCCTTCGCTTAAAGAAACTTTCCTTAGTTTCCTTCCATTTCACTATTTTCAATAATATTTTTAACCACATTGCAACTGGTTTTAATTTTCTAACCCCAAATTCAGTTGCATTGTGAATTCTCAACAGAAACTTCTCCACGCAATGAAACTAATCAGACGTAGAACACGAATCTTAATAAGTAAGTCACAACACCTGCCTGCAAGGTGTGGGTAAGAGAGGGGTCAGGGTGCAGCAAAGTGCTGGCCACAACTTTTCGTGTGAGTAATTAAGCTCTCGTGTCACAAAAGCTTTTAGTTTCACCTGCAAAAAGTTGCATAAATAAATACTTAGAGCAGGTTTTGTTGCAAATGCAATAAAGGCAAAAACTTTTATTCTACTCTCGCACTTGGACTAAAAGCAGGGGTGAGTGCGTGTCATGATAAAAAAAAAATGACTGGGAATTTGATTTAAATTTTAAATGCCACGCAGAGCTCTCTCTCTTGCACTGGCAGGGAAAATCTGTCATTGACAAGGGGAGGGAAAATGATTTAATCCCGAACAGGCAAACAAGCGACAGTCGAATGGGTGTGTTTGCCTTAGAACACAAATACATCGATGATGATAAAGTTGCCCGATCGAAGTGAAATGCTCTGTTGATTTATGACCCCTCGCGCCTCGGCCCCTTGGGCGCTTTTCAACTTACGGGCAAATTTTTCACAGACACCTGCAAATGATGCAAAAATAAACATCAACACGTTGTAGTAGTTCAACTTCTTCTTTTTCTTTGCTACTTCTTCTTTTTTGTTTGCCTTTGTCCGACTCGGCTCTTTAAAAATTTGCGCTGATTTTATAATTCAAACACTTGTCTCATGGCAGACGTAAACAAATTCAGCACACGCGGCAATTCCCGAAAAAAAACGAAATCTTTTTCTAGTTTTGAATTTTTTCGAGTAACTCAAAAATGTTGTGAATTTTCAAAATCAACGCGCTAAACACTCGACAGGAAAGAAGCGCGACCGTTTGGGGCGAATCCGTTGGCAGGACTAACTTGGCCAAGCGCAGCCAGCCGGCGCCGAACCCCAATGCGATCCACAATGGGAGAAAGAAAAGCGCGCCAAACATGGCGTCCACAATGAACACTTTGAATGGATGCCACCACGTGCGAATCAACTTAACAGCGCAGTCGCTTTCAGTGAATGTGGAACGCATTCATTTTGTGGATAACAAGTACTATGGAGTGTTGTGTGTGTGTGTGGAACAACTGTTGCTTCTCATTGAGCGAATTTTTCATTCATAATTTCGCGAGTGACGCAAACTTTTTCGCAGCTGTTTAAATAATTGAGAAATTATTTTCTTCTTCGTTTGCCTCCGTCTCCATCTTCGTCTTTGTCGGTTTCCCACATAATTTTTAGTTATATTCTCTTGACTAGAAACCAATGATTTCATGCTGATTTTAGCTGCTTTTCACTGCTCTTTTCTCCCTAAAACCACAACAAAGCATTCCAGCCCATATTCCTAAATGTCACAGTTCTTAAGCTTTAAGTGGAAAGACTTCATCTGTGGTTGTAATTCCGCGCGTGTCTGCACTCGCTGTGATTACTGAAGTAACTATTGTATAATTTGATACAATACAAGACTACAAAACCAAGGAAACTAATCGAAAATAAATAGGTACAAATGTAAGACTTAGACCGTTCCAGAATTAGAACCAGAATTGATTAGATCCAGAATTGAATTAGACCGTTCCAGAGATAAGTAAAAGAATATTAATTATTTTCATATCTCAGGAGCTGCCCAACGAATAGTAATGAAATTTGGTATATATTATGAAAATACTATTACCTAGAATATATTGTATATAACAAATTATTTATAAATACATAAAACTATAACTTTTGAATAGGCAAAAGAATGGATATTTGGCAAATTAAACTAAGTTCCAAATAATTGTCTTCATTTATAATATTACTCTGTTCCAGACGAAGTTGTTGAACTTATAGGTCTCCAGGAGGAGCATCTTCCATATGTCTTTAAATATTCGTAAGAACATCGGAGGCATTCTAGATTTTCAACCACAATTGTAAGGATTATAATGAATATAAGCAACCTTGGCGACATTGTTTGATTATATTGAAGCACGAGTGTTGAAGACTGAATATTCTGTAACTACGCCAAGTAATTTATAGTTTTCTAGACTGCTTGAAACTATAAAAAACTATTTGTTCTTATGAGGGGGGAGTGGAAATACGAGTTAACTTGTTGACTTCATTAGACACGTATTTACCTAGTTGTAATACGTAAGATAATAACTGCAAGTTGAATAACTGAAGTTTGATAACTGCAAATTGATCAAGAAGAAGAAAAATTAACATTCTTCTTCGATAGAATGGAAATCATGGATGCAAATCAATTTTGAACCCAACATTATTATTAAAGTATTGTAATATGCAACTTGATATTATTTTTCAATAACTACGTGTTTAAGAATTCAATCTACTATAAACAATTTCCATTATTGTCAAAGTTATCACACTGCCTTGATGTAGAGGACACGGTTGAAGACGCAACTGTGGACTCAGTTGAAACATTCTCTGTAGAATCGGGATTCGACGTTGTAGTGGTCGTTGTCGACGTTTTCCTTATAAAGGGACAACGCCATGATCGATACAGACAAGTATGGAAGAAGCCATCTGTTTCGCGTACATTAGAGATTACCAGAAGGGCCACAATTGCCAGATAGATAAAATACTTCGGCGACATCGTCATATTATCTAGCTCTCTAGCTATTGCGCACTGTTCCCTGACTCTGTGCACACTTCTTATATACTTTTCCAGACCTCAAACACGAGCCTATTATCTACATTATTGTTTATTTGAGGTAGGAGGCTTAAAAGGTGTTTTCTTTCATCTGAAATGAACATCATTTTACCTTTTTTAAGAAACTTTAATGAAGTGATCTGAGTTCGCATTCCCATGGAATATTCATTGATTTGAACTTTACATTCTGTCATTCTGTTTTCTGACTTTATGTCGAGGGAATCCGAGAGGATTCGTCAGTAGTTGTAGTAACAATGTATATTATTGTATCTTGGAATGCATAAGTGGGAAGTGGCTACTTTCAAATTGCCTTCCTATCGGTCAGACTCATACTTATATGCTTTTCCAACAATCAATAATGAGACATTGTTTCAAAAGTCTCTAACTACAATACTTTGTATACGAACACAGGTCTATTGTATAACGTTCTTGTTTATTAAAATAAAATATTTGCAGTCAGTACGCAAATAATATATCTCCACGTGCTGAATTCTTTTCATAAACAGATACGGCCGTTGTTGACTGGCTGGGGGAAGGTAATGCAAATATTGCAAACAGTTAAGAAATTCTTTAGCCATGGCCGCTTCAATATGATCAATAACATTAACAGCACAGTTATCGAAGCTATCGATCAAGCAATTAAACAATGTACAAGCATACCATGTTTCATTGGAACTCAGACCGAGTACACCATGCTACGATTGTAACTATTACTTGACTATAATATAAATATTTGTGTACAAAGACAAGTTTTATTTTGGTTGAAATCTGAGCAAATTGTGGAGACTCGACTATAATGTCGCCGAAGTTGATCATTTCACTAATGTTGTTCGCCCTGCTGGTGGTTTATAATGCGCCTGAAGTGGATGGCTTTTTCTTAACCCTTCTGTGCTTGAAGAGATCTTCCTTATGTCCACTGGCCTTTGTAAATACAGGCCCGCTTTTCGGGACAGTTTTAGGTTCCACCCAACGGAAACATAAAGAAGAAAACAAGCACGTAAATAACGAAAGCGGAAACGAAGATGATGATTATGACGATTATCCGGACGACTTTTTATATGACAACTAAGTTGAAGATATCAAGCAAGTTCATCATGCAAATAAATCGAGAAAGAGGCTTTAATTGGGAAGCTCATTTAACATTTTCTGGATACTTAAGTTGTTTTATATTTTATAAAAGTATTTGTTAAATGTCACTAAAAAACTTGTTTTTTTTGAGACTATATGATCTTTAATATTCCAGCAAATAAAAACACCCAAAACAATAAGAAACAAATCCGTATTCAATGCAAATTATTTATTCATATTCTGTCCATTTTTGTTTATTGTGTTGGACTTCAACTTAGGATGTTAACCAGATGCGGCTGGTGCCGTAGTCGTGGTTCTAAATGGGCAAATTGGTGAGCGCAGCAGGCAGGCGATCAAGAGGAAAGTACCCTCGGCTGCTGGTGTTGTGAAGACCAACATGAGCGTGACCAGCACAAGGTAGAAGAAGAACTTGTTGGACATCATCTTTGTGCTGTTTCTCTTATTGAGCTCTGCTTTCGACTAACTCTAACAGAGCCACCAAGCCATATTTATACGGATTGCAGCTCGTGTGCATACATAATATTTACTCAATTGGCGCGATTCCAACTGTTGTTATGGTCAAAGGGGGTACACAAAGTTAACTCTCGTTGCGCAAAAGAACTAACATGTCTGAGCACAACCTTACGTTACATAACGATAGCTGCAATTACAGTTATTCAGTTCTTAATGTTTCTGTTAATTCGCGAATTAAGGATACTTTACATAGGCTCTGTTACTCAATGTGCACTGTTAACAGTGGTATTTATCAATCCGTGTGCTTTCTGATAGGCAGATAACGTTTCAGTGCGGCGATTGCATCTGCATAATTCTGTTAGCAGTGATTAGCATTAGAATTAACATATAGATGAACATAAATTTCAATTGTCATTCCTGTTAAGTACAATTATCGATAAGCTCAGTTTTCGAGCATTCTTATCGAATCTGAGTTTTAAATGAGCAAAGTTGTGCCAAAATTAAATTCAACAGCCCCTCAACAGTCTAATCAGTTTCGCCCGTTGACTAACTAAGCTAGGATGTTTACGATTTAAGCAGGCCATGGCCAAAATGAAGATTCAATTTCGAGTTTCAGCTGTCGAGCTTGCATAATTTTTGCATAAAATTATTCTAACCGGAATCGCGTGCCCACGCTTGCCAGTATTTCCGACTGCCGCCCACGTGGCGTGGTCACTGTTGCGTGCAACATAGACATTAGTGGCAGAGAACAACCGCTACGCCCACGACACAGCATGCATAGGGCCATAGTGTCAAGTCATATCCAGAGAGATCTATGATGTGCATGTATACAGTATAAACACACACATACACATGCACTTATGTATGTATGTACATAAATATTTATATAACGATACATCTTCAATTCATGCTTTCAGCAGCAGCCAACGTGCTACCTGACGAATGAGTGATATTTAATTAATTTGCCGTCTATTTGCAATTTGCGCTGTGTGCACGCTCGTTTTATTGTGCCTGTGTGTGTGTGTGTGTGTGTTAACGCATACGTAACATTGTAGACAATCCAAACAAAGTTTTTACAACTCACGACAGCGTAGAAAGGGGAAAGAACAAGGGGAAACCTGTCAGCAGCTGCGAATATCAGTTGTTTGCCAACATGGCAGACTTCCCACTCCCCTTTCCCTTCTCCCCCTCCACTTTTTTACGAAAAGAAAACACATTTTCAAGTCTAAACAAAAACTTTCGACAGCGACTTTGTGACGTCGCTAAGTATGCTATGAGTAGGCATAGGACACACCGGAACTCAGAACAACCGTGTTCGACGACACTCAATTGAAGTAAATATAAATTGGATTTTTTACACCCTTTGGACACTTACAATTTGTAGAACATCGAATTGGGAATTGAGAGTTTCACGACCAACTTTTATTGTCACTAAAACTGTTGAATCGCGAATGCGTGCCACACGCAAAGTGGCTTTTATTCTCCCCAATGAAAATAAAAAGCAAGGACAAAGTGAGCAGTGTGCGTGGTATGCAAAGTATTGAAATGATAAGTCCTTTTGCAATTTTCTCTAGACATTTAACTATCAATTTTTTGAGGTTTGATAATTCTCAAATAATAAAATTGTTCTATACATTTTTATTAATTTTATTATTCATTTATTTTCTTTTGTTTTTATTTTTTTGTTTAAAATGCCAACCGCAAAGCATGCAACAGAAAAACGAAATGCGGTATCAGTGAGAATTCTTCACAGAATTCATTTAAGCAGTGCACTGCTTGGCCTGCTTGCATTTCAGTGCAACCCACGACACGATCCCTTAATAGCTAAATAAAGCTAGATTTCCCATATTTGTCCAGCCATAGAATTTAAAAAAAGCCAATAACGCTGAGTTGGCAACTCTGCCTAATTCGCTAATTTTAAATGTAAACAATTTGCAAGAAAAATATTTTAGGGACTCGCACCATAGTTGATATTTTTGGGTCTACAATGTTTAAAATTAGCATCTGAAGCCAAAAAGCAATTTTAGCTGCTTACGAAATATGCCCAGCTCCTTTCATTTTCCTTTTCCATTAGCTATTTCTGGCTACTTTCCTCTCCCATTTTCCCTCATTTCTTTCGCAGACTTTCCTTTCCTTTCCTTTGGCTCTGCGTGCAGCCAATTAAATCGCAATTGATTTGTTTGACTTGAAATTGTCGCTCGCTGCACACACAGAGACAGTTGGAAAACATATGTGTGTGTGTGTGTGGGTGGTTTCATTGGTTTTTCATGCTGCAACATTTGTCAACATTAAATGGGCATTTTCTGTCGACGACGACAGCATTAAACTGTCTGCAGATAATTTATTGATTTTCATTAAAAAAAAATACTCTACATGCGAAAGAAATACCCATGCATGACTTGCAGGCCTTTAATATCGATTTCAACTATGTTAAAAAGTGTGAAATACTGGCGATTCAGTTACGCGGAATCGTTTGTCGCCTGCTTAAGGATGAAACTTCTCGCTTTGTTTTTATTCACAGGCAACAAGAGACTCATAGCACACACACACACACACTACAACATTAAGACAACAAGCTGGACAACAAATGGCTCTGCCTTTTCCTTTTGCTCTTTTCTTCCTCCTTTCCTCTTTCCCACCTCCCTTGCTTCTCACTTTCCTCCTTCACACAACCCGCGGCCTTTGATTCATTTGCCAATGTTCTGTAAATTGAAAAAAAAAGAGAGAAAATTTGCGGCTTCTGCTGACGAAATGTTAATTTTCTCGAGTCCAACTGTAAATAGCTTTATTTGCATAGCGGCCTATGCCCTCCCCTCTTTCACAAGCCCCCCCTACCTCTGTCTTGCGAATTTTCATTTGCTGATTGGGGTCGTCTCAATGGGCCTCTCGGAGAAAATTTACGCCTCCGGCATATGGGAAAATTCACTCAAATGTTTTTCGCAAAATTCGGTAATATCTCTTGGCAGGCGCACGCACATACACACAACATAAGGAACTCAGCCAATCTACATAAAGAAGGCGAACTTTAAATTTAATGAGAATCCGCACAATAGAAAGCAATTGCTCACCTTTCCGGAAAAATATGAAAAATTACTAGTCAGCGATTGTAAGATGAGCCGGAAACGGCCGGAAACGGTCTAATTGAGGTCAGGGTTAGGTCGAAAATAATGCTGTTGAAACTTCTCATGCCAAGGGGGGAGAGAGAGAGAAGAACTAGTTTAAAGAGGATAACCAGCAAGAGAACAACTTATATTTGCCTTAATTCTGCTTTAATCCCTTATTGAGATAGTTTAAAACTTACTTATCGATTTAGAGTTCCTCTTCTACTATAAAATTCTTAGAAAAACCATTGGCACACACAATTGCATACCCTGTAAATGAGTATGGTAAATATGCTCAAATGAAATGTTAGAATTAATAAATAAGATAAACTGCATTCAACATTATATACCCTGCATACAATTTGATTCTCTATTCCTTCACATGACTCTGCTCTTAACAAGTTCTGCCACGCCTTCTTCCTCTTGTAACTTACCAGGGTAACTCACAGTCAATCCTTGCCATTCTTATTTGATGTGCAGGACTTGCCTGAGGTTGAGTTTGAGTTCCAGTTGGAGTTAAGTTCAGCTAAGCTGTTCGCACTGGCCAAAGCCGAATTGAGTAATGGGTAATTCTATATGACAATGTCATTTGCCTGCTGCCCGAGGGGGGTGACGGAGACAGTAAGGGGGAAAAGAGAGGGGGAGAATGCTGTAAGCACTCATTAATGTGGCCATTGCTCATCGGTTCAATTTCAGCTTCAGCTGCGGGCTGCGAGTCGAGTTCGAATTGGGGTTGGGAAGAACCAGGGAAAAGGGAAAAGGGAAAAGGGAGGGAAAGGGTAGTGCTGAAATTACATAAGCACAGCACGTAGCAGCTGCCGCGAAAGTAAAAGCTTCGTCGTGTTGAGTGTACTTTAATGCGCTTCGCACTTAATTAGTGCAAATAACTAATGACAAACTTTGC
This sequence comes from Zaprionus nigranus, assembly GCA_018903425.1. Taxonomy (NCBI): domain Eukaryota; kingdom Metazoa; phylum Arthropoda; class Insecta; order Diptera; family Drosophilidae; genus Zaprionus; species Zaprionus nigranus. The sequence goes on along the minus strand of JAEIGD010000011.1, from coordinate 3,085,788 downwards.
CATCGACTCAACTTGAGTCGAGAACTGAAGCGAACTTGAGCAGTCACCCATGCGAAACTCCTGGGCTGCCACTCGACCTGACACCCTGCGAAGGGTACTCAATCCTGTCGAGCACCTCCACTTGTATTCACTTTCATTCACACTTTCCTGCCAATTAAAAGGCAACTGAAAAGTGTTCGAGAAGTGGCAAACTGAGGTGAACCAAAGTTACTAAGTCAATACGACTTTATATATATTGTTTGTAGTGTGTGTAACCAAGAATAAATACCCTATAACCCAAATTTGGCTGGAAAGCATCTGAAGCAGACAGAGGGAATTGATAATTTGCGTAAATTTCATTTCATTTGTCGAAAATTTACAAATGAAATTAGTTTGCTGGCAATGTAATTACTTACTTCTCTATACTTCCTTCCCTCTCTCTATTTTCTCTCGCTGTCTCTCTCTCTCTCTGCTGTCTCTAATCGCTTTACAATTTAGCGCTAATACGAATTGGCCGCAATTTGATATTCCATTTCAGATAAATGTCTGTTGGGGCAGGCCCAAATTGAATTATGTCGCATGTGCTGAATGCATGAGATGATGATGCGGTTCATGTGGTTGGTTATGCTGCAATGAGACTGGCCCAAATGGCAGCCAGACCGACAGTTGCTCATCTAATTAGGCACATTAAAGAGAACAAGAGAACTGACAACACAAATAAGTTTTCACATCAGCTCAAACTACGATTTATTTCGAATATTTTGTTGCACATGATTGATTTTTCTTTTATTCCGTGTTCCATGTTTTCATAATTCATATACTCCTTTAAATCTTAGTCCATCAAGTTGTTGTTGTTGTGCGGAATGGACAAATTGCCAAACGATAATAACAGGCGAAGAAGAGGATCGTCGACTCGGCTGTCGGTGCGAGGAGCAACAGCAGCGAGAACAGCAGCCACAGATAGAAGAATAACCCGGAGAAGTTCATAATTAATTCGATAGAATTACTTTGCAAATGCAACACGCAATGCTGGATACGTCGATGCACTGGTCACTTGTCTTTTTATATAGCCGCATCTGGTGGCGAAACTATTTGCACAGTTGCCAATTGAAGCCGGACCAGTTAAAGCCGAGTTGTCTTTGACCTCAATTACAGTTGACATTCGAGTTGGCAAAATATTGAAACGCCCTAGTTATGCAGTGTTGGGTGTAAGCTGCAACAAAAGGCTATCTTAATTTTTCCCCCCCCTTTTTTTTTTTTTTTTTAACCCCCCCCCCCGGGCCCCCCGCCCCCCCGCTTTAACAGAATCAATAACAGATAACAAATTGATATTGTATTGCATACCGTGCACCGCTTATTTTCTGTTAGCGTCAAAAAAGCTGTCAATTTTTTCCAATAACGACATTTTTTAAATATGCTACACTTTTTAGGGACTAAGTTTACTTTCTTACTGCTAATTGCGCATTGTTAAGCAAATAATTGGCAACGCGATTTGATTTGATGCCAGGCCAAGCTGGTTAATTTTTGGCATGCCTCACTGCATCCATCCACTGCTGACCAAGAATTTGCCGCGGGGCGCCTTTGCTTTGTTTAATATTGGAGGCGACATGCCTCGCTGAGCTGCTCTCAATCAGGCGGAACAAGAAATTGGCCACAGCGCGCTGCATATTGATTGAAAGCGACGGCAACGGCAGGCATAAGTTGTCTGACGATGATAATGCTGAAAAGAGGTAACTATTATTACAGCTAATATAAATTATTGATTCTTTTTAATATTTGTTTTTATTATTCATTGTTATTTCAATTCCAGCTATCGATAGCTGTTCATGCTAAACATTGCCTCTACCTTTAATCGATAGTTGGCAGTTGATCGGTTCACAATCCTTCGTCAAGTGTGAGCCTGCTATGGATGGGTGCGTGCTGCGTGTAAAATGCCATCAAGTATCGATTACAAGTTAAACTTTTGGCAATTAACAAGTTTTTCAGCCGCTGAATCCGGTTCACAGTTTGCACAGCGTAAACAGCGTTCGCCGGCAATTTGATTAGACGGAAGCGGAAGTACGCAGGACCGGGTGGGAAGTTTGGCAGCGTGTCACACTGAAGGCATTTCGTTTTTAGAGTTGTCAATTTGCATACTGCTTAAAATGTAAATAGACATTCGACTTGATAAACATTACACTAGCAGACGATGCGTGGGCTTCTCTTGTTGTAGCTGCTGTTGTTGTTCTGCTTGACAGCTGCGTCATGTAAGCGCGAAGTAAATGTGGCGCGACGCAGTTTAGCAAAGATCCGAACCCTTTCGCTCCAGCACGAGTCCGCCCCCGCCGCGTCATTCGCATGTACGCATATTTATTCTTTTTACTTTTTTTTCTTGTTCGCTGTGCTTGGCATTGGACACGCGCCGCAGACACCGCTACGCTCATGAATAATGCAACCAGAAGGAGACAGGAGTGAACCATAAACAAGGAGGCAACCATTTTGTGGGCGTAGCAAGGTGTTGTTGCTGTCCCCGTGCGTGGCTCCTTCAGCCTCCACCCACGACCAGCTGCAGCAGCAGCAGCGGCGGCAGCAGTCGCAAATCTGGTAACAATTAAAGGCAAATAATGTTAATGCCAAGCGACAGTTGGTGCAGCCAAATTATGCAAATGCGAATCCATTTGAAGAGGGTTTCCAATGCTGCCGCCCAATGTGCAAATGTGATTCGTCTGTGGCTCAACAAAGACTTTCGCCGCGAGGGAAACCAATTCACAAACCCAACGAGCCATGAATGACTTTTTATGACGCATTATTGCCGTCAAGTTCAAAAAAGAAAACTGGCTACAATAAATGTTAGTCCTGGAAAAAGCCATAGCAATGAAATAAAATCGAATGGATGCGGATTTTCAGGGTCAGTAGAAACATAACTTATTGTTCAACAAATTTTAAAGTAGTCAACAATTATGGTTGCCCTTGGACAGTGCCTCCAACCATAAAAAGCCTATAAAAAAGCTTGTTAGTATATATTTTTTGAAAACTGTAAAACTTAAAGAAGCATAAGCAAAGCTTTCCTTTCACATTTTAAGTTTCCTTTAATTTATCACCAAGTAATTCAAGAACAACCCTTATTTATCTTAAAAAAATCGTGAAAATCCAACTTGATCGCTTAATTTTCACCAACTCCCTCTTTTGTTAGGTTACCAAACCGGAACAAATCAAGCAAAAAAAGCAACCACAGTGCGTATTTAACTAATTAAGTAACTGCCTGAAAGTAAGCGACCCAAAGTTCTCACTTTGGGTACGTGACCTGCATTACCAAGCAGAAATCGTTCCTGCCGCACTGCGACCAATTACAGAAAAAGGTATTTACCCAGATAAAGTCGCCACTCACAGCTAAGTAACATTATCTCAAGTTCATTTTTAGAAGAAAGCAAAAGAAAGTTAAGAATAACGAGATAAGAATCGATTCGATAAGTCTTAATGTATTTCGCTTATGATATATCTATATTTACATATATATATTTATCCATTATATATACTAATAAATAGATTATAAAAGATTTCTGTTACATTTACTAAAGTGGAAATGACATTGTTAAAAATTATATTACAATTTTGTTAATATAAAAAAGTGCGGAAATGTCCTTTATCTTTCACTGCTTTATCCACCACAAAGTACAAATTAAATTAGGCGCTTTACTCAGAAAATACTGCATTCTATTGCTCATTCACAATAGATTGTATATCGGTAAGCAGAAAATCGATAGGCATGTTACTTACATTCAGCACTGCGCGTATTTACTGCTTGAAACTCGAAATGGATATAAACAGCGAACTCCGTTTATTGCTTTCAGAGACCAACGAAGGAAAGCACCTTTCCGAATATCATTTGACAATTCTAAATAAGCGCAATATATGCACAGTAATTGATTTTCTGGACGCAGTCAATCTTCATACGCACCTGGCTTTGCGTCCTGAGCAAGTCAAGCTTATCAAACGGGAATTGCTTTTAGTATCTGTGAAGAGTTGCAAGCTCAGCGATCTGTACGAGAAGAGTCCATCAAACTATTCCACAGGCATTGAAGAGTGCGTAACAAATTAGTCCATAATATAATAAGACCCTAATCTAAATTACTTTCAGATTTGATATATTCCTGGACTCCATTGGACAACCGTTGCGTCCGGGTCGAGTCTGGGAGATCTACAGCGAGTGTGGCATCGGAAAAACCGAACTATTCCACACTTTGGCTATAAATTTTGTTTGCCAACAAAAGCAGCAACGTGAGGTGCTGTATATAGATACCAAGCGGGACTTTAAGAACGAACGAATAGAGGAGATTCTGAAGGAACGACAAGTGGATGTGGAAACTATGCAGAGTTGCCTGAATGCCATAAAAGTTGTAGGCGTCATCTCCGCACAGTCACTGATTGCAGCTCTGGAAGACTTTTGCATGAGACTATCGATTGGCGACACGACTGTTTCGGGTATAAAGTTAATACTGATTGATTCCCTCGCAGCTAGCTTCATATTGTTTCGCAGCGGTTATGACCGCAACGATGGCCGCAGCTTTCTGACTAGGCTGGCGATGCTAATACGACAACTAGCCACGGAGCACGGGCTGTCTTTTATCTTGGCAAATTTGATAATGCCCCAAAATGATGATAGTGAGTGAAAAAGGATTCTTTATAATAATGAATACATATTTATTATCTATTTACACTTTAATTTTAATTTGTATGTAACTATTCGGCAGGCAATGACGACGAGGCTGGTGCTATCGATGACATCGAAGAGGCGGCGAGTCAAACAGGCTCGGAAACTCGGGATGAGAGCAACCTTCTGGGAGAGTACTGGAACTCAGTCTGCACGCTGAGCCTGGCACTAGAGCTGCCAGAAGTGTGCAGTGGCAGAGACGGCATGCGACTGCTGAAAGTGTTAAATAACAGCTATGGGATCAGCGAGGGCAGCTGCGTGCTGCGCATTACAAATGGTGGTGTCATTTAGTTGTTGCGTCGCTGTTGTTGCTGGTAGGATTTTATTACCCGCTTGCCGGGCTCAATGGTATCGCTTAGTCCAGGCCGCTTGCGTTTGTTGATGGCACTGGAATGTGATGTGTGTGTTGGCGCTGCTACCTCATTCACCTTTGTCGACTCATTTTCCGCAGGTTTCTCCACGGACAAATCCGAATCATGTGCATACTGGCAACTTGTGCCAAAGCGACAACGTCCCTTTCTATAATTCCAACAGATCTTTCGTCCATTCTTTAGCTGTAAGTGTGTGTCGTTGTTAACCATTTTGACGTGATGCTCCAGCGATGCCTTCTTGTGCAATTCAGCTTCCAGAAAGGGATTACTGAATACAACCCCGGTCCTCTTGGTTGCCGCATTGCCTAGTGCAGCGCTCGCACTGGGCAGCTTCGGTGTTTGTTGAGCTGCAGGCGGCGGACTACACGACAATATACATGTACTATTTAATATTTATACAAAATGTGAAATCTATATATATTTATTTACGTTGGTGACTTGTTTCCTTGTTCTTTTGTGGACTCATTGCTGCTGCTTTCCGTGTCGGAATCGGAAGAATCGCTATAATCTGCAACAAGCGACATTGTTTACGTTTTTGATGCAAATAGCCAGTGTGACCGTATCGATACCGCACAAAAATACCAAGCCGAATCGGTATGTTTAAAATACTGGGTGCACTTGTAAACTCTACTCAGACTTCTGTAACGGAAAGCCAAATTAGTATGAACAATTATTTAAATATAATTAATTTGTTGAATTAAGTAGCATACGAACACTTAATTAAATTGCAGCGAATAAAATACCAGTATTTATTTGATTCAGAACATGTTTCATTTTTAATGAGTCCATTTTAATTCATAATATGTATAATCACTTTATGCATGCGTTAATTAAGATGTATGTATATGTATGCTCGTATGTATATTCGCTATTAACTAATTATTTATACAATTTATATAAATATAAAAAATTAAACGTTTCGTAGACTTTGTTACACTTTGTTAATATGCTCCTTTTTTTAGCTTTTTATGCTGACAAACCGCCCCTTGTTATAGACAATTCATCGCGTGCATTGGTGTGTGAGTGTGTAAAAATATGCAAAAATTTTAATACAATAAAGGAAATTAGCACAGATCGGTTGTACTTAATATTTCCGTGGCAATCGAAGGCGCTGTTTTGACCCCAAAAATTATTATAAAGGACCCTCATAAATAATGCTTCGCCTGCTTGGCCTGGGCCTGGCTTTGGTAAATCAAGAGCCGCTAATCAATTGGAGGGCGTGCCGAAGGATCATCGCGATCCATGGGCGGTGGTGAGGTAAGCACTTCAACGCTTTGCGCTGGTCCTGCAGTGAGGTAGCCCGCCGTCGGATTGATGCCTTAGGGACTGGAAAAGAAAGACGCAAGTTAATACGAATTCAATATAGAGTTATCATTGTGCCTCTCACCAGTCAGATAGCCACGAATATTGGTATCAGTGATGAAGAGATCGTGGCGTTGATCCTTGAACTCTGCCCACACTGGATGCTTGAGCAATATTTGCGTTACACGATCGCCATAATTGAGATTATGTGTCATGCCCTTGAGTGCAGCGACAATTTGTGCTTTGACAGCGGACGCATTGTCCACAAACTCCAAACGACTGTCCAGTAATCCCAGCAGAAAGGGTATAAGTCCAACCTCCAGCGATTGACTGATCAATGAGTCCTACAAGGCAACGGAAACATGATTAAAAGAATGCCAAATTTGCAATGAATCCACTTCAACTTACGTGTTGATGCTTGAAAAGGCGACTCAGCGTCTCGCAGGACTTCTCAATGCAATCTCGATTGTGCTCCATGCACCTCTTGAGCGGCGCAACGCATTCCGTTTGCGAGATGGCGCTCACACAGAACTGAAACCAAAATAACGAACATTACGTTAAGACAACTTCTTCTAATTGAATCCCCACACACTCACCTCCGATAGCGACAGCTGGTGTAATACTGATAGCGTGTTCTTTGGTTGCACCGACAATAGGTTGAACAATTTGGGTATGTGACCCAACACGGGTATATCGTCAGCGAGGTTGGGCTGCGAGCGCAACAGCTCTACCAACGCGGTTGTGGATAAGTCCAGCACGTCTTGCTCCACCGAACTCTTGCTAATCTGATCGACCACAAAGTCCAGCAGGTCGGACAAGAACTGTTTGGGTTTGCGGAGTGTCCAGGCGGGATTGCTGACAAACAGACGCAAGTAGACACCTGCCACGACAATCTCATTGGAAACGAGGTCTTTAAGCACTTCGGGATCCTTCCACAGTTGTCGGGGATTTGTCTTTTGTAGCTGATAGAATCGGTTGCATGTGTCCGCAACAGCATCGCACACATTGGAACGCGTTGTATCATTCCAAATCAACTCAGGGTGCTCGTGAATGGACTCAAAGAGTTGCACAGACGTGGCCGGTGACTCGATCATGGCATCGGTGAAAAGCGCTGGCAAAAACTTCGATATGGTGATCCGCACCTTGGGTCCACTCAAACGATCCGCTGTCATCTTGGCCAATATCTCAGCGCACATTTCACGTATTTGAGGATTACGCGAATTGCAGAACAGATCCAGCAAATAGATGACAGCGCCCTTGGCCTGCGCCTCCTTGATCATTTCCTGTACGTTCATCAAGCCCGACAGCGTCTCCAGCACCTTTGTTTGGCTAGCACGCAACTCGGGATCCCTAAGTGCCACCAAGTAATTGCCTAGAATCTCGCAGGCAGCCACCTCAGAGACGCATTCCTTGTTGCGCGACACCAAAGCGACCACTTCCAGCGCCACCGTCTTTACGCTAGAGCTCTGCAAGTGCAAATCAAAATTAGAAAGATCTAGTTCGATGTCCTCAGCCGAATCTACTTTACACGCACATCTGGGAATATATTGTTGGCCAGAAAACCGAATATCATATCGAAATTTCCAATGCACTGTATCTCCACCTCAGCATTCGTCTTGATGACCGCAATCAAGGCACGCAGCACCATCGTAATGTGCAGCTCCAATTGTCCATCAGTGGCATAGTCATACTTGGCCTGCTGCATTGAGAGTTGATGCTCTTGCTCAGCGTCTGTCTCCAACTTCTTGCGACTCTTGGAACGATTGTAGGCATTCAGCACATCGTCGAAAGTGCTGCCACGCCGTGGCGGCGCCTGTTGTGGCTGCTGCTGCTGCTGCTGCTTCAGCTGTGGATGATTGGGCGCGAGTGTGGGCGTCAGTATGCCATCGCTGCCCATTTTGGGTGCAACAGAAGGCGTTGGCGCTGGTGCAGGTCCTTGCCTGGTTGACTTGTGCTGCAGAAATTCATAGGCGTGCTTTAAGTACTCTAACAGATCCATGATGAATTGCTTAGGCTGGGCTATCGGGAAAGTGGGCATATCGTTGTAGATGCGTATGAAGATGCCACCGATTTGCAATTCATCTCTGAAAATAAAGCAAAAAGATTGGCAAACGCAGGTGAAGATCAGGATTATGGTTTCTTACTTGTGTGCATCGAACTCAAAGCTGGAAACCAGTTCGTAAACTTCTGCAATATCCTCGTGCGTCTCCTTGGCCGATGCTGTGCGCTGCTGCTCGAGGAAATCCTTCAACTGGGCTCGCGTACCATTGTCCCAAATGAGATACGGATTACGCGTGTTGGCCGTCAGCAGCTTGAGCACCTCGCTGTCCCGCGCCGTGGCCAACTGACTGGCAATATAGCGCGTGAGTAGTCGATCCAGCACCTGTTTGATTAGCGTATTCTTCGCCTCGTCTGCCACAATATACTTCTGTTGGATGGCGTTGGCGCTGCGCAACTGTTGCTGCTGCTGCTGATCGCTGTCTGTGGGAGTTGAGCTGGAGGTGTCACTGCTGACACTGGAATCCTGCTTGGTGAGCACCGCCGACTCCTTCTCCTTGCCCGTCGTTATGGCCAGCTGCTTGTTCAACGGATTCTTTGCATTCTGTGTGTATGTCGAGTTCGAGCTCGATTTCACCGGCTTCGGTTTAATGGCTGGCGCTGGATTCGAGGCACCTGCTGCCGGTGAACTGGACTCGCTGCCTGTAATGGGCTTCTGGCGTAATTCCATGCTATAGCCGGCCAATGCAATGCAGCCCAGCACTGCCATCTTAGCCAAATTGTTGGCCAACTGTTGCTGATTTGACTTGTCGCTGACCTCCACTCCGCTCTCGTCCAGTGTGAAGTCATAGTCGAACATGAAGAGCAACAGCGACCACAAGACGCCATTGCGGGACAGATTACACTGCAGATCATAGTTATTGGCAGCCAGACTAGTCACCAGGCTGACCGACAGCGTGTGCTTGAAGTAGACAACGCGACAAACATCCGCCAACAGTTGTGGCAATTGAATAATCTTCTGCTTGCACTTCTCAAAGTTGCAGGCGACCTCAAAGCAGCGGGTCACATTCGAAATAACCTGATAATGCAGCGAATCTGGCTTAGAATCAACTCCCAGTATGGATACGCAGCGTGTGTATGCCTCTAGCAGCGCCTCGATACCCTCCTCGCGACGCAGCTCTTCGGCATTCAGCGCCGAGCAGTGTACCGTATGATAACACAGCTCCGAGGCGGCAGTCAGCAGTTGTGCCTCCTTGGAGAAGAGCTCATCGTCGCGCGTTTCCAGGCGTATGGTTTTTATCAGCTGCGGATATCCAGCGTACTTATAGGGACGCAATACTGAAAGCAAATAAGTTGTTAGTCTTCACAATGATATCCAAAGCACATGCCCTACTCACCATCAGGATAACGCTCGAAGAGAATGCTCTGTGTGCGCAGAATGAGCACTATGTTATTGGGATCCGGTCCGCCTGAGCTCCAAACGGAACGGGAACACAAAAATTCATAGGCTTGATTGACTTTCTCGAAGATCTCTCGCCCGTTCGGATTTTTATCTGGATGATACATTTGCGCCAACTTGTAGTAGCTCTTGCGTATCTGGGATTCATCCGGTTTGGGCGTCTTGGTAAGATCAATACCCAAATCCTGATAAGCCTGTTGTATGGTCATCTGCGGTGGCTTCTTCTCCACTTCCTTACGCCAGGCATCCAACGTGTGCTTCAGCAGCTGCACCGGATCCGAGATGGGCCAATTGGGAAACTTTTGTGTATCACACAAGTGACGCAGGTAATAGATATGGCAGAAGAGCTCGTTCTCCAGCTGTGGATAGCTAATAACAGGTATTGCCAGATAAGGATACCTTGCCATGGTGTGTCCACGCAGACGTGGAGTGAAGTCAGCAATGTGGGCAGCAATTTTCTCGATCAGCAGACGACGCATTTCCGAGCTCCAGATCACTTCGGGTGTATCAAATTCACCCAGAAAGATTTCCGCAAACTTTTCGGCGCTGTAATTCTCTAGGAAACAAACCATTGCCTCCGGCAGCAGCTGGCCAAGAATACTGCGGTGCATGATGCCCGATTGAGAGGTCTACAATAAAAGAGATAAAGTTACAGTTTAGAGAACGTAACCAGGAAACAGTTGAACCATTGAGACTCTTACCTCTTCGCTGCGGAAACCCTGCTTCATGTGTGTCATCTTAAGGAAACGTGTTATGGGCAGAATGTTGCTGCCTGTGTACATGAGCATAAAGTAAAACACGCCCGTCATATAGACCTTGGGCATCTCCGGATTGTCTTCCATTATCTGGCAGAGCAGCGTGGCCACACGCTCCAACAGTCCAGGATCATGAGTTAAGCAGACCTGCACAACATGCGGCAAACAAATGAACTCAGAAAGTTTACGTGACAACTTTGGACCGGGAATCAGCACGGCGACTCCGTTCTGCGTGCGACTTGGAAAGAAACTAGTGCACTTGATGAGTATGTCGAGTATTTTGGAGGACAACTCGGTTTCATCATACAACGGCGTTCCCTTAGCTATAAGGCACCACTTGAGCTGAGGTATCTGCTGCAATGAACGCCAACCATCCATGCCGATGGCCCAGCAACGTGTCTTGGGTGTGATCTGACCCTTTTGCCAGAGCTCCTTCAATTCAGAGTAGGTTATGGGACCCTGGCGTTCAGCCTTTTGGCCATCCTTCTCAATGTTGTAGTACCAATCCTTCTCCTCATACGCAGCCATATTTGGACCTGCCTCAATTACATTGGTTTTGGTATTCAGCTGAGCGCGTCCCTTGTGCAGATGCGCCAGTGTAATCAGGTCGACAAGGCACTGCACATGATCGATGAGAGCGCGGCAATTGGACTTCTCCAGCACTAGACAGGATATCAAATTGATTAACGCATCTCGCATGGACGGCGACAGGCACTGAAATAAAAGGGAGGAACATGTGATCCAGTATATCCAGCTGACACATCTTCAACTTACGCGATCGCTAAGCTGCAGAATGTAGGACATATCGCTGAACTTGCCAATCTCCTTGTGATACCGTCTGTACACCTTGGCCAATGCTTGCAATGAGAATACAGTCATCTGATCGTCATTTACACGCTGCCGACACAATACACGGCGATACAAGGCATTGAAGAGCTCAATCCTGTCAAGAATTATAAGAATTGAATGCAATTCCAACTTAATATCTATTGTTTACTTACGGATCCTTGACCAGATTCTGCGGCCAGTCATCCTTTTCCAGTATCAGGCGTATATAGTAATCACCTATTTTAATTTCCTCAGCCAGACATTGATAGCCCACCTCGAATTCCTGATAATTCCAGGCCACAATCATCTGGCCAGCCAGGTCACGATCATTAAGGAACTGACGCAACTCATTCTCCAGGCACATGCGCAGCTCCTCGCGCGTCTGAAAACATTTGCTTGAGTTAATAAGGGTCATTATGGTCATTTGTTTTCTCTTGATTACCTTGTGATTCCAAATCAAGTTAGGCAAACTATGATCTTTGGCAAAATTATAAAAGAAATACGGTAAATTGACAATGGCATCGGATTGTTTCTTCTTCTGGCGTCGATTGCGCAGCACAACCGGACGATTCTTGAGCGCCTGAGCAGCGCCATCCTGCTGCTCGATGAGGTTCATGCCCCAATGCTTGATGCCCTGCAAATGCTTCTCTATCACATTCTTGCGAGTTCTCTTGGAATGTTGAATTGCAAATTTGAGATTATCTCGAAAGTTTAACTTATCCTCCTCCACATCCGTTTCGGGCACAGTATCTTCTGTCTCCAGAAAGGTTAACAAGCCCGCTGGCTGCAATATCCAAAAAAAATATGTTACCAAGGTTGATTTAAAGCTCACACGAAAAGAACTCACAAAAATGCGTTTGAAGAGCTCCATGGCCTCCTCACTGTCAGTTAGCCAGAGTCCAATCAGATGCCTCGACAGCTGACGATGTGTTGTCAGTGTGGGATCATTGGAAGGCGTATAGAGAGCGACCAACAAGTGGCGACACAGTGCCGCCTCGTCCAAAGCCAAGGCCTGCATTTGCTGTGCCACATGCAGCTCGCCCTCTTCGATAATGGCTCTTAATACCAGGCCGGCTCCCTTGACAATCGCCAGCGATGGATGCTGGAAGAGTTTGTACAAATAACGTCCACGATCGGCAACCAGTTCGAGTAGTATATCAAACTGTTTCCCATCGGTTGTCTCGCTGTAAGGCACACACAACGCAAAAGTCATGAAATCCAGCATTGCGGAAAGGACAAGCGCACCACTGCCATGGCTCTGCAACCAACATGAACATGAATTAAAGCCAGATTTTATTTGGAATTACAGGAACTACTTACCACATGTGTTGTCCACATGTTGAGCAGCGTCTCTAGAAATGATTTCGATGATAATATGGAAGATTTGTTTAATTGCTCCTGCTTCAGATCATGATCCGTGTTCACTGAATGCATCAGTGAGTTGATCATATCGATGGCCGAGTACGTGACAGCCAGATCCTTGCGACGCAATGCAGCTACCACTTTGGTGCCAATGATTTCGCGAAAGCTAAAAGAAAAAAGAGGATTAGATGCTGTTACAAGATGAGAACTTTTGCTGCTTTGTACCCCGGTAGATTTGTGAACGCAGCGTATCCCACTTTGCTGGCCAGTAGACGAGTGAGTGCATGGAATATTGCCTCCAGCTCGGTATTGTTTAGCTGCGCCGTCGGACTGTCGAGCTCCTTCTGCGCCAATGCCTGCAGTGCGCTAAGAATGAGCTTCTCCTTGTTCTCGGCAAACAGACTCTGCAGGTAAAAGAATACAAAATGTATTACCTTCATTTATTACGTTCATTGCTTCCCTTGAGCTACTCACGTCTTGTGTGACACTATAGTTGAGTCCACTGTGTGGCACATTGGCATTGAAACGCTCAAGTATCTCATGACGCTTGAGGGGATTTTGGAAATTATTAATGACCAGACGCAACAGGTTGGCCTCCGTCTCCTCGTCCACGGAACTATTGAGCGGCACATAACGCTTGCCGCGCGGCGTGTTGCCAATGCGTATGTGCACATCCTGATTGCCACTGGAGCGCACAGCATCCAGAACAGTGGCCAACAGTGAGTCACGATCGTTAGTACTGTAGCTGCGCACAATTCCGTTCTTGTATTCGATGCAAAAACGCTGTAGATTGTCTTTATCGCGCACCAGGGCAAATACATCCGTCAAGGGGCGTAGTGTGCAGACGCTATAAGTCTGAGGATCACGCTCTAACAGGGTTACCTCTGTGAGGCAGAGTATTCGTTTCACTGGATCCGGATGACGTGGCGTTATCTTTTGCACTGTGAATTCTGTCATTGAGGTTTGGAACTGATCGCCGCTGTAAGGTAAACAATCGATGAATCATTGCAAATTAGTAAGCAATATGAATGGGTTTACCCCATCTCACCCCACATAGCACACACTAACTAACCTGTACTTTCCAAATCTCTGTCGCTCGAATTGCTCCAACGTTATTTGACTCTTGAGTATTTTAGTTTCGATGCTAAGAAACTGAGAGGAGCGTTGAGCTATATTCTGTACGATCTCATGATGATTGAGTGCCTTGAACATGTGAAGACGACTAAAGCCGCCGTAGGCCATAACGATTCCATTCTCATAGTCCGAGATGCCTGCTTGAAAGGTGCGCGTAAACGTAAAAAACCACAAGATGAGTGCAAAAAACAAAACAGAAAACAAGAAGAACAAACAAAAAAGACAGAGAACACGAGCACATTAGCTTAGACGATGATTCCCAGGCAAAGAAACCTTCTATAGGGCATGCTACTGGTATTTACAAGCCATGGCATAGGTACCTATTATTCCCTCGATATCCTTGTACATATAACTAGCCAGCACATCGTTTGTTGTGGGATCTAATTGATCCAACGAGCACGGCGTAACCTCCAGCACAGTGGGCAAACTAATGCCCGACCAGTGGTATTTATAGGCACTGAAACGCTGTAGAATAATACAAAAACAAATGGTAGTTATAAGGCAAATACGATATATAAAGTCATACAAAACCCGCATTACCAAAGCATTTTTAGGCTTGTCAGCAAATTCCCTGTGGTATTTTAAAATAGAACTGAGTATATCGTTTCGATATTCCGAGGAAAGTTTGATCGTATCCAATTTCTTGTCTTTCTTGATGGTGAGCACAAACTCGTTGGGAATCTGCATGGAGAGTGTGGTATAAGGTGTATGGTGTGGTTGGAGTTATAATTGAATTAAATTTAATTGAGCTTCAATTACAAATACAATTCAATTTCACTTACATTTGTGGTCTTTGAGGGCGCAGCAGACACAATATCCGAGTAGGACCAACGATTTGTTAAATCAAGTTTGTCCGGATTGTACGTTGAGATGCCGGCGGTGCCAATAGAGAGTATCCGTTTATATTTACCCTTCCACGAGTGCTTTGTCACAATGAAACACTCCAGATCGACATTCTCTTTTGGCGGCAACATTTTTACACACAAGCGAATCGAGTCGCAATTAATGAACACTAAGCTTTACTCCAGTAGTTAACAAACTGACAACGAGATAAGAAAATCGAAATCGAAACTGAATTATTGTGATAAACAAACGGTTTGCAGCTGGTGGTGGCTCGGGCTTTGGGTTTGCTTTGCTGGCCAGCTGATTCATGTTGTAGATCGACAACAGAACTGCTGATTAATCGAGTGGGGCATGGGTATGATCAGCTTTATCAGCTCTCAGCTCTCTTAAGTGCCAACGATGCGACCGCGGCCCCCGCACAAAAAAAAACAAAGACCGAAAAGGGGGAGTAAACGTGACGACGATGTCGACGGCAACGGCGACGGCAACAACAACAGCGGCATTGAGTCCAATCAGAATCAGCGGCGTAGCTAATTAGTTTAAGTGTTTGCTTGGCCAATTGCTGTGCTTTTTGGCTTACCTTAAACATTTAAAACATTTCAACAGCTTGCACTAGACGTTTATGCTTATTGTTTATTTGCTCTATTACTATTAAACTTTTTAGCTATTTGCAATTTTTGCATTTGCATTTTTTTTACAACAGAAGCGCAACCAATGTGACCGTATGCCAGTTAGACGAAAATTACCGCAACTGTTAATAAGCTTTATAGCAGGGCTGCATTGCAAAATCGTTTAACAATAAGATTCATCTAAACGAGCATTAATACTGTAATAAAAATAATAAAAATGTATTACACATCATGTAGTTATTTTTTGTTTGTAGCTCACTGCGTATTAAGCACCCCTTTTTTCCGATGGTTTGGCCGAGGACTGCAGCAACTATCGCAATATTTTCAAGCGCTTCATATCGATAATTGTTTTGCAAGCGCGCATATTAAACGGTAAAAAGCCCAAAAAATACTAAAATCAAACTGCGCAACAGGGTGCGATGTCTCTCAAAGTGAAATTCATTTATAATATTCAATTAAAACACATTTTATTTAGCTTAACTTCAATTAAAAAGTTTATTTGATTGCGTGAGCAGATACAATTTTACTGTTGCCTGCCCTAATCAGTGTATTGCGTAAACGTATCTTTTATCTAAATGCAAATAAAGATGGCAGAGTCTATGCGTGTGTACGTATGTGTGTGTACATGTATGTGTATTTATGTGTGTATGTATAAAAATGCAAGATAAAAAAATCTCGAGTAACAAAAGCAAAACAAACAAAAACAATTAAGACGACGACGAAGACGATTCGTATTTTACAAAAATGTATAATGATGCTGGTCTATCTCATCATAATCTGAGCTCAACTATTTGCTATGATAGATAATAGATAGATAAATAGTGTGTGTGGGCGGCTATCATAAAATTTCACGCACTGTCTTAGGTATAAAGTGTTCGTAAATGAAAATAAACAAGGTAAACACTCTTAAAGAAAGATACAGATGATGATGGATGGACGACGACGATGACGACGACGCCGACAATGACGCTAAGTCTTAGACACACTTTACAAAAGATCCTAAGCATATCGTTAACTTAATCGTTATCTCTGCTTATCTCTTGGGATTTCACACATATGGCCCAAGTCAGCAGGAGCACTTGTTCTTGCCATCGGCCGTGCCAGCTGCATCTGTTGCATTTAAATTGAATTTATCCGCATCTGTTGCATCGGCAGTTATCAGTTTGTCATTGATGAGTATCTGTAATGTCGAGCATTAGTAAGGATCATTACATGATTCAACTGATTATTCACTACTCACTTTATTCACCAAAGCACGCGCTGCTTCGTCGATGTTGATGTTCTCCTTGGCAGAGGTCTCAAACCAACCAGCAAAGCCATTCTCCCGCACATACTCATCCATGCGCTCTGGCTGCGTCACTATGCCCTGTTTCTCCTGGTCGCACTGCAAGAGGTAGACAGGGAGAGAGAGAGAGATTTAAACTGATTACAAAGGATAGAGGGGTTTCTTCCGCCTCACCTTATTGGCCAGCAGTATGCAGGGTATGGGGCTGCCGTCTGGCAGCTGCACCTTGGAGTCGAGATCCTCCTTCCACTTGCTGACACAATCGAAGGTGCCGCTGCGCGTGACATCGAAGACAATGAATGCGCCCACAGCCTCCTTGTAGTAGACGCGTGTCATGTTGCCAAACCGTTCCTGCCCGGCAATATCCCAGAGCTGTAGCCGCACTATCGTATTGGCATCCCAGTGCAACACCTTCAGTGCAAAGTCCACACCGATGGTGGCACGATAGTTCTGGCTAAAGAATTGATGCACATAACGCTTGATGAACGATGTCTTGCCGGTGCCCAGTTCGCCGATGACTAGAATTTTGTATAGATGCTCACGCTTCTCATTGCTGGGTGACATGATGGTCTGTGGCAGGGAGAGACAGAAAGAGAGAGAGAGAGAGTGGGGTTGAGATTTAGAACAGTTGAATGACACAAGACAAGGGGGCAGAGAGACTGAGAGAGAGAGAGGGTGAGAGAGTGACTGAGACTGAGGGAGAGAACTACAGGAGGGAGACTGAAGAAGAGAGACTGAGGTAGCGGGGCAGTGGAGGGGGTTGCGTGTTAGACGAGGCCAACATGACACTTCGAGGGCTTCCGCTGCTTATATTGACACGATGACTGCAACGACGGCGACAGCGACTGCACTGGGGCGTGGCGCTACCTTACCGGTTCCATTTCCTGATCCATGGTCAGATTGCCAAAGGCCGGCATGGATTGCTTGGTACTGAACTCCGTTCGTTCTCCTCCTCCTGCTGCTGCTCTGCTGCTGCTGCTGCTTTCTACTGCTGCTGCTGCTGTTGCGCTGCCTGCGTCCTCTTCCTCGTCGGAGCGCGAATCCTCGTTATACTCGGAGTACTCACTGGCCACCGACTGATAGCGCAATGTCTCTCGCCTACCCTCGATGCTGTCGTGATCACTTAGCTGCAGCTGCTGTTGCAGTGCAAAGCTGTGGCGACGCCAACTGGAATCACTCGGTTCCTCACTGGAGCTGGGCTGTTGTGAGGCTGCTGCGGCCAGTGCCGCTTCGTAGGCATCCGCGGCGGGACCACGCACAGCACTGCCGACGGCAAAACGCACCTGTACAGTTGCTGGCGATGATGGCAAAGGTGAGCCGGCACTCTCGGCCAGGGATACCGCGTCGGTTAGTTCCTCCACGTCGCTCAGCTGAAGCAGAGGTGGTGCTGGGGGTGGGGATTGAACTGCTGATGCTGCTCCTGCTGCTGCTGCTGCTGCTCCTACTGCTGCTGGTAGTGTTTGATGATGTTGTTGATGGTGGGGGAAGTTTGTGGCGTGTCCAGCGCCTGCACTGAAATTGCCGGAGTGGCCGTTGTGCTGCAGTTGTTGCCTTTGCTATGGTGTCTGGCCGGGCGATGTCCGCGTTGCTGCTGCTCCCGATCTCGACTAGCGACTCCGTTGCGCACTATTCCGCTGCTGCTGGCGGACTGAATTGAAATCGTTGCGGCTGCTGCGGCTGCCGCTCGGCTCGGCTTGGCCGGTGCACGTTCGCGTGGCGGCGTGTCGCGTCTGCTCTCAGTGATAACGATTTTCTCCTCAAACTGAGCAACGCTTGCGGGCAAACTGAGACTAGGCGGCAGCTCTTTGGACACCTTGGCCACAATTAGCTTTGTGCTGCGACTGCTACTGCCAGTTGTTGTTGCTGCTGTTGCTGTTGCTGCTGGTGCTGTTGCTGCTGCTGTTGTGGTTGCTGCTGCTGCTGTTGTGGTTGCTTCTCCAGTTGCAGTTCCCTTTGCTTTTGCCTTTGCCTTTGCCTTCTCTGTCGCTGGTGTCAGGTAATATGTTTCGTCTCTTTTGCTTTTGCTTTTTCCACTGCTGCCCCCCGTTCTACTAGCTCTGCGTGGCCGGCTCGACTTTCTTGCCACTTATGGTTATCTGCAGCGTGCTGCTGCTGCCAATCGCGGGCACCAGCACACGTTCCTGGCTGCTGCTCAGCAAGCTGATGTCATCACTGGTCGCCAGGCTGTGTGGTCGCACCTTGGCGGAGAAGGAGCCTGTGGAGGTGGAGGAACCCTTTGCGTAGTCCGCCCGCCTGTAGCAGACGTCGTGTGAGACTTTTCTTCTTCTGCTGCTGCTGCTGCCCACCAAGGCTGGTCACGTCCTCGCCGCCGCTGCTGACCAACACAGACTGTTGCTCCTTTTCCTTCTCCTGCTCCTGCTTGGACTTTTTGCTCTTTGGCTTGGATAGGCTGCGAAAGGCAGCTGAGAAACGTGAACGGGATTTTAGGTTGCTCTGCTCCAGGTGCTGCTCGCTCTTGCTCTTCTCCAGCTGCTGCTGCTCTGGCAGCTGCTGCTCTGGCTGCTCTTCTACAACTGCTGCTGCTGCTGCTCCCCTGACTTCTTCCTCTTTCCCTTTTGCTTTGCTTTTGCCTTTTGGCTTACCAGCGCTTTGCATATTTCGTTGTGTTTCGCCACAGGGGAAGGGGAGGACTAAGGACTCTCGGACTCGGACTCTCTACTGCATCCTCGACTTGAGTGGGTTATGCGACCGCAACGAAGACTTAAACGACGCGCACTGAAATGGCAAATGTCGCAGCGCGAGTTTATATTAACTGCGCTGCACTTGCCACGCCTCAGGGCACGCCCACCTCCCCTCCCTCCCCCCATGCCAGCCTCTGCCCAAGTGACACCCTCGCGATCTGTGGTCGGTTTTGCATTACATACATTCGCCGCCCGCTTACCAACACTGCTCGGACCAAAAGTTATGAAATTGCGCGAGCGTGAGAGTCGCGCCGTCGAGCGTCGCTTTGGCATGTGTCGTCCGCAGTGGCTGCGCAGTGGCTTATCAATCGTTTGCACTGATCTTGGCCAGCACTGAATGCAGTCGCCTGTTGCCCAGTTGTACTTGCCCCCAAATTGCCGCAGACTAAGCAAGCGTCACAAGGTTGCTAAGCCAGAGCTCAATGGCGCATGAAAGAAGCCTCGGTGTCCAGCTGCAACTCTGCAACTGGTCCACGCGTCTGTCGAGGGGGAGGGGAACGCTGTTCTGGTCAACTGCCTAGCTAGGTTAGGGGTTGCTCCTAGCAGGGCAGGGCGTGTCCAATGAGGCAGCAAAAATGCACACGCCACGCACTTCGCGGGCTTCTTCTTTTGAGGATTTGCAAAGAGAATAATTACACTTCATTTATACATACGTAAGTGTGTATGTGTTTGCGGAGGGGGGAGAGAAGGGGGCTGAACTGGTTACCACCTGGAGCACTAACTAACTGGGTGTACTTCTGGTGCAGCCCCAGAGTTGCAGTACATAGATAGATAGAATTACCTTTATTACAAAACGTGGTAAGCCACAGCTCAAGCCACAAATCGCGTATATAAGATTACAATTACACACACATGTATAGGTGTATGTGTGTGTGTCTGTGTGTAGGTGTATAGTCTGACTGCACAATCAACTGGCTTATGCGGAAGCTCAGCTGATGTCATGTCAATCTCACATAACCCCCACTAACACTAACCTAATCTAATTATAAATCCAGTACTAATTTCGACATAGATCACTCGCTGACGACACTTGCTGCGGTTCTATCACTTGATATGAGATACCCCAATGAGTTCTACATATTATATATTCTACTTTTCAGTTGCAGTGTCATTAAATGTGAAAATGCAAGACATCTCGAGAGGTTTTTCAATTAATATACAAAATTTGCTCCAGTTTTGCGTGGGGGAGAACTTTGCAGCTCAAAGAGGAATATAAAAACTCATCTGTATATGGTTTCAGTTACTGTTCTATGTATTATGTAAATGTGTTTTATCTGTCAGTTGCTAATTTAAAAGTCTGCAGTTTAAGTTTATGCAGGAAGCATTATAAAGGCACAGATAAATAATAGAGAAAGGCTACCTAAGGCATGTAGGTTCTTATATCCTCCAATTGATCCTATACTAGTGATATATAATGGTGCAGAAAATTGAATAGAATTGTTTATGTTCAAATAATGTCTTACTTTGATTGACACTAATAGTACCGGCTGATTGTGCCTATGGCGGGTTCAACTTCCCTGTCAATGCTGAAGCAGAATATATATACTCTATGGGCTCGAAGATGTCTACCAAGGTGCATTGCAAATTCCTCTGCAAGTGTTTTGAACAACAACTTTATTACTCAATCTCTTCAGTTTTCTATTCTTTCAACTCCTTCGCACGTGTTGGCAAAGGGGTTTCCCCCCCCCTTGCTACCTATGCAAACGCTTTTAAGGATACCTATTAGAAAGCGTGCAGAAACTTCACGTATTTATAGACAGAGCTCGTAAAACCGAACAACATTAGAAATTCACTTTCGACAGCCAAACAGAAATTCTTTTTGTGCCACAAATGTTTGCACGCAATCGAGAGAAAAAGAGAGTGAGCGAGAGGGAGAGTTGTAGGGCAGCCTAGGGCAGTTGTGCGGGCGTGGTCTGACCCGCAAGAATGAATGTGAGCATGTGAGGCATTTCTCTCTTAAGCGTTGCAATTACCAACAACCTCGTTCCAAACAAAAGGAGCTACGGATGCGGTTGGCGTTGATGTGTAACCCCAGGGGGAGTGGGGTGTGGTGTAGTAAAGGGGATAGCGTATTAGAAATAGCAACTTATACAGGTCACGAAAAGGGCAAACAATAAACAAACTCGGCAATCTTTTGAGTTAAAGCTGTCCTGCTGCCTTTTCTATTCCCCTCAGGTTGAAGCGAATCACTTGAGTTGTACCACCTGCTGTTGCAATTTCAGCGATTGCTTTGTTTTGCATGCTGCACGGCACTGAGGCAGCCAGGCAGCTTGTGGCATATGGCATGTGGTGGGCGTTGTCAAAATAATAATAGTGGGCGTGGCAGTGCAAGCATTTCTTCGTGCAAAGTCATTTGTACCAAGAAACACTTCGTTGCCTGCGAAAGTATGCAGCACTTATTGAAGCCGACAAAAGTATGCAGCATTTTTTGTTGATGCATTTTTGATTTGCATATTAACAGAGCTTGTACAGTGTAATGTTACAGTTAACAGAGGCATGTTAAACTTATTTTTTGACCGCCCAAGCCCTCCCAGGCAAGAAGAAGAAATGGAAAGAAATAAATAATCTATATAAAACGAACTTGCAATTCACTTAACAAAATTAAAGGGTATTTATCATATTTATAACATTAGTGATATCGTTTTACGTCCTATGTATCTTTTGTACGTGACCTTGTCAGTGGCTTTGGCTATAGAGATATTCAATATGCAACTGAACACTGCCTCTTCATCCCCCCCTCGTCACAATTCCAGTCTCTATCTCCTATGGCAGTTCGCGTGCTGATTTCAATTCGCCCGCATTTCAATTCGTTGCATTTTTTTCACTCCGATCGAGTGTGTTAGGCTATTGTTTATCAGCTGAAGCTGCGGTAATTAACATGTTAATGCAATCGCAGCAACAATAAACGGATCAACAACAACACGACTGAGAAGAAGAAAAGCGGCCACAAAGTGCATTGGCTTGTCAGTCAGGCAGAGAGATTACGAACTTTATGTGTGGCCAAATAAAGCATAAAGTCCAGGAAGCAGAGAGAGAGAGAGAAAGATATTGTATGGAATTTTGTATGCTCTGCATGCTCTGTATGCGATTACTCAATGAATTGCACACGCGGCACAGCTGTCACTGATATATACCATATACGAGTACCTATAAACTATACAGACTTCGACTCGCCTATCAATATCTTATCGGGCCATGTCGAGTCATCAATCCGAAAAAGAAATAAGCAAAAAAGAACCTTAGCATAGATAAGATATTGCTAGATAAATGCAATTCCCGATGATTCAACTGTATGAAATGCGCCTAGAGCACACACTATTTTAATTGGCAGTCTTTAATTAAGCCACTTTGCACCCTCTTCCTCATCCCACACACTTTCGCCTCTTTCCACTTTAATTGACCTTAAAACGTGACGTTAAAACGTTGAGAAAACGTTGAAAACAGTAGCAAGTGGTGAAGGGAGGCGGGAGAAGAGGGGCGCTAGGGTAGTTCCCAGCGTAGCACAAGGCATACTATACAATATCTAACTAGCAATCGTTTAAGCATGGCCGGAACACACCCACCCACACACACACACCTACATACACTATATATGCACAGTCGCCTCATCGAGAGTGAAATTCCATTGACCATAGCACGTGTCTGGGGCGCTCGCTCGTCTTGTGGCAACTTTGATTATATGGTCTTGTTTATACAGTGTGTATGTAGAAGGGGGGGCGGGGGAAAACAATTTCGATTTCATTTCCTCTTAATTGTTTCTTGTTCCACTTTTATGACATAAGCGGGAATTGTTTTACTTCTCTCAATTTGCACATTAAAGTTTCCCATTAGGTTTCTCATATGGTATTTCTCACTGTAATTTTAAAAATATAACAAAATTCGACCTCAGCTAAAATTAGCACTTCATCATGATAAATACCAAGAGAAGTATATTTGGTATATACTCATTTCGTTTATGGTATTTCTGTAAGTTTAGTTCTCGTTTATTTTTACAAATGTTTTTCACTTTTTAATTTCTTGAAATTTTCTGGTTTACTTCATTGAATTGACCGTGACTTACTGGAAATTAGTTGTGCAACTTTAACACACACACACATACAGAGCGTGTAATGACAACACGTTATAATTTATAAGGTTTACAGGGGGATGAGGTGGGGACATTTGACTCAATGAACCGAGTACACGGTTTTAATATGGGGTGGGGGCTTTGTAGGAAATGTTGGACACAGCGAGACGCGCGTTTTATTGCAAAACAACGTAGACAACTCTGTTTATTTTTATTTTTCTTCGGTATTTTGCTGTTTGTACTGTCCTCTTACAGCATTAACATAGTGCGAGAGCAGTTCGGTAAGTATGCGGAACTTATATGCGTAAATTGTAGCAGAATTTCGAGATTAGAATAAAATACATTGAAGTAAAGACAACTTTCCTATAGTACAAGGATAAAGAAGTTGAATATTTCAAATAAAACTGATTGTTTTAAATTTTAAAGTTATTTCTATTGTATTTGTCACTAGAAATCTTCAAAATACCATACATATAACAAATAAACAAGTTCTTGCTGCATATTTTGTTTAACTCTGGCAACCAGGGCTGCCAGCTACCTCACAAAAAGGAGCATAGAAAATCTAAAAGGACAGATCTGTCCGGATAAAGGTTGACCTGGCAGCCCTGCTGACAACCCTAGTTGTTGTTAATTAAATTCAGCTAAAATGATAATCATTTTTAAATATTCTCTTTAATAATTTAGAGCTCTGGTAACTCTAGTCAAATTGAACTCAAAAGTTCCGCATACTCTTCGAACTTCTCTCGTTTGCTGGAGCTCTCCCCAATCTCAGTTGACATTTGCGCGCCCCTAGGCATACTCACCCCATTGTAAAGATATCCATTATTCCGATTGATATCCATGTTGCTGCGTGCTGTGTGAATTTCCTTCTTCTCCTCCGCCTCGATGGCGCAGAGATCGATTTGTGGCTTCCGCTCGGCGTACGACGGCGTCGCAGTACGCAGCGAAAAGTGTGTGGAGGAGCCTCGTCCAAATATGGGTGACTGCTTGGCGCTGAGTGTGCCCAGCGAGCCGGCACTCAATGGTTGATCCTTGTACTCCACGGGTTCACACGTATTCTGCACGTAAGTGTGACCAGATTTGCGCACACTCTGACAACGTAAACAAGCGCAGCAC
This sequence comes from Zaprionus nigranus, assembly GCA_018903425.1. NCBI lineage: Eukaryota > Metazoa > Arthropoda > Insecta > Diptera > Drosophilidae > Zaprionus > Zaprionus nigranus. The sequence continues at coordinate 3,061,269 of JAEIGD010000011.1, read as the reverse complement.
GTGCTGCTGCTGTTTGCGGAAGGGGGCAGAAGGCAGTCAACGGAAGTAGCTTTGGTTTTCGGTGCAATCAGAGTGTGATCGGCCAGCGAATCGTAGAGGTTACGGCGTCCGGCGGAAGATGAGACTACGACGCTGCAGTGAATAACGCCGGTTGCCATGCAGGGCAGGTGTAGGGGGGGTAGGGAGGAGAAGCGAGGACAGCTGCTGCGTGTTATTGCTCTTTAGACTTTGACAAATTGATAGCCTCCGTTTCGCCGTCTCTCACACTCTTTGTCTTCTGCTTCTTCTTCTGTGCCTATGTTTTATCACAAACTGCTGCTCTGTGCTCTGTTTGTCTTCCCACTCAAGGTCATTCGCACGCGCTTTATCTACTACGTGTGTGTGTGTGCGCATGTGTGTGTGATTGGCAAATGTTTTGTTTAACCAATGTTATTTCACTTATTCAGATTACTCTGCGATTGCTCTCTCCCTCTCTCTCTCTCTGCAAATCAACATGTGGTTCTTGCTCTCTTTATCTTGCTTTTTTCGCTTTGTTGCTAGAACGGTAATTAAAGCTTTTGCTTTGCACTTGAACTTTTGTACCTTTGGCGCGCACTTATCAAAAAATGCACCGAAATTATTTAGTATTTTGTTTTTATGGCAAATGTTCGGTGTATTTGCTGCACTTAAGGTTTATTGAACTTTCTTGCTCTTTGTTTTTTGTATTTGTGGTTTTGTTTTGGGCAAATTGCTGCACTTTTTTGACCATCGCCAAATGTCAACAACAACAACTGTAGCAACTACAAAACAGGTTTGGCGCACCGAAAATGGAGCAATAAATTAACATTCACCTGGAACTGCTTTTGCATACACGCCTTGCATAAGGCTTAATGGGTTAATTGTCAACGCGTATGTATTTTGTTATTGTTATTGTTTTTTTTGCTCGTGCTATCATATCACAGGTTAATAATTTAACGTACACACGTACAATGACGACGAAAAACGAGACGAGAACAGCAACAACACAATAGAACTAGCGCCAGCACGTCCGCACGCCGTTGCATTCGATTGTGAACTGAACGCAAAAGCTCCACTGCGCTGCCGCCCGCAAAAGAGCTTTGAATATAACGAAACGGTTATTCGATAAACGGTTCGAAGCGCGCGCCACTTTGCAGAGAGTGAGAGAGAGTGGGAGTAAGAGTGAGAGAAATGCTGCGCTCTTTACGACTGTCTAATTAAATTGGAAGTATTATTCCATTATTAATTGGAATTGGAAACGTTTTGAATTTACCGTTATTAGTATGGAGGCCACAAAATATGCAATGCGAAACGGTTGAGGCGGAATATTTAAAATGAAAATCCATTTAATAGTGTTTTTTAAACAGTTTCCTTTGTATTTACAACAACAATGTGCACAAATATAGAACTTTTTTAGCATTACTTAGAAATATTTATGGTTCACTGAGACGATTCACTTATGCGTACAGGAATTTCAATATTTTAGATACATATGAAAGTATTAGCTGCTTTACAAACTATTGACTAATTCAGGAATACCGCACACCTTAAATAAGTTAAAATTGTGTAAATATATCTATAATTAGTAGTAGTAAATAACAGTCAGAAATCGTTAAACTAGTTGACGAATGAATGCAATTAGCAAACGACTTTACAGTCATTTTAGGAAGAATTCTGGATTAGCCACAAAAAAATATGTATTTCCGTTTTTATTTTTCATTTGTGCTCTTCGGACTTTCGGTCTTCATATCTAAAACGGTCAACTCTTTTGTTTTCTTGTGGGCCAACATGTAATGCGAGACATTCTCGTAGACGAGGAACGTGATCATGCAGGCGGGCACCACGCGTATCAGGTTCGCCTGAAGACCCTTGTAGAATCCAACAGCTCGCTCGTATCTGCAATGAGAAGCAACAGGAATACGGAGGGGCGGGGAGTTAGTTCATGTCGCCATGGGTCTTAGCTACTTACAATGCCTGCGCGTGTTCGATACGATTCGATTATCGATTTAGCAAAGAGATTCTGCACAATATTATCACATAGTACTTAGTACTGCGTACCGGGTACCCTTCTCACTCACTCTTTTCGTTAATTATTGTACTTACTACGGGCCGATGGCGACCAGTTCAAGTTCAAATTCAAAGATTCGACGAAATGAAAAGACTCGTATTGAAGACTTGGCAACTTTGTTATTTTTCTTTTTTTCATTCATTCTTCTTTTGGTTCTTGGCATTTTAATGTTTTACTTGGGATTGTTTTCATTTTCGTTTACCCGATATATGTATTATATCGTTTATCTTTCATATGTTTTCTTTTTTTCTCTTTTATGTTTTCTCTCAAGTTTTGTTCACAATGCTTTTGTTTTTAATCGTAATATGCTTATGTGCTCATAAATGTCAAAAGTTCTATTAAAATATATATACATATTATTCAGTTATATAGTATATATAATAGAAGTAAACGATTTGCGAAATTATGAAGAATCTTTTTGCCAAAACGAAAATTATGCTAACTTTTTTTTTTTGCTGTTGTTTAACATATTTACATATATGTATGTATATCTCGTTTATCGAATAAATAATTTAACTAAACTATGAACTAATGTTGTGCAATTTAAGTGCAATAGTTGCTAATGAAATTTGATTTCACATTCAAGGACACAACTCAAGAAAACTTTCAAAGTTCTTTCGAATTATACAAGTTATACATGTCTTACTAAGCCTTACTATGGAATTAACTTAAGGCTAGTGTTTTATCAGTAGAAGTGTTAATCGAAAATCAACATAGAATACAAATAAAAAATGGGTTTAATTTTGTCATGCTTAAATTCAGAGTGTGTGTTTGTTTAGGGTGTGCCTTTTGTGCTAATGAAGATTCTAGATTCTAAAATTGTAGATTGTTGTTGGTTGTGCATTTTTACTAGGATGGTTTAATACTCTCAGCACTCTGCTGCACCACCACCATGCTGGTCTAGCTGGTCAGCTTCTCCCAAATGAGCATAACCATGCAAATGTTGGGCGTTACATGGACCAGATACGGCACGAGTCCCTTATAGAAACCGCCCATGCGTTCGTACCTCCATGTCTGTTTGATGCAGTCCCAGGTGCCGCTGTAACGATGATGATGATCCTGCAGGCGTGCCCGCACCACCTGATATGGATATGTTGCTGCGGCAGCAATCAGCTTCGACATCGCTGCGAATGCCAGATATTCGCTAGTGGCCTAAAGAAAGCGAAAAATAATTAATTGAAATTGTTCAAACGACCTCTAGCTCTGTATTGTGTGGGAATATGCCTGGCTGCTGCTGCTGTTGAACAGCTGCCAAATAGCACGGGCAACGGATATATACGGGGTATATATCATTATCTATATATACCACCTGTATATACCCACTTGCGTATGCCACGCGCTTTTTGGTTATGTGATTTATCTCATACATACCAATTTAGTATCGATAGGCAGCTTGCGATACTCGTTGTAGGCGTTCTTCATCTCCTCGTAGGTCATAAACTGTATGGCTCCATGCGACACGCCCAGCATGCCGGGCACAAAGCCTCGGTACAGTCCACGAATACCCTCTGTCCTATAGATCTCGGCCAGGGCATGTACCATGCCACGATATTCCGCACTGTTCGCAGTATCGCATTGCAGACAGAGACGCGTCTTAACCACCCAAATGGGATTCGTTAATAGCAGCGTGAGGGCGCCAGACTCGGCGGCGGCCAACATGTGCATGGTGGGGCCCAGAGGCATTGTTGAATTGCCGTCCTGGATGAACGTCTTGATGGTGTTGTAGCTAAAGAAACAACGTACGTTTATCAATGAAAATGTTCTCCGAGTTCATTAAACGACCGATTATGGGACTTACAATAAAAAAGTACAGGCCCCACGATGAACCCGATCCCCAGACATTGGGTGTAACACCCTTGTAGAGACCTCGGAAACCCTCTTGCCGGAATATGGTGGTAAAAGCACTGCCGAGTCCACGATATTGCGGCACTGTCGCGGTGCGTCCATCGTTTACTGCAAGGGAAAATCAAACAAAAAATTGTTAATGATAAAGGTTTGTTTTTTTTTTCATTTTTTTCGTTTCTATTTATGAGTGTGTTTACTCAATCGTCTAGACGGAAGCCTTGAGACGAAGATAGAGACGGAAACAGGGCGAGACTGGCTGTCGACACTCGAGTTTCCAAGATTGACTTACTCACTGAGTACTGAGACAATTCTGGTTTATTTCTGACGATTTTGAAAGCGGAAAAATTTGGAAAACAGCTGAAAATGTTGTGAAAAGTTAACTAATTTACAGACTGTGGTTAGGAGTGAGTCAACTGTGAACCAGTTAAGTAGAGGAAGCTTGAGGGCTGGGATACGCTAAATCAGACAACAGCTGTTTTTGGCAATTTTGGGGACTGTACCACCAGCCAGTACCCACTGCCAGGCCCTGGCTGGCTAATGGCCTGAATAACAATATCGACAACAATAACAAGGAGAACCACAATCGACTAGAAACAACAGCAACAAGTTGTTTTCGTTATGCCTGTGTGTGTGTGTGCGTCTGTGTCTGTGTTGTTGTGGCCATAAGCGAGAGATAGCGCTAATTGCACGAAGCGACGGATATGATAAGAGGAATCCGTGAAAATATAAGCTGCTGCTACTTATGCGGGTATTAGCATGCTAATATTACTGTATACTTTGTATACTATATATACTAAATATATATTTGATTAGCAATAAATGAACAACAGGCAACAACAGTAGATGACATTAGCTCCTGATCCCCATTGCCTGACAACAGCACAACACACGCTCACTCACACACATACACAAATAGGGGGCTCGTCAATCTATTTTTAGCATATACTAGTGTGCGTGGCGACTAACCTTGAGCATGATCCCAGGAACCGGTAATAGCGCACAGGGTATTTTTACTGATTGGCAACAAAACAGCAGTGAAACCACAACAAAACAACAGCAAAATCTACGGCTACGATTGCAACAGCAGATGAGAATGCGAACCCGATAACGGTTAATTGCAAATCATTTATGAGTTATCGATATCGGCTCGACTTGCATGATTTATCACAAAAGTAAATACAAATACTAATGCGGTATTTTTAACGACACTTATTAAATACTTTCGTTTTTGTTGTTGCCCACCTTCTAATTACCAACTGGCAAACAACAGAAACAGCTAATGTATAGCGATAAATACAAAGTGTAAAAATAAAAAAGCTGTTGACAATTGCGCGCACTTGGCAACACAAGTTTGCAAACCAGTTCTGCACTCTGCGTGCGTGAGTGTGACTGTGCTTGAGAGTTGCGACAGTTGCCGTTAAGTTATGAAAAAGAGACCATACTCTGTGTACAGTCACACAACACGTTGGTCACGTGATTTGACGGCGCGAAGACACAACGCGCCAGTGAGTGAGTGAATGTGTTTGTGTGAGTGCAAAAAAGATAAACAAGTTTACGGCAATCGCTGACGTTTGCATTTGTTGTTGTTTCCCTCTCCACAACACTATAAAGTCGGTGCGTCATACAATACATATGCAAAATTGTCGCGCGCGTGTGTCGTATTTCTCTTGGTAGTTTGCAAATTCTAGGCAATAGATGGCGTCACTGTGTGCGCATTTAGCTTAAAGAGTTGCCTGATTATTTCGCATATACAACCTAATTTGTTGTTGTTGTTGTTGCTGTGTTGAGGGGTTTTTGCCCGTTTCCAATAAAATTTCAGCGGGTTTAAATGTAAATATTTTTCACTCTCTCGGATATTGGCGGTTTTCATTATAAACTCAAGTCAACTCTAAACAAAAATACATTTTAAATACACTGATATTGTTTATGTGAATGCGATAACCTGTTGTTGTTATTATTGTCGATTTATTATTTAAAAAAATTGTTGCATGCGGAAACAATGCGAACAACAACAGTAAAACGAGGACAACTATGAATATTAGCTGATATGGAAGAGAGTATGGGAAACAGGAAGGCAATAAACAAAAGCAAGAGAGAAGACAAAAACAACTAGAAGGCGCGAGGCAAGTCAATAGCGCTGAGTCATCATCGAGTAAAGAACAGTTAATATCGAGCTTTGTAGCATAAGCCATAATACAAATTGCACCAAAATACTGCCATAAAGTCCCCAGAACATTTGTGGGCGTGTGCTTCCAGCTCTTTCTTTTCATGTACAGATTATGTGCCCTTATCATTTCTATTTTTTTCTAAAAATGATATGCCTAAAAAGGAATATAATCGGTCACACTTATGCCAACTGAAGTGAAATTGTCAACAAATCAATAAATTAATTGACAAAAGAGGGAAATGAATGAAGTGCAAATTGTGTTTGTGTGTGAGTTGGTCTGCGTTTGCGTGTATGGGTGTGTGTGTGCTTGTTTGTTTGCTTAAGAATTTTCCGTTTACTCAGTGCATTCGCATGGAAAATTTTCAAACAAACGGATAGAATGCAATGATAAGCAGTGCGGCGACTTCTCAGTCACGTGACAACCCTGCACAGTCTTCATCTCACACTCTCTTTCTGTCTTGGTTACTCACCAGCAAAGCGAATTTTGATGAGATCCAATGGATGCAGTATTAGCGTCGATGTTACTCCCCCGGAGACTCCGGCAACAAGATGTTCGTACTTGACATGGGAAAATACCTTGACTTTCATCTTATTGGCACTGGTCGGCGCTGCGCTAGTATTCATTTTGATCTGATTTACTTGAGTTACTCTTTACGGCGAATTGATTTACTTATTTCTCTGCTCTGTGCAACTTGTGCTACTATATATATATAATATTTCTATATTGTATTTTTTTATTATTTACAATCTTTGGCGTCGAATTTGATTCTCAAATCGAATTGAAATCACAGAAACTCGTTGCACATGGCAGCAATGCGATACGTCTTGTTGCTAGGCGCCGATTTGGGACCGTGACTACTGTGCTTGTTGTTGTGGTTGTTCTTGTCGCTGGTGCTGCTGCTGCTACGGTTGTTGTTGCTGCTGCTACTGCGAATACTTATACATTTCTGCCTTTGTTTTGTTGTTGCCGAGCACATATTTTCTCTTTGGCAAATTTCAGCTGTTTCTTTTAGTTATTTCTTACTCTTACTCTTGTTGTTATTCTCATTCAAACATACATACATGTACATACACGCTCATGTACGTGTGTGTGTGATAGTGTGTGGCTGATGAAATATGTATATCTGAATCTCGTTAGACAATTTGTTTTTGCAAATAATGAGTTTGTGCCATTTGCTTATGTAATGTTGCCAGCTGCATTATTTCCCTCGATGATGTGCCACAATTCGACTTTGCTTCCGTCCCGTTTCAGTTTGTGTATTGTATGTATGTATATAGTTACACTATTTGCTACACGTGAAGCCGATTAAATAACCCTACTGGATTTTTGAATGCGCGTGCACAATTAATTATTTAGTTGGCGCTCACTCGCCCGCGCCTCTGCTCAACCGAACGACGATGAAAACACGAATGAATCGTTTGCCAGCCGATTGGGCTTTTTGTAGTTACTTGCCGACGAGGGTCTAGGCACGTTTCGACCCTCAAATGTCAAGTAACGAAACACAATCGGTACATCGGGCGATTCATCGATATACCGATCAACTTGAATTTAAGTTTGGCGGCATTTGGTGTGAGTGGCAAACGTAAATTTGTAACAAAGAATATTAATAAAGTATTAATTTATGGAACTGCTTGATTGTGAACTCAAATGATGTAGCTTACAGTAATTTCTCAGTATGGTTATTGGTGTTTTTACAAATATGTGATGTAAATAGCAGTTTTTTAAACTTCATTGTAATTTATTTCTTCAATTGCATAAGATGTATTTAGAAAAGTGTATTATTAACTTTTACAATCACTTGTATGTATGTCAACGTTGCATGCGAATGACAGCTGCGAAGTTGGATATTTGGGTTTTGTTGGAGCAATTCGATAATCTTGTATGTCACGAGCTTTCATTCCGCCGTTAACATATCAATATATCGATATTGTAGATCGGAATCGATCTTATTTGGACTCAATTTAAACAATCTGGCCATATTGATAAGAGCTGTGTGACCAGCTGAAAACCCGTTGAAAATAAAAGAATTTAAATTACGTTTAACTCGCATTTCAATTTGTGTATAATTTATTCCGTATCAAATTGTAAATTATTTATACAGAAAATTGTCAGCACTTTTACATAATTTATTATTGTTTCATCTGTATTTGCATTTGTTTGATTGTCATACAATCGATAGGCAAATTCTATATGTAAATACAAAATTCCGACAGCATTTGAAATCGTTGGTTTTCTTTTTCTTTCATTTATTATTACAAAATACAACTTATTATTAGTTAGAACGAGAAAAATGTATTATGAAAGCGGCGGCGTTGGGTAAGGGGGGTGGGGGTTGGATAATAGAGGGGGTTAAGTATAAATTTGCTTTTAGATGCCTAATCGAAGCTATTGTCATGGATATATAGTGTATAATGTAGGTATATGTAGATGTATTGCCTCGACGCGTTATAATGTTTTATATGCGTATGTATATAATAGGTATGTAGTAAATTGGTAGGATATACAGTTATTATGATTGCATTTTAGTCTATAAATCTTGAATTTGTTAAATTTACAACAATTTGACACAGTCGAAAAGTTGAGGGACGTCGATTTCCTTCTCTCTTTCTTTTTCTTTCTCCCTCTTGTTCTTTCCTTTCTCAACGATTTTGGGCGCAATTTGTAGGTAGTTCGTTAGGTTCACTATATATTTTTGGCAGGATATTGTGTGTGTGTCTGTGTGTGTGTGCGTCTGTATATGTTATATGCATTATGTGTATGTGTATGTTCTATGTGTGTGTATTGTGTGTGTTTTATCTCTACTACGCTCAACTCATTTCGCTCGTAAAAAGACCTAACATTAAATTATATAAAATAAATAATCGAAATCATAATCATTATATAGACGACGACTCTCATTTAGCGTGTACAAATATAAACGTAATTTTTCTTGTTGTTTTATCAGAGAAATTGAAACAATAACGACGACGACGACGACGGCGACGACGAGCTTCTTCCAGCACTTTTCTCTCTTCCTCTCGCTTTCTCTCATGCACTCCTGCATTCCTGCACTCCTGCACGTCTCCACTCTATCCCCCCTCTCTCTCTCTCTACTTGTTTATACCTGTGTTGGGGGAGTAGGAGATTTCTAATCCTCGTCATGAGCATTATCCGCCGTTGCTGCTGACGCCGAGCCGGCATGATCATTGGCACTTTCGCTGGCATGGCTGCTGTCCGCTGCCGCCAATGATGCTGCTGCTCCGGCGGCTCCTGCTGCAGTGCCATTCTTATTGCTGTTGCGTGCATCGGTCTCGTCGCCACCAGTCGCAGACACCTTGCCCTCCAAGGCGCGTATGCGATTCTCCTGCTTCACAATGATCGCCTTCATTTTGCGTATCTCATCGAGTATGTTGCGATGATCCTTCTCCTGCAGAGAATGACGAGAAGATGAGTAGTTAAGTTCGAGATAAACTCCACTGATTACTTACCGTAAATATCGCAGCTGGTGCATCATTGGACGCCTCGTTGTTGTTGGCAGATGAATGATTGCCACCACCGCCGCCGCTGCCACCACCGGGAGCCAAGGCATTGCTGGCGCCACCTCGCGATGCCGATGCCTTGTTCAGTATGTTGGCCTTCTTGCTGACGGACAATTGATTGCTGCCCGACGAGGAGACGTAGCCACCCTGTACAATGGAAACGCGATCCTGATTAGGCTTATAAGAATCACTGTTCATCTTGGGTTACAACAAAGAACAAAGAACACAACAACAAGCGCCACGCAGCGTGCGTGTTAGGGCGTGTATGTTTCAAAGCTGTCAGTGTGTGTGTGAGTGGGTGGGTGTGTGTGTGTGGGTGTGTGAGTGTGACTTGTGTAGTATGTAGATCATGTTGTAAGGGGCGCGAAACGGGACACAAACGTTGAGAACACACATATCAAGCATAGCACGGCAAGGCACAGCAGAATCAGCAGCAGGCAGACACAGGGAAATCAACTTCTTCTTATTTTTGGAATACAATTATTGTCGTTGATTGTTGTTGCCTCATATCCAAATTCATTACTGTACGCTCCCTAGAGCAGCAACTGCGACATTGAAGTACTTTGGATAAACGACAATGAGGCAGCGCCAAAAGCGTCTGTATTCCAAAAGAGGTAACTCTCTAAGGGGGGCGAGCATGGCAATCGCAACTGCAACCACTTACTTTGAGGGAGAACGTCAGTGGATCCGCATCCTTGCCGGCAATCCATTCCTCGGCCGTTATGGCCGCATCTTCCGCCAGTGTATCGGGATAGAGATCCTCCTGAAAGAGATCTGATTTGCGCGGCACCGTCATCGAGATGACCTGGCAGAGACCATTGTTGTTTAGCCTATAGAATTTAGCTATTTCGCAGGTGGTTACATCGCAGCCACGCTTCGGCATCAGACCAATGCCGCGCTGTGGATCTGGAGTTTGAAATGTGTTGATGTAGTGCACAAATGGAGGCTCTGGTGTCACCTAAAAAACTGAGTACACGCCATTAGTTAGAGTCGTCTACTCCATATTGTCTAGTAATACCTCGAAATAACGAATCACAGAATCGCCTTTGCCGCACAAATAGATCAGATTTGTATCCGGATCGTATAGCGGGAACATGACACCGTTCGATGTGTCCAGCTCGACCATGACAATGGGATCGCTGAGTGCGTCGGGTGTGCGCAATGAATATTGACGCTCCGAACTGCGATTGAAGCCGGTGGTAAAGATCAGACCATGACGCAGAAAGATGGCGCGCGTTGCCTTCGAGCCCTCATGGCACATGGCCTCGCTCTCCAGTTCGGCAGTGCGCGGATCGTAGATACGTATCTTTTTGTCCTTGCACGTGGTGACCAACTTTGAGCCATCCCAATTGAAGCATGCACTGTACACAATATCCGGATGCGAGTCAATGTGCACCAGTATCTCGCCAGTGCCCACATTCCAGATGACAACCTCACAAACAAAGGAGATTCCTTTTATCAACAGTTCTTGACAAGATTCCTCCGAGCTTACCTGATTGTCCGAGCCAGCTGTGAGCAGCACATTGAGTGCCGATGGATGCCAGAGCACAAGGCCAACACGTCGCTGATGGAACACCAAATCCACAACAGGTTCAGTAAGTGTGCGCGACAAGCCGCCATCGGGAATTTGCCAAACCTTTACCACACAATCCTCCGACCCGGAGGCAATGACATTATCGTTGTGCGGACACCACGCAATATCCAATACGGGACCTTTGTGTCCACCCACCAGTGGATGATCTGCTGCAATGCGTCCAACCTGTTCAAAAAAAAAAAACAGAACAACAGCAATTAATTAATTGTCCGCCACTATGAAAAAAAAACCCATTAGCCCAATTTCTCTAGCTAGCTAGCTTTATTTTTAGCTTGAATCTCTCCTCTCTGGCTGATATAATCTCATAATGCCAAACTTCATGGTGACTGCAGCCGCCGCCGCCGGGTCAGGTGCGTGAAGTTAGCAATTAATAGCAGCACGTGTGAAACACTTGACTAGCTGTTTCTTTTCCCCTTCACACACTCCGTCCCTCCTCCTCCTCTTCCTCACCCACTACCCCTATATAAGTTATTTATGCCTATGACTGTACAAACATGATTAAGCTGATTAAGACAGACGACTGACGCGCGAGGGTCATTTAAGAAGTAATTTGAACTGCACTCTCTTCAAATTCAAACCGTTTATCGATATCGATAAACACATGGCCTTATTTCTGTCGTCGCTTCAGCTTGCAATGTCAACAGACAATTCAAATTACACTCTGCTCATGGCAAAATGTTTGAAAATAAATAAATTAACAATTGTTTATTGTACATGACTAATTTACGAAATTCTTGTCGATTATAATAAATAAACATAATGTCAAGTCAATTATCGACTTGAAGAATCTTTAGTTTACAAAAGTTGCTTCATACCCGCTACCCAAGGGCTAGAAGGGTATTATAACTTAGTGCAACTGTCTGTCTGTAAAAAACTTAGATTTTAAAGACTATAATAGCTAAAATTTGCTATTTTGTTTATGATTTAGTTCGTTTTAGAACTACCCCCCAAATTGATAATAACCGTATGCCAAGTGTTATTTTAATGCAGTACAGTTAATTTTTGGTAAAAACAATAACTATCTACGTCCAAATGATTTCTGAAAATTTGATTTCGATCGAATAATTAACATAAAAGTTATTTAAGAAACAATTTTAAAAGTTAATGATTTTCAAACCGCACCCTAATGTATGCAACACAAGGTACGCTTATTATATAAGTTATATATTTAAGAAATGTTTATGGTCAGTTGGTAGTGAGTATATAACAGTCGAGCATTCATTCGACTGTTAGCTTTCGTGCTTGTTTGAAATTCTTCTGAAATTGCTCAGCTTTTTGGTTTACTGACTAGTCCAGTCTATACTATATACAATGATTCACGATAACTGTGACTTCCATACCATAAAGAATGTATGAGTTGCATAAATAACTGAACTGATAAACGTTCATAGATCGTAGAAGGGAACAAAGATGCAGATAGAAGGGCTATATAAATAAGTATATATATAGAAGAATATATACATAAGTATATAAACAGAATTAAGGTAACAGGAATATATGATGTAAGCAGTATATGTACATACATATATATGTATAGAAATCAGTAACTAAATAACCTGCCTGATCCTGTCTCCATAAACTGGATTTTCGGCTACTAATCTCAGTACACGATTAATCAATGGCAATTAAACCGCTTTTCTACTGCTACTTTTCTGCCGAGACTACTACTAGACAGCTTGTCCATTTAATTGACACTCGGTAGTGCCAGCTAATCGCCCAAGACATATAAATCAGAGCGTGTGAAAGCGACTCGCGCTACTTCCAAAACACAAACTACCAAATCGGGCAGCTGGAGCAACTTTCGTGCGTGGCGTGGCGCACTTTGCATACAAATTTGGCCCAATTAGAACGCAGACACACAAGGTGGTGCCTCCTCCCCACTCTCCTCCTTCTCCTCTCCATTTTCTTGGCATTATGTGTTTTGACCAAATGCGGAGAGATCACACAGTCGGTGCCTGATTTGGGGTTTCCAAATGGGGGCGAAGAAGAAGAGGATTCGCCCACGCTGCCGAATCGCAACGATGCCGATGACAGCTGAACGGATGTTCGATTTTTGGCGCAGTAGCAAAATCTATCGAAAACTTTTGGCTATTTCCACCAACGAGTGTGGAAATTAGAAAATCTCTATATAAAGTTGAAAATTCAGTCGTTCTCTATGTCTCTCCCTCTTCATTTCTACCTCTCTCTCTCTGTCTATCCGAATGCAATGATGATTATTCAAAATATCAATTTTTGTTTTATTTATTTCACTGTTAAATTTAGACAAGTTGTGTGTGTCATTTTGGCCAGGGGCCAAAGACAAAAGTGCGTCCAAGAGAGATACGACTAATGAGAGAAACTATCAAGAGAGTGGAAGACAGAGAGAGAGAGAGTGTTGTGCAAGGGAAATGGGGAGAGTGCGCGCCTGCATAGAATTCATAACTATACGATTTAGCTTTATTTATAAGCATAGGATAGCGGGGGGAAGAAAATAAAGCACGCGCATGTTTCATGCCAAATCACTCGACGTCATTTCCTACATAGAGCGCGGCGTAGCAACAACAAGCCCGCAAATGGTCGCAAACATTTGCCGAAAACCCTATAAATAGCAGTAGGCTGATGATCCATTGTGTTCTATTATAAATAGTACTTCTACAGTGGGGCTTCGATAGCTGGAGAGAGAGAGAACTGCCAAAGAACGGAGCAAAGGAAAAGAAAATCCAAATGGATTCATTTGTATGTTAGGAACTATCGATAACAATCGAAGTACGTCCAATTGCTGACATATGTCGACAGTGATGACAATGAAATGATACTAACCAACTATCGATAGTTAAACGAAAGTTATCAAATAATACTGACATATTATCGATTGTTCCATCTGATAATAGTCTTCTCTATTAAGGTCTCAGAGTACGAAATGGCAGTAGGCTGATGATCTATTGTGTTGTTTAAAAATAGTACTACTACAGTGAGGCTTCGATAGCGAAAAAGAATGAACTTCCAAATCAGAGGTTAAGCAAATAAAGTAAACCAAAAAGATTCATATTTATGCTACAAACTATCGATAATAATTGAAGTACGTCCAATTGCTGACATTCTATTCACAGTGATGATAATTAAATGATACTACCCAACTATCGATAATTAACAAGTGTGAAATACTGGCATACTATCGATATTTCTATATAACAATAGTCTTCTCTATTAAGGTCTCAGTGTACGCTGCATACCATGCGTCACATATTGCCAATGCAACCAAAATAGGGATTTCCTCTCATCCTTGGTTTCGATAGTTTTGTACGTGTTAAAAGGAATGAGGGGATGAATACTCACTTTATTGTGTGGCAATACAATGAAGGCACCGCCGCCCGCTGACTCAACAATGGTGGCTAAGAACTTTGGATTCACGGCACAGAATGTGGAATCCCAGCTGGACTTGGAGACACGTATATTATCGTAGCATTGCTCCCGTTTCAGTGACTGTCCATAGACGTGACGAAATTTTGAGCTGCGAACCACACGAAATGACATCTTTTCTTTTGGTTCACAAAATTCTCTAGTGTCTCAGTTTCGGTTCTGTTTCTTCTTCTTCCAGTACTTCGAGTTATCAGACCTGTTATATATAGGTCTTCTCGTCTGTTTGTTGTTGTTGTTGATCCACTAAATTTTTGCAGTTGTTGCGATCATTCGTTGTCAGATTTTTAGTCTTGAGGTTCCGCGGCTTGTCTAACTCTTAACTAATTTTATAAAACTGTACAGCGTTTGTTTTTCCTGTTGATGATAAGTATAAAAGAATGTGTGTGTGAGCATAAGGATTTAACTTTAATTGTAATAGTAATGACAATTGAAAAGCTATAGATTCCCTCGAATTTTTGATTAACATCTAAATTATTCCTTAGTTCTCTTAATAAATATAAACAATTTGTGATTTAGTTTCGCTATTGCTCTTAATTTCTTTCCAACTTACAGTTTCTGTTATTTAACATAGCAAGTTGATGGCGCTCTGTTACCAAAATGTAACATTACTTGTCTTTACATGCATCTTTATCTAACATTTTTATAGGCCAACTTGAACAATTGTCACAGCATTTTGCATAGTTGGATCAACATATTCAATTTCAACATGGATATGAATATATAATCTCCGAATTATTTGCTATGCATATCGATAACTATGCAACAGCTATAAATACATATTGTATCTGCTTAAAGCGCAGTTTCAAATGCGAAATCGCAGCCGGCTTTCAGTTGTTGTTAAATCTTTCAAAGGAAATCAAACAATGACCGTACAAACAACAACAGAAACAACAGCAACAACAACGAAACCTGGTTTATCTAGCCGGTCCGAGCGCCACTGAAACTTCGCAAGTTGTTTTGCAACCTCGATTTGTTTAATAAATTTGCATATTACGTTATATTGTAAAAACAACAAATCAATAAGCTACATTTAGCTGGAATTTATGCGCAAAAAAAAACTGTGGCATTGTTTAAAGTTGTCGTTTGTTCGTATTGTGTGTGTGTTGCACAAAGTTGTTGCAACTTTGTAGGCAGAACACTTTCTACGTAATCGTATCGAACAACGTGTCTAATTAATAAAGAGTGTGGCAGAGACTTGACTGGGTTTGATATGACATCATAAGGCTGGAAATAAACTGACTAGGTGGCGCACGTGAATTATGGCCAAACAGACTGACAGCAGAGAAATATTCGCAAAACTCTCAACTTGGGTTGGCCGCAAACCCATTGCCAGATACGTCCCATACACCGAACGGGTGTGTGTGTGCGACAAAGCTTTCGTTTTTAATCAGTTGTGAAGAAAAGAAAAAGGAACGAAAGAAATATAAATACAACAACAACGAGAGTCGAACAGGCAGTAAAATTATTAATATGCTTTTTATAGTCTTCAGTTTTTCTTTCATTATTGCTGAAAATGTTATGTCTATGTGGCATAATGGATTTGTCATTGACCTGCTTAAAAAAAATATATGGAAAAATATATAAATACATTGTGTATTTATGTTTATTTATATTTTAGACACAAGGTAAGCCCAGTGGGTGTATGGACTGGTGTGTATGCGTGTGTGTGTGTGAGTTCACCTTTATTTGGTGACTATCATTTGCTGATAAACTATATCAGCTAAAATATTATAGTACAATAAGCAGAAACCAACTGCCTAAAACAAACTTAACAACAAAAACAATATTGTTAAAGCACTCGAAAACTCTTGACTCTAGAAATCGCCATGGCAGATACATACTGAATCAATCTAGCTATAGCTATGTGCTATACAGGCATACATACATACGTATATGTGTGTATGTGTGTTAGTTGGTGTTTATATGCCTCAAGAACACCTTCGCTAGAAAATTTTAAATACATTTCTCAGCTGTTGAAGGTCAAACTTATTAATAGAAAATTCAATCATCTTGCTTAAAATTCAATTTTCATATAAATACACACACACACACACAAGGCAAGGTATACAGACACACCCACAGTCACACCCATCGTGCGCGTTGTAATTCGCTTTTGATGTGTTTATTTCAAAATTCCTCTCTCTCTCTTTCTTCTCTCTGTTCTTTGCTGATTTATCGCAATTGCAAATTGCAATATACCCAAATATTTCAACTGCCCTCCCCGCCCCCTTATACGCGCCTGCGTCCGCCTCCAGTCATTGCCTGCTTCACACATGTCGTTTTTCTTTGCAACTAGCAAGATAATGTGTCGCATATTTATAACGGAAGTTGATACAAAATACTTAATACACAGTTGAAATACTTGTTATGTGCGGGTGCGGCGGGTGTTGTTGAGGGTGCTACGCAAGCTACCCGAGCTGTTGGCACGATTGAGTTGTCAGCGAGTGGTCACAGTGCGTCTTAAAAGTAACCCTTGTTCTGCTACCACACAACTTATCAATTTGTAATATGTAAACAATTCGGCATTTGTCATAGTTTAAGTTGAGATAAGATTACCTACAGAGCTTACATAAATATTATATCTATAAAAAGTTTCCTTCAAAAAGCCATCAATTTTATTACGAGAACGTTGTTTATTACGACAACATAATAAATAAAAACAATGTTAAAGAATAAATATAGACACAGTAAATTTATATAGATAAAGAAACTATAGTTAGTCTATTTGATAAACACATTAATTCTTCTACTAATTGTCAGTCGAGGGCGTTGATTACGAATACATAATAAAACTTGAAGAACAAACAAAGATATATGTATATCGATATATATTTAATAATTATATTTATTATTTCCCCTCTTCAAATTATGAATGCATTGCAAGTGGCGCATCAATTATAGCAAGCAGTGTGCGAGCAACTTTATGACAGCTTCTCAACCACAGTGCGCACACTGCTTGTTGGTATGCCTTGTGCGCTGGGCGATGCCAATGCTGAGATGATGATGCTGCATCACACAGTCGATGATTGTAACGCTCCAACGACGACTGGCCACAAAATTGACTTAATGCTTGATTGCAAATCTTAACGCTTTGTCGAAACGTTAACCGGCAATGCACAATTCTAATTGCTAACAAATGTACATAGTTGTAAAAACGAAACACAACAAGCCCAACAGGGGCGGGGCAGGTTAAAAGGGGCAGCAGCCACATACAGGAGCATTTTCCAGTCGCCAGTCAATTTAGCTCAGCGTGCAGCAAATGCAATCGAGTGTAAGAAGTGTGTAAAAAAAAACTATGACAAACGCAGCGGTCAATGAACAAGAGGCAAGTGGCAGAGAGCAACTAGAGTCGAGACGAGGCAAGGAGTGAGAGCGAGAGGCAAAGCGAGGCATGGTGCTCCAATTGGCTTCACACTGCTGACTCTACGCTGCACAATACTAATGTGCCCGCTATAATCCAACTGTCCAGCATCTAATTAGCTTACAACGGGCAGCGTGAATGTGTCATGCTGTGCAGCCTGTGCAGCACCATCAATAACAATAACAACTATAATAATAATAACATTACACTGTGTCTGCATTCGCATACACTGCACGATAAGGCAAATGAAAATATCAATTTGAAAAGTGTGTGCACACACTTTCCATTCTTTTAATTCGATATTAATTAATTAATAGCTAAATAAGTTTAAACTGCAATCGATAATTAATACTTTCCATTCTGAACTAGCATTAGATATTGATAACTTGGAAATCATTTTTCGATTATTAACACTCCATTCTAATAAAATACTAGATATTAATAATCATTGTAAAGAAGTTTGAATTGTTATCGATTGTTTGGCTGCTTAGTGTACGCATAAGTATGCATGCCTGCACATTTGTATGCATGTGTGTGTGGGTGGCGTAGTGAATCAGCAGCATTGCCAGACGTCAATGCTGATAAGCATCAGAGGCTAAGGCTGCTGCAAGTGCGCACTTTATCAGCTACCTACCATCTATGGAAACTTTCGCCCGCCTGCATATTGCAGCTGCGCAAGGCGCTTGATGATGATGTCATTAGGCATTACTATAATTGCCAATGACAGGCACCAACAACAACAACAGCAACGGATACAACAAATAAATAACATCTTCGTCGTCATCGAATTGACTTGTTGTACTTAAGTTCATCAAACTGCCACTGCAACTGCCGCCTGCTGTTGCCACTGCCTCTGCTTGCCTGCTGCTTGTGTGATTAACTTAAATCTTGACAAAAAGCGCGCAAGTGTCTCTGCCTGCCACAAGGCGCTCAGCGGTTGACAACACTTCGCATAGTTAGAGATGACAGCGTGACGTTGCAGTAAATATTTGATTTGAGGTGTGACCAAATGTCCACAAGATAATTAAACTTTAAACGATAAGCACGTTTTTATGCAGCTAATTAAACCAAAATAAGCACAGTATTTATTTATATTAAAATATATCGACTGGAAACGTTATCGATGCTCATTGCTTTTATGTACATTCGGGTGTGTGTGTGTTTGTCTGTCGTGTATGCATATTAATTTCTATTAACGTCTTGTTAGGCGATGTATCGTGCGTGTTCGTGCCAACGCAAATATCGCGACACGCACCAACTTAACATGCAACAACAACAACAACAACAGAAGGAGGGAGGGCAGAGGCTGAGCGGCTTGGTGGGTGTCGGTGTCGCCGCCGAGTGAAAGTGGAACTCTGCTGCTAAATTTAACTATGCATTTGCGCTGCTGTTGTTGTTGTGTGTGTTGTGTTGCTGCTGATGTTATGTTTGTTGTTGTTGCTGTCTTAATTGCACGACGCTTCTCCGTTTCGCGCGTCTACTTGTTGCTATTTCTGCCGCATTTGCGCTTAGTCAGACTGGCGGCGGTTGTTATTGTTGCTGTTTTTTTGGACACTGTCACTTAATTTGCATACATATTTGCGCAGACATTCAAACACGCACACACACACATTCATGTGCATATACTGCATACATTTTTTCATTTATATTTTGTCACTAATTGGCATTGCTGTGTTTGTCCCAGCTTTTTTGTTATTGTTTAACCCATTTTTGGGCAACGCCTGGCAACAAAAATAAAAAAGTTAACTGTAATCGTATCAACAACAACAAAAACAGTGCGTGGGGGCGTGCTCGCACGCGCTCCTACACTTTCTAAGAGAGTGCAGACGCAGAGGAGACAAAGACAGCGGTCGGCGCTGCTGGAGGTCGTTTGTTTTTCACACTTGTTTCACACACACACACACATGCGCACACAGCAGCAACACGCAGTCATACCCACACACGCAAACAAATAAGAAAAAAAGAGACTGGAACTGTATGTAATTCTACTCTTGGGCCAACTTGAAGCCACGTTTCTTGGCAATTGCCAATTGCCACAATATTTCAATTACGGCTTATCGGACTGCGTTTGCGCCCACAACTCAATTTGTTGACCAAACTGAGAGAGACACCGAGAGAGAGCATAACCCCGCGGAGGGATTTGGATTTGGCCGACTTGTTGCTTCCAGAGCAACAATTGGGCGCTCTCCCACCACCACCAACACCAGCACATTCTCTCGCAATCATTCTCTCTCGTCCTCTCGCTCTCTCTCTACCTCTCTTATTATCGGCTAAAACTTTTTATAAACAAGAGGTCGACCGTTAGCCGGAAAATGTGAGCGCAACAAAATATACAAAACCTACAGCTAAAAGCGAATATGTAAGAAAAAAAGCACAATTAATTTAAATATACATATGTGTATGTGTGTGTTTGTGTGAGAAACGCAGAAATAATTTGCTTGCTTGCTTTCGTTTCGTTTTTGTTTGCTTTTCTTTCATTTTGCAACATTTTTCGGCGTTCGGTATTTTGTTGTTGCTGTTTGGCTGTGTCCAAGACGCTTCTCATTTTTATTCCCTTTTTTGGAGTGTTGCGACTCATATAACACTGTGTGGAAGAGAGAGCGCATGTGGCAACATTTTATAGCTGCACTCCTCTTTAGCATTGCGCGCACCACTCACTACGCATACACGTACAAGCGCGCGGGCACGCACACAAACATACGTAGGCACACATACACACACACACAATTGTCGCACTCTTATTTTATTTGCCGTGCCGTGATTTGAATGATTTTGTAATACGCGCGTTCATTATATTTTAAATGGTATTTCCTCTTTATTTCTCTTTGGCCAACTAATTTTCAAATTATTTTAATAATGCAATTGAAATGGCTGACAATTGATGTCTTGTGGTAAAAATGCCACAGTGATTCATTGACATTTTGTATCGAAATGCCAAAAGTTGCCGCAACAGAACTAACAAATTTAACCCACACATAAAGCGACACTCACTTTAGCTTAGCATTAATTCATGCGAGTTGCCTCTTTATTTACAAATAATGAGAACAAGAAATTTTGAATTTCGCACTTCGTTGTTTGTGAACTGCTTCAAGAATTTGCGGTTACGAGAAAGACGAAACGTAGCAAAACGCCGACGACCAAGACGAGAGAAAACAAAACTGAACCAACTGATCGGTGTGACCGAACTTGAAAGACTCAAATATGCGGCAAGCAAGCGCTGTCAACCTGCTTCAAAAAATACCGAATCACTTTTTCGAAATATCACCATATTCTATGGTCACTCTACGACTCAAATTAGAATCTATAATTTCAAATATTTTAATTATAATATTTTGTTTTGTTATTGTTTAGTATTTTAAAAACGTTAAGAAAGGGGTTTAAATTTGTGAAGTGTACTTTGGTATACTTTTGTCCACATATGTCAACGATAATTAAATTCAATTTGCGTTAGTGGGGATGATTTTTTCTTATCTGAAATGTTTAAAAAATTATATTTAAATTATTTTTAATTATTAATGTATTTATACAAACTTGTATTATGCATCATGAGCAGCTTCAAGATCTCCGTCAGGGGGTATTCAAATAACAAAGCCATAAAAAAAGCCACAAGTTGTGTGAGAACAAAAACCAACAACACATTTCCGAACTAAATTAATATAAAATGTATAATAATCGAAATTGATATATATAAAAAACTTACTAAAAAGAACTGGCTGATATAGACAGGATCTCGAAAGTATCCCGCGACTAGGCGTATTACAAAAATGTGCCATAGAAAAGCCTGAAAGGAAATGCGTGCCAAGGGTCGGAAAAAGGAAAGTGAACAAAACTCGTAGGCAATCCCTGGGAAATAAAGAAACTAATATATTGAAAATACTAAGCCACGCCTTCACTTACAGCCCACTTTGGAGGACATGCAGCAGACAAATCCGCCACAAATCATGATCCAAAGATTTTTTATCACGCCCGCATAGATTGCCAGCCAAACCGAAGGCTTCTCAAAATCATACTTGATAAAAATGAACCCGGAGAAGAGTACGAGCAGCGTCGCAGGAATAAGTAACCACAGTCCCAACTCAAATTTCCAGTTTCCCTTAAGGCTGCCGCCACAGGACTTGAACGCAATTTCAGATATAAATGTCCGCACAAAAAGCCCATGCAAATAACCTCCCAAATTTGTGTAGAAAGGCGGATAAATCTGATAAAAGGTCTCCGAGTTGCGAAAGTACAGATAGCGATAGGTTCTGCAAGTTAAATATGCATATATAGAAACCTATAGAGTATGCATGTATATGATTATGATTATAAATGGAACCTACTCCGGTTTTATATGATAGATTGCATCTAATTTAAGAAAATAAGTCAAGAAGGCGGGTACTGCAAACGTTGCTAGGAGCAGCAATAAATATATATATCTGGTAGTGCCTGTATGTCTATAAGAAACTATTAAAAGTCATAGTTACATAAAATCAATGTTATCCCACTTTTTAGTAATGATAATAAATATCAAAAAGAGCTCAAAGAGTTGCATATCCGCTGCCATATACCAAGTTTGTTGAGCACACTGAAATGAAATGGTGTTTTTAACTGATATATTCAGGTTTTAAAGTTATAAGACTATCGGCAATACTATCTGTAAAACATTTAGTCTAGCTGAATTCTTAATAGCTGCAACTTACACTATCCTCCAGCAAATGGTTGTTGACGAAGAACACATTCTTCCACCAGTTCTCGCGACAAAAGACACGTTCAGCCTCGGTCAAATGTCGCCAGAAGGGTCCATTTCCCAGCCGTGTCAATATGGTTCCATTGAACAAGATTAACATGACCAGCGATGGCAACAGTCGGAAATATCGATTAAAGAACACGCGGAAATATATCGATATGCAGGTAAGCGTATCTGTTTCCTTGCTGATATACTTTGCCTGTGTAAAGTTTACATAGAGCAAAAATGCACTCATTACAAAGAAGATTTGGATGACGGCACTACCATTCTGAAAGATGGAAGTCTCAAATTTGTACAGAAACTGTTCATAGAACTCGGGATTCTGTATCTGCACAGTCATAAAGACCATCAGTGTGTGGCCCAGGATGACAAAGAAGACGCCAACCACACGGAAAGCATCGAAAGAAACGCAAATCACGCGAGAATTCACTGGGCGAAGGAAGAATGAGACGATAATAGTTGCGGCACAGCGAGAAGGCGCAAAGAAAACGTTGGGCTAATGAGGGAAGAAGATAATAATGATGTTTTTAAGTTTGATACTGCTTCAACATACCTCGTGATTTCAGGTGCTGTTTATAGAAGAGATTGCCCCGTGCTAGCGCAGGATCAACTTGCTTACGCTTTAGTTGAAGATCGTAGCAGCTGGAAAATATGGTGAGCAGTAGCAGGATAATCAGTAGAGCATAAACAAACACATCCAGTGCATCTGAAAAGGAGTTCAAGTTGGGTTAGTCACCACCTTAACTTACCCGTTGATGCTGCTCTTACCGTGCTCCAATTGCTCGTCCGCCCATTCGCAGTACTCAATGTTGCTACGTAGCCTCAGCTGGAACTTCCGTTCGAAGTCGCGGTTCAGGCACGAATTGATAAAATGTTCATAGTGAATGCGCTCATCCGACGGGCGCTTGTGCACACGGGCATAGTAACTGCTCAGCTGGAAGGAAATACAAGAGCGCAATCAGCAGTTACTCACCTCTTACTTCCTGTGCACGCACCTCCACATCCGTGACTTTACCCTCATACAGCTGTTGCACCTGGAAGTGGCTCAGCTCGTGCAGTGCCCGCTTGCAGCGTTCCAAGCATATACCCACAAACAGATGATCGTGTCGAAAGCGATGCTTCTCATCACGAGACAACGCCTCGATCTGTTGCCATACGCTGCTGCTCTCATTGGGCACAACTTCGGCATAGACCACGCAGTAGGTGCTGTGCGAAAGTAGATGATTCGGTGGCTTATCAAGGCAAAGATCGTAATCTTCCAGCTGATACAAGGGGGGCATCTGCTTGTAGAGTGTCACTATGGTTAAAGCAAGAGCATTAATTACATTAATCCCAGAAACATGTATTAATGTTCTGCTTCACCCACAGTTAAATTGCGTATACGTAACGTTGGCACTGCCACAATGAAGCCAAAGTATCAGAACGGAAGTCGCCAACTGCTGCTGTCCGTGCATCTTGATCAACTGTTCAAAACTTGCACATTTTGGGGACTTTTACACAGGTCGCATTTGTAAAGTATTGCGTGCTTATCCGTTTCGCTTCAATGATTTAGTAAATGCACTTTTCTATAAGGTCACTACAAATCAATCAAAGTTCTCAATTCTTAAGACAATACACGGAAGAAAGCACTGAAACTTGACATACAAATCAAATTGAGTTTTATATTTTATAATAAATGCATATTAAATACAATTACTATAATAATCGCTGCAATTTGATATTTATTCTCCTAAACTCTAAAATTTAATTAACAAAATCCGGTGTGAATTCATCCTTCAAACTACTGCAAATTTAAATAGTACCGCCAATGAAAGTCTAACAGAGTGCTGTTAAGCTTAACAGTAGCCGTGACACGCACGCCAATCGATACACGCAGATTGCCGATGTTTGCAAATTTGCTATAAACTTAATTATCGATAGGCTGTGTGAACTAAATCGCCGCCATATTTTTAAATGCAGTAAAATTATTGCATGCCTTGTTTATTTTTTACTGTGCAAAATGTGTAATTTTTAAAAAAAATATAAGTTAAATTGATGAAATGTAGTAGTTTTCAGTGACTGTGTTAATGCACATTAATATGAATGTTAATCAATGTCAATTTCATCGAGCCGACCACGTACTCGATTTTTTCGCTTGTGCTTTTTTGTAGGCGGCGGCAGAAAACTTTCCAGAAATTCGATGGTAGTCAAAATAGTCTCTGAACTAACGTTGCCAATGTAGTTCTTGTCGAAGTAAACAACCGGTACCGTTGGCTCTGTGGACACCAACTTATTGCAGTTGCAGCGTTGCTGTTGTCTTTGCGCATCCAGAGTTTCCACTTCCGAGTCTGTTGTAGTATTCGATTTATCTGCAATTGCAACTGGGTAAGAAGAGACTAATTGGGGTCATTTATATATATATCATACCGAAAATGGGCCTAAAACATTCCTTAACCTGAATCCACTTGGTGCAGAACTGTTTGATGAAGCTGTCGTTCTGATTGAAGAAACCTCTGGCGGCAACATTGACACGCGATTTCATAAATCCCGGCACATAGGGCCACTTGCCCTTGGCGGCATAGAAGCAAATGATATCTGGAATGAGGTAATATATGGTAAGTTGATGACGTAGGACATTCTTATTTCAAGGATGTTTCTTACACGGCACATGAAAGAGATGTAGAAAGGTACGCTGGTGCTCCAGGCTGGAGATCAGATGAATGCCACTCGATGGTCCCGTCTTGCCCTTGTATTTGCTACCCAGCACGCTAGCCATGCGCTGCGGCGTACGTCTATAGGGTATCTCCTCAACGCGCACGCTCTTCAAATAAGCCTCGCTCATTGTGAGCAGAAAACCGAGAACAAACAGTGGAAAAATCCACAATATTATTTTGCGTGCCAGTTGCATTTGATATGACTGTCCCAGCAACACTCCCGCAAGCGACTGCCACATGCACAATAAGGTTCCCGCAGGATTTGCCCGAGCCCGAGTGTCCCATATTGATTTTAATTGAGCTGCATGTTGACATAAATCGGCGACACGGTTGCCAGTTTGCATGTGCTAACCCGATTCGTCAACGGGAATCCATTGCATAGCGCACTGAACTTTGTACTAAATATTATTAAGTTTCCCCCATTAAAGGGAGCAAAATAATCTACCTTTTAATAAGTTAACTATATATAGAACTTAATGATCATCAGCGCAAAATTACGAATCTGAGATTAGGTGGCGCCATTAATAACAGCAAAATCAATAAGTAATATAATCTCTGTATCGCACGACAGACAGATAAATTAACTCTGAGGTGTTTATAAAAAAAAGCGACAGTAAAAAGTCGAATATCAATTGTAGGAATATATAAATAGTAAGCACATATCTATAAACTACGAGAAAGGTATTAGATTTCAGAGATTCCATACCATGATTTATCGTTTGATTTAGAATCTTTGTGAATTCTAATAAGAAAAAAACAATCTGATTTTAGTGACAAAGGTCGAGTTGAATTAGAAAATAATGTATAATATATCAAATATTTACTGTTATGTATTTATTTATTATGTATTTATTGCCTTTAATAACCTAAAATTGAAACTAATATTATTATATGAAATTGTCTTATGATTTACAAGATAATTTAATAGAAACAATATTTTAATTGCCTAGTGTAGAGAAATATTATATTAAATTATATTTATATTTATATTATTTATATTTAATGTTATATTATATTATTTGAATTTATTTTTACCGACAGAGTATACAAGTTTCGTTTAGCCCCCAAGACACGTGTGCGGTTCACATGACGTATACGCGATCATAGTTTCTCTTATGTGCTAAACAAGCTTTTATTATAACATTTAGCCGCCCCTCTGACACGCCTCCCATTACTCATTGTGTGCGCGTGCAATGCGTGCTGGAAACTGGAACCATTCAACAACGCAGAGCATCAGGTATCCCGCGAACCATTCAACCATTCCCCCCGTCGCCCCTTCAATACAAAGACATCGATGAAAGACAACGTCATCAGCTGTTTCGCATATCGGATAACTCTCTCGATCTTGTGTTTGTCTCTAGCAAATGCTAATGAATGTTAATCGAGCACAAGACAATTGAAAGGGGGAAAAAAAACTACACAAAAAAAAAGCTGTACATATAGATATAGTATACGATATACAACAATAGTATATTAGTATATTTGTGCAATGTAATACGATTTTATTGCTGTTTCTGGCAGCACGCGCACGTGTCGGAACCCGTTACCCGTTACAGTTAGCTGCTTATCAGTCTGACACACTTTTCACAAACCTGACAAACACACGCGAATAATTGGAATTCCTATAAAATTAGACGCCATGGCGTGCAATCTGGACGAGACGAGACGAGACGAGACTGCATGTCAAGTAAATGTTATACAACTTTAAGAACTACATTGTTTATTACAAAATACTTAAATATAGACTATAGAGAGACTACACACTAAATACGTATACAGACAGCAGCCTATTGGATTGTTTAAGTTAACATTTTGATCAGTTATTAATTATACGTTTTTGGTTGCTCCTCCTCCTCCTCTTCCCTTAGTAGGTCAGTCCACAATCGGGAAGTTTGTGTGCGATAACTTTGCCCCACGTTCACTTCAAATGGATATTCACTGTTGCCGATTGTATTCTCAAACACCTGATAATCGCAAATTCCTTTGGGTCGTGACTTTAGAACTGTCTGCGAACAGGGAGTTATTGCTTCAACATTCCTAGGTTTACTGCCAGACAGATAAATTGATATTGTTAAGCTCGTTAAACAATTTACACATTATTATTATCGAAGCTTACCCGTACTTGGCGAAGTGCACAAAATACCCAACGAAAGACTGAATGAGACGGGAATGTGTTGAGTTTGTTGGAAAGTCGGGAAAGAGCATTGGACTGCGGAATAGATAGATAAGATCATCGCAATGCACTACGCCGTATTTGTGGCCAACATTGGCGCTTGTGTAAATCGAGGCGTAACTGTAGGGGCCGAGGTACTCAAAGCTGTACATGTACAATGGATGCACCTCGCTGGTGTTGACTGTCTGCACATAATCCCAGATGGCGTTATAGAGTGGCTGCTTAAAGCCTCGGTCTGAGATGAGCTGCGCGCGGGGTAGCACGAGATGCGTATAGAGAAATGCAATTATTATAATTTAGCTACTTACGTCTAGAAAGCCCTGCACAGTGGTTGCATTCAGTTCATGTTGCTGTTGAAAATATTCCGCATGAATTTGTTTCATCTTCTCGGCAAGTTGTTGCTCACTGAACTGTGCGGGCCACTCGAGCAGCTTCAGCAGCAGCTCATCGAAACGAGAATTGAAATCGTGACGCAGTGTGGAGTTCTCCATAATGTTGACTACACGCACAGCACCCTCTTGTGGCACTGTACCCAGCAGCCAAGGCACCTTGCGATAGCTGCCCTGCGACAGCAACTGTTTGGGATGCACAGTGAGGAAAGCATCGGTGGCATTGGCTTCAACCACAGCGCGATAGTTTGTCATGTGATCCACATTCCAGAACTTCAGACCATCGCCAGCATTGAGCAAGGTCCTCACATCGACAGCTCGCAATGCACGCGCCAATTTGGGTGTACTCAAGTTTTGTGCGTCCTTCACTTGGCAAAGTTCTGCGGTGCGACGTGCCTGCTCCAGTGGCTCCTCGGCAATGGCAAAGGGCACATTGGCTGTGCCGCTCATGCTGATGGCATGCTGGAAGAGTCCCTCCGACTTGGAGCTCAGCATGTGCAGGTGGGTGGCAATGCCGCCAGCACTTTGGCCAAAAATGGTCACACGTCGTGGATCCCCACCGAAGGCCTTCACATTCCGCTGCACCCAACGCAGCGCAAGCTGTTGATCCTTAAGCCCAAAATTACCTGGTATGACGGAGTCCTCTGTGGACAGGAAACCTATAGAAGGTAATTGATGTGTTCAGTTCTAACTGCGGTTTATTTCAAGTTTTCTATTTACTCACCCAGCGCACCAAGTCGATAGGCCATGGTGACCAAGATGACCTCACCGTTGTCCATAAAGTACTCGGGTCCTGTGATCTGTGGACCCGCTGAGCCGCTAAAGAAACCGCCGCCATGTATGTACACCATGACAGGCAGCAGCGGTCTGGAACGACGCTGTGAAGGCACAATGAATTATGATGAGCACTGCTCACTGACCTAGGGTAATCTCACTTACCTCCGGCCTATAGAGATTCAAGTAGAGGCAATCCTCTTCGCCATAAATCAAGGGAGTCGGCATCAAATAGTTCTTCTGTATGCAATCCGCTTTGGCACTGCTCGCATTGTAGATACCCTGCAGTTTGGGCATCACTTTGGGATTCTAAAGGATATTGGATAGAGGATTACAAATATGACTTGCCCAGTACGTCCTCTACTCACGCTAAAGCGCAGCTCGCCCACCGGCGGCAGGGCATAGGGTATGCCCAGATAGGCCTCAAACCGTTTGATCTGATAGCCCGGCATATGGACGCCCTTCAGGCAGCCCAAACTGTTGCCGCACACAATGAGACCCTTGTGGGTGATGGCCAGGGTCGCACTGCCCAGGGTCGTACCGACCACCAGCAACAGAAAAAGTATAACAAACCCCGTCTGAATCATGACTGATGACTGGCGGCGGCGTCCTGTGGTGGGCTGCTGCGACGCGACTACTTAAAAGAAATCAAAATAACCAAAAATAGCTGCCATTAATTATGCATAACTCATTTAGTTTCGTTTTTTTTTGTATTTTGTTGTCGCTTCTTTTACCGATGATGTCAACACCATAAAAGGTTATTGTTTTTGTTCATTTCTTTTACTCGAATGCGAAAATGTTCCCACGGCACAGTAAGAAGTTTTTGGGATTTATCGCAGGATAGAGATCGATCTGAACTTACCTTAGTTCTTTGGTTTATCTTCACGCTTTGAGGCGGCAGAAAGTATAACTAACTTAATTGGGGGCTTATGACGGGACGGCGTACCAAGTGTATCTGACGGGTTTGTAACCAAAGCATTCAGTTTTATTCAAAAACACAAATATAAGAAGAAAAACTGTTTGCCGTTTGCTGTTGACTCGCGTTGTTATTGTTATTGTTGTTGTTGCTGCTAGTGTTGGTGTTTTTGTTGTTGTTGTCACGCTTTCAGCAACGCTTGAAAACGCTTTGAAATATGTAGATCGAGTGTGCTTTGCATTCAATTGAAATTTATTCACACGGCTTACACGGCGTATGCTCAATCAACATAAATCTAAAACACTGAACAGATCGATCGATCGGTTCTTAGTGTTCTTCTTCTTCTTATTCTTCTTATCGCTCTCCCTCTTAACTTGTTGCTGACTCGAGCGAGACTACGCAGCAATCGACGTTCGCTTTCACTTTTATCCTGCTCCACATAATATTCGATTATACGAATACATTCAACAACTACTACTCGTGTACTCATTCGTTCCCTCTCTCTCTCTCTCTCTCTCTCTCTCAGGCTTTGTTCTACTCTTGTACGCTTTTGAGGGGCAACTCTGCGCGAGACTTTTCACTTTACTATACATATCATTGTAGAAACTTCAATGCATCCATAATAAACAGTGCAGTCCCGACTTCACATACAGCGCCGCGCAAGCAGATAGAAACTGATTTCATCCTTGTAGAATTCTAAATAAAATATACTCTTTAACTTTTCATTTCGATCAGGGTAGCAACAGCTCAGCGATATCTTTAGCTATTTTAAATACTGTATCTTTATATCTAGTCTCTATCATATTGTTATTGCATTTAATATTTCAGACTTTAATTCAACTTTATCGTGAGCAATTAAGGAGATAATAATACTTTTTTGACAGTTTCGCCAAGTTTAATGGCCCACATATATATGTAGATAGACTCGATGCAAAGTCGCCCTACTCATGCGCACAGCGGTGTATGGTACTTACAATAATATACATATACTATATGCATTATATTCATATTCCATTGTAAGTTTCGCCAAGTAGTTTAACATTATGGAAATGCAAGTGACCTTCGTCTGGAGTATAAACGAGTTCCAGGGCTAAATGGGTCAACGTTTCTGCGTTAAATCTTCATACAGATGAATATCCAGCATATCGGGAATATAAATAATGCAATACCTTGAAGAAGATAGCTGTAAAGCGCATATACACTATAATTGTTGAAGTTCTTGCGTTGATTGTAGTGTAATGTAAGTTTTCATTCAAGTGAAATTTCATTTTCAAATTCCAAATCAATTTATATAAATAATTAGATCAGTTTAAAACTATCTATTCCCACCTGATAATAAGAGTTACAATTACTTAAATTATCGCTCTTTCCAACTACTCCTCTCCCTCCCTCCCTTTCTCCATTTCATGTCACTCTGTGAACTAATAAAAAGATATGAATTGGCTAGGAATGTTAGCTATAAAAGTTTTGAAGCTGCATCTCAAATCGGGCTCAGGCTTTGCCGGTTGCATTGCACTCAAGTCCGGATGCCAAAAGTTTAGAACTCGAAGATGAACAGATCGCCGCTTGCCAAGTGTTGTAGATGAAGATAAAAAGAGAAATACCCCTTGGTGTGGTAAGTAATAGACAACGATACAAATCCACATGAAACCGGAATTATGCGAACGATCCGGAACCGGAACACAATATAGAACTGGTTTAAAATGCTATTTTTAACTTCTTATTATTTTTATATAATAGAGTTGATCGGTCCGAATTTCCTTTTAGGGAATTTAATATGGGAATTTAATATTGTAGAAGAACAAAAGATATAAACGACATTGTTCCGCGGCCGGCGAATTTATTTCGCCTGAAAGCTTGATAAGATCTTGCTAACTTGCCTACATATGTATGCATATTTGTATGCATATGTAGCTGTATGTGCATGTATGTACAAGCGGCGCTAGTTCTGCATGTGTGTTGCATATGTAAGACATGCGCGCACTTCCAAAACCTGACTTTAAATTAGTCTGATTTAATTTAAAGTCAGGTTAAGCCTAATGTTATCTTATAAGCAAACTAGAGCACATTGAGGATTACTTTAATAGCGACAATTGCCTGTGGTTCCGAAGTGATCGTCCTCTCAAGGAGAAGGCGAGCAAATCATTGAAGAATGTTTAAGAATATACCTGAGTGGGCAGACGGCGGGAGCCGATTCTTTCAAATATAAAGTCTATACAGGGCTCTTAAGATTTCATAGTTTGTTAGCTAGTATTATGTGTTTAGCTTTTAGTTTCGCTGGTCATTCTAGCGCCTTTCCAGTGTTCCTTAGCAACTTTCCCATAAACTCTATCAAAAATAAGACAATACAATTTTTACTTAATTTCTGGTAATTAAAACAAAATGTGATTTTGCAAATGTCCATAGTCTTGATATGATATTTGTTAAACAACTATATATATATGATTCGTTTAAAATAAATATACAAATATTTACCAATAAAAATATAAATTACATATACAATAAACGAACGTTTAAAACTTTAGTTTAACGATATTTTAACTTTGTGTAAATGTTGATATCGGCCAGCCGCCACAATTGTGTCAGGCGTTGCCAGACTGCTAAAATAAAGTAGGGAAACTTAACTACATAGAGCTGCCAGACTTTTTCTTTTAAGTTAATTCAGCGTTCCCTTTGTTTAAATATTAAAATTAAAGAACAAGTAAAATAAATAAAACAATTAATTGAATAACAAAAAGTATAAAAATGTAGAAAATGAGTACCCCTATAACATAGCTCTGTTATGTTAACAGTGGTCCAATGTAAGCTTCTGTCAAGTTGTTGTAAAGGTTGGCCAGCGGATTAAAAAGTAAATATTATTTATTTAAACATTGGATTCATTCATACAGCTGAACTGGTCACTCACCTCTTAGCCAAGCAGTATAAACTGTTAGCCCCACGCGAAGTTAAATATTTAATAGACTTCTCAGTGCGACACAAGCCGAATTCAGAAAAATTAAAAAAAAAAAACATTACAAAGTCGACAGGGAAAATTAAGGAAACTCTGAGCGCGCATGCATATTTAATATTCTATTACCCCCCACAGTGAGCACTCGCCACGGACTCACTTTTCACAGTGCGCTAATAAATTGTATAATTCTCCTATTTTTTTTCTGTTGCTGCTGCTTGTTTTGGCTCGACAAACTTGCGCCGTGTACTTTCTTTGTGCATTCTTAGCTGCAGCAGGCAAGGGCAGCTCGTAATAGGGGCGTGTCGGAGTGTGGGTAGGGTCAGTCAGGGGTGTGGCACGGTTCGGTTCTGTGGGAGGACACTAGTTGCAATGCAGGAAAAAATTGCTGCGGCATACCGGAAACGCTTCAAGTTGCTGAGCTCATTCGTCTCTGCGATTTGTTGGCATTTTAACGCGTTCAAGCTCCGACCAACAAGTTGGCTAACTAAGCGGGCTGGCACGACTATAGTCTACCCTGTAGTATAGGAAGCAAGTGCAGCAAATATTCATCATTATGTTTGTATTAAGCTAATTAAGCGTTACATATTGTCAGCACAGTCGTGCATACACCACAGTGCGACTTACAGCACATATAACAACATGGCCGCAATTGTGCCGCGCTGCTCGTCAGCTGCTGAATCCATGTGCCGGAATGGAGCACGGCGGCAAGTGGCCTCGACATGGACGGGGGCGGCAGGCAGGAGGCGTGGCATGGCTGCTCATGCAATGATAAATGAAGTTTTAGTGGCTTTTGACCCATTTAATAAATTGTTAAAGTTGAAAAATGCGCAAGAATATGGTAAACTTTTCTACAACTCGTGCAAGGGGATAAGGAAAATGGGTGGGGAGAGAGGCGGAGGGGGGTGTTGAGTTTGCCATATAAATTGCACAATATATAAACAATTTTTTCAGCCAGCTCCTGTTGCTGCCCCACTGTGGCAGCTGTTTTGTTGCTGTTGTTGGAATTAGGGTTAATTTAAAAGTTGCCAGTGCGCCACGCTGACCCATGGACTGTGAGTTCAAGTTGTATTTGCACTGCTTTGTCGTTGTTGTAGTTGCCACTGCCCCAAGTTGCTGCATGTTGCAAAGTTTTCAGCTGGCCCACTTTTTAGTCATGGCAAAAGTTGTAGAATTTTAAATAATTCTGTTAAATTGCATAACGTGCCCTGTTGTCCGGCTCATCCGCTGCCCCGCCCACCTCCTGCCCGCCTCCCCCTTGGCTGTCCTGTTGCAATTTGCCTTGCTTATTAAGTTTGCGGCGACAGTTTGCAGTTAATGTGATTATGTGCCATTAGAAACTGTAATTTCGTCTCCTTCTCCTTTGCTTGTGGCAGCAAAATATGCATAGATAAATAGTAGTGAAGCGAGCAAGGGGAAGGGGGGAGCTAAAAGGGCCGTCCAAGAGGTTTCATAATAAGGAGCATAAAAAAAGCCTTTTTGGCAGCGAGTCTATTAGAGTCTGTCGGCTTGAAGTCCTTGTCAGCTCTATGTATGCATATGGCTGTGCGTGTGTGTGGGAGTGTGTGTGTGTTGTAAGGCTATATAAACAATTTTCTATTATGCAGAAATAACAAGCTAAACAACAATAGCAACAACAATCAAACTTTGCATAAGAAAAGCCCCAACTGAAGTTGAAGTATGGCCGAGGCAGCAGTCGAAGCTGCAATTGCCCTCTGCCCGTTGCCCTCTGCCCCCAACTAACTCCCACCTGCTGCACTCTCTCTTACTCCCTTGACATCTATAATAGGAAATGCAGAACAAGCTGCCAGCTGAGCCTCATTTCGAATGCGCTGCAAGTGAACTTCTCTGTTATGATACTATGGAAATTGATGATATAATTTAAAGTAGAATATGATGAGCTTGTAAGAGGCATTATATCGTTAGATTTGCATTTAATATTGGTTTAATTATATACATCCTATAAGAATACATTGATTTGCATTAAGTGGCAGGTCGATAACAAAATTACCATATCGATAACTATCGCCGTCAACTCAACATAGCTTTAACATAACAGACGGTTAACAGTTAACATAATTAAATTAAAGCTTTCTCAGCAGATAAAGGAAGAGAATTGTGTATGGACACAGATTATTACTATGTACATTACTAATTGCAGCCAAGGTGAGCTGCATACCTGCCTATGAACTATCGGTCTGCTCTATTGGATAATTTCAACTGCGGCTGCTGATGGTGTTGCTGCTGCTGTTGGTGCTGCTGCTGCTGTGTTATGCCATCTGACCGCAGTTGTTAACTAACTGCAGCAACCCAAGTTACCTTCATGTAGCGCCTTCACACACATTCACAGAGAAAGAGATAAAGATAGTTTGTGTGTGTGTGCCACAGCAGCAGGATGCACACAGGATATTGTAGGAGCAACAATTGCAAGTGAAGCCACAAGAACAGCAGACGGCACTGAGACGCGCCAGCCACAACAGTGCATAATGCCACGAAGTGTAAGCAGTGCCACGACAGACGACCCTCCTGCTCTCTCCCTCTATCGTACTCTATCTCTCTCATGCTGTCCGTGTGATCTGTGCTCTTCTTGCTGCTGCGCTGCCACAGGATGAAGCAAAAACGCAGTTGTCGCTGGCGTAGCGAAAAGTGCTGAGCATAAATAAGACATTTGCGTGTGTAAGCACATAGCCACAACAACAAGAACAACAGCAGCAACAGCAACAATGCCGCACCGCAACAACAACAACAACAACATCGACTTAAAATAACTCTACACGCAACATTGAAATGTGGTCGAGTTGGCAAGCACAACGACAACAACAATAGCAACAGCAGCAACAGGGACAACAACAAGGATAACAACAACAATAACAGCAACAACAAGGAGAACCGCAGGCACTGCGCTGAGCTGAGCTGAAAGACAATAATTTCAAACTGCTTTCAAAGCAAAGTCGCCGGCAAAAGTAATGCAAAATGCAAAGTCATCGCACCGAGCGCACATGCCAAGTGGCTGCAGCTGATCCGCCCACCCAACCA
Source organism: Zaprionus nigranus (assembly GCA_018903425.1). Taxonomy (NCBI): domain Eukaryota; kingdom Metazoa; phylum Arthropoda; class Insecta; order Diptera; family Drosophilidae; genus Zaprionus; species Zaprionus nigranus. Next base: position 3,025,665 of record JAEIGD010000011.1, on the reverse strand, counting down.
GCGGGGGAACCACCCAGCATTCAGCACAGCAGTGGCAGCAACATCGCAGGAAACAACACCAACTCCACCCTGACAATTGTTGAGATTTTTTTTGTACACTTGCAGTGGGTCTTATAAGTCCATCTGATTTTGAGGAGCTTGCATTTGTGTTTAGGAGATTGATTTTTATATTTATTCATAAATAATGTTTTTTATTTAAATACTTTTTATGTATTGCTTTGTTTATTTGTTATCGATCAAATCGATAATCAGCTGTTAAATCAATGTTCTAAGCAGCTGTTAAGATGCACTCTGGGCAGCTGTTAAGTTGCACTTAGTTGCACTCTGGGCAGCTGTTAACTACCTGTTAATGTATATCACGCAACTCTGTCTGGCAACTCTTGTTACTTACTAATATAATAAATGCTCGTATGTTAAATTTAAATGAATATAATACAAAATATAATAATTTGTAAAAAAATAGAGTATTGCAATAACGGCAAACAGTGGCGAATCACCCTTGCTCTTTGCCTCTCCCACTCTCTCTTCCCCTCCCTCAATTTGAACTGTGCTGCTTTCTCTAGTGTGCGGGCAGCTCGTGCACATGCATTTATTTAAATTCCTTTTGTCAGGCTGTGTGTGCCGGTGTGTGAGTGTGTGTGTGTTGCCTCATTTTCCCAATGTATTCATTGTCTGTGAAATTGTTGTGCGGTATGCCGGCGCATAATGTCTTTCTTTCACTTCCATCGCCTTCCTCCTCCTCCTACTCCTACTCCTACTGCTGCCTGGCATATCCTTCATTGTATCCTTGTATCCTTGTTGTGGAGCTCACGATTTTCCATGCTGACTGCAGTTTGCGGTTTTTAACTTGTGACAGTTTTAAGTGGCCGCCGTTTGTCTACCAAGCTGCAGCTCGACTACTTATACCCTACACACCTCCCTTCTCTCTCTCTCTCTCCCTATATGTTTCTTCCTTCTTCCTGGGAGACTTTGCTCAGAATATAATGCTTCTTATTTGGCTGCGTTTATAAATTTCACTAGCATAATAAATACCTGCTTCTGTGGCTGTTTCTCTTCTCCCCTCTCTGTCTCTCTCACTCGAGCTTGAGTTGAGTTTTCCTTACTCACTTTTCATGAGATAAGCTGCGATTTTCCTTGTTGCGTTCGCTTGGAAATTGGCTTTGTGGCATTTGCTCTGACTAATTGCTTGAGATGGGAAAATCTCCATGAGGTAAATTAAGTTAGCCTGGCCCCGCTCAATACACTTTAATCGTCTATCGATAATTGTGAGTGATGTGTGTGCATAAGTTGTATGCAGTTTAAATTAAGGTGAAGAATATATAATGAAAGAATCAATGCATAATTGGAGACAAGAAAGAAAAGGCGCTGAAAAATGGAGAAAGCTGTAGTAATAGAAAGAGAGAGGGAGAGAGAAAGAGAGAGAGAAATAGGGGGGAGAGAATGATAATACAAGGGAGTTAGAGTTCTAATGGATCGATAGAAAGCATGACAATAAGCCAAGAGACGATGAAGAAGTATTGAAGAGAGATATCGACTCTAATATAGAAACTTATAGAGAGAGAGAGAGACAGTGAGAAAATTATGTTACAAATGATCACATTAAAGAAGGAGGATTTAATATAAGTTACAATAATTTCAGCTAGGCAGAGAATGCTTTCTTTACTACTATAAAAGATTTCTTCTTTACCTGCTGAATTTCATTGGACTTTCCATACTTTAGTCAGTCAAATACATTTGAACAGCTATTCAGCTTATTCAGCAACAACAACAGAGGCAGAGCAAGGAACAAGATGCAGATGAAGACAGCACAAGAACTACAGCACTTTGCTTCCTTCCTGGTAAGGGAATCTTCCGTCCGCCAGCTGCTCCAGCTGCCATTCAATTTTCAATCGCGCTGAGATGGGCCCTGTCGGGTGCCGTGACCCATTTGGGGGTTTTTCTTTATATGCCGTGTGCAACGGAATCCATTGTCATTAGGCTGTCGCCTTACACCTGCTGCTTCTGCCCCCTCACACACACACACACACACACACACATATATAAGAAGACACACATACATAATGCTGTTGCATAGTTTCCTGTCGCTGGCAACAACCTTTTGCTTCTTGCTTTTGTTGCTGCTGCTGTGCGCCAAACAAAAGGAAAACAATTTTCATACGTGCATGAGAAAAATCAAAGGAAAACACACATATGCACACACAGAGACACAGAGAGAGAGAGACACAGACAAACAACAATGCCTATTTGTGTGATAAGAAAACGGGCCGCACATCAACTCAAAACAATTTCCAAGTGCTGCCGACGCGCGCAGGTAACATGAAAAGCCTCCACAGGGAGGAGGCCCTAAACAAAACCCCGACGACGACACTAGCCGCCTAAGTGGCTGCTGTGAGGTTTTTTGCGCAATAACTACATTGTCTGCTCGACGTATGTATACCCTAACTGATGTGGGAGTGAAGACAGAGAGATAGAGAGAGAGTGAGTAACAACTGTAAATACTTTACTGTTGTTCACTTTCAACAGAAGTCACACTGCAAATTGGAGTTTCCCTTTGATAACAGGGTATATGCAAGTCGGCACCGCTGACAGTGTGTCAACTCTTACAGTTCTTGTAAACGACAGACGGGGTCAAGCATTGTCGTGCGCTGGTCGGCAACGCTATAAGCCATTTTCCGGCCGGTTGAATGACACGCCAGAAATTACGTATACACACAGGTCGTATGCACATACATACACAGAGGGAGAGTCACACATACATATAAGCGTATGATGTTCTAATATTTGCTAGGCAAAGGCAATTAGTGTGGAGTGTGAGTCAGGGGGAAGAGGTAAGGCAGGGAAGGGGGTGGGGACGATAAGGAAGCGCACAAGTAGCCTCGATTTCAACGAGCTCATTTAGCGTTTAAGCATAAATGCCAATGGCACGCTAATTAACACGCCAACAACAGTAACAACAACAAGCAACAACAAGAAGAGGCAGCAGAAGAACGCGGCAAGTGGCATTTGCCACTTGTCCAAGTCGCTGCCGCAGCCGCAGCCGCACCTGGAGAGAGCCTGCGCTGCTCGTCGTCGAGATTTGTGGCCACGCTTGCCCACCTGGCAAATGCTTGTCGAAACTTTTATAATTATGTTCGAGCAATGGCAAAAGTTTCGACGAGCGCCGGCAGCGGCAGCGGCCTCGGTTCAGTCTGCTCATTTCTCAATTCTTGGCCAAGTTTAGAGGCAGTGAAAGTTTTCTATTTTTTCTCATTTGCAATACTTGAAAATACCCTACATATTGTAGTAGGCTGATAGAGGGTCACACTAATATATCGATACTTATATAACACGATTACTATCTTAGGCCTATGTTAAACCTATGTAAACTAACATTATGACTGAGAGCAGCATTCTGTGTTAGCGTGTCGAATACATATGCACGTGAAATTACAGGGTATTTATTGGTCTGGCAATGTGTCTGGTTGCCTCTTTTTTTGCAACTTTTACAAGTGGCTGCATGTGGGCGTGGCCAAGTTGTTAGTTGCCTCCGCCTACACCGACGCCAACAAGTTAATTATGCGCTCTCTCTCAGCTCGCCGCGCTTTGCTGCGTGCGGCGCCACTTCCGGTTCGACTGACGCCACTTCCGATGCGCCCAAGGAAATTAAAAATGTCGCTGCTCGCAGCGGCAGAGACGCAGGCAGCGAAAAACAGAAAAAAACAGAAAACAGAAAAAACCAGGCCCGTCAAGGCGGCACTTTAATTAAACGGCCCAAGAACAGGCAATAATGAGCGAATGAGCTACGCCTCCTGTCCGCATTCCGTCCCACTGTGCAGCCCACTGTGCCATGTACTGCGTCATTTTTTAATCAATTAAAAATGCCACTTAAATGCGCCGCGCACCAACAAATATTTTCATGTTTCGATGTGTTTCACTTGTCGCCACTTGGCTGCATGCCACGTCTACTTCCACGCCTTCCGTTCGGCTTGCTGCAAGCAATTATCGAAAATTTAATTAAAGCGCCAAGTGTCACAAGAAGCTTGTCCTTGCTGCAGCTTTGAGCATGTGTGTGTGTGCGAGTGTATGTGCGAGATTTTAAAGTTAACGCTTTAATGCATCATTAAGCTGCACTGCAACGTTTATTGGCTTTCAATGTTCAAAGAATTTCCAATTATAATTTGAACTGCTAAGAAACAGTATTGCCTCAAGGTGTTCTTTAATTGTTTAAACAATTGTTGTTTATTTCTGTTTAATTGGTTTTTAGAACGTCTCAAGATTTCTTCTTTGCATTTAACACTACTGCAAATATCGATAGACTCAATTTCTGTTAAATAACAGCAACTCACGATTAATTTAGATACATAGCAACAGATTCTTTATTGTTTCATGTTTTTAAATATTTCATTCCACATGTACATCAAAATAAACAGTAGCTATATTATTTTAAATTCTGCAATGTGCAAATTGAAGAGGAAACTAGCAATATTAACAGAATCTCTTATGTATCAAACTTTAACATTCCCTTTACTTATTCGCCCATAACCATTTCCAATTGAGCAAAGCTGACTGTAAATAACATGAACTGCATAAAGCTAGATCTCTCTCTTTGTGTGTTCATTTTAACTATTAACACGTTCATATGAACCAGTGCTGCGTTCATTGAACACCTTTGCTCATTAAGCCTTGCTGTGATCTTCGATTGATGGCAACATTGAACTTAACAACAAAGAGAGGAGAAGAGTGCGTAATTGTTGTTTTCTCGTAAATTTAATTACGCTTCCATTCAAATAAATTAATAACAAAGGACATAAAATGCAGCAATTTACTTCTGCAAGTGTAAATTAAGCAATTGAAATATCCAAAACGTAAATTCGCACACTTCACTTGGCAGCTGTCTGATGCTGGCCCGACGCAGCCTTGAGACTAAGTCTGCTGGCGGCTGGCGGCCAATGGGACTCGAAACAGAGTGCTCGGACTAAATTGAAATGCAAGTTGTCGCCGCTGTTGATCAGGACGTGGAATGGAATGGAATAGGGAGCTGGGGCTGCTGCTGCTGTTGTTGTTGTTGCTGTTGACAAATGCAAAACCATTTGCCAAATAAATAAGCAGCTCAACGTAAATAAATATGCTTTCGCCACGCGCATTTACACTCAATAAAGATGCTGCCAGCCATCGAGGGAGCTGTGAACTGCGACAGGACAGGGTGGGGTTTGGTGGGGTAGGTTGAAGGGTGAAGGAAGATGGCACACGGGTTGGCGATGCGGGAGATGCCGGCAGTCAAAGGATAAGTCTGGCAATGCCAAGCATAAAAATTGTATTTTAATGCGCGCGCATAAATAACGCAAACAGGACACAACACACACTGGGATTCGCACACACACACACATACACACACTTCTAGATACACCAGGAGACTGGCAGCATCCTCTGCCATTTTATCAAATGCTGAATCCAAAGCTGGAAGCCAAAGACGCTGTCACTAATTTTGTGGGTTTCCGTAGCCATGCTGAAAATCAACAGGAAACAAACAGGACGAGCACGATGCTGGTGATAATGATGAGGATGCTTCTCTTACTGCTGCTCCTGCTGATGATGGCATTGCCGGCAACACCGTTTAGTGGCAGTGCCACGCCTCGTTGCACAGCCTGCGTTGACAACATCAAGCAAAGGCGAAAAAAATTACTTTCTGGCAGGACTGGGGAGCACGGGGGGGGGCCACCGAAACGAAACGAAATGATATGGACGCCCGGCGTCTTCATCATCTTCATAAAGCGGCATATGTTGGCATTGGTGTCGGCATTGGCGGCGTTAGCGATGGCAACGTTTGCGTTAGGTGCTCATCAATAAAATCATCGAGGTCATTAAGTGGATTAACTGCAGGCCATCAGCAGCATGTGGTGCCACAGCACAAAACGCAAAATGCCAAATACGCACACAGTCAACGGGCTAACTCGCACACACACACACACACCGCCAGACAGACAGTAGCAGGAGGGGAGAGAGTGAGAGAAAGACAGAGAGAGAGAGAGTGATGGTCGTCATCTTTAGCTTTTGCTTTACACTTTGCACTTCATAACAGACAACAGCAGCGCACAGTGGAAAGTGCAGCTGAAAATGCTAATAAAAAGTGAGAATAATACACACATATAACAAATACAAATAAATTTATAAAATAAATACAAGTAGTAAATAATTAAAAAGAAGGAATTATCAAACTAAATAATTTAATAAAGTAATACAAATAATATTGTAACGAAAAAGAATAACATGACATAAGATATGTATGTATGTATTAGGTATATTATATTAATAAAACAATACAAATATTTTAATTTAAGCATTTAAAGTAATTTAACATTTTATATTATAAGGCACATTATATTAATTATCTTATATTGTTTATTATATTTATAGTTATATGACTTTAATATTATTTTGTGTTTTTTACATAGATACTCTCATTCACATTATACCACTGTGCGTAATTCCCTGCACGTTTGCTCAACTTCACATTTGTGTGTGTATTTATGTGTGTGTGTGTCTGCTTGTGTGTGTCTTGCTTTTCTTGCAAGAGGCAGCAGCAGCTTGTCTTGTTCTGGTTCCTGTTGTTATTGACATGTACGAATTAGGTTAAATTTATTTACTGTCAGTTCAGTGAACTGCAAATGGTTTTAGTTTATTAAATTTGGCCAAGGGTCCACAGAGAGAGAGAGAGTTCTCAGAGAGAGTTGGCAATCTGTTTTAAGTTTGTTAAATGCCAAAAAATCAAGATTGCGCCGCTTGATTGAGCCATTACCCAGTGTGTCTGTGCTGTATCTGAAGTGCTCTATTCTCTCCCTTTCTCCCTCTTCCTTCTCCCATTCTCATTCTCACTCTTTCTCACCCTATCGCTCTGCCTTTTCTCTTCAACTTTTCATTTAGAGCGAAAGCAGCTGGAAATTAATTTCAAAGCTGCCGCCGCGAGGGCAAAACTCAATTGCGGTTTGATTAATCGTGTGAAGCACAATGAAACGGGTACTCACACCAGCACTCGCACTGCTACTCGTATTCGCACTCACACCCACATCCGCACCCAAACTGGATCCGCGCTCGAACTCGTGCTCAAGTTGCATTAATCAGCAAATCGTTGAAACGCTGCTCATTTATTTGCAAAAAGGCAAATGAGGAAAAAGCGAACTGAACGGTTAACGGTAAACGAGAATGTGGATTTTTCCGAAACCACTTTGGCAAATCGCAGTCAAAGTTAAGTTGAGCTGCGGTAAATTGAGTTAAGCCGAAGATGTGAATGCTCTAACAAGTAACTAACAAGAAATCCCGCTGAAGTATACAAAATACAATAGAATGAATGTAATTCTATATTACTATAGTTATAAAGCAAAAGCAAAAGCAAAAGCAAAAGGAAAAAGCAAAACCAAAAGCAAAAGCAAAAGGCAAAAGGCAAAAGCAAAAGCAAAAAGGGAGCAAAGACAAAAGCAAAAGCAAAAAAGACAAAAGCAAAAGCAAAGCAAAAGCAAAAGCAAAAGCAAAAGCAAAAGCAAAAGCAAAAGCAAAAGCAAAAGCAAAAGCAAAGCAAAAAAAAGCAAAAGCAAAAGCAAAAGCAAAAGGCAAAAGCAAAAAGACAAAAGCAAAACAAAGACAAAAGCAAAGACAAAAGCAAAAGCAAAAGGCAAAAGCAAAAGCAAAAGCAAAAGCAAAAGCAAAAGCAAAAAAGCAAAAGCAAAAGCAAAAAGCAAAAGGCAAAAGGCAAAAGCAAAAGGCAAAAGGGCAAAGACAAAAAGCAAAAAACAAAAGCAAAAGCAACAGCAACAGCAAAAGCAAAGGGCAAAGGGCCAAGAGCAAAGCAAAGACAAAAGCAAAAGCAAAAGCAAAAGCAAAAGCAAAACAAAAGCAAAAGCAAAACGCAAAGGGAAAAGGGCAAAGAGCAAGGGGCAAATTAAATTAATGCATATTTAAATCACAGAATATTAATAAATATACAAATTTATTCTTATATCTTTAACTTCCACTCACATATTCTCTTTGTCACTGTTACAAACCCATCACTAAAATCAAAATACTTTGCAACGTGTAGTAGTATTAAAAAAATACACGTCCTTGATGCATTAAAAGCTTTGGAAAAAAGTTTGTTAAGCATCAGCGCAGCGCAAAAAGCAATTGCTCTACAAAATCAATTAAATCGAAATTACGCATACGACATGTGTGCAAACATCGGCAGAACGAAATGGGGCAGCAAGGAAGGGGGCAGTCAGCAAGGAAGGAAAGGACACATGGAGGGAAGGAAGGAAGGAAGGAAAGAAGGTCTGAAGGGACTTTCGTTTTCTGATCTGCTGTTTGAGTTTATTTTTTGGCAAATTGAATTTCGGCTTTGCCTTGGAGCTTAAAATGTGCCAAACGTGACGTTTTCTAATTCGGTCACTTGCAATTCCAATGTGGCGAGAGAAATAGAGAAAGAGAGGGAGATGCAGACAGGGAGAGAGAGTGCGAGGCACATTTGATTTGCGAGTACATCAAATTGAATTTAAATTGGGTCTCGGCATCGTTTGGAGGCCTCAAGATGTGCTTGACTAATTGCTGATGTTGCTTTAAAATATTTATATTTATATTACTGGCTGGCGAGGCGCACATGGCGTATGCGTTATATGCGCCCGCATCTGCTGTTTGTCGATATATGTATGCAAGCACACACACGGTGTGTGTCTGTGTGCATGATAAACAATAACCAGGAAGACAGCAGCCGCGCTGGATTTATGTTGTCGTTTGAACGAAGCCACACACACACACACACACACACTCACACACCCGTCTCCATTTGCAGCATATGCTATATACATACATAATGTAGCGTTATGCAGCAGATGCTACACTCGGCTGCTCTGCGGCTGTCTGACCGCAACAAAGAGTTGCTGCTAGCGAGAAGGACGAGGGGCGGGGGAGAGAGAGAGAGTAATATGCATATGTATAGAAAGTGTTGCATATTTTTTAGCGCATCCTACTTTACGGCTATTGTCAGCACCTTTGGGGCATGTGTAACTAACTTTCTGTGTAGTTCATAAAGTTATAATTAACCTGGCCCACAGGCAAATCCTTCGGCCACAAAGCCAATCGACAAGGAGAGAGCGGGAGGGGGGTGGTGGGAGCCAGGCGAAAGAGTTAGCTAGGATAGAGAGTTGTGTAATCTGCATGCCGAAAGTCAAGAGAAAAGTTAAGCTATACAGGAATTTATTAATAAAAATTAATCAACGCGAATTAATTATGATTTTGTTTATTATTTATGTTGGCAAATGCTGCGCTTAGCCAACATTTTTCAACCCGCTTTGCAACGTATTTTTCTTTCATCTTTGGCATCGCTTATGAATTCTGTCGGCAACAACGTGCAACAATTTGTAATTGCTTTTCCTCAATTCTCTCTCGCTGCAAATAATTTGCAACGTGCCACAAATGATACACACATTGCACACAGTTTTTGTTCTTGGGGGAACAACTGTAGGGGAAGGGGGTAGAAGGAGTTTTCTTAAGGGGGAAATACACAAATTAAATTTTCAACGTTTGCTCAGCGACTTTGTTCGTGCGGTTGCTGTTGACTTAACTGGCGGCATTGTCGTTTATTTACACACCGCACACACGCACACGAACACACACACTTGCTGTGCAACTTGAGCGCATGATGTATGCGCCACACACACAGACACAAACTCACACACTCTCTCTCTGTCTGCCGTGAAGTTTGCTTTTGCTTGGCAAAAATCACAAAAACAAATTAGTTGCGTGTAATTTAATTTGAAATGCTCGCGCATTTATCAAACAAAATGAAAACTGTAAAATGGAGACGAGCCAGCCAAGCCGCAAAGCCCGCAAAAAAGCAAAGAAAATGCTAATTAGATTTTGTTTTAGCATGCCAGGCTGGCAGGCAGGCAGCCTACCAGCCTAACTGTCTCACCTGTCGCTCAAGTCATGTGCGTGCCGTTGATAGCCAAGTTAATAAACATTTAAAGCAATTATGCTCTTGAATTTTGATGCCACAATGCCGTTGATGCTGCTGTTGATGTGTCGGAGACTAGTAAAGCCACATGATCTTGGTTCTTGATTACCCAACAGCAGCAGCTAAGTTAAATGTGACTTTAAGTTTAGCCAAATTAAAGAGGCATAATATATTCATCATCTACTCCTAAATATATTTCGCATTTCATATACAATATTCTTCAGTTATTTCGCATTAAATGGGCTAAAAGGAATTGCCTGCAATTGCTGAGCTTGCTTATTTTATTGATTACACAAAATTCTATAAAATCTGCAGAAAATTCTTCGAATTTCTATAGAATTCTGTGAGCAGTGGCACAACAACCTCTTTCAATGCTCTTTCATCATTTGCTCTTAATCAATTTGATGTGCCCCAAACTGCGCTGTGTTAATTTCTTTTGATATCGTTGCTTCTTCACACCTGCGGGATGACAGGCTTAGCTATCTGTGTGTATGTGTGTGTGTGTGTGTGTGTGTGTTGTTTGCACACTGGACACAGTTGGCTAATTAATAGGATTAACTACCAAAAAGCAAACACAATTGGCTGCTGAGTAAACAATAACACAAGGCACTCAACTTTTGGGTACTCTCGGGGCAGCAATGGTAGGAAGGGGAGGGGGGGCTAGCAGGCTTAGAGCTTTGTCAGGCCACTCGGCCGGGTGGCAAGTCCTTGAGCAAACCTCATACACACAGGGGAAGAGAGAGACAGAGGGAGGGAGGGAGTGGGGGTAGACAGAGGGGACGTTTCGGATGTCGGCACCTAACGCGCTTTAATGCAGGTGATTAATTGCTTTTGAGGTTCGTCGGCGGCTTGTTGGAAAATTTTCAAAATTTCATTAGCTCTCAGTGCGTGAGAGAGAGAGAGAGAGTGAGCATGTGAGTGCGACTCTGTGTGTGTGTGCGTGTTTGTGTGTGAGCTGCCTTAACTTTTTGTTGAGTTTTTTGGGGCATGACTTTTGCAGACAATGCGATTGCTCCCTCATACACCCTTGTGCTCTGTATCTCACTGTCCCCTCTTTCTCTCCCTCTCCCTCTCTGCCTCTCTCTCCTCTCCTCCCTCTCCCTTCTCCCTTTCTCCTGCCTTCTGCACTGCGTCTGTCAGCCCCATTTCTAGTTGGCTTAGACGAGCTAATAAACTTAAAGTTGCTGCCTGATTCTGCTGGTGATCCCTGGCACGCCCCTGCCTTCGCCCCACCTCAGCCCCACTCCCGCGCTCTGTGCTCTGCTCTGCTGCTAATGATGTCCCGGCCGAACGTGCTTTAAATTGTTTTTGATTTACTTATTTCCGCGCTGATAAATTACATTTGCCCAAGCTCGCGAGGCGTCGCGACTACGACAAAGTTCGAGACGACATTTTTGGCTAATGCGCAAAGTTTTTGGCAACGGCAGCAGCAGCAACAACAACAACAACAAACAACAAGAAGGACTTGTTTTGTCGTAGTTTTTCAGCGACTTTGCGCCAAATTTGAATAATTTATTCATATGTTACGTGGTTTGACACCGCGCGGCACGTGGCGACATTTTCTGCCTTTCTTGCGTTTCCGCCTGCCTGTCAACAGTTAACGGTTAATGGTTAACGATTCTTCTGCTGCACGACTCAAATGCAAATTTAATTAGCCCCGCTTCGAGTCTATTAAAGCGCCATTTTGCCATTTTGCCATTTGGCTGTGCTATAAATCACACACAAACTGAATAAACTGAATAAATTGAGTAACTGTACAAACGGAGTCAAGTTGAAATCATTTCGAGCTGAAATTTATTTGTCAAACTGCATGAAAAATTGAAAAGGAAGGGGGTGTAGAGAGGTGGGGAGGAATCACAAACATGTTCTGAACGTAGGCAAACAATTGTTATACCCTGTAAGTGCAGTAAACTCTTAATGGGGAGAGTAGATAAAAAAGAGATTAGAGAAAAATGGAAGAATCTTTTTTTTGGGCATAATTCCATTTATTTAGTTTACATGTTCTATATCATATGATATTTAATCAATATATTTAATGACTAATTTCATAATTCTAGTAAATAATTTCAGCACCCTTTACAGGGTATTGCCGACTAGTCTACACATGCTAGTTATAATCAGTTTTTTTTACTTTTGTAAATAATTTTCCATCAGCGATTGCATTTCGCATCTTGCTCGGAAAATTGCTGTATTAAAATTGCAGAATGTGCAGAAGTAAAGAAGAAAACCCTATTCGAGTGCAAGAAATACAACAAGCGAGTTCATGTGTATTTGTATATATATATTAACATACATATATGTGTGTGTATGCATTAATTTCTTAAGAGCAACACTAACTATTCAATGGCAGGGCAATTGAAAGTTTCTCAGAGGAATAACCATTTTCTATTTAATATTCATAGTAAAATATTGTAATTAAAAAATAAATATATAAAAATATGTAAATAATTAAATGAATAGATATATAAATAAATAAATATTGTAGATATATAAAACACAGTTCAAAGTTTTGAAAATTATCGTAGTTCAATTAAATTTGAGTTTATTTGTTATCGTTTTATTATATTTTTTGTTATTTATTTAATATTGTTTTGGACTGTTTAGTTTTCATTGTACAGTTCTAATGACGATTACGTTTGCTATAAAGCGATACATTTAAAATTTTACACAGATTTTCAAACTTATGTACATATGGTTTTTTTTCTGAAACGAGAAGCTTTTGTACTTCCGTAGTTTTGTGGTAGTATACTTGTGGGTTCTGTGCCTATTCCGTAAAGAGAGAATTAGGGGGGGCATTGAAGTTGCAGTCGAAGGAGTCGACACTTTCGACAGCCGGCACCCCGCGATGCTGCAAACACTTTATGATGCCTGCCCCAACGCAGGGCTTGTACTGCCTCTCTTCGGCGGCCATTTTGGTTATTTTGATGGAGTTCTGCAACATTTTATGAAGATTTAGGTCATTCCTGCGGCGACATTCGTCGCGCTGCTCATACAAGCGATAGGAAAGATCGGCCTTGGAGTGGTAGCCGGGCCAGCAATAGTCACGCAACTTGTTACGCTTCACACCTTTGCCCTCGGGCACGAAATCGATCTCATTCTTTTTTGCGATATTCTTGCACAGCCTTTGCTATGGGGTATATGGGACGACCCGTCTCACGTGCTCGCACCATCAATTTAACGGCTGCTTCGAATAATGCCATGTCGTCATGCAGCTGAGCATCATCGTCACAGGTTAACATCCGCACTAGCTCTCCATCGCGACGCTCGAGGAACTCGTCACGTTGTTTGGTGAGTATCTGCTTAAGATTCTCTCTCTCGATTTGCCTTCTGCGTTCAGCCTGCACCTTGAACCTTTCGTTAGTCTCCATGTTCTTTAAGCGAGTTGCAACATCAAAGCGATGTATCTCCGCCTTGCGCTTACGTTCCTTCTCCAGCCTTAGAAGGTGCTCACGTTCATACGCCTTGCGCTGTCCACGCTTCATTTGCAGTAAATATTTGCGACGCTCCTCATCGAGAATTTGCTTGAAATCGTGTTCCTCCTCGACCTTCGACGGCCGTGCGCCTCTGCTCCACCAGCTGACAACCCAGCCGAGTGGCCATCGCCGCTCGCTGCTGGATGACCTCATCGCGCTTCTTCTTGTGCATTGCAGCCACACCTGTGTTCAGCTGGCGGTTCATCACATTGAGCACGCACAGCCTACGATAGTCGAGGAGTTCGCAATTGTTCTCATCTGTAGATAAGGTAAAATTAAATTAAGATACTAATATTCCTCTCATCTCTTACAGTCATCTCTCTGGGCTTTCTGCTTGAGGCCTTCCTGGAAGGCCTGTTTACAGAACTCTTGATTTGCCTTCTTCTTCTCCTTGACTCCCTTCTGCTCCAGGTCATGCAGGCACTGATATTGCGCCCGCTCGATAATAATATCAGTTTCCTCCTGCTCCTTTTGGGCCAATCGTCGTTCACGCCTCGCCTTGAGCTCCTGCACATAATATTCGTGAAACTCACTACGCTTCTTCTCCTCCATGGCTTTATCCTCTTCTTCGGTAGTACTGCGATATGGTATGAATACCTCGATACAAAGCCCCTCGCCGTGCTCGGCAGCCTCGGCTATTTCACGATTGAGAGCCTCGTTAAACTTGCGCTGATAGGTCATTTCGCTAAGGAGCTTTGCCCTGTGTAGTGCTTGATGTTCCGGCTTGAGTGCTTGCAGGATTTGTTTGGCGCGCATGATGCGCTCCTTCTGAATACGTTCGTCGTCTATTACGATTTGCTTACGCCGCATCTCATCCTCGAGCTTCTCCTGTTCCTCACGCATTATCTGCTCCTCTGTCTTCGATTCGCGATTGTTAGCAAAATAATTATCTATAAAACAATTGTCTTCACTCAAGGATTGACTTTCCTCATCTTTGTTTATGTTCATCATCAACTGGTCAACCCACTGAATGCTGCTGCTTCTGCTTTTGCGCTTCATCTGCATCGAGCGATGGATCATGCCATCGAAGCGCTTCGCCGACAAGATAACCGGCGGCACTCTTCCATCGTATTTAAATGTTTTGTGTCCCGGCCAAGCTCGACACGCTGTGTCCAGTTTGTCCATCGTAGGGTGAAGTAGACTGTTTTTTATAGGGTATGTGGTATAGTACGTGGTATAGTATATTGTGGTATAGTATAAAGTATGTTCTGGTAATGCAGGTTGTAGTATAGGGTATATTAAAGAGTATTTTATAAAGGGTAAAGTATAGGGTATATTATAAGGTAAGGTCTAAGAGTCGAGTGGTTCTTCTGTATATGTAAATTGTTGCCTTGCAAAAAGTGTATCGTGTAGTACTCGTAACTTTGAGCTGTGTTTCGGTTGTGTGTACTGCGAGTGTTGAAGTTGTAATGGGATATGTGTTAATGTTTTTTGTGTTTAATGTATCAAAATGTTACTGAGTTTTTTCAATATTCTTAACTTAAACATATTAGAAATATTATAATCTCATATAATACCAAATTAACTGGAATTAGATTGGACATTTAGAATTTAATTAACCGTTCAACTTACCTTTTGCTCTTTAATATAAACAAGTAACAAAAAATGTTTCAAAAAGTATTTTCTAATTGATAAAAAATTTTAAAATTGCTGTCTTATTATTTATGCATAAATTAAAATACTTTCAAAAAGTGTTCAATTGGAAATTGTTCCAACTGCGTAAAATATTTTATTTTTTTTTCTAACCACACCCAAAAATAAATGTTTATTGTACATATATTTTTACAGAGTTTATTATCGATTCTTTTGTGTTGGATAAATAAGGCTACTATTACAGAAATGTCGCACATTTTATACCCTGCAATAATGGAATTCTGGAACTTGGTAATTTCTTTGCACTGCTCCTTATGTTAAATTACAAAATAAAAGGGTACTTAACGAACTAATACGGCTGTATACATTTATAAATATATATTCATTAATTGTAGTTAAACGATTCGACGATCGGCAAGAGCATTCACTGGTCGTGAAGCTAAAAAATAACACTCTCTCATAACATAAACACTTGCCGCTGATCCAATTAATTAGAGAGTGCAAAGAGCGAACGCAAACAAACAAGTAATGTAAGTGAGGGAGCGAGAGAGGGAGAGCAACAGCGGCAACTCCAATGAGAACCAAACATTCTGTTATCGATATCGTTTTATTATGTTTTTATTGACGCTCTCTCGAGTAGTCGTTGCTTGTCTCTCGCTCTCTCACTAGATTAGGCAGCATAACAGAAGCAGAAGACGGGAAGAATTTCACAACTAACTGACGCTCATTACGTCACTAGTCGCCGCATACAAATTTGGGGGCCAATCGCAGAGCGAATTCAGTGTGCGGCGAGCAGTTGAGGTGGGGACACGCAGTGCAAATTGACTTAGGACGAGGCCACGCGATGTCGTGCGAAAAGAGAACACAAACAATAACAAACTGAATCGTATGCGAGAGAGGCAAACAGCAATAAAGAGTGGGACGCAGTGTAACGCAAACAGTCACAATGACTCAGCTGAAAGTGTTGGTGGTCAGCAGTGCGGTTAGAAACTGTTTGAAGACAACAACTGAGCGAATCGGTGCTGTCAGCGTCGCCCAGCGACTGCAACACGTGAGTAGACACAGCGCTGCACATATGAATAGAAACAGCTTATGACAAACTCTGCTCCCTCTCTCTCTCTTTCACTCACTTTTTAGCGGAAGCGTGATTATAGCACAACAACAACGAAGGCAGCGAAACCACTGAATGAAATGCCAGCTATAAACCCATTGAAAATACTGTGGAATTATCGACCAGGTGGACAGTATATAGGATTGGATTTGAATGAAATAACCAAAGCCCTTCTGAAAGAATCGGGCAGTGATATAACTATGATGGCCGGTCTATTTGGCAAGCCTCCCATTGTGCTAACACAGAATCCCGATGATTTTGAGACAGTCTTTCGACACGACGGCCCTTGGCCATATCGCAAGGGTTTCGAGCTGATGAACTACTATCGTACAGTTTATCGCAAGGATTATTTCGGCGAGGAGACTGGTCTGATTACATCACAGAACGAGGCCTGGGGGAATATGCGTTCGGCTGTGAATCCCATTGTGATACACCCCAAGAACGTGAAGCTCTATTTGGGCTCCCTAGATCGCATTAATCAACAGTTTATAGATCGGTGGGTAAAACATATGAATCACTCAAGTTACAATAGTTAATTATATCTTGACTTAAGCATCAAATTGATACGCGATCCACAGACTCTTGAGGTTCCAGTCGACTTCAAGGATGAGATCAGCGCCTGGACTCTGGAATCAGTGGGCATGATCGCACTGGATTGTCAGCTGGGTCTAATAGACAAATCAAATCCGACGGGTCGGGACTTTTTCAAAATGCTGCAGCGTTTCTTTGATCTGGCTGTGGATCTGGAAATAAAACCCTCGTTGTGGCGTCAGTTCAAGACGCGCAAACTGAAGGAGGCGCTACACATTTTCGACGAATCATTGGGCATCATTGACGGCTATGTTCAGGAGGCAATTCATCGCATTGAACAGTCGACGGAGAAGAAAAGCGATTCGGAGAAAAGTGTACTGGAAAAGCTGTTGGGCATCAATCGCAAATATGCCGTCATTATGGCCATGGACATGCTCTTTGCTGGCGTCGATACGGTACGTATACACGGGGGAGGATACAGCTCTGTTCTGAGTTATGTCGAGACTAATCGAGAAATTTCCTCTGTTTTTGCAGACAACAAGCACCTTTGCCGCCATCCTGCTGTCCTTGGCTCAGCATCCCGAAAAGCAAGCGAAACTACGCGCCGGGATTCGCAGCATTTTGCTCGAGAAGGATACACCACTGACGGCTGAGTCCATGAAGAATTTGCCCTATTTGCGTGTCTGCATTAAGGAGAGTCTTCGCTATTATCCACTGACATCGGCGAATGTGCGCACCACACGCCAGGAGCTGGTGCTCAGCGGTTACACCGTTCCTAAGGGCAGTGAGGTTGCAATGATTCATCTGAACATTTGGCGCAATCCCAAATACTTTTCCCAGCCGGACGAGTTTATACCAGAGCGTTGGCTGCGAGAGAAGGACAGTGATACCTCGTCGACAGGTGGCTGTCCAGTGGCGACCAAGCCCAGCCATCCCTTTGCCTATCAGCCCTTTGGCTTTGGTGCACGCAGTTGCATTGGGCGACGCATTGCCGAAATGGAGCTAGAAATCGGAGTTGCCCGCCTGCTGCGCCACTTCGAGGTGGAGTTCAATCATATTGCCGATAAGCCCTTCATTGCCTATCAGCTGGCCACGCCCCGCATTCCGTTGCAGTTCAAGTTTACAGACTTGAAGGATTAAGCCTACAAAGTATTTCCATTATGCAAGCATTTGCCAGAAAGGGGTGTTTACAAGGAAGTTATTTGCATATCTTTCTGCAGAAATAAATAATGCAATTCTATTTGAACAATCTGCCTTATAGAAATCGTTATTAATAAAGATATTAATTATATTTATTATAATTATTGTAATCGATCTCGTGTTGAGTGTTTATAAAAAGGGGAATTTTAAAGTTATCAATGACTTTATGCAATTAAAATGTAAATTTCCTATTAATTTATTCAATGTGTGTGTGTGCGTTGTCTATGAATAAATTGTGCGCTTCCTGCACTAACCTAACCTAACTCCGGTAATGGTTTCTGCTTTCTGGCCACAGGCTGTCAACTCTTTTTAAAGCGGAGACATCTCTGGGAAATTAGCATTAAATGGGCATAAATAATGTCATATTACGGCAAATAATTACAACTGTCGGCTTAGGGGTTGCCTCGGCCAAGGGACTCGCTATGATGACGATGATGATGACGATGACGATGATGATGATGATGATGTTCGTCTTCCTCATCATGGTGACTAGCGGGAAATGCTATCCTGATAATTATGGCATGCAAAAGTGTGCGTAGTGTTTGGTAGTTTGCACAAAACGCCGGCAACTGTAACCCAATATAAATGTCATTTATCATGGTGTGGCTAGGGCGGTGGCAAGAGGGGCGTGGCCAGGGGTAAGAAGGCAGGGGGAGGGGCTGTGTGGTGACTGTTGCTAATAAATTATAGTCCTGAGCTGGTCGTGGACATGTGCCGCACGCAGAAAGCAGCAGTGGGAAGGAAGAGAGACGGAGAGAGAGAGTGTGACAGTCAAAGCTCCTACACGGCACTGCCACGCCCCCCGCTCCACCCCACGCCCCAATCGGTACGCCCAGCGCGCCTGGCGTTGACAGTTTTAAATTACAAACGTTGCCTCGTTCTCGGTTGCACTGGCTAATTAAGCGGCACATTTTGGCAAAGTCAACTCATAATTGCAACGGTTCTTCTTATTAGCTTTTTAATTGCCACGGATTTGGCATAATGAATTGACCTTTGACCGCCGTTGTTGACACCACAACAAATGGCACATCAAAATCAAATTTGTTATTTATTGCCTGTCTCGCTTCTCTCTCTCTCTCTCACTCTCTCTCGTCGTTGACACAATTATTTATTTATACTCGTGTGTGGCCCCATCAGCCCCATAACCTGAGCTGAGCCTGGCCTCATTTTTCACGTCCCGCCCATTGAATTGCGCCAATTATGCGCTGACAGCCTCAAGTTCCGTATGGACAGGCCCGCTCCGACTCGGGCTGCCACTCTAAGTGGCAACATGTGCGCGCACAATTGGCTATTGTCGTCGCTGATGGCGCACAGATTTGCCACACGGCAGTCTGCCAGCTTTGAGCTTCAGCCTCATTCTCCATCCACAACTCACCAGGCCTACAAGAGGAATTGGGTATTTTGCCAGGAAGCTGAATCTGCACTAGAAAATGAATGGCACAAATTAAAGCTAAGTGTTGCGATGGGGAATATTAAACATACTGAGATACAGCAGGGTAGAAAAATAGTGGGACAAAACACACGATCAGATACCTAGTGAATAGCAAGGTGTTATGTACATGATATATAATATATAAAATATATTGTAAGACTGTAAAAAAACCTACTGAATAGCATGTGTTTTGTATGTGTATACATACTTATATTTAACATAATGTTATCGATGAGTCACTTAAATTTAATTCGGAACTTGGAAAGAGATACTTGGTGGAGCCAAGGTTGCTATTACAGCTGTATGTTACTCATGGATCCTTTTCCAAATTCATCAGCTGCAGCTGCAGTGTTTATCAATCGAACCTTTATCTTTCTAAAGTGCTCCTATATACTTCGAATTCACTAATTAAATTAGCATTGTGAAACATAGATCATATATTTAAACATGGACAGGGAAACTCTTTGAAATATTTGTCAATTCATATAAAATCATATTCTGATATTCTTTACTTTAAAAGAATCTCTTTTAATAAATAAAAATATAGATTAGTAAATCCCCAGAAATCAGTTTAAAATAATACATTTATTTATTAAGAGTTTTAAATTTTGGATTTATTGAATCCCATACGATCGCTGATTAACAATTTGAATAATAATACAAATGAACTAGTATAGAAAATATCCGATAAAAATTATATATAACTTACAGTGCTTAAAAGAAATACTGTCTTTAGGATATCCCATGTGAATTTATCATTATAATCGAAATACAAGTATGACGTGATTGTGCATGCAATCATAAATAGCAATTCGAAGGAAATATCAGAAAACAAAAAAAAAATAGACAACTTGTGCAATCTTTTTGACAGTTCTGTCAGCTGTTTTCGTGCGACTGGGGAATGCAACACATGCAGGCGGTTGTGTTTGCTTTGCCACGCAACGTCGTGGCATGTCAAGGTTCTTAAATCTGTCCCTTAGCTCCCCATTGCCATGGCCGTGCGCCCCCCAGTGAGTTTGCTGACAAAACACTTCACAGATAAAATGTATTTGTATGCAATTTGTTTTTGTGCTGCCGTTGTCGAAAAAATATATAAAAATTGTGCACTTTTCATTTGTGGCGTCGCATTGTTTTGCACTCATCTGCGAGTACATGCCGCTCTCTGCCTCTCTATCCCCTCTCTGTCTCTTTCTCTTATTTATTTAGTTTATATTTATACAGGAAGAAGGGTATGTCAAGTTTGTGCAGTGACTGACATGGCAGCTATAGTGTAAGGTATATACGTTGCAAGGAAAATACATAAATTTTGTTGTTCAGACTTTGTTCATCTGAATAAACTCTCACATCTCAGGTACTAGAAGAGCTAAAGATGTGAAATTTGTTGAGCAGACACTTGTAAACCTCATCCAGATGGAAGTCATTTGAATTCTTACATAACTATTCTCCATTTTATGAAAATTAAGAATCATAATGTGCCTATAAATTGTAACTATCAAGTTGAGGCTTGAGTTTGCTGAAAACTTGTAGCTTCTGGTAAGTTATTATTAATATAATATGTTAACTAGTTTTGTAGGGTATCTCACAGCTGCGCTATTTGCGGATTTGCGTACTTGAATTGCCGCATTTGTTTGCTTTTTTGTTGCTATCTTTTATTTCGCCATCCGCAATTGTGTCATGCACTTCAATATGCACGTCCATTGTTTGCGCTGGCCCACTGCCGTGCGGCTCTCGAAGGAGAGGGTAGTCTTGTGCCGCCACTCTACCCCAGCCACCTCTTTCTGTTCCTCTCTATGCTCGTATTCGCACTCATCGTAGTATGTGAACATCATCGGGATTGTCGCTTTGATGTTGCTGCAATCAACACACTCGAGCATTGGCCATGGCCAACTGGGTTAATGGCACAAATGTTGTGTCTGTTGCCCCCTTCCGCCTAACATTCTCCGCGTGGCGCCACAGACAAACAATCAAGTTTAGCATACAACCAGAGAGGGAGAGGGAGGGAGAGAGCGGGTTGAGCCTCGAATGTGCAATTCATGCAACGATATGTTGGTTCCCTCTTCTCATATGCCGCATGCACTTCGTCGCTCCGTAAACATTTATCATGTTTCTGTTCCAGCTTTTCACTCTCCTTTGCTGTTGTTGTTTATCAAAAAACACGACAGCAAATATTAAATTACATGTTTTGCGAAGCGCAACAAGAGACAGCCGGAGGCTCAGTTGTCTAGTCCAGCTGGGAGGCGACAAGCGACAGGCGACACGAGGCACACCCGCTGTAAGGTGCGTGCCCCGTCACATGAAATTAAAAAGCCTAGACACAATTTTAGGATCCAACAAGCAAAAGAAATGAGCGCAGGTTGACTAGCAGATACCCTAACAGAACTAATGTTTAATTTGAGCATAAAGATCTAATATGAAATAATGATTGTTAAAGTATTAATTCTATATAAACTTGTATTGATTTTGCAGGATTTAGATTACTGTTTAAACTTAAATATAAAATAGGATACTGTTACTTAATTATTCTAATTTAAGGGCTTACAACTTGTTATTTAATTTATTATAATAGGATCGTACTATTTGATAGGCTTACTTTAGTTTTCATAGTAACCAATCAACCGAAATTTTGTTTAACTTTACTTAAGCCTCTTTGAATTGGGATATTATTATATGATATATGCTATAGCGAAGATTTATGGGATTAGGTGCCAGCATATATTGTTTTATCTTCCTTCCTTTATTTGTGTAAGATAAATTAGGAGTATAAAGTTTATAAGTTAAGTAATTTGTGTCCGATATCAAGACAAATTGTATGATATTTAGAGAAAGAAGCACATGATCTGCAGAAGATGAAGAACTTTGCCGTTTGCAGCTTGATAAACCCAAAGATGGAGCTAAAACTTTTATCTGTGGATGTTACATACTCACTAACAAATGAAATATACCCTATAGAAAGGTTGACAAAGGTAGCCATAGAAAGTGGAAGTAAAAACACGCGCAGATTGACAGTTAATAAAGCGGCGACAAGTTGCCAACCGGGGTGGCCACGGCCGGCTGGCTGTACGCAACGTGGCAACAGTGGCGTTGACAACTTGACCCAATGTACTAAGCGACTACCCTGCACTCTCCCAACTCCCCAACTTTCCCACTTCCATCCCCCCCCTAACCGACAGAGAAAAAGTTTGAACGAGGCGTAATAAAGCAAAAATTTCAACTTGAAATTGTACAAGCTGTCAAAATATAGAATTTCAAGGCGTGCCATACACAGATGGGGGAGGTGGGGGCGTGGCAGGGAGTCGTCTTTCCGTGTTTGCCTTGAATCAGCTGCATAAATGAATTGCACATTTGTCAACAAGCGGGTGGTGCAAATGCAAAAGGGGCAGCAAGAACAAAACGAAAGCAAGCAATTAAACAAACAATACCACTTGAATATGCCCCATGACTCATGTGGCATGTGGCATGCAGCAACAACATAAATGCCGCACACACACAGTTGACACAAAGAGCTTAATTGTCGCACAGTGTCGTAGGGATTTACATTCGATAGAAAGGCGATTTCAATGCAAGAATGCAACTCTTTATGGCAAGTATAATGAGATTTCATTTCGTTTCCAGTGTTAACTATAGTAAATGTTTAAATAAATAATGCCATGCAGACTCATATAACAGTTGCACTTGCTGTAATTACATATATCGAACTTGAGTTCGATTCGTTAGGCAGAACCCGAGTTCAGTAGGTCAGTTTACAGTATATACGAGATATTTGTGGCTTCTTTTTAAGTTATTTCAGTTGCTTATCAAATATTAACAGCCCTAATTTATATCATAAATCCAAGTAAAATTTAAACTACATAATCGAAAGATATAGTAAATATATCTTTAGCAGGTGTTAAATAAAAGGTTCCCAAACACATTATTAGACTTGTCATGCTAGCATACAGTTTTTCTTATACACACAGCCTGCTGTCATTTTCGGCGGTTCATTGCTAACTAATGGAGGACCTTCTCCATTGATAGCATAGTTTCAGGCACGCCTTGACATTGCCGGGTCGCCACTTTGCAAACGAGTGCGGTGGGAGGGGGGCGCTCTTCATTCAACTGCTCAGCTTCATTAAGTTGGTCGAGTGGAAAAGAGGCATGGCATAGGCAGGGGGAGAGTGTTGTGTAGTCTGGTAATGGCACTCAACACATGACAAGAAACAAACTGAGACGCTGCAGTACCCAACACCCTCCCCCCACCCTTCCTATATCCTATTGGACTGTCAAATGTTTTTCTTTTTTCACATTTCGCTTTTCTTTTCTTTTTACTTTGCTAGCGTCGCCAAGTAAGTTTTCTTATGTACACCCTCCACCAAAACTAGCGTGTCTAATGAGCAATTCAAAAGTTTGCATTTTCCTTCGTCTTCCTCCTGGTTTTTCCATTTTCCGAGACGTCTCAGTCTCAGTCTCAGTCCTCCCAGAGGCAAAGTGGCAGCTTGAGAGGTACATTCTCCACGTTGCTCTACTTGGGATCATCTCGGTCAGAGCTAATAGGCCGCACAGACGCGAAAATAGTTTTAGCCCCCCACTTTTCCCCTACTTCTGCACCCCTCTCTGGTGCTGCCTTCGCGAGTGGCTGAGTGAGTGATTCACGTCAACTGAGGCATGATTCTATGCAGCTAAATGAGTTGTTGCTGTTGTTTTTTGTTTCGTCGTATTCTCTTGAGTGGGCGACCGTTGTCTGGCCTGCTCTTGGAAATGCTTGTGTAGAGGATGCCCTGGCCAGCTTCAGTAATTAACAAGCTGCATGACGAACTAAATCACTTGGAAGAGGCAAAGAGCAGAGATAGTAGAGAGAAAGGGGGAAGAGGGAGAGAG
The DNA here is from genome assembly GCA_018903425.1 of Zaprionus nigranus. Classification (NCBI taxonomy): domain Eukaryota; kingdom Metazoa; phylum Arthropoda; class Insecta; order Diptera; family Drosophilidae; genus Zaprionus; species Zaprionus nigranus. The sequence goes on along the minus strand of JAEIGD010000011.1, from coordinate 3,001,513 downwards.
AGAGAGATAAGAACTTATGTTCATAGCAGAGAGTGGGGTGAAGATTAAGATTAACTATGTTCAAGGGTATTTGGAAATCATCACATTGATTTGGCTTTATAGGGTACATGTTAGGTTCCACTTGCTGTCAGTCTTCACTGTAGCATAATACACAAAATATTGTCACACATTGCACGATTTTCGTATTGTATTTCTCCCCCTTTGCTTCGTATTTGTCAAATCTTCTATTGCACTTTGCCAGTTCATCAAATATTTGCGCTTAATTTGCAGTTGCAGCGCTTATTAAATATTTGCAATTTTTACAACTTAATTTATTTAGCAAACAACCAGCAGCAACTACAACAAAACAACAACAACAAGACGACAAGAACAACTGCAGCAGGGTTTAAGGACAAGTAAATGTGAATTTTTATTAGATTTGCAATAAGCAAAAAGCGAAAAGGGGATTGCAGTAGGATATACCCTGTACAGAGGTTAGCTTCTTTTTGGGGTATTTATATATGCACATATTTTATTAGTTATTTATTTATTTTTTTAAGTTTTATTATATGTGCAGTAGCTATTTTTTCAATAATGATATAAAGACTTGCTTTGTATTGAAATCTTTAATTCTTCAAGACTATCAAGTCAATTTGGATTATCCCAACAACTGAGTCAGCTAAGGCTATGAAATTTTAATTTATTATTGATAAATAAGTATTTCAGTAAGTTACATTTCTTGATCTTATTCTTTATTAACAAAGTAAGAACTTTGTAGTTCATCCATTGGTTTCTTTCTATGGTCTCTGCAACTACGCAAGCTAGAGAAATGAAACTTGCAAAGAATGACTTCATTAAACTGCTTGCAGAAAATGTCTATAACATGTCATTAACATGTTTGTAACATATCTGTTAAATATCTTTTACTTGTTTGTAACATGTCTGTAACATGTACTGTCTGTAACATGTCTGTTACATGTCTGTTACATATCTGTTATATATCTGTTACTTGTTTGGAACATGTCTGTAACATTTCTATAACAAGTCTCTAACATTTCTATAACATGTCTGTAACATATCTGTATCATGTCTTTACATGCCTTAATTCTATAACATATCTCTAAGATATCTGTAACATGTCTGCAGTTAGTTTGTGAACTGAACTCATTGTTTACAGAGTATCAACTAGTCGTATCTACAAAACAGCATTCCTTTACATTTTTATGCATTTTATTTTTAGAGTGCGACTGCTGCCAGATTGCTGGTTCCTCTGCAGCCCGGGGCAGGGGTTTCTACGCTTCTCGGAATTATGTGGGGCGACTAAATGGAGCACAGTGGCAGCTCCGCGGCATCGTCTGAGATGGGGAACTTGGCAAGCAACGCGTGGCCAACCTACCTGGGGTACGTTCATGTTGCAGTTGTTTGTCGGCTGTTTTTGTGCATTTTAATTGCCTGGCAGGCAAATTGCTTGACTTAACACACCGTCTACCCCCACCCCCCTCAGCCACGCCCCTGTGCATAAGGAGTAAGTAGCTTACCAAGTTGGGCAACACTATTGAAATGACATTGCTAAGTTTTTAGCTAATAATAAACGTGCAACTGCTAGCGACAAGTGGGGCAAGTCGAAGCAGAGGTAAGTTGCTTTGCCACCGACTTTTGCTGTCATTTCGTTTATTTGTTGTTGACTTTTTGCATCAGAAATGATATTTGTGCGGGCATCGTTAAGCATGTGTGTGTTTGTTTGTGTGTGTGTGTGTGAATCCTCTGCCCATTTTTGCAGTCACGTTTGGGGCATCAGAAACAGGCGGTGCCACATTTGCCACAGCTACAAAGTTCGCAGCACGCGCCAAATGATTTGCTCCCCCCCCACTCCTCACCCTGTCCCTGTAGAAAAAGGAAAGAGAAAGAAAACTATTTATTGAAAATTATGGTGTAATGTGCAGTCAGACTTCGACAGTTCCCACTCTCCCTACGTCCCTACCCCCTTCTGTCACCCTCTGTGGTTGTTACTTCTTATCGCATGGCTTGTGCTAAGCCAGTACAGAGCTGCGAAATGTTCCACGAAATCTCGACTAAAATAATAAAAGGAAAATGCTTTCAATTGCGTGTAAAGTGTTACCCCTTCCCCTTTTCACTACACCTGCCTCGTCTTATTGATTCTCATTTTCACAGCTGCTTTTATGTGTTTAAAAATATATAAATTTCTTGTAAATTGATTTATACGTTACCAAACCTGTAAAAAAATATATATTATTTTGAGTTATACCTATATATATATAGTATTTTAAGAATACATATATATATCTCACACTCTCTACACCCTCTACAGATCATCTATCACAACATATTCAACCTATGCAAATTACTTTGCTCTTTTACTAATTACAAACTAAGTTCAACTTTTGTGCATCAAATTTTCACCTGAAAATACCTTTATAAGCTGGCAAGTTTATTTATGCAGCCGCCGAGTGTGGCCAAAGCTCATTAAAAACACGTTAGCACCTGTCCGAGTGTCCCGGAATATACCGAATGTGCCATGTTCGTGTGCTAAATGTGACTTAATCCAGTGCAACGTCAAAATTTGTCAGTTCTGAAAGGCTTAGCGCATAATTAATGTTATTTAAAGTTTAACTAGATATACGATGAATATATAACACACACACAGACACACATACACATATATATACATTTATAATGAGTGTGTTTGGCCATAAACTTTCTAAATATGCCGTTGTTCCTATGCGCGGTGCAGAGTATTGAAGAAAGATGGGTATGCTGTGCTAAGGCAAAGGTTTGTCAATGCAAAGGAGAACTATAAAAAGTGTATTCTTAATCTCTGTAGTCTGACTTTCATTTACTTCTTTATCTTTGTCTGTTTACAGCATAACTGCTAGTCGGGCAGGCCGAGGAACGTGCAATGTTCTATGCTGTATGTTGTCGGCTGTCAGAAATGTTATTCTTTGTGGATCTTTATGGGTCGAGCGACGTTGTGTGTGTTCCGCTTGGTTTCGTTTCATGCAGATACAAACAAGCATAAACATGTGTATGTGTATATACTATATTTATCTGTATACATATATAAACATGTGCGCCGATGTGTATCTCATTTTTATGCTGTCTCTTTTTTTTTTTTGATGTTTATTGTGACGTCACATCCTTGATCCATTTTATCATCATTTGATAGAAGTGAGAATATGAAGGATAGGTTAGCGAGGACAGGTTGAGGGTAGTCCAATTTGCTGTTTATGGCATAATGCTAAAACTCTATTATTATGAGCAGCACCTTTATAAAGAGCACTATAACATTTAAGCCTGAATATCTTTAACATTTAATATCTTTAACAAACAATCAAGTTTGTAGAAAAAACAGATTTCTGTGTTTAAATGTTGAATGTGTGTGATTTTAATGAAAATTATTTCTCTTATTGTAATTATAGTATAAGTGTTATATGATGAGGTTATGACAAAACTATATATAATCGTATTTGTAGTAGAATAAGTTTGCAAAATTAAATTTATAACATATAAGGTATTGTTATAAATTTATTTTTGCAAACTTATTCACACCAGGGTGCATAGTTACAAATAAACTAATCAGAATCATAACTAATCAGACTCACTTCTTGATGTTGAACAAGAATATATAATTCATAGTGTTGAACAATTCTTCTACTATGAGTTAACTGACCATACATATTCTCTGTTCGGGTTTACACTGCACTACAAAGCCATTGGAAATCAATTAAACAAATATTTATTTATGCACAAAAATGAATTTTTTAATGTTGTTTTTATTGCATTGTCCCAATGGTTAGCCGCAAATTGTATAATTCCAATTAGATTTCAGCTGAGGGAAAACTGTTGAGGGGGAGGCGCTTAATGCATTTTCTATTGTTTCTGATTATTTTAACAATCTGCAAATGCGATTTCACACCCCCCTGCCCGCACGCCCCTTTGGCAATCAACATTTGAATAGCGATTTTCATTTCGATTCCATTTTGATTCCTATTTTGATTTCCAATGCGATTTCATTAATTATGACGACCAACAACGTTATGGCTTCTGTCACACCTCTCGGCGCCGCAATAGACAGTTAAATCCATTGACTTTTTAGCGCTATTAAAAACGAAAATAATTGCGAATAAAGAATTATGCAAATTTCATTGTATTTTTCGCTTTTAATTGGAATCTATTAATCAATTATAAACTAATGATTGAAATATAAAAATAATGTTTAACTTTTTAGCTTTTTAAAGCTAAGAAAACTGTTGAAATTTCAGCTTTGATCGGCTTTGTGTTGGATAATATGCTAAACAAGCATATCGTTGCATCTACATCGGTTTATACGAATACTGGCGATGGGAATGCGAGAACTCTCGCCTAATCCACAGCCAATAACAACAATAACAATAACAAACAACACACATTGCGGGCTTACCGCACATGGCAAAATTTGTTGTGTGCATGTACATTCAAGTCCAGACACGAACTTCGACAACAATGACAACCGCAGTAGCAGCAACAACAACAACAACAGCAACAACGACAACAACAACAGCAACAGCAACTACAGAAACTACAAGTTGTAAGAGTAATAAACAAAGCCACAAATGCGTTTTGAGGGTGAACAAATGACAACGCGAATGGGTAGAGGCAGCGAGAGGGGACTGGGGAACAAGAGGGGAGTGGGCAGTGGGGAGACAGCAGAGTGGGAGGGGGATGGGCACAGAGTGCAAGAAGGGGGTGAGGGTTGAACAGCTAGCGCAGCTGTAGGCCGAGTACGAAGGGGGAACGGGACTAAATTCAGTTTGCAGTTGTTGTGTGCCTACCAAAGGAGGGGGAGGGGAGAGTAGGTGCAAGAAGGGGGCAGGCAAAGCAGTGTAGCAGGAGCAGGAGCAGAGGCAGAGAGGCATCAGAAGGGCAGCAGTTGGAGGCGTGGCAGTGGCGGGGCTGCTGGCTATCAAGCTGGTGTTGCAAAACTTTCTGTGGGTTACGTCGAGCGAGGCAGCAACGCTTAATTAAAACGGGTATCACGTAGCCTCTACCCCCTCTGCACCTCCCTTTACCACCCACTACCGCCAGTTCCCCCTGCGCTATCGTAATGCTGTCGCTGTCACTTTGGCCCTGCTCTTGGCCCGGCTTTTACTTTGCCAAAGCTAATTTGGCCACTTTTATTTCGGCAGTAGCCAAAAAAGCACTAACAATAAACAGACCGACAGGGCGACAGAGAGAGAGAGAGAGAGAGAGAGAGAGAGAGGAAGAGAGAGAGGGAATGAGACGAATGGAGATGTAGAAAGAAGGCCAAGCATAAAATGAAAATGCGAGTGTCAAAGTGCATGGCAAATGCATTGCGGAACATTAATTGCATAAATTGCGACGTCGCTTTGACAGAGCCAGAGAGAGAGAGAGAGAGAGAGAGAGAGAGAGAGGGGCAGTGACGGAAGTGCAAGAGTGCAAGGGAGGGGGAGAGCAAGTGCGGGTAGGCAGGAGGCAAAGCGTGCTGCAGCAAGTCATTAAATGTAGTCGGTGCAGCTGTTTGTCGGCGCCAAGAGAGAGAGAACGAGAAAGAGAGGCAGAGAGGTGAAGGTGGAGAGGATGTACTCCCCCTCGGGGGGTCAGTCTGGTTTGAGAGTGTGCCGCTGTCTCTCTGTCATAATTTGATGCCTAACTGTGTCAGGCGCTGCCCTGCAAGTGCTCATGCATAACGCATTTATGCGCAGCTGAAAAGTATGCTATGAAAATGTAACTTGCATACCTGTTGCCACGCCCCCGCACAACACACACACCACACCGCCACAGTAGACTTGCTTTCGGGGCGCCACGCGCTTTAAATCAGTTGCCATTTCATTAAAATGCACGCGCTGCATTTGCCATCTTTCCCTCTCTCTCTCTCTCTTACCTCTCTGCACTTTCGGCCTCTTTTTACCTGCAAATTTTTTGTACGGCCTTAAATTTAGCGTTATGAAACATTTTCATGCTTGTTGTTCCGGAAAGAAAAAGACCACGGAAATTTAATGGATTCATTGCGCGCTTTTTGCACACGGCAAATAACACACACGATGATATAAGGGTTAAGTTTCAGAGCTTGAAAAAGGGATAAAAACATGAGCTAATTAACATGTGAATTCATTCACTCTAATTGGTATTGTTTTTCACGGCAATACCAGAAAAAATACCAAAGGGTATTCGCCAGTTGAGCACTCAATTAGCATATTATAACTCGCATTAATAACACACATAATAAATTGCCAATTAATACTGGTTAGCAATTATTTTAATACTGCAACTAAACAATAAAATACGATATTATGAATAATATAAGAGGAAAATGTTTTTTGATAAGGCTTTGTTATGATTTTAATACTACAAAAGCTGAAAATTAACTACAAAATATACTAAAATTTATAAAAATATTAAAATTAAATTTATAATATTATATTAAATATTAATATTGCAACTCAATAATAATAATATAAACGAAAATGCCAAAAATAATTAACAAGCAGAATTTACTATATACCAACAACATACCAAGAATAATATAATTATTCAGCTAATAAGGCTTTTATTTTAATGCTTAAATATACCAACAATTGTGTACACCGACTAAATACTGCAACAATGAAAAAATGTATAAATAAATCAAGAAAATAACAAGCTACAAGTCTTTCCGATTGTTTAAACAGTGCAACTATATAGTTTATTAATACCAAAAATACCAAATAATTGAAATTAAATACCCATAATAAAATAATACAATCAAAATACAATCAACTACAAGATTATATAATTGCCAAATATACTCAAAGCAATCTACGCCAACCAAATACTGCAACTATCAATAATTATAATAAATATACAAGAAAATACCAAGATGCAATTCTTTTAATTTGTTTACATACATAACATAACTATAAAAGACATCAAATTAAAAAATATAATACAAATTTAATGAACTTTATAATATATAGTTAAAAATACCAAGTACATACCAGAAAATACTATGTAACTGCCAATTAAATGCATTTGCAATGATTTAAATACTGCAACTAAACAATAAACTCACCAAACATACCAAATAATGAATAATATACTAGGGAAATACCAACAAGAAAGGCAGACAACTCACTCATTGGATTCCCGCTAAGCCTTTCAAGCATAAATAACTGTAAAATATAGCAGCGTGACGTCACAGACAACAAGAAGAACAACAACAACACAAAGCAAGCTACTTTTACATTTGTTTTGAGTGGATTTATTTATTTGCGAGAGAACGAGAGAGAGAGAGAGAGAGGAACGTGAATTGGATAAGCGAAATAAAACAAGGCGAATCAAGGAGAAAAATGCACAAAAAATGCACGACGTGAAATACCGTAAAAAAAGAAGAAGAGGAAGAAGCCAACATAAATAGTTTTTTTATGGAAATCCGAGAGAGAATGCCAGGTGGGAAATGCACACGACGCGGCGTGTCGGGACTCCTCTGTGTGCCTCTCTCTGTGTGGTGTGTGTGTGTGTGACTTTCAATAAGACAACAACAACAGCTGCGGCTCATGCTGTTGCATTATTGCACTGTTGTTGTTGTTGTTGTTTGCTCCCGTCTGGCTGCCTGTTTGGCAAATGCCAACTTTATTAGGAATTTTGCAGTTTGCCAGGCAAATGTGTCCTCAGTCAATATGAGTAGAAAGTTGAAAGCGGAATACCGAAAGGAAAGCTCAATGCTGCCACTGCGGATGCTGCCTCTGCCTGCTGTTGTTGTTGTTGTCTTTGCTTTTGCCTTTTTGCCTTTGCCTTTGCATTTGCTTTGGCTGAACTCATCGGGTATTATGCACGAATATTCTGTGATTTCATTTTGCTCAATGAAACGCTATGCCGCGCGTACAAATGTCAACCGATTGACTCTGTGTGTGTGTGTGTGTGTGTGTGTCGCTGCCCAGGTGTAGCAGGCAGAGAGTGGGGAGGCAGCCACATTCAGTGCTCTTTTCTCTCTCAGCCAGCGCATGTGCCTTGACTGTGCAGAGCGAGAGAATTTCCCTTCGTTTGCCTGACACTGCTGGCCATAAATATTGTGCCAGGCTACAGCAAAGGGTACACTGTAAGTTAGTTGATTTATTTACAAGTTTACTGTTATTAAAGTACGTTGGCAAGAGTTAAATAAGTTTAATATATATCTGCTGACCTTTATTAACATTAAATTAAGCTAACTTTATTAGCGCATAATTGAAATGTTCATAAAGCAAGCACAACACAAACAAAAACATTAGAAACATTAGCACATCATAAGCATAAATTTAGCTGGGTCATAAAAAAAGGGAGCTCCCAACTAATGGACGACATTTAAAGCACAATAAAGCCACCCAAAGGACACGGCTCCTGCCACTTTGCCTTGCCCCTTCAGCCCTGTTAAGTGCTGCCAAGCTGTCTAAGACAAATAGCAAATTGTCGTTTATAATTGACCACAAGTGGCAGGGCCAGGGAGGGGGAATGGGGAAGGAGAGTGGGAGGAGAGCATGTCCAGTAGAACGTTATTGTGCTCTGGATTCATGGTCGTCATTCAAAGTAAATGGACAATTATTATTAACTGCAATAAATTTCACGCACGCATAATTTACATACATACAAGCGCACGCGAGCGTGCATGTTGGAGTAGGGTGAGGGAGGGGTACAGGGGAATGTACAAGGGGGTACAAGAGAGGGGTCACATCGTGGGGACTGGGCACAATCGACGTCACGTACAAATCGTTTAAGTGCAACACATAATTGTTGAAGGACCCCAGGAAACATTTTCGGCAAGGATAATTGTGCCTTCTCTCTCTCTCCCTCCCTCTCTCTCTCTCTCTCTCTCTCTCATCCTCTCACTCTGTTTGTGTGTCTGTGTCTGTCGTGTGTCAATAGCAATTATATTCTGGCCAGAGCGGCAGGCCTACACTGATGAAAGCGACGTTTAGATAATTGTTATAATGACTCAATATAACTGGGAAACAATCTGAAGGAGAAATTGATAGAGTTTATATTGTTAATGTTAACTAAATTAAAAATACTAAATTGCTTAGAATATTTTAATGCATTTAAATTAAGAATTAACAAAGAATTAAACATAATTAAAATTATATATTCTAATTTATTATTGTAACTAAATTAAATTTCTGCGAAATCTATGAGAGAAATTTAAAGAATTTGAATTGAAAAACACTTGTCAAAAAGGTGTTCATGAAAACTAAATTAAACGACTAAAATTTGTCAAGAATATTTTGATAAATATAAGTAAGAAGATAGTTATAATAAATATAATAAAATATAAATAAATAAAATACGAATAAATTAAATATATATAGAAATAAACTGTGTGTATATGTATTTTGATATAATATATACCATATATTTATTATATTTAATTTATTTATAATATATTTGTATGGAAAATGGAAATTGTAACGTACTGTATACTGTATTTAGTTTTACAATACATTTAAAATATAAATATAATATATATATTTATATACCATTTCTTAATCATATTTAATTTCTTTATATTTCATACTGATATTACATTAAATCTATACTTTATTTCCCTGCATTTTGTACTTCTGTCACACCACTTATTTCTCGCAGTGTAGTTAGTTCGATTCAGGTAATAGAATATTTGCGACAGGGCTAAAGAACTTTTCCTTAACAAGTTCTACTTAAGCTGCCACAAACAATGCGCAAAGAATTGGAAAGTAATTTCCACGCACAACTAAAGACTACTACGATGCCCCGCTGAATGTGTGTGTGTGTGTGTGTATTAACACCCACACTCAAAATCGATGTTATTGCTGGTTGTTGTTGCTGCTGTTGTTGTTGTTGGTGCTGGCTCGTCCATTAGCGCGCTGTTTAATTGAATTGTTGCAATTAAAGTGCTTCAATTGATTTTAATCGGAAATTGTGCTCATTGTTGGCAGCTGTTGCTGCTGTTGTTGTTGCTGCTGTTGTCGTTGCTGTCCGTTTGTGTAAGTACAGTTAGGCATTGCATACAGGTCGGCGCTTCGCTTTGTGCTGTTACCGTTAATTGCTTGACAAGAGCTGCTTCATTAACGCGCTGCCAAAAGGAAATGTGCAATAATGTTCCTTAGGCCTTGAGGTCAACAGCAGCAGCAGCAGCAGCAGCAATGCTAACAACAGCAGCAACAACAGGCAGGCAACAGCAGCACAGCGACAACTTCAGCCGGAGCTCAACAGGCTGCTCTTCCTTTTTTTTTTGCGTACACCGACAAATTTCCCCAAACACAAAATGTACCAACACAGTACGAGAGAGAGAGAGAGAGTGCAGAGGGTGCTCTCCCACTGCCAGCGCTCTCTCTCACTCCCCCACACTCTCACCTCGCTCTCGCTCTTGCTCTCGCTGCATAGCCAGCACACAGTGTTATGCTGCTGCCTGCCTGCCGCAACATGCGCTCAGTACGCAACGAACTTTGCACGCGAACGGTTGCTTTCACGGCGCTTTCTCTTCGGCCTTTCCCACTTCGACTTTCGCGTGCTGCTTCTGCTTCCACGTGTGAATATCGAACCCAAAGAAGGAACCCAAAAATAAAGCACGCGCGCGTTTCATATGCCTGCATGTGCGTGCGTGCGTGTGTGCGAATGTTTGTGTGTGTGTGATGTGCGAGTGTGTGTGTGTGTGTGTGAGTGTGCGTGCATTTATTTTTAAGCAGCGGCAAATGTAAAGTGAAATATAGAAAAGAGAAATAATTCAAATCTATAAATATCTCAGGCCGGCTGCATTCAAAAGAAACGAGCAAAAAGGTTGACAAAAATCGAAAAGAAAAATAAGATAAAAACAAAGCGAAATGAAAGCGAAACTCAAATACGAGCAGCCACTGCTGCTGCAGCTGACAGCGACAATCTGCCTGCTGCTTGCACTGGCAGCAACAGCAGCTGAAGCGCAGCCAGCCAGCTCCAACTACGGCGCCTCCTTCATATCAAATCCAGCCATCTATGCCTACACCGTGGCCAATCAGCAGAAGCAGCAACAACAACAGCAACAACAAAGCAGCGACAGCAACAGACAGACAGCGACAACTACATCAATTTTGACACTGGCAATGTGGTTGGCAACGCGATTGCAAATGCAAATGTCAATGTGAATGACGATTATCGCGGCAATCGTAATTTCTACTACACAGATGGGGGACACTGCAGATGCAGCAGCAGCAGCAGCCGAAGCAGCAGCAACGCCCACTCTAACCACGCCCCAGGCACCGGCACCGGCTCCAGTGGCAGCTGCCACACAGCCTGCCCCACTCACCGGCTGCACTCTGGATCGATTGGCTGTCTATAAGGTCGTTCTGCACACCTATTGGACACGCGAGCTCTTTCCTAAACATTACCCGGACTGGCGACCCACAGCTCAATGGACCAAGACACTAGGTAAGTACAGCTCAGAGACGCAGAGCTGTTAACAGTTAGCGCTAACAGTTCTTTGCCACGACAAGGTTTGCTTTATAAAGCAAGGATGGGGCTCTGTGATAGGATATTTATAAGGAAATAGGCACATATCGTATCAACATCAAATGAAAACTTTATAAATAAATAAGAAATATGTTCTTGACATATTAGAAAGTTGATAAATAAAATAAGAATGTTATTTATTAAACTGAAATGAAAATCAAATAGATAAATTTTAAATTAATTGCAAGAAAAACCGAAAATATACATAATAAAATAAATAATATATTGCATTATAAAGTAGGGAAACTAAGGTAGTAAAGAAAATTAAAGACAAATGTTTGTAAATAGAATCACAACTATAAAATAAAGTTCTAGTTCTATTACAAAAGTTTAGAAATATCGACTTGGCAGTGATATATCCGCTAACTACCTGACCAAAACGATTTCTTAAATATATAACTTATATTTTTAGCGTATTTTGTGTTGCATATTTAAGGGAGTGCTTTGAAAATCAGTAACTCTTAAAATTATTTCTTTAATAACTTTTATGTTAGTCATCCCATCGTAACCAAAATTCGACTCGGCTATTTAAAAGTTAAAAAATAAAATAGGAATGCATTATTCAAAAGCTAAAAATGTGCTTTATAAATACCAAATAAATTGCAAGTAAAACCCAAAAAGCTGAATAATAAAATATGAATTATAAACACTAAAAAAAAGCTAATTAAAAACTTTATCTAACTTGTTTTCACATACAAAATTCACTCGAAATTGAATTTTTAAAGCTATCATATATTGAAAGACAGTTAGCGAATTTCTCTGCCAATAACAGGCATATACAAAATAATAGTCAACGATTATTATTTTTATTAGGAAAACTGAATATAGTTTTCCCCGAATTTAACTCATGTCTCGTTTTGCCTTTGCTGTGCCAGTTTTCTATCGCTCAATTAAATTTTGTTGCTCAAAACGCTGATAAAATCGTATAATTTTTGCCAGCTCAGCAGCAGCAGTAGCAACAGTGGGGAAAGTAACAAGAATAACAGGAGGAACAACAAAAACAAAAGACACATAACAAACAACAAACAATAACAAAAAACCTAAATACTAATTTGTCACAATGCTCGCAACTTGGCAGACATATAAAAATAAATCGAAAAGCAATTTCGACGTCGCTTCACTTGCTATTGTTGCTGTTGTTGTCATTGTTGTTGCGTTAAATAGAAATAGAGGCCAGGCCCAAAAAGATGAGATACAGATATAAATACACAGATACAAGATACAGTATAATGGGGTAGAGAAGGTGCAGGCAGGGAGAGCAGGCTGAGAGGGAGATGGGAATCCTTGGAATCCTTGGCCGCATTGGCATGTCGCTTGTCTTATCATGTTTTTGCAGATTTAGCTGTCAATTTATAGCACACACACAGACACACACACACACACCACAGACAGCACAAGTCACACAAGTAAATCTGACAGCCCAACAAGCGTTGCCTTTCACTCGAACATACTTCTAGGGTCCTACAAAGACACACACACTCTCACTCACACCACACGCACAGGCTCGCTCTCAAACTCACACTCACACTCAGCCTTCCATAAAAAAGGATAAAACCAGCAGCGAAGGAGCGCCTAAGAAATGCGATTTGTACGTGCTTATGCGCTATATGCTTCGACTCAGCGCAAAACACAAGAAATTGGATAAAGTTGTTGATATTGTTGTTCTTCTGCTATTGTTGCTGCTATTGTTGTTATTGTTTGTTGTTGTAGTCCCAGTTCTTGTGCTTGCCGTGAAGCCCCTCAACATTTTGATGTTTTGATTTTCGGCTGCTGTTGCACTCGAGATTCCTTTTACAAGATTCCAATCGTGGTTTATTTATTATTTTGTTTGTTTACCAGCTAACAAGATTATCAGTACAAAAATAAAAATTTACACAACTGTCAAAAGAGATTTTGTGAGTTTATTTATCTACAAGAGAAGGAAAGAGAGGGAGATAGATATTTGCCCAACTTAGTCTAATTAAGTGCAGCATTTCTGGGTTTTATTATAGCTCGTTGTAGCTCGTTCATCTTCCAGTTTTCCAGTTCACTTTGGTTTATTTTCAGCCTCTTTCTGTGCGTTGTTTATAGACTTTCTCTCTCTCTCTCTCTCTCTCGCACTCTCTTAGTTGATAATTTATAGTACTTGCAGTGCGTATACGTGATTTATGTTAGACTTGTGCTGAAACTAACGCACGCTCTCACACGGGCTATAACTATTGATAGAACATCAAATAATGTGAATCTACTTGCCTGATATATCGTCTTCGTATGGCAAACCCATCAATTTTATTGCTCAATTACAGATTTGCAGCGCACATATATAAATCCTAACAGGGATCTATCAGATTTGCACATAGTTCGTAGTGTAAGTCACGTGAAATTTTATTTTATGGCAACTAAAGTTCGAATTGCAAAGTCAGAAGAGAATTGCAATAAGCTATAAATATATATAGAGCAGTATTTGAAGAATCAATAAGTTGTATATTCAGGCGAATGGGGGAGTGCAATTTAAAGTAAAACTTCTTATATAACTGCCCAAACTTGATATCCTATCCATGTCATTTGAAATTCCTTAATAAGTTTGGTTCATATTTTATGTTGGCTTTGAAGTGCATATTTTCTATGTGTGGCAAAAATATTTAGAGAAAGACAGAAAGAGAGAGAGAGAGAGAGAGAGCGTTTTTGTTGTCACTACAGTGGGGCATCCTGGCGCGACGTTTAGCTAAGCCAATGGCAACTTAAGATAGTCCAACCGGAGCCGGAGCTGGCGGCATTAAAATGCAGGCAAGAGAGCTGAGCAAAAAAAAAAGAGGATAGATGAAGCTTAGCGTCGGGCGGGGAAAGGGGGTGGGGGAGCTGCTTCCTGGCTGTCATATCCTGTTTATATATAAAGTTCAGGGCGCAGCTCAGCATCCGTTACATTTCAACTGCACGATGCAATGAGCTGTGCAGGAGCAGGCCAAGTAAAAAGTAGTGTCCTGTATATCCCGGCGGCAGCATTTGCTTTTGTTGCTCAGACTCCGAGCTGGGAGCCTGAGACTGAGCCTCAGCTAGAGCCTGGCAGCGTGGGAAGAGGATGAGAATTTATTATGAATGTTCAAAAACAAGCAACGACAGCAAATGCATTTCTTGTGCTCCTTTGTGCCCCATGTTGAAAGAGAGGGAGACCAACGGCGCACCGGCGTTGCCGACTCTCACTCCCAATTCTCGTCTAGTTGTTAAATTTCATTTGTGGACATTTGTCGAGGCGGCCCTCACGACTGTTGTCGCCATTTGGGCAACTTGCCGCTGTTTTTATCGCAAATTGAAACCGAAATAAAGTTTTTGCTTGCCGCGCACACGAAGCCCAGTTGCAATTCAACTAGCATATTTCGCTCATACCCAGTAACAACTTGGAAAGGGGCCTATTAGCTTGGCAATTGAAGGCAGCATAGCGAAGGCAATTAAGTTCATAGCTTGTACCTTTTCAGTTTTCAGTTCTAGAGAGCAAAATGAAATATAAAGTAAACTTCACTCACCTAGGGTATTTTATACTTCAGTTAATCACGCTTTTATTTGCTCTGCTTGCCAGAGAGAGAGAGAGAGAGTTCTTTTTTGCCCCGCATACTTTAGAGCATCGGGCATTCAACACTTTTTGTTTAGCTTTTGCAGAGCGCAAGTTTTGTGAAAATACATTTTTGCTTCCTTTTTTGTTGGTTTTGTTGCAATTTTTATTGCTTGCCAAGCTTTTTGTTTTTCACAATTCTCAAGTGCTTTGCCAGGATGCGGCCGGGCATATCCTTGACTGTTGCAAAATGAAATGTTGCCGCTTGCTGCAATTGCATTTCAAATTGAGCACCCACAGCAGGCGACTCGTGCCGCAACTTTGATTCGAAATCGATACAACAACTCCCCCTCAAGGGGTGTGTGGGTGTGTGTATGTGTGGCAGATAGTGGCAAGATATTGGCAATTAATACGCAGCAAATAAACAACAACTCGAAGCAACAATGAGAGTAGCCTCATGTAAAGTAAACACGCACATCAAGTGCGAAACTTTCCCCGGCGTGGCCACCCTCTCTGTCTCTCCCTCTTTCTCTCTCTCTCTCACTCTGACACTCTTCCTCTGCTTGCCACCCGCTGTTGCAGCCCGTGCCAACGTTAATTGCCTGCGTGCCTGGCAATTATCCTGTTTGACTTGGCCGCTGGGATGCGTGCGTGAGCTTTATCTCTCTCTCTTTCTCTCGTTGTCCTTCTCTCTCTGTCGTATTTGGCGGTAAATGTTCAGCCTCTGGCATTTTCACGCCTTGTGCTTTATTGTTTCAGCCAACAACGACAACTGCGGGCAACTTGTGCAAATGAAATGCCAAAATTTCGCTTGCTTTTCGTGGGAGCAAGTGAATTATAAAAAGCGCTCAAAAGTGTGCTACATAAATATACAACGCACTCTGCGCCTAATACCCTGCACGAGTGCGCGCACCTTATGGGGCATATTTTATGCAAACACTCGCCAAAGAGAATCTTACTCCCTTATACACAGATACACACACACACACACACTCCCCCCCCAGGCTGTCTAGTCCGTGTCATTGCACCTTCTTCTCGCTCTGCGTCAAAGCAGAAAACTTTTGCGTTCCACGTCGCACACTTTAAATTTTTGCAATTTGGTTTTTGCTATTTTTCCGCAGACAAAGACAAGTTTATAAGACGCTTGTCTGGCAACAATTCAGCTGGAAAATGTTCAAGAACATTTCATATTTGCAGGAAAGAACTGCGTGTTTGTTAGTGGCCCAGTGAATTCAATTATGAAAGTACAAAATGAGTTATAATTAATGTATTAAGTTAAGGTATGTTCTGGCTATGTATACATGTCTTATGTTATATGTCGCAATGCTTTGCTGACAATAAGAAAGTTGAGTTTATTTTGTTAGCTTGGCAATCTGCAGATTAGCAGCATCTCGGGAGGGCTTTCTGCCGCCTTACAGGCATCATTACAAATTCATAATGCTCTCACGCGGCACTGTGTACCTGTGAGAGTGTTGGCACGCAAAATCATAGCACACTTCTGGGGGCAGCATAAGCACATTAATAATAAATGTAAATTTTTTATTTAGTCACTGCAGGCAAGGAGATTGAAAGAGAGAGCGCGACAGTGAGAGAGAGAGAGATGGCAAGAGGGGGGGCAGAGAGAAAGAGCTTCGCTTTACCGGCTACTTGCAGCTACTTTGGTGCCGCTTTTGCCGCCCTGCAAAGTGTTATAATTAAAAGCAGCAACCACTGAAGATTCTTTTTTGGGGCGTTGTCTTACAAAGTACACGCCGCCATGCCACGCCCCCCGCCGCCCCAAAACAACAGCACAGCTCCTGTTTCCACTGTAAACTGAGCCCGCCACGCATTTTTTACTTGTTCTCGTGGTAAATCACAGTCGGGACAGGGCAAACAAATTTGTTGTTTCACATTTTTTGTTGCTGCTCAAGTTCTGTTTTTGCTGCTTTTCTTCTTATTTCTCGCTTGCGCATTTACTTGCATGAATACATTTTTGGGCTGCATGTCTTTTATGTGCCTTCCTTCCTTCCTTCTTCTCTGTACATTTTGTGCTTTGTCAAATTCGTGTCATTATTCATTCATACATGATTAGGCAACCGAACACAGCGCAGAACACAAAACAGACAACAGACCAGAGCAAACAGCGGAGGCAAACAGCGCGCTCAGGTTTTGAATTACACGCCGCTGCCAGGCAGCAACTTCAGCCTCTGAGTGGGGGTTGCCAGCCACAGGCTGAACGCTGATGGATAGTCGAAGCCAAGTTGAAGTAGCTGGCGACGGGGGCGCAGACAGGCGTGGCATTGCCAAATGGAAATTAATGAATGAAATTTGATATACTATGTCAGGCGCTGATACACCGTGCTAGGGTCGCCATGTTATGGTGGCCCAGGGTTGCCAGGTGCATTAGGTTTTTAATTTAATTTATGCGCACGTGCTGCACACGCATTGCACGTATCAAAAGATATAAATTTCGATATATATTTTTGGTATTTATTCCAATGCACCCAATTTTAATTTGCCATTTAGTAAAAAATTAATTTTTCATTATCATATTTGCATGCAAATGCCTCGTGTGCGCCAACAGACAGTAGAGGGTATATACAGTTCAAATATAAAATAAATAAATAGCAATAAATCAATGGAATAATAATAGAAACAAGTTAAAGAATTAATGTAAGCTAAATTGAACGTTTAATATAAAGCATTAAAATCATGAATTAAATCAATATCAACTCTCTGCCTATTTCATAGAGTATTATAACTTCTTTTCTTCATTATATTATAATGATATTACAGTATTGTCTCCCATCGATTAAGCAACGTATGCTCTAAGGTTTTAAAATACCCACAAAGCACTCTCGCACCCCGCTCCGTCTTCCTGTTCCATGTAAATTGGAATAAATTAGTCGCGCTAATTACGAATAAATTGCGCAATTTATTTTGGTAAGCCACGATGAGACCAAAAACAATAACAACAACAAGAACAACAACACTAACTGGGGTTGTTGTAATGTGACAACATTATCTACATGATTTCAATTTAATTAAATATCAAACGTGCATTTAATTCATGGAATTATGTAAAAAAAAAAGAAGATTGTATACCTAATATTATTATTTTATAATTATAACAATTAGGTTGGTAAAGTGTGTGGTATTTTATTGGTATTTTGCAGCATTTGCGAATCGATGCAAATTGAATATTTAATTGGCAAACGTTTAATTACGTTGCCAGATTTGTTTTTGATTTTTTTCTTTATTCACTTGCATGGGGAAATGTTATTTTAAATTAACTGCAAAAACAAACGCGCGCTAAACATTAAATCTTATAAATTGTGCGGGAATAAAAAATTGTTTACGTTTTGTGGCACTTAATATGCCAGAATAATTGCCATAAAATAAATGCCTTGTCTATTTATTTTCCATTTTTCTGTATGCACAAGTGCAAGTCATGCATGCTGCACTACAAGATACCCTAGAGTTGCAAGAAGTTACGTGATGGGGGGAGCAGTAAAGGCTGCAGTTATTTAGTGAAGTCTATATACAGTCTGTCAATTAACTCTTTATATATATGTATACATAACATTAACATGCAGCAACAATATTTCCCTTTGCTGACATTGTCACTTTACAGAGTATATAAATTGTGCAATTTTAATTGTTATATTTATGACTGGCATAAAAAGGGATAGCACAGCAAAAGGACAGGGCGTCCTCTGTCTGTTTCTGATTTAAATATAATATTTACATAGCATCGCTTTGTTGTTGTTATTGTTATCACACACACAAACACACACGCACACACATACACACATGTGTAGCCATTTTTTTCATGGCATTTGCATTTGTCAGCTGAAATTGGCTGCCATTTGATTTATTTGTTGAGCGTCTCTAGAATATCTTGCACAAGGGCTACGCATGTTTTGGCGTTGCTAATTAAGTGTCGCACACAATTCAAACCCCACAAAGCTCATTAATAATGCATTTGCATACCACAGACAAATGAAGCCCAGAAAAAGAGACAGACAGAAAAGAGAGAACCCTTTTTCCGGTAATTTATGGCAAGGCAAAAAGGGAAAATCTTTCAAGTCGAGCCTTTTTTGAGTTATGAATGCGGCTAAAAATGTCTGACCGAAAGTTATACGGCTGCTAATGGCAGCATAATTATGCTGACCACAATGAATGGCCCCCAAATGCGAACCCTTTGTGTACCTCCCTCTCTCTCCCTCTCTCTCTCTTTCTCTTTCGTTCGCACGCTCTTGCCATCTGCCTCTCTCTTTCGCATATCAATTCACGTTGCTGGCAACTTTAAGACGCGCACACCTTTTGGACTACATAAATCTTGGCCAGGTGGGTGCGTTATGTGTGTCTGCTACACCCTGTTACCTTTCGATTCACCTCCTACCCCTTCTCCCCCCTTCCCCATACACACGCGCAGGCAGACAGGGCGCAGACAACATGCGTGTTGCCTTCCTTAGCCGGCAAAACGACACAACGCACAAAACTTTGTTTGTCTGTTTCAGTGCGTAGGGGGAAGAGCAGGGAGAGGGAGTGGCAGGGGAAAGACTCTTGTGTGTGTGTGTGTGTTTGGTGGGGGTTGTCTGTGCATTTGTCTGTGCCTTTTCGGGGGTTCTGCTTTTTTGTTTCGCCCCACGGCAGGCGCGCTCTATGAAAAATGTCTACAAATTACAGGCGAATTCTCCTGCCTCCCTACTTTGAGCCCCTGCCAAAAGGAATTCCTAAGTAGGTATTACAACTTTGGCATCAAGTTTGTGGCACATACAAATCTGCGAGTGGATCGCATTTAACTCCGCGCTTAGCTTAAGACACTGCCAGGGCCGAGGGGTTAACGAAATAGTCTATACTCGTATATAATGCTGAAAATTGAGCAGCAGTGGCTGAAGATCCTATGCCATGATGTGGTGTAGGGTTCCATAAATATTTGCAGGGTATTTCACTAACGTGTTCATCCATTTCTCTGTAACAAGTCTATAGCAATTTGCTTATGCCGCGGTACGCTTTCTTATCAATGTGTCTGCCACAATTTGGGGTAAATAATTAAGGACGCAGCCGCGTGGTCGCAGGGTATTAAGTGTTGTATCGGCTAGCAGCTCGCACAGCTACGTGACACGTTCGTATGAATTTTTATATACAGTTCTTTTTTTGCCTTGTTTTGTTTTTTGGGACCACCCTCATCATATTTGAGGGAATGCCATGAAGCAATAAAACATAAATTCATTTAATTAAGCAATTTTATGTGGCAAGACAAGAACGCAGACATAAAAATAAAACTTAACAAGCTGCCAGACAGGCAAGTGGGAGAAAGTATGAGAAAGAGAGAGAGAGAGAAGTGGGGGAGAAGAGAGAGAGAGAGAAGGAAAAAGAGCCGATGATAAAGTTTTGATAGTGAGCAATTTCTACGCATTCGACCCAAGGGAGTGGCAATATTTCTTGTGCCAGTTAATGGCAAACGAATCCAAAAGGAGCAGAGAAACAGAGACTGAAAAAAAAGCGAAGGGGTGAGAGGCAGGGAGAGTGAGAGGGAAACAACATCAAAGTGCTGTGTGAAAATTATACAACTTTTCATTTTGATAGCCACGATGTGGCTCAATTTTGATGGTCAATCAGGCGTATAATAAGATAAAGTCATTGCAATCACATCGACTCAGTGGTGATGATAGTCGATGATGGAGCCAGAGAGATAAATGAGAAGGAGCTGAGCATAGATATCCTGATGGATGTCTAGCAAGAGCAAGAGGATTAGCAGATGATGATGAACAGCAAATTAACCGTTACAATTGGCAATCGCAATGCATTCAAGCGGAGCAGGGGTGCAACAAGAACTTGCCCCTGCGGCAACCACAAAGAACGCCTGCAACTTCAAAGCAAAATGGTTTAAGTTAAATATTAGACGGTATTTTAGACACTGCAATGCAATTACAGTGGGCGTGGCAATACAATTTGTACACAGTCTGTTGTGATTTGACATAAGTTGTTGATGTTTGTTTAGCTTTGAAAAGGGTATATTTATTTTGGTGAGGAGTTTGTAATGCACCTTAGTAGACCCCTTAAGATATATTTATTCTGAATCAGCATCAACAAGGGTGTCGATATATTTTATTTATTTATTTAATTAGTTTATAGTCGGACTAAGGTCAGTCGACTGTTTAAAAGTAAAAAAAAAAAACAATTAATAGTTATAATTAATAATTTTAAATTAAAAGTTAAATCTTAACTGTGAGACAAGAAAGAAAAAAGAAATTAATTGAATTGAATTTGATATAGCTAAGTCTCTCTGTCTGTCCATCTGTTGCCGCGCGAATTAGTCCCTCAGTTTTAGAGCTATCTTGATTAAATTTACTACACATGCTTCTTATTGCTGCAGTGCCAAAGCACTTGAGACTTTATATTAAATATAAATATTCATTCCATTTAATTTGCACAATTTTATACAACGGGTATTGGAAAAATAGTAGGAGATAAGAAACTGCAAGGGAATAAAAATTTCTTCTTTCTCATTATACAATTTATTTCTTTAAATTTATCTGTTTATCATATTTACTTTTTATCTCAACTGTATTTGTTAGCTCTTATTTTATAAATTATTAAAGTTTATTTTTAAATTTTTAAAAACATAACACATTAAACATTAAGCCAAACAAGCTTGGCTGGCTTTCTTCAGTTTGACATGTCCAATATGCACAAATTTTCAACAGGTCGGACTTGTCGGATAAACTTCTTCTTCCTCATTATACAATTTATTTATTTAAATTTATCTTTTTATCATATTTAATTATCTCAACTGTATTTGTTAGCTCTCATTTTATAAATATTTAAAGACTCTTTTTACATGTTTACTAACTTAACACATTAAAAATTAAGCAAAACAAGCTTGGCTTGGCTTGGCTTTCTTCAGCTTCACATGTCACAAACAGTTTTCACCTCAACTTGTCGACTTTTCTCTGGCAAACACATTAAATATTTATTTATCTCCAACATGTGCTTAACTAATTTTCGACTATTAACAGGGGAGGCATTCCACACGCATTTAAAATGCGTCACAAAACTTTGAACAATAAAAAAACAACAGCAGCAACACAGAAGGAGAGGAGGAGGAGGAGGGTGTGCTAAAGCGTTAAAAAATTGACTTGCAAGTAAAAGTAAAAACTTGGCTAAGCGTAAATAAAGCAAATAAACTTAGCAAGCCAACGCAACTAGCCAACAAGAAAGTCAACTTTACTAAGCTGCCCCTCAGCCTCATCCTGCTCCCCTTCTCCCACCCTCCCATTATTGGGCAGACAAACTTGCGTTCAAGTTGCTCTCGCTGAGACAGTTTACAGTTTGCTTAGCAGCCAAACAAAAAGCGAAGCATACAACGGGGCGTGTAGCAGCGGCTGTGGCGTTGTTTTTGGTGTGAATAATGTTGCTGTTATTTATGCCTCAATGCGCCACGCCCCTTGGCCCCGCTCAGCAGCAGCAGCAGCAGCAGCAGAGGCGGCAGCTGAAGAAATTGCAATTTCCACGCCCAAGTTTCTGGCACTTTCACTTTATGGCCCAGCACCGAGGCAACCCTAGCTGCCCTGCAACCTCCTTCTTTCTCCTTCTGTCCCACTGCTAGCCCCCCTTTGCTCTCCCCACAGGGAACCACCCTGAGCTGCTTTTTATTAAAAGTTTCTTGGCCAACAACAATGGGCACATTTTTTAAAGTGTTTTTTATTGTCGCGTTAACCGACCGCAACGACAGGGGCAGGGGCAGCAGCAGTAGGAGTGGGAGAGAGAGAGGGGTAGTGGGGCAGGAGTGGTGGGGTTTGCGGGGATCGCAAGGCTACGCAACTGACGCTAACTTTGCCTCGCTGCGTAAGTGTAAATTATTGTTAAGGTCAGAAAGTTTTACCCGACAATGTCTTGCTCTCAGTTTTGCTGTATTGTCTTCTCGCTCACACTGTCTTCAGCTTGCAAGTTTCTTTTTGACTAGTTTTGGGCTGCGCGCAAAAGTAGACTATAAGTTAATGCCGCCAACTAAGCTGAGGCAGAGGCAGCGACAGCTCTGCATAATTTTTGAGCACATTTCACTTAATTAACGGCAACCGAAATGCGTTAATAAAAATGCCACATTAACTTACAATTAACGCAGTCTGGCACGCTCACAGTTTTGCTGCACAGTGTGGCAAAGTGTAATAAACACGGCAAGTTCTTTAAATACAAATTTATGTGCAGCGAGAGAGAGAAGAAGAAACACTTTCACTGCTCTGCGCCTTAAGCTGTTGCCAGCCTCGCCTGCCTGCCTGCAAGTCCACCCAACCCCCGTCGGCCTCACTTGACATTTGAAATATGTTGGCGCATTTTATGTCGGTCAGGCTGGACCCAGGCTAGCAATTAAATGGCGCAGCCGGCAGGCAAAGCCGAAAAAGAAAAGAAGCAAGCAGAAGCGAAAGGTTTGGCTTTAAAGCCACCGAAGCTGGTATACACTGCCAGAAAATGTGGGGCAGTTATGAAAGAATGAACTAAAGTGACAAAAGCGCATTAAATATTCGTTTGTGTCTCTGTCTTTCTCTCTCTCTCTGTACGCTCTACTCTTTCTGCCTCTTTCTCTGTCTTTCTCCCTCGCTTTTTTTCGGACATCAAGAACTACTGATATAAATTCTAGTTGACAACTGTACTTTGGCCTCTCTACCAACTTGACAGAACTGTCGAGCACAACTGTACTTTATGGCACTCTCTCTCTATATGTGTGTGTGTGTGTGGCTGGCGTTGATGGCTTCACATGATTTGTAGCCGACAATTGGAGGTTCCTGAAAGCTCAAAGCGCAGTCAAAGAAAACCCTTACAGCCCTGGGCGGAGGGAATGAAGGGGAATGAAAAGACGCACTGTAAAGCGAGGCAGCATCAAACTTTAATGCTTCTCATAATATTTTCATGCACACAATGCGCAAAGGTTAAAAGTGCTACCAACAATAAATGCCAAATCAGCGAACATACTCACACAAAGTGGTGTGTATAGTAAGTTGTGTGTGTGTGTATGTCTGAGATATATTAATGGCTCAAAGAAATGAAAAGTTTTCTTGTATCGGCGTTGCTTTTCGAAATAAAAAAATTCGATTGAGTTCAGTCACGAGGAACGGTTTAGAATATAGTGATTGATTGTGCAGGGAATATTAGAATATCATTGGATATATATTTATACTATATGGGATATCTATTTATTCTATATAATGATTAACATATGTACTCAAATATATACAAATGGACTTAAATTGATTTTACTCAACTAGATTAGAAAGGTTTTCTGTTTAGCACTCACTCTTAAAGTCTTTACTTCACTGGTACTTAAATCTATATTATACTATTTAAATAATGATTAATTTGTATAATTTTCTTATGGTTTATAAAGTATATATGTACATATAATATATTTCTTCTGTTCTTACTTTAAAAAAAAGATTCACTTGATAAACTTATTTCCACCAGTCACCACTTTCTACTCTCGTTCACTGCTTTACTTGATCGTTTCTAATATATTGTTTTAAGATACATTTAGTATAGTATATAACTGTATATTATTATTAAATATCCTATCATATTAAATATCATTAAAGATCCCTTTTGTTTTTATCGTATTAATTGTTTTACTTTAATAAAAAGTTTAACTTGAAAAGCTCGTGATATTAAGCTTTTCAAGTTAAACTTACAAGTTAATAGTACACTTCTTTATAGTTCATTGTTATATGAAATATATAGTTTAATATATGGTATATAATATAATGTAGTATGTATGTATGTAATATGTATTTATATACACTTGTATACTGTGTATGTAAATCCATATATCATTATAATAGATTCCATTAGCATTTACCATATTAGTTGCCTGACTTTAATCTAGAGTTTTTTCAAACAACTTCACTATAACATTCACATTCACTGTGACTGCTTCCCTTCCACGCATCTCTATAAGTCTGAGGCACTACACGTGTCCATACAATGGCGACTGGCAACTGGCAACTGGCAACTGCCATATGCCATTTCGTTTTGTGGCCGACTTTGAGTGCGCAACATTTCTCAAGGGTTATACAAAAGGGGCTCGAAAAGGGTTCTGCTGATTGTTGTTATTATTATTTTGCAGTGTGTGTGTGTGAGTGTATGTGTGAGTAAGTGTGTTTGCTGGTGTGGGAGTGTGCTCCATTGAGTTATATGCGATACAGTAAACAAACAAACAAACACGGATTGAGAAAAAGCAAATTGATTGTTGCATTGCACAGGTTTACCCACATTCCCATCTCTCTCTACAACCCCCCCCTCCCCTCTTCCACCGCACTCCTTTGAGGTTGCTGCGATGCCTGTCAATAGGTTTGCAATTTGAGATCATAAAAATTGATGTGCCCTTAACACAAAGCGAATATGGTGGGCAGAAAGGGCATGAAGGGTATGCGCTGCCTCTATGTGAAGTGAAGTGATTGGCAACGCTGCTGCTGCTGCTGTGTGTGTGTGTGTGTGTGTGTGGGTATTGGTGGGTATAAATATCAGTGCCACCTTGCCACACGGTGGCAGCAACGTGTAGTTGAGCGTGAAACGTAGAATTTATTATGTTATCGCTTCAGCGATTTACTTTATCGATTTCACAATCAGGCAGCTTCAGCCCACTAACACACACACACACACACACACGGCTCAACACTTCGACCTCTTCGCCCTTCACTGCCCCTTTCCTTCTACCCCCTTTCAAGCGCTGCGAGCCCTTTTTGACGTTGCTTTTCCCCAGATAATTTGCAGTCATGTTGTTGTTTGTATCAGTAAATATGTTTGTGTGTGTGTGCGAGTGTGTGTGTGTGTGTATTTGTTTGTTTGTCTTGGCGTTTTAACGTTGTCTGCTCTTTGCCCGTAAAGGGGCGTGGCAGGGCAAATGCCTGTGGCAGTGTGGCAAATATTTTTATTTGTTTAAAATTTAAGTCAGCCCAAAAAGTGAGTTGACTTCCCACAGACGCCCACGGCGCCCTGAAGTAGCACATTATCCTGGGCGAGGATGGCAAATAATAACCGATTTATTTATCGGAACTGGCATTTGTTTGTCATTTGTTGAGCTATTTACAATTGAAAAAAATTGTTATTTTTTATTATAAACTATTTGCTGAAAGCTGAGAGAGATTGCTCATCAGAGATTGCATATATTTCTTAATTTAAATTCGAATTAAACTTATATAATGAATTAAAATTATTGCAGTTGTTCTATTTTGTATCGACTACAGAAGTATAGCAAATTAAATAATACTATAATAATAACAAACTTTAAAATATACTCAGAAAGAAACCAATTGCAGTTAGTCTGAAATTGAAACAATTATTGCATGACATAGAGGGCTATTAATGATATTGTTTGTAGAATAGTTGATAGTATTTTGAAGTCAATTTTTTACAAAATAGTGGATTGTATAAAAAATAATTTTAAATACTAAATACTGCACAATATTACTACTAAATTCTGCTCAATCAAAAAGTCAAATTCAATTCAATTAATTTCTTTTTTCTTTCTTTTCTCATAGTTAAGATTTTACTTTTAATTTAAAATTATTAATTATAACTATTAATTGTTTTTTTTTTACTTTTAAAAAGTCGACTGACCTTAGTCCAACTATAAACTAATTAAATAAATTCCCTTAGCTAATTAAAGTACTTCTTTAAATACTTTAGTTAGCCGCACAATTCCGCTGCTGCTGCTCCTGCTTGAACACTTAACTTCGCTCTTCATTTGTTCAATTCTTTTACCTGTTCTCTGTCGTATCATCACGTATTATCAGCGCTTTCGGCAGACTATGCATTTTTAATGAGCAGCCCAAGTTTGCATTTCTACTTTGATGTAGGCACAAGAAGAGTTGCCAGGGAGGACACATCAATAGGCAATTTGCCAGCTAAGTGCTTGCTGTCAAATCCCCCGAATTATAATATAATTTCTTTACTTTCTTACTCACTCACTCTCTCTCTCCCTCTCTCTCTCTCTCTCCTCTCTCTGTCGTTGCAGGTAAGCGATTTGGTTGATGCAAATTTGATGATGGAAAAAAATTCAATCAACTTGGCGGCGTGTTTATTTTTAACAAGGCCGAGGGGCAGCTGCGAATTGAGCCGCAGGACGTGTCCGCAACCCTCGTCCTGTCACTGAATTGATAATAATTGGATTAGCGCATCACTGTGTAAGGGGTGAGGGGAGCGAGCGCTCGCAAGTTAGGGTTAATAGTGCCCCAAGGCATACGCCACGTTGCACACGCAGCGAAGCAGCCATGTGATACATACATACAACCGTTTAGTGGGGCATTGTGTGTGTATAAGGGGCTGTGTGTGTATTTAAGGGGTGTGTGTGCGTGTAAGGGGTGTGTGTGGCTTCCCTCGCTGTGCAAAAATATTTCGCTTGCCATATTTTTCAATATTTTTGCGTGGGGCAGCGCGTTGCGCTTCAGCAATTTTACAATTTATATGGCCAGACCGGGCCAGGGCAAAACAGGTCGAGTCGACCTAAATGTGTACACACTTGCGTGTGTGCGTGTGGTTGTTGTGGGGTATTTTGGGCAAGTTTATGCGCCCTACAGTATTCATCACTTAATTTCCACGTGCCGGCAACGCTGCTGCTGCTGCTGCTGCCATTGCAAAATTTATGACTTTACGCGACGTTGTCGTCATGGACTTAGTCCTAGATCCAACCACACACATACACAAACACACACTGTATATATATATCACAGCCACACGCACTATGCGCATACAAAGTTGTCAACTTTTAAAACCCCTTCGGCAAAATTGTGTTGCCGGCGTTTGCCAGCTGTCAGCGCATAAATAGAATTATGTCAGCTAATTGAATTTGCTGTCGACTTGACATGGATTTATGCACTAATGCAGTTTCAGCTGGGTAGTAATCAAATTTCTCTACAGTTTGCCAGCCTCCCTCCCTCTCTCCCACTCTCCCCTGCCACAGTTGGTAGCAAGTTGTTGAGTAGTTTGTGGCAGCTGTTGGTCATGTTGTTGCGCATTGTTGAGAGTGCAAGTTGGAGTTGATTTCTAAGTGAGCTTCTCACTTGCACTCAACAGACAGTTCACATTGGTGTTCAGTTCTTAACTGCACCTCAGATTGCTCAATTGGCAATTTATTGGCAGTATTCATAAACAATATTCACATGTGATGAAGTGAAAAATAGAATAAAACTCACAACTTTACACTGTGCTGTGCTTCATCAACGTCAACACGCAGAGACTTTTAAACTGTCATTTGTCTTGTGGCTGTGGTTGCAGCTGTGCTTCATAATGATCTCTCTCTCTCTCTCTCTCTCTCTATCTATCTCTCTCTCTCTCTCTCTCTCTCTCTCTCTCTCTCTCTCTCTCTCTCTCTCTCTCTCCTCTGTCTCTATCTCTCCTATCCCCCTCTTTGATTGATTTTGTGGTCATGTCTGGCTGTCGATACGAAGCGCAACAAACAGATTTACACAGCCTGCGAGAGCAACTGAAACTCCAAAACGTTTATGATGAACCGCAGCACAAAAATAATAAAGAATTTCGGTTGCTCTCTCTGTGTGTGTAGGGGGGGGGGAGAAGGAGAAGCAGGGTTAACTGCGTGGCTTTACGTAAATCAACCAAATGTTGCCTGGTTCAAGTTTGGTTGCAATTCAATTTGTGCGCGTTCAAACCCCCCCAAAGAATCATGTAGCGCAAATTGTACACAATTATATTTGTTATGCCATACACCCGCATAACAGACCCGCACACACACCCGCAAACACACAGCCGCACGCACACCCTCGCAACGCCCCCCGCAACGCACAACGATTGCTGAAATGAGCATGAAATCTATCGAAACGTAACGAATTGTATCGAACGTGCCTAACTGTTAATGCGGTTATAATACGCCAGCGGATTATCATTGATTATGGATATGATTGTGCGTATGTGTGCGTGTGTGTGTGGGCTGGCCCTGGATACGGCCAGACACAGCAAAATAACTGTTTGTTGTGCGACAGAGGAACTGGCAGTGAAACCATTGCTGACTCTGCCGTGCTTATAAAAGTTTCTTCTCCACTCTCGCTCTCTCTCTTTCTCTTTCTCTCTGCCTCTAGGCATAGACATAATTTCAATTTTCATTTTGTATTAATGTCAGTGTGTGTGTGTGAGGGTACCGCAGTGCTGTGTGTGTGTGTGTGCTCCAGTTGCGGGTTATATATGACTACAAAATGCGGAATTGGCAAATTCCCAGGAGCGCGCTTTAGATGATAGCTGCAAATAGAAGGACAATGCTAGTTATGAGCATAACCCAGCAACGAGTGTGGACAACGGCTGGTGGGGGGAGAGCAATAACAGGCGTTTCTATATGTGTGCGCCGTGCTGTGTTGGGCAATGCAAATTTATTGAAATGTTTCTGTTTCAGTTGCGCAAAAGTTGTAGAAGTTTTTGAAAATATTTGAATTTTTGTTTGCAAATTGCCAAAGTTGAACAACATAAATAAATCAAATTTAATAGAATCAGTAATAAGTTTAAGATTTACTAAATCTCCTGATCTGATTGGGCTTCTGGGCAATCCGCAACGGATCATTTTTTTCTCACAGTTAAGATTCAATTAAATAAAACAAATTTAAAAAACAATTAAATAAATAAATAATACAATTTATATATGTATATCATCCTGTAAGAAACAGTTGTTAATTTACATTTAGCGCGACCCTTCGGGCTCTCTTTGCGTTGCAATTAGCGCAAGTGATTGAATTAATTCCATAATTAAAAATCAAATAATTCTTCTTTTCCTTTTTCCACTGTTTCCTTCTTTATTTGCAACTTCGTTCCTTCAGCAGTTTCGTAAGCTGATAATTTGCACTCAAATGGTTTTTAATTAAAAATAAATACAACTTCAATCAATTACGCCACGCCCAATTTAAATTGCAAATCAAAATCAGAAAACTGAAAAAAAGAAAATGTGTAAAATCTGTGAAAAATCTGTGAAAAATCTCCAGCGGCGAGACGAGGCCATTAAGTAAAACAATCAAATTGCCAAGTTAGCCGCAGCAGCCGCAAGAAAAACTCATCGCCGGCAAAAGGAATTTAATAATGGCAGGCACTGTAGCTACAGACAGTGCGGCCATCAAATGTGGCTGGCAAATGCAAAATACAAACAGATTGCGTGCTGTGTGTTGTCTTGTGGTAAGGCGCGGAGAGGGGGGAGGGTGGAGTTCAAACTCCAAAATGAAGGTGGCCACTTCCGGCAAAGATGGCGGACAAGACGCGCCGCGGCTCGCTGTTGCGTGCTTAATTAAATGATCATCATTTGCGCGCAATCAACGCACAAATAAATTTTCCCTCTTGCTATTTCTATCCTTCTTCCCTCTCTATCTCTCTCTCTTTCTGCTCTCCATCTCTCTTTGTGCCTAACCCGCGGCGCTTTTTGGGTAGTTTGTTTGTTTGGCTGGTTTCCGCTTGAAATTATACGCCATTCCCAGTCGTCTTTTGTTGTTGCTGTTGTGTGTTGCTGCTATCTTAATTAATTCCTAATTTCGTTCTAGACAACATTCGCTTTGACTCCTTTTCGCATCTTTAATTGGAAATTCCCCTACAAGGCGCATGAAACGAAGAATCGCTCTTGCCTTGTTGCCAGCTTTTATGGCCCCAAACTCTCTTACTCTCTCCCTCACTCTCCCTCCCTCCCTCTCTTTCTCTCTCTCTCTTTCTGCACTGCCAGCTGTTGGCCATTTGACAGCGCAGGGGCAGTGGGAAGGTGGGCGTGTTTTATTCATTTGCATATTGCTTTCGCACTCGGCTTTGTTATGGCTTTGTTTATGCCTTCGTATTACGCTCTTCTTTATTGCCTCTCACTTCAATTGTTGTGCATAAATTTGATTGCAGCGCTGAGCCAGAGCCTGTCAATTAGCTGACCATTTCGACGGGGCCATCAAAGTGAAGTACTGCGCAACAAGATTTCAATTTCTACTTCAATTTCAATTGACAAACTTCCTCCAGGCAACATTTGTAGAACAACAATAACAACCGACAGACATACGACAGCAAGTTGTGCGAGTAGTTTATAGCTTAATTAGCTTTTAATATTTATGGCTGTGCCACACACTCACACACACATCGCATACGCCCCATTTGCCTGTGAATTCAATCAAATATTTAGCTATCATTTTCATGCATAATCAATGCCAATGCATGCCCCCTTCCCTCTCTCTCTCTCCTGTGCTGCATTTGTAATGCGTGTGTCTATCTCTCTCTCTCTGTCTCTCTGGGGGATTATCCATATGCATATATCATTTTAATGCCGTTTTATCCACAATATTTGCTGGCTCATTTAATATGCCATAATTTAATTCAATTCACAATTTTTAACGCAAGCAGCTCTGGCAAAAATGCGCAAATGTCATTAAGTCAAACTGTATTGCAGATTGCAATTATCAGACAGAGAGGGAGAGGGAAAGAGAGAGAGGGAGAGGAAGAGAGAGAGAGGTATATGCGTATCACTTATGCATTCAGCTCAGCTCATAACGTGCTCTCAGTCTGGTTCTGTCTAAGCAATTAGCCCACTTTCTGTTTCTGTGTCTATTTCTGTTTCAGTTTCACATTCAGTTTCAGTTTCGAGCAAATTAGTTTTACATACTGCAGGTGCGGCAATGCGATTACTAAATAACTCGATTAGTCGCAGAGTGGCAACTGCTAACTGGCTCCCAGGTCAAGTGAAAGTTATCAAGAGCTGCTTGAGTAGAATTGAGTGCATCTCAATGAGATAAACACATACGTAAAAAGGCTTGTTGAAAGTTGCATGCAGTTCGGGTTAAGTAGAGCGCAATGAGAGATGAGATATGAAGGGATACTTTATACATATTCTATGTCTCTATTTAGTCTCTCTCTCTCTCTCTCTCTGTCTTGCTTCTCCTTTTCTGTTGTGATCTACAAGTACTCTTGTCTTTATATTAATGTATATTATATTCTTTACTGTATTACACACTATCACTCAATATTTCCTTCCCTGCCTTCCTAGCCCTTTCTTTATTGAATTCTCTTGATTGAATTCTTTTGATTGCGCTCTCTCTCTCTCTCTCTCTCTTTCTCTCTCTCTCTCTCTTTCTCTCTCTCTCTCTTTCTCTCTCTCTCTCTTACTGTCTTTCTACTACCTACTATATCTTATTTAGTTAGCTTTATGCTGCTATATTCTGTTTTATCTTTCACTTTTCCGCTGCCGACCCTTGTAGTTGAGTCGTCTGAGGCGTTTGACTTTTTATACAGGGGTTCCGGGTTCGAATCACGGGGGAGGGCATGGTTTTTCAAAAGCAAGGCAAAGCTTGCCAAGACAATTGTTCCTACTTCACTATATCAAAATATAGTGGTTGGTTAGTCCCATGTTAAGATACGATATTATGATGTATGGATTCTTCACTTAATAATTTAAAAAAAAAAAAAAAACACTTTTCCGCTGTCTTTCCCTATCTTTCCCTATACCCGTCTTTCTATAGCAATTCACGTATTTCTCTCTCTTACTCTCTCTCTCCCTCTCTATATATCTCTCTCTGTCTTTCTCTTTCTCTCTATCTCTCTCTTTCTCTTCTTCTGCCCTGTCTCCTTCTTTCTCTCTTCCTCTCGTCTTTCTCCACTCTCCCTTGTTGTTTACTATTCTTCCCAGCTCACTTCTAACTCTTACTCTTAACCCTAGACCATTTAACACTATTCACCTCTCGTTCTAACAACTTTCAAGTTATCTTAATACTCTGCAGATGAACATAACACTTAAGTGACACTTTCAGCTCAGTGTTATAGGCAGATATACCACATATACCATATATATTAGCCGAGATAACCCATCGCATCACATCGCTTCACATTTTGCTGCCTTTGCACATAAGTTGCCTCTCTCTACGGCTCTCTTTTTATGCTTGTTATGCCACACGCCCGCTAAGTGCGCCCCTGGGTGTGATTATCACATACAACACACGCCAACACACACACACACCCACGCACACCTCTTCAACGCCACAAAAGACTCAGGCATGTTTCGGTTTTAGCATTTCAACTGTCAATAAAAATTATATAAAAAAAACCCAAAAAGGATGAATTGTAAAACGAAAAAAGTTGGAAAAAAACCAAAAATTCTATTAAAGCTAATTCCTGTTGCAAAAAAAAACAACAAAACAAAGCGAAAGCAACAACAACAACAGCAACAACAATTGGCTTGAAAAGCAAAACAAGTCATAAAGATAAAGGACATTTATGGCGCAACATTGTGCGAATCCTTCGCCCCAAAAACAACAGCAACACGCAGTGAGCAACTGTGGGAGTAAAGCCAAAATTAGGTTAACGTCAGTCTCTCTCTCTCCCTCTCTCTCTCTCTCTCTCTCTCTCTCTGTCTAGCTCCCTCTCCCTCTCAACTGCTACTGCATATGTTTTGACAACAACAACAATGAGTACATAAAGTTGCGACTATCTATTGTTTTTGTGCCCTGGCACAGTTTACAGTTTAAAGTTGTGTTGAGGAAAGAAACTGAAAGGGAGATGTGTGAGCAGAGAGGGAGAGTAGGAGGAGAGAGAGGCAGAAATAGGGAGGGGCAAAGGAGGGCACAGGGAAAGCAAACAAATGTCGCCTTTTATCGCTAAACGACGCCTAAGTGAGGCCCGTCTGGCCGTGCTGCTCTGCCTCCCCCCCTTCTTGCCTGCTGCCACCCCTCGGGGCACATTAGTCGACAAACGACATCGATATCCTTTTTTTTTTTTTTTTGGCTGAGTTCCTTTTGTTAATGTCGCCACAGCCGGAACCCAATTCGCCCAAATTCGCTCGCTTTTCATTTTCATTCAAGAGGGAAAATTTCACAATTTGCGGTTTGCTTTGCAATTTTGGCCTTTTTGAAAGAAAAAATTAACTGAAAGCCGCCAATAAATTTCAACGAAATCTATTAAAATCCCTAAAAAGCAGAAAAGAAGAAAGGGAGAATGCGAGAAGGGGAGAAGGGAAGAAAATAGAATTAATTAAAATTAATTGCCAGGAACATATTTGCCTTTGCTCTGCTCAGCTTTATTGCTGAATTGCGGGAATTTCACAATCTTTGTTGTGCAAGCTCTGATTACATTTCACTCTTTCACTCTTTGTCTACCTCTCTCCCTCTTTTTACCACTCCCTCTCTCTCTTCTAATAAAAACATTTGTGCTACACAATACACAAAAGGGAGCAAAATGTGAGGCAACTAATACATGAAATATCAAACAAAAAGCAAAGTTGACCCACTAGTAAACCACACACACACACACACATGTGAGTAACCATGTGTGCATCTATACCTATTTGTGTGTGTGTGTGTGTAGGTGGTTGCTGTGGTCGAGAGGTGCCTCTGCTGCTGCTGCCGTAAGCAAAGGTCAAGATAAGCCAAGCTGATGAAGTCTGTTGTTGTCAGATTGAGTCGTCAGTTTGCCCAGTTGGCAGTTATCCCGCATATCCGTAGTAGAGAAAAGTGAAAAGGGAATCGACAAAAAACTAGTAAAAGATGAGTTCAAATTGAAAATTCCAACTAAAAAATGCACAGATTGAAAGTGGAAGCTTTCTACGATAGAGAAGTTTGACTAGAAATTGCATAAATTCTTTTCATTATATATTAATTCCCCTTTAATAATCATTTACAAATCAACCTTTAATACAACCCCAACCTCATTTGGAATTAAAGAAACTGTTGCTAGTTTTCTCTTCTTTTCATTCTGCATTTCAATTAAAGGCTCGCATTCCTTGCCCCAGGGCAACGGCGCAGTCAGTTAACAACTTGCAACTTGACTGGCAAGAGAAACTACATACAAATGTACATATAAATACATATATATATATATATATATATATATATATATATGTATTTGTATTTGTATAAATATGTTTTCATTCCTTTGCGGTTCTGCCATCAGCTGCCTATAAGTATTTTCCGCTTTTCTCTATTGAAAAATGCAAATTTTTGCACAACTTGCGGCGCGCGTCTGCCTCGAATTCCAGTTTGTTTTTTTGTATTTTCTGTTTGTATTTGTAGTTTTATTTTATATTCTCTGTTATTCTACTTTATT
The DNA here is from genome assembly GCA_018903425.1 of Zaprionus nigranus. Lineage (NCBI taxonomy): Eukaryota > Metazoa > Arthropoda > Insecta > Diptera > Drosophilidae > Zaprionus > Zaprionus nigranus. Next base: position 2,966,502 of record JAEIGD010000011.1, on the reverse strand, counting down.
TCTGATCCCTTTTATTTTGTTAGTATTGCTGCAACTTTTGTGCGGCTGCTGCTGCTGCTGGTGTTGATGTTGCTGATGTTGCTGCTGCTGTTGCTCGGTTGGGCTGAGGTCAAACTAAGTTCGAGGCCTTTTGGGGTTTGCTTAAATTGCCCAAATTGTTACCATAAATAGATATTGTAACTATTTCCATTTGTCAGGTATTTACGGAGAAACAGTTAGACGAGAAATGAAGACTCATTTGAGCTTCGCTAAACGTACGCTAGATGGCGTACCAGCTGCTCTGCTGCAGTTGGCAATTCAGATCCGTGCGTCGTCTGCCATGTCTAACATTCTGTTTGCATTGCAATTCCTTTACGGTCTGCTGGGCAACAACATGCCATGCCGGCAGCAGCAACAACAGCAGCAACAACAACAGCAACAACAGCAGCAACAACAACAACAGCAGCAGCAGCAGCTACAACAGCAATGCAATCTGCAGTTGTTGACGTGCTTACATTGTTGCTGCTGCTGCTGCATAAATATGCTAAAAATGTAAATACTGCAAAAAATATTTCACAAGCAACTAGGACACACATACATGCATAGGCTAACACACTCACATTCACACACACACACTCATACACACACACACGCACACTCACACACACGCTCACTTACACAGAGCACTTGAATATCCAACGGGCTTCATTTCAATTTGACACACGGCGTATGCGTAATATTTGAGATGCCCTCACACAAGCCCAGAACACACACACACACACATTCACGTACACACATGCACGCATGCTTACATACACATACCCTATGCAAATTGAGTGCATTATTAATGCAATTTGATTTGACCGAGCGGCGTTTAAAATAAAAACGATTCGGAAGAAGTGAAATCAAAATTGACAAAGAACATAAATATAAATCGATTGCATATTGTAGTTACTTTCATATATATGTATATGTGTGTGTGTGCTTCTGCTTGTGTGTGTTTATGCTTGTGTGTTTGTGTATATGTTTCTAGTTTGTGTGCCTTTCTGTCTCGAGGGTGCAGCGTGTAAACAAAAAGTTTTTTTAAGACCTCAGTAAGATAAGCGCTCAAGTGTGTGGAGAGTTCCGCTCTTCTATGTGTGTGTGTGTGTGTGTGTGTGTTTTGTGTGTTGTGTGCGCTGCATATGTATTTGTGTGCGTTGACAGTTTACATGGAGCGCAGAGCAAAGTTTCAAGAGTTTAGCCAACAAAACTGCCAAAGGAATTACAAGTACACACACAGCGAGTGAGAGAGACAGAGGGAGAGGGTAGAGAGGGAAAGAGAGAGGAGAGAGAGGGAGAGAGAGAACCCATACTCAGTGGCAGAAAGCCAAAAGCGCCACGCGGTCGCCTGATTACAAAAAACTTTGAGCTGCTCTTCTGCTTCTACAACTGCTGCTTGTGCACCTTCCACTTCCTTGCTCCTCTTCTGCTTTTGCTTCTGCTTTTGCTTCGCAGGTACACGTCAAGTTCTGCAACTTTGATTAAAAATTCCACTAATAAACAAACAAAACACGCAAACAAACAAATAAACAGAGCAATGCCATTCCCCAGTTACCTTTCTCTCTCTCACTCCTCTCTCTCTTCTTGTCTCTGTGGCTCCACCTAGCGTTGTCAGCGTGCAAGCAGGGTATTATATAGAGTGGGTTGCGTGATATGTGGGGAAATAGTTGGGGAAGCAAAATAAATCGCTGAGTGATGAATAAAATTGACAAAGGTTAATGGTTTAAAATATATCTAAAAATTGCAATATTTTGAATGTTTGGCAGTTGTTTTTAGTGTGAAAAACATTTGTGAGTGTTTCAAAAATATTTAAAATACTTCTGACTGTTTTAAAAATATATTTTAAATTACCTGCAAGTTTTTATGTTTTTATTACAACAGAAACATGCGCTTGATAATTTATAGAAATGTCTGAATGAATTCTTACATCAACTGTTTCATCCACTCTTAAGCCGTGGCAGTTGTGTTTAGTCTTGAAAATATTTGTGCGTGTTTTAAAAATATTTAAAATTCTTCTGACTATTTTAGTAATATATTTTAAATTATCTGTGAGTTTTTATGTTGTTAATACAACAGAAACAGCGCTGATACTCTTTAAAAATGTCTCTATGAACTCTTACATAAACTGTTTCATCCACTCTAAGCCGTGGCAGTTGTTTTAATTCTGCAAAAAATTGGTGTGTTTCAAAAATATTTAAAATACTTCTGACTGATAAAAAAAATATATTTTAAACTACCTGCAAATTTTTATGTTGTTAATACAACACAAACATGCGCTTGATACTTTATAAAAATGTCAGAATAGACTCTTATATCAACAGTTTTCATCTACTCTTAAACCACACACGTGTCACGTTGCATCACGCACGTGTCACGTGACTCACGTTGCCATCGCTAGCTGGTTACCTGAAGACGCTGCCCCAAAACTTTTGGGACGCTCAATAAACATTGCGTTTAACAAAACTTTGTTTTTATATAACGCTTCTTTTTTCGTTAGTTGCTCTTTGCACTGCACTTGTGTGTCCACGTGTATGCTAGTGTCAGTGTGTGTGTGTGTGTGGGACCACCATTTTGTTGTGTAAACTTGTTTCATGCGAGCAACATGGGAGAGGTGGGGAAAGCGGGGAGAGAACTGAAGCTGAAAGTTTGTCGAGCTGCTGTTGCAGCCATTTTGTAAATTTTATGTGTATTATATTTGCAAATTTGCCTTGTTTATTTATGCGCGAGAGCATAATGCACACACACACACACACACCATGCATGCTACATACATATGCAGGGAATTTGGGGCTATTCGTGTGCGCGTGTGTGTGTGTGCATAATGCAGCCGCCATTGTTGAATTTTGCACTTTAATTGCGATTGCAGCCCTGGCAACAATGAATTAGCAAATTGATTAATTAAATAAATGGCAATTAAGTCGGCAACACGCCAACTTGCTCAGCTGTGCTGTGTGTGTGTGTGTGTGTGTGTGTGAGAGAGGGCTCACTAATTGCATATTTAATGCTTTTTAGCGCTATACTTGACTTATTAATTGATGCACAATGCATTTGCTTCGACTAGAAATACCCTGGAAATGAAGAGAAGGCAAACAGAGTCTGAGAAGAGTGTGGACAGCCGGTATAGGGTATTTTACCTCCGTTTACTTGCACACTATCATTGTTTTGCTGTTGTTGTTCTCTTTCAAGCAGCAAATGCTAATTAATTTCACTTGCTTCACTGCAAGGTCTAAATTAGTTCAACAACAGCAATGAGTAAAGAGGATGTTCATCCCAACGAATTTAGAAATTTTTATTGCATTTGGCAACAACAATAACGAAAACAACAACAACAACAACAACAGCAATAACAACAACAACAGCAACAGTAACAACAACTAATCACACTAATTAACAGCAAAATTTGCAGTATTTCCTGCTTTCGATACGTTTATTAAAATTTAATTTTAACAAATTTCAATTTGAATTTTGAATTTGAATTGAATTGGTTTCCAATAAATAAAGTTCAACTATGTACGATATATGGCAATTAGTTTAGCATGTTGAAGCTCTTAAATGAAATTTACATATAATATTTTATCTCGTTTGTCAAACATTTTTATCTCGTTCTTTGCAAAAGGCATTTTGGGAATTTTCGCAGAAATACTTTTGAATTCACTTCAAACATTTGCTCGCTGCTCTTAAATGTCAGTTTGCTTTCTTGCAAGACATTTAGCATCACTCAAGAGTCAGCGGCATGCACAGCGCACTCAGACATGCACACACACACACACACACTCACATGCACACAGACTCTGACGCGCACTCACATTTATTATATTATGAATGTCTGGCACATACTCGTCGTATACTTGATACTTGAATTGTGCTCACTATTCGAATTGCTGTCTGCAATTTGCTAACATTTTCAGCTGCTGAGTGGCAGAGACTGTGAGGGGGGAGGGGGCACTTTCCATTGGCACTCGGAGTGCCCATTTTGAGGCACTCAAGACGGTGCTGGCTCACCCTGGCAACGCATACATCAATCGATGTGATGAGAACTTGAAGAGGAACTTTGGCAACTTTTTTGCCGCCTACTTGTTTTCCCTCTGCTTCGATCTCACTTCCTCTGCTTGCCCCTCTTCATCCTCTGCCTTTGCGTTTTATTTGTTTTACAATTTTCTTCAATTATTTTAATGCAACAAATATGTCGGCGTATTTCGTGCTCAAAGGAATTTTTCCAGTTTCGGCTCAACGTTTCTTTCTTTTTTTTTATGACTTTTACTTTTTTGCCAGTTTACGACACACGCACACCCACATACACGTGTAAGGCAAACTGTGTCACTGTGTAAATGAGGGGGAACAAGTCAGAGGGGGGGGGCGGGGGTGTGGTTGCAAGCTGCTGGCGACGTCGCTGACTTGCCACAAGAAATCAATCAAATATTGCCGCAACAAAAACAAGCAAAGTAAAGCAGGAATAACAAAAGGCGCACGCGATGCTCATCAATTCGTCCTTATATAAGTTCTCCTCATATGTGAGGTATGTAGGTGTGTGTGTGGGAGTGTTGTGTGGTGTGTTGTGTGGGTGTGCCTTGTCAGTCTGGCTTTTGTGTTTGCTTAGTGCAATGCAAACAAAGGACAATGCTGCCTGACGTGCACTGTAACTGTGAGCTGCAGTCAACTGTCATTGCACTCTTTGCTTCTCCCTCTCCTTCTTCTCTGTTCCTTCCCTCCTCCATTCCCCTGCCACTGTCACTGCTAAGCTTGTTGCTCTTACTGACACTGCCTGTGCAGCTAACACGACTGACACACTTTTCATGCTACAATAAGCCATTATAATGAATGTAACCAGACAGACAGTGCCAGAGAGAGAGGGAGGGAGACAGCATAAGCCCAAATACTAACACACATACAGAGACAGACTCTCACTGGCTATAGGCAAAAGTTAGAAAATAAAACCAAAAACGAAATGAAACTAGCAAATGCTGCTGCTGCTGCTGACTTCGTAATGCTCTTTGTGATAGATGTTCCAATGCATTTTCATCCATCACAGAAAGCACGAAATAAGCTGAATGGAAATGTGCCTCATGAATGAAGACTCGTGTGTGTAAGTGTGTGTGTGTGGGGCTCTTGCATAATTACCCAATTGTATCTACAGTTGCCAACAAGGACAATTGCACCAAGTTAACCTCGAAGAAAGACGAGGCAAGTCAACAGACGCACGATAAGCATCATGAATATAGAACGAGAGAGAGAAAGAGAGAGCGGAGGGAGGGAGAGAGGGAGGGAGGTATGCAGCCTGTTTGTATCATGAGCTTACCTATTATTATTTACAACTTGACCAGGCCTGCGGCTTGAGGAGCTCAAGTAATTGGCACTGAGACGTTAGCACAATGGGCCACACGCCACAAGAAGATAAATGACAGATGGCAGATGGACAGCAAGAGCAGGAGCAGGACAGACAGACAGACAGACAGACAGACAGTTAGTTGTGTAGGGATGGGCTGGACAAAAGGAGCTTAGGAGCACCCTCATTTGTCACGTGATTTTATAAACTGCAAATCTTGCGAGCGTGTGTTGCCATCGTCTTGTTATGTTGCTGGTCAATATTGCTTGTAATCCCTTTGAGCCTCTCACAAACACACCACACACACTGTACACACACACACTGGCACATCAATATGGGCGCACAGAAGTGACAACTCTACTGCCAGCTTGTTTGTTTGTCTACATAATTGCCCCGACAGGGATGATGAGCGGAGTGCAAAGGGAAGGATAGGCAGGGAAAGGAAAGGGCGACTGATTGGGTGTCTCATTTGCCTAAATGCCGCATTGTTGGTCTTAGCCTCTAGGCCAGGCTTAAGCCGGTTGGCTGTCAATATAGGGGATTGTTAGCTCTCTCTCTCTCTCTGTCTCCCCCTCTCCCTTTGCACACATTAATTATAAAAGATACGACCCAAAACTGAAGCCACAAAATTGCAGTTGGCATTAGTTGGATGAGCACAAGTTGACAGTGCTCTCCCTTGACTATGCTTTCCCCCTCCCTTTATTAGTTACCTATGCTCTGCCTTCTTCCTGCTCTTACGTTAGTTAAAGTAATGTCTAAATTACAGTTGGAACTGCAGCTCGAGCTGCCTGTCAATTTGGCTTGACTGTCTAAAAACTTTGAGTGAGCTGCAGGCAAAACAAACGACGTTAACTTCAGGTTTGAAGTAACTTGATATCTTATCTTCTTCTTGCTATACAGATCGAAATTACTATTATCACGAGCGTGCACCCCCTGCTCTACTTTCGGCAAACTGTCAACATTTTGGTTGCTGTATTGAGCGCATGAAATGCCCCACATATATTTTATTTTTTCTTTGCATATGTGGCGTAAGCTCGCAGCTCAACATTCTTAATATCTTTCACAAGAGAGTGGAGGGAGACAGAGGGGGGGGGAGAGGAAGCAGTGTGTGACAATGTCGTAGATTTCCAAATGCAGCGCACGAGTTTTGCATTTCAAAACGGCTGCAGCGGGATTTTCTGATTGTCTCTGTTCGTTGCTGACTCTCTTTCTGCATCTACAACTCCTTTGCTATCTCTATCTCTTTCACTCACTCCTTCATTCTCTCTCTTTCTTTTTCCCTCTTTCTTTATTTTTGCTTTAAAATTAAATTGGGTCTTGCCTTGGCCTGCAGCTGCTTCGCTCTCTTGCATTAAATTACAGTTGGCATATATTGCGCATACGCCTCGTTGGCCAACAAAATTAGCAGATTGCAAATATTTATACGGCTTCAAATGATATACATGACATGTGTATGTGTGTGTGTGTGTGTCAGCCTGTCTATCAACTGTTGTTTGCACAAGGCAACCGAAAACTTTGCTATAGCATAAAAATCACGCATACGCCAGGTGCCTGCACACTTTCTGTGCAATGTATTTATAGCGTGCCCCTTCACTGCTCTCCAGGTATGTGTCTGACTGTGTGTATGTGTGGTGCGTGTGAACTGACAAGCCAATTAAATCTGACATACATAATTAAGTGATATTGCGTCGCCCAAGGCGGCAGTTGAAATATTAAACGTCCAGGTGAATTGCATTTTTAATTATCCATCGAAAAGGAATTTATTACCGCATTGTTTGTCCCTCTCTCCCGTCAGCTGTCTAAACTTATGACTATTTTAATTATACCATAATTATGCAATCAATGAGACATGAAATGCCAAGGGATTTATGTGAGAAACAAGTAAAGGAAGATTCTATTTTGAATATGTTTAAAACAGTCAATGAAGAATGAAGTAAAATGTAAATAATATTAATTTATTAAATACATTAACAAATAATATAGTATTAATGGAATTTTAAGTAATGTTTAAATTTAAGACTACAAATAATAAAAGAAATATTGTCAATGTTTACTTATTCCCATTTAAATATATTAAATACACATTTAATATCTTTAAATGTAAATATAATTTTATTTAAATTTCCCACTCAATATGTTGCTATATATTTGCGTCTGCTTTGCTCACCTGAGTTTGCGCTCTTTGACTTTCTATAAATACTGAGAAAATTGCCAAAACTGAATATCGAATTTCATGGCCAAAGCAAATCATTTAAGCACTGACAAAATACATGAGACATTTTGCACAGACGAATGTTTGAGCAGACTCACATGGTATACCTCCTTCTGTCTATGAACGTGTGCATATGGATGGCAGCACACTCACACACACTCACTCACATACACACGTAGTACTCATCTGTCTGTTGTGCTGGCACGTGCTGACAGCAATGCATCCTATCAGCTCGTTGAGGCTCTGTGACTCTGTGTGGCACCCCCGGGCTCCATCATCTGCAATGCATATGCTACATTAATCTCAGCACCTCCCTCCCCTTAGTCTCCCTCTGATCCCTCGCTTGTGCTTTGTTCTTAATGTCGTGCTATTAAAAACAAATTTATTGCCTATAATTAAAATTCGTGCCAAGCAAACAGCGAAAAGAAAAGCGAAAAATTCAAGAAAAAAGCGCAAAAATTCGCAAATAAAAAATAAAGTAAAATTCCACAAGAATTTTTGCGGAAATCGCTGGAAATCAAGCGTGACAGAGTAAGCAAAAAGTGCTCGCATGTATGCATGTGTGTGTGTGTGCGTTGTTTTTCTTTTTGCACAATTTAAGCCAAATTGCATTAAAACGACGATGGCATAAAGTGTGTCAGCTGTGCGTCACAATTTCAACGAACTGCCCCCAATATGTGTGTCATCTAGCCACGCGTTTATTAATACCTGACTCTGAGGCGTGCTAAAATGTGTCGCTGCCCAAACAAACGCCGGGCAGCGCTGATGATTCATTCACATGAAATTGAATTGACAACGGTGCGGATGAAAATTATTGAATGATTCTTACTTTGTGACTAATTAGTTGGCAGATGGAAATTGGCAATTGAGAGATATAACTGATGTGCAAGTAGATAACTATAATTGAAGTAAATATATATAATATGTTATGTTATATATGTGTATATTATATATATATATATATGTATATATAATAGAATATGACTAGAGAAAAATCTCACTACTAATTTCAATTCAATTGAATTAATTTCTATTTTTTTCACAGTTAAGATCTGACTTTCAACTTAAAATTATTCTTAGTTTAATATTTCAATTTAAAACTTAAATTAATATTATTAATTGTTTATTGTTATTTTTTATTTACTTTTTAAACAGTCGACTATAAATAAATAAATAAATTGCTTCAATTTCCCTTCACCTTAACAACATTTGTTGTCTTGTTATCAACTCTAGATACTCTACATTCTCGATCAACCCTCGCATTAAGTGCTGTGCTGGCATTGCGCCACATTGCACTCGCGCTTAATGCCTCTTTATATTGTATGTTTTGTCTCTCTGCTCTTTTGTTGATTTGGCAATTTTGTATTAATTTCTGGCTGTTAGCGATTTTCAATTATGATATGGTTATGATTCGATTGCCCTGCCCTCTCTGTGTCCAGCCTAGCTAGATACCTTTTCGTGCTGCAAACAATGCGGCGTATGCGCAATATAGTTTTATTTGCAGGCAAAGTGTAATTTATGGGCCATACGTGGCGAGCATTTATTACGTGACCAGCGGTGTACAACAACACTGCCAGGTTTTGGCTTTTAATGTGCATAATTAAGCATTAATTACACTCACGTTCTGTCTTCCTCTCTCAGTCTCTCTCTCTCTCTCTCTCTCTCTTTGAATCTGTCTCTCTGTCTTGCTGCTTTGCCTTGCGTACCTTTTCATTGTTTGTTTTTACAGCGCTCATTTATCTCATTCCCAGACGGCGGAGATCTACCTGCCTGCCTGCTGCTGGCCACAGTCAGCCCACTGTCGTCATTTAAGCAATGACCATTTGACCAGCCCGACCGCGGCTGCTGCTGCACGGCACATTGTGCAAACCATTTGCACAATTTAAGCGTTTAATTGCGAATTTATTATGCTTATTTTGTGGCCAACGCGTTGGCCATTTCGTAATTGATTGACCTGCCCTGATATCGGTCTGAAAGTGAAACTGACCAAGGGTCGCGGCCCGCAGCCGCAAAAGCCGACAGAGCCAAGCTGCCTGCACATTTGTCATGACATAATAACCTTCATTTCATGGATGTTGTTGATGGGGAAGACGAGTCGAAGATTGATCAAGGTTTGATTAGTTTAATGTGGATATATTGAAAAAGATTTTAGCTGGCAAAAGGAAATTGCAAAGGGAAAAATAATTAAAATATATTCCTAGATTTTAAAAGAGTTTATATAATATGAAAGTTAATGTTATACAATTATAGGTAATATTATATTAGAAACAGCAGCTTGGGAAGGGCATTGAATAATGCAATATTCTATTTAGTAACAATTAACTGCCTTGAATATTATTATCATTGTAATAAAACTTGAAATTGCTGTCATTATCTGCAGTTTTAGTTTCTTTAATGTTGCTCTACTTTTGCTTGAGTTGTTTACAATTTCTTTGTATCAAATACCCTGCAAATAGTTTGAAGTGGTAGGAGAGAAAGTATCATTTTTTTTGTTATGTTTATAGGGTATGTACAAGCCAACTATGCCACCTGTAAACGTGCTTTGTTATGTCTTCTGTGGCATACTTCAATGGATTATATTCTCTTCATATTATGCTGTGACTTTTTCTCGTCCTCTGCTCTTTCTCTTCCCCTCTGCCACATTCTCTTCTTCTCTTTTACTCTTTCTTGCTGAGTCTCCTTTTTGAAAACAAAAAGTCACTTTCAATGCCCACTGCCACAGAGTAATTTAAAGCGTTGCGCTCCAATTTGCCGTTAGGCACTGGCGATGTCTTTTTTTGCGTCAACGAGAATTGTCACACGCTGCCGCAGTTGGTGCCTACACCGCCCTGGTCTTCCCTGACCATCGCTCCTCCTCCTCCTCCCCTGCCACTGTCCACTAGCTGTGCGGCGCTATGTCATGGCCACGCCCACTTTGGCACAATCAATGCAAGCGCCTTTGAAGTTTTCCGCCTTTTGCGGTTTTTTCGTTGTTTTCGACGTCGTCTGCTTTTCCTCTCCCTCTTTCTTAGCCTCCCTCCCCCTCCTCTTCTCCCTCTCTCTCTCTCTCTCTTCTGCTGGTGCTTGGCTTTTATTTGTCTTCAATTAACATTGCAACATGCCACTTGTGCCACTTTTCTCTGTGCCTTGTCTTGTTCCATTTGGCATTTTCTTCTTGTGTTTTTTTTTTTATATTTTCTTTGCGTTGGTTTTCGTTTTTTCTGTGCCCCGCCTTCTTTCTCTTTTTACGTTGTCTGCGGCACCCGCTGTGTGTCAGCTTATTTATTAGTTTTATTCGCTCCCGCTGCTTCTGCTTCTACTTCTCCTTCTCCTTCTGCTACTGTTGCTCTGTCCCTTTCTAACTTATTTTTAATTTACAAGTTTTTTATGCGCTGCTTTGACAACGCCCTGACAACGCTGGCGACTAATGAAAGCCTCAACAACTACAAAGCAGCAGCGGCAGCATCAGCAAAATTTTTTGCCTTTTCAACTTTGCGCTTTTATGCAACGCCGACGGCGGCCCTTTTCTTCTTCCCCTTCCCCCTACTCTTCCTCTCTGTGGGCAACCTGGGGTCGAAAGTGTGTCAAATGCAATATTATTATTTGTGCTTTGACTCTTTTCATTTCTTTGGCTTATTTGCCTTGCACTTTGTGTAATTGACAAGTTTGTTGCATACTTTTCGGCTCCAGTTGGGTCGGACTAGGGTCGGTGTGGGATGTGGACGGGGTTTGCCTGCCAATAATTGCAAATGGCGTTGCCGGACAAAGTTGAACAAAGTTGCAGCGCAGGATATATATAGAAAGAGAGAGAAAGAGAGAGAGAGAGAGAGAGAGAGAGAGAGAGAGGGAGATAGAGTTATGCAACTGTTGCCAACGCGCGCTTTGATTGAGATTGCGACAGAGCAAAGTCAGCTTGTTTATGGCTTTAATTAGCTAAAGTTCTAAAGAAGAAATATACTTATATATATATATAATATACATGTACTTAATATTTACAAAATTAGTTCACTCTATTTATAACTTTGATCTGTGCAGAAGTAGATAATGCTGCCTTATCTTGTCTTGCCTGCTTCTTCTCTTTCTCAAGTCTCTTTGCAGTCTTTTATTGTTTTTTTTCTTCTCTTTCTCAATTCACTTTGCTAGAAGTAGAGACAGCAATTGTCTTGCTTTGGCTCTCTCTCAAGTCACACGACAACTGGCTTATGCTGTATTACTGTAATTTGCAGCTCAGCTGATTAAAAAGTCACGCTGCGTATACTTAATCTCGAGTCGTGTATAGCCAACATGTTGGCACACTTTCGCGCATTGTTTTTCACTCTTAAAGCTCATTAAATGTTAATGACTCACTCCCTCTTTTTCTCTTTCTTTCTCTCTCTCTTCCCGCAGGTCGCACACACAATGCCAACTATGCACTCTACCACATTGGGCAGCCCGCCACGGCGGGTGTCAAACAGTTGGCAGAGACGGGCAAAACGGAGCTGCTGGACAGCAATGCTGGGGAGCAGCAGCAGCAGCAGATGCAGATGCAGGCACAGAAATCGACAACAACAACAACAATGTCAGCAGAGCCCACGACAGAGCGCAGCGTATTCGATGAGTTTATCATGCCGGCCATACAGCTGGGAGCGGGTCGCAGCGAGGCCAAAGTGTTTGTCGACAGTAATCACAGTTTGGTATCGCTTATGACGCGCATTGTGCCCTCGCCGGATTGGTTCATAGGCGTCGACTCGTTTGAGGTAAGTGAGACGTGCAGAGGGACGGGGAGGGGAGTCAACTGCAGATAGCAAAATCAATTGCAATGTGGATTCTTTCTTGCAGCTTTGCGTTGGCGGCTCATGGATTGACACTGTCACCGTTGAATTGGATCCACTTGATGCGGGCACCGACAACGGTTTCACCTTTACCGCACCCAATTGGCCAACAGCACCACAGGGTGTCATTTATCGCATAACTTCGCGCTATCCAGCCCATCCGGCGGGCAGTTTCTACTATCCCAAAAGCAAGCGACTGCCGCCCATTGCCACGTTCCAGTTCATCAAGGTATGTAGCCGGAAAGAGAGAGAGGGGGAGAGAGAGAGCTCTTCAGCTTTATAGTATATGCTTTAACAAGTTAATTAACTGCAAATTAGCAGTCAAAATGCTCCCCCCCCCCCCACCCTCACAGCGCCCCTTCACAGCCCTAATGAGTTTTCATGCAGGAGAAAAAAAAGCCAAAAAAAAAAAAAAAACGGCGAGAAAAAAATCAAAGTGCTAATGAGCCATTAGCATTACAATGGCCCCCTAAAACATGTGTAATGGCATCCTCTGCGTATGTGTGTATGTGTGTGTGGGGGGGAGACAGAGTGAGATAGAGAGTTCACTGTGTGTGTGTGTGTGTGGTAATGTTGCTGCTTATTATAAATCAGTTCCTGCAGCTGGCGCGAAAAAGAATTTGGCTTAAAGAGAAAAAAAAAGAAAAAAATAATGCTAATTACATTAAAATTATATGCAAAAGCTTGACATGTGTGAATTAGTGCAGAAAAATAGAAAAAAACTGGTTAATGTAATGAATTCTTTATGTTCTTTATAATTCGAGCAGGTGTAGTTGGTAGAGAATTGTAATGGCTGAAATGTAGAGCTTTCAACCTGACAGAGAGTTGTACTTATAATAACTTCTGTTTTTTTAGGTACTGATATCGCACTAAGCTTGTGAGGACTTACAACTTTGTCTCCTATAGTATTTCGCAGGGGTCTTTAGGGTTGTCCGGTTGTTTTGGCAAAACCCTTCCTTTTTAATATCCTTACAGGCCTAGCAGGGGTAAGCGTTTAGCATACTTTTAGGTGCAATTTAGCAGAGCATCTTTAGCTCTATAAGGCATATTGTATTGTTGAGCAACAACAAATGATTTCATACTTAGTTACGTTATGTATTCTCCAATTAGTTAAAACGACTTGAAAGCAAGTACTATAAAGCTGTAAGCCATATGCTATACACTTGAAACTTGGTACAGATGTTCGTGAAGAGTGTACCAACATAACAAAACAAAAAAAATCTAAATTCGGTTATACGTAACCCGCGAAAATTCAAAATTCACTATACTTTTTGAACACACCCCGTATTTTCCATAGGAAACTTAAGAACTATGTGCATACATTGAACATTACTGTACATATGGCAATCAAACTTGGTGCATCTTATCTTTGGGATAAACTTTAAAGTATCTCCAAATTTGACCACAATCAGACGGCAATAGCATTCAAGGATTGCACAGCATTAATTATTCCTCTCGTTTCCCTTGCACTTCCATTCACAATGCTCATCAAATACAACCTAACTATACTAACTACCCTCGCTGCGCACCATCAACTTCATTGACCTCATGTTGTGTTGCTCTTTAACTACCTCCGCGAGGGCTGTGATTAGATTTCTCGCGTGAGGAGTCGCCAATTAGAATAACGAGAGTGCGCTTGGGCATTCAATAAATTATAGGTAAATCGCCATTATTGTATCTTAGTTGCATTATCTTAGTTTGCCATAACCATTAAAGGTGGAGCCTGCCTTGCTGCCTTGGCACTTGGTACCGCGTCATGAAAGGGACCTTAATAAACGCCAATCCATTAGCTGCCACAAATCGTGAACGTGCAACATTACCGGACACAATGGTAATGCAAAATTTGCCATGCTTAAGGGATGAGGGCAAAGTGGGTGGAGTACAGAACAGAGGAACAACTGGAGCTGGCACTAAAACTGCCCACACACACACAGAGCAGGCAATTCGAGCAGTCAGGCACTGTAATTATATTGCTGGACGTACGAGGTTCAGAAAGTGCGGCACTTACACTTACAATACAGAGGCGTAGCCACAGCTCTCCCCTCCCTCCCTCTATATCCTCCCTCCCTTCTCGTTCTGCAATGGGGGGCAGCAACAACCGACGCTCATCAAAATTGCTTTTATGTTCGACCGAGAGACGCACACATAAAATGTACGCCCTACACTTCTGGCAGATGTTTCGACTACGTTTGCATAGTTTACTTGCCTCCAGGGCTGCCCCACTGGCGTGTGGACATTTGTGCGTGGGTGGGCGAGAGAGTGGGCGTGGCGCACTCCTTGCTACTGCCATGCACACGCTGTACGTGTGGTCATTATTCTTTATTTGTTGCCCAGCTTGGCAGCTTTGCTTTGCTATTGGCTACGCTTCTAGTAGTTGCTGCTTTCTCCTCTTCTTCTCCTCTTCTTCTCATCGTCTGCTCAGCTTCTTTGTTGTTTTTGTTGTTGCTTCTGTAACGCCTTTTTGACACTACTAATTCTAGTTTTATTTTGTCGAGTCGTGCTGGGGGTGCTGGCAAAAGCCCTAAAATTGTCGACTCCTTCCGTTTGTCTACTTTTGGGGAAGCAGGACATACGAGAGCATTTTGTTGGGTTGTTGAGGGTACTTACGAAACATTTGCTGGATATTGAAGGAACCTATTTATATATAATGGGGCTATAGAAAAAACTGTATTTAATTAAGATGATTAGACTTCTAGCATACTTTTGAGTAGATGATTACCCTGGGAAGTCTTTAAAGTAAAATAAATGTTAGTTTTATTTAAGTAGAGTGTGATAGGTTAAGATCTCTTCTTCTGCAGCATTAAAGGGTACACAATCTGCGTTGTGGCTGGGCAATTGTAACAGGCGCTGCACTGCTCTGCCCTGCTCAGCTCCGGTTAGCATTTTAGCTACTTTTGTTTATGGCCAACGAAATGGAAAGTTATTTACTTATGTAGAATGCTCGTCTGCTTCATTTTATGGCCAAGACATGTGGGCGCACCAAGGCCAAGTTCTAAGTACAAGTAGTTATACTATAGACCTGCATCTGTATATGTGTGTGTGTGTGTGTGTGAGTGTGGGGCGGGCTGTTGGGGTAATTATGTGTTGATTTGCTCGGGCATTAAATTCTTAAATTCCCGTCGAGGCAAATGCCAGAAATGTTTGTGTGCCATTTGGCGCAGCAAATCTCGGATTGGAATGAAATGGCAGAGAGAAAGGAATGCGTGGGGAGGTGGGGTGGATGAAGAAGAGAGAGGAAAGCGGGCCGTGATGTTGGGCTGAGACTGAGGTGGATTTGGATCTGGGTTGGTAATCCACAAGGAATTTCACAGTTTGGTTCCTTTTTTTTTTTTTTGCCTCGCTGTTGTTATATGCGGATTATGTCTGTGTGTCTGTCTGTCTGTCTGTGTGTGTGTCTGTCTGTGTGTCTGTCTGTCTGTCTGTGTGTGTGTGTGTGTATGCATGTATTTTAATGCCAGCAAAGCAACACGCGGCCTCTGTCGACGCATTTGCAAAAGTGTAGCTAGCAAAAGGTAGACCTACGATAAGCCCAAGCAAAAAGCAAAAACAGCGCAATAACAATGAGCAGGGTGTGGAGAGAGGGGAGGGTGTGCACGCAGTGAGGAGAGTGAATAGAAAATGACAGGAACCCAAACAAATAAATTAAAATGCGCGACAGCGCGTCCAACAAAAGTTTCAGCCAGCCTAGCCTGCCATGCTTGCCAGCCTGCCTCGCACACCAACACAGACCCTACAGCTATATGTGCTATATATAGTATATATATATAGCTCACTGCCTAAGCTAGACACACCTGGACTGCTGCTGCAGTTGTGGCACTGTCAATATTTGCCACAAATTGAAATTAGCAGCGCGTTAGACGCACCTGTACTCAGCCGTGCGCTGCCTGCCTGCCTTGGCTTGCTTTGCTTATGCCCTGCACATAATCCGCGTAAATTAATATGCTGCACACATACACAGACAGACAGACACATACACAGGCAGACAAGTACGCAGAGAAACACAAACACACACACCGTGCCACACACTTTGCTTTTGCCCAGTTTCCAGTTTGAAATGTTTCGTGCTTTCTGCCTTTGCAGCTGAAGGAATACGAGCTGAGCGAGGTATTCAACATTGCCGAGGACGATCGCAAATACGAGACAGTGCAAACGCAAACACACCTGGATGCCGAGCACAATCACGTCGAGATGAACAACGAGCTCTCGGCCAGCATCGAGAGGGAACGCCAGCAGCAGCAGCAGCAGCAGCAGCTGCAGTTGCAGCAATTTGATGACGAACGGCAGCGCATACGCTCACAGCTGTTGGCCAAAATGAATCCCATGTGAGTAGAAGAATATGCATATTCATTAAGGGGTGTCTATATATAGCATACTATCGATTTGTACACTCCGAATATAGCGCACTCTGTAAGCGTTAATCAATAAGCAAGCGCCGTTAATTATTAATGAATTAATCATCAATGGAAGGTGAAATTATTTTCAGCTTAGGCTGCGGTTAGATATAGAACAAGTTGTTGATAATGATTTATTGGTGTGTGGCAAACAAAAGCAACGTGGCCTGGGACTTTTTCCCAGTGATTTGTTAGTTATGCCAACTAGTTAAGTTGTCTGATTGGCCAACGTGACGTATGCGCAATGTGAGTGACGGCACGCAGCTCAGTTGTAACTGCAATGTGCAACGGCATCCGCAAAGAAGGCAGCATCAATTTGCCGCCCTTAACATATGCGGCAGGTGTGGAGTGCCAGGAGGGAATGGGAAGGGGGAAGGGGGGTGTGAGTGTGGGGCAGATTGCGAGGCACTTTCAGCACATCTCAAGCAGTTGGCAGCCGGAAAACCCCCAAAGCAACAAACAAACAAAAGCTGCTTTCTAGCACACTTGAAAGCACATTACACCACTTCGAAGGGGCAGCAGCAGAGCA
Organism: Zaprionus nigranus; assembly: GCA_018903425.1. Classification (NCBI taxonomy): domain Eukaryota; kingdom Metazoa; phylum Arthropoda; class Insecta; order Diptera; family Drosophilidae; genus Zaprionus; species Zaprionus nigranus. Next base: position 2,949,236 of record JAEIGD010000011.1, on the reverse strand, counting down.
AGAGGGAAGGAGGAGGAGGGAAGGAGCAGGGCAGGCAGGCAGCTCTCTGAGTAGCATAGACACTGGCTGAGATGGTGCCACGTAGCCGGTTAATGCTGCATCTTTAAAAAGGCTTCGCCCGAACTGAGGCACAACTAAAGTCTGCAAAATCCAACTTCAATGTGGGTGAACTGAAGGGAGGCAGGCAGGGAGGGGGAGGCTGGCAGAATGTCCCCGACGTGCGAGGGAGGCGGGCAAGGGAGGCAAACTACAACTAATCCAGTGCCAACTACACTAGGTGCCGCCTTCCTCCTCCTTGCGTGCTACTTTGGCTGCTGGAGTGGATTTTTGGCACCATTGGCACTGGTAACCTGCATATTTAATGACAAGCCCAGTCCCCCCCCTGGCCAGGGGCGGGCAAAGGGGGCGCGTACGTGTTCGAGTGCCAAGAAAACAGAATCCAAACCCGAACTCTGCCAGACAGCCCAGGCTTAAGTGCCTGCCCCACCACCCTTGCCTCGCCTCTGGCACATGCGTGTGGGAGGAGAGCGGAAGTAGGGAGGGGGAGAAACAAGTGCGAAAACAAAAAAGCAATTGGCAAGCTGACAAAAGCGCCAACAGCGCCAACAGCGCAAGCTAAATCCAATGCCAAAACCTGCTCGGACAGTGTAATTACTTGCAATCTTATCAATGCTGCGCACTCCGCGCTCAATGTATAAAAAGGCATAAAGCACTTGCCAGACCCATCGCCCACACGCAGTGACAGGCAGACAGGCAGACAGACAGACAGTGAGGCACACGCGCTCAACAACATGCTCGCGGTGCTGCCAGCAACCATCACTCTCATTGCGCTGAACAGCGCTTGCAACATGCCACCACGGCAACAGCAGCAAAAACGGCCACAGCTGCAGCTTCAAAGTGAGCATAATGAGACTGAAGGAGGCTGTTCATCTCTTTCAAAACTCAACTAATTCACAGCTAAACAGCAGCAGCAACAACAACAGAAGCAGCCACAGCGGCAGGTGAAGGCAAAAGAAAGTGAAAGCGCAGAAGAAACAGAACACGGTGAAGGCGCCTAGCTATAGGAAGCTGGATGTGGATTAAAAGAGATCGATAAAGAGATTAATAAAGTAAAATACTGAACAGCTTATATAGAAAGTGTTATGTGTTGAGATTAATAAAGTAAAATACTGAACAGCTTACATATAAAGTGTTATGTGATCAATCAGTCCATGACATCAACCTCAACTTTATAGGGTACTTAGCATTCTTGATCTTTGTTCTTGAAACCTTTCCTTCACTTCTTTCTTCTTTCATTTCTTGGTCAAGTTTGCTCTGTATAAGTCAAAGCTATTCAAAGTGAACCACTTTAATGTGAGGTTTAAAAATCTAATGACATAGTTCATAGATACTCACAGATTCCTCAAGCACACTGAACACACTTCACTAATATGATGTTGTTCACATTCTGTTTAAAAGGGGAACTCTCAAATTCTTACCTATTCTGGTCATAAGATCCTCACTGTAGTTTAAGTATTAATTACCTTGTTGCCAAGAGACAAAACTTAACATGAGCTAGAACAAAATATATTTCTCACTCTAAAAGCACACCCCTGCTCCGAAGGCACTCCAAGGAAAGCCAATGAACTTTAGCTATGCTTAAATTATAAATAAATATACATGACGTCATGACTTCGGCTCGTCTAATCAGTAGCCACAACAATACAAATAGACAAGTGGTAGTAACGGACATCTTTGATTCATTGTATTGACTATCTTATCAATGCCCCCCATTGGAGAAGAGATAGCCTTATAAAACTGGAACAATCGTCGGGCAACGGCAACAGTTAAGCGAAGACGAGGCGACAACTCGAACATGTCCGTGCCGCCAACAACACTTGTGATCATTGGCGCCGCTGCCAACAACAACCTCAGGCAGAAAAGAAGCCAACAAAAGAGCAGTAAGAAGAAGAGAGTTAACAAAATTAATCGACAATATAATATGGTAATTCTTGTAATATCTAGAAGCGCCAAAGCAAAGCCAAACAGAAGCCAAGGGGCAGCAGACAGACCAAGGGAAAGAGAAGGAGAAGGAGAAGGTGAAAGACAAGTCAAATAGTTGTCGAATCAGTTAACAGATATCGGCTCGGCAGGTTTATCTTATCGGTTAACAATTGTGACTAGTTGGCGAGGTGGATTTGTGGCATGAAAATATATTTGCAATGACATAAACCAGAGACTATAAATTGACTTGGTCGCGACTGAGGAATTTTAGTCAAGTGACATAACGAAAACGAAACGGAACCGCATAACGAAAGAAATCAATAGAAAGAAGGAAGATGCAAGACACGACAACAACAACAACAGAAACAACGACAACAATTGAGGAAATTAGCTCAAATGAAACAATAAACGAAACAATTGAAGTTGTTGAAGCAACAACAACAACAACAGCAGTTGCCACATCGCCAACGCCAGCACATCGTTATCATCATCCTCATCATCATCAGCATCATCAGCATCATCAGCATCATCATCATCATCATCATCATCATGAGAAACAACAGCCAAGTCAGTCGACTTTGGTTATAACCGATGTCAGCGATGAGCAAATTATTGTCGCAACAGAGTCACAGCCGGAACAGCAACAGCAACAGCAACAGCAACAGCAACAAGAACAGCAGCAACAACCACAACGACGACAGCAGCAGCAAGCACCACCACAGCCTTCATTGCCACCACCATTACCCACGTCAACGCCACCTCAGCTCACACCCACTGATGATTCCTTTGAGATTGTTTGGCAAACAGATTTGGATATGGAGGCAGCGCAACCGACAGCGCCCACAACACGCACACGACCTCCACCCCTTCAACTGCAACCACAGCCCGTCGAGCAATCTGCAGTCAGCAACAGTAGCAGCAGCACATTCACAACTGCAACAGCCTCTGCTCAGACCTACCCAGCAGCAACAGTTCAGCCAGTAGTTCAGCCAGCAATAGCAGCAGTACCTTCAATTCAACCTGTGCAAACGGCGATCCTGATAGAGGAGACTATGCAACCAGTGCCAGTAAGAGCACCTGCAGCTGCACCTGCACCTGCCGGCACCACAGAGCTGGTACTCGTCGGTGTGGTGTCGGAAGATTTCACTGACAGGCAGAGCAAGAGTTACAGGGTAAGCACCGATTTGGCGGAGCCACCACTGCAGCCTAAGCGACGTTGCTGCCACTGCGTCATTATCTGAGGAAGGAATAAATAAAAATAAAAATAGAAATAAAATAAAAATAAAAATAAAAATAAAAGTATAAATGAAAATAAATAAAAAATAATAATAATAATAATAATAATAATAATAATAATAATAATAATAATAATAATAATAATAATAATAATAATAATAATAATAATAATAATAAAATTAATAAATAACAAAATACTGATGGTTGGCATAGTGAACTGCAATTAAAATAGATTAAGAAAAAAAAGAAAAAAGCTTCTGTTGAGTACCAAACTCTGTTGATTGCTGCCTTCTCTCCACACATACACGACGACAAAGTATTTTGTCATCTGCAGTCTCTGACTAACATGTCTTGACATGTCATGCACCTTCGCTAAACGGCATTGAACGAATGCAGCAATTAAAGAGCGCAATTAGAGCTATAATTGAGCCAAATATTTTTAATCTTTTGTGCTGAGCTTGTGCAAGTAAAAATATTAGGGGAGATAGAATTTCACAACGGCATAATACATACCTATAGCAATATGCATATATGTATATATATGTATATATGTGTATATATACATAATTATTCAGAAAGTACGTATGTTGTTTGGTTATTGGTTATTTGGTTATTGGTTTGCAATCAATATAGAAATTATTATAAGCTGTTGAATCAACAAATTTCCTAATTTCACTTAGTAAATACAAAGATAGGCGCGTCGCCTAGGCGTTGGGCGTGGCACTCAGCATTTAAAATCTGCTCGAGCTGAAGGCTAGTAAAAAAGGCAACTTCGCATCAAATTTGGTGTCTCTAGCTATTAGCTCAGCTGAGATTATCGCGTTCATACAGACAAATTCAAGAAAAATGCACTGGAAATCAAGAAAATATAAATGCTTAATATACGCTGCGCGTGTGACTTAGTTAATATTGCAATTTCAATTTAAGCTGAATTATTAACCTTTCCCGAGGGGGTTTTCCTCTGGGTTGGGCAAGCAAACAAGCGTGCATAGGAGTCATCGCTGGGCGATGACAAAGCTGCTTTATCGGCATGTGAACTTAAGCTCTGCCCGCCACTGGCTGCAGGCAGCTTATCTTATCGCAAACATAGAGCAAGTTGACAGCAGAGCGAGGGCAGAGCGGGTGCTGTGGCAGACAAAATCACCGTCGCTGTCCAGGCGTAATTGATAATTAATTAGCTTGCGAGCGAGGCACAACTCGAGGCGCAACTCGATAAAAAACACTTGACGGCATTCAGTCAACCGTCTGAAGCCGCTGCGCAGCGATGCCCCCCACCGCCACGACATGGCTATGGCCCGGGTCCTGCATTCGGCCCCGGACCGCAACGTATGCCTCCCGGACAAGGTTTTGGCCCCAGACCTGGCTACGGCCCAGGACCAGGATTCGGTCCTGGACCCCCACGAACCAATGTGAATGTGGATGTAAATATCGGAGGACGACCGCCGCCAATTGGGGTGGGCATTGGCTTTGCACCGCCGCCGGTGGTAATGAGGACCACCAGTCATCGTTGGTGCCCCTCCGCCACCCGTCATTGTGGAAACATTTGGCCCACCACGACCCACAATTGTGGCAGGCGTGCAACAGCCCGTGGCCACAGTGTACGCGCAGCCAGGAGCGGAAGTTTGTTGTTGCACCATTCTCTAGGCCATGCTGCAGCTGCATGCGTGTGTGTGTGTTCCTGCGTGATTGATTGTTAATTGATTATAAATCTACGTGGCTATTACCCTATCTAGTATATACTTCTTTATATTTTGAAACTATGAATAAATTTGTTAAGTTTTGTGAGCGCAATTCGTTGAATTGAATTTCATATTCAATGCTGAATTTGAATAATGGGAAATGCTATCTAACTATAAAGTAATATGTATATATTACCATAAACTACATAAATAACTATGTATACATATGTTCATGTACCCATTCTATAACTGTGCGTATTAAATCAAACTATTGTATAAGAAACAGAAGTTCGCCGACAAAATGTTTAGTTCACGCGTTGATTGATAAGTTAAAACTATGTTTAAACTAGACGGGAGGTTTGGTGATAAAAGGTAAAGTGTATACAAAGTACACTAATATTATATAAATCTAAATTATTTACTTGTTAATATATATACTTTATGTATATATTATATACATGACAGACTGAATTTATTTTGCTAAGATTGTAAGAGAGTAACGAATTGCTGTCGAATTTGTCATAAATTTAAGAGTATTCAGTCTTAGGAATATTCTGCACTATATGCGAATACTTTCATGCTCCACTGTTGCTTTGCAAATCCATCACAATCATGTACATGCTACGCCATGTCTGCCTACAGAGCTGCCTCTGGGGGCTGTTTCTTTTCGAATGCAATGCCAAATTGCGCATAAAATAACATTAACTTGTTACAGTTTGATGCGCTTGCCTAACGGTAATTGCCATAAACATGATCAACGCAAATTGTTGCTAATAACTACCTTATAATACATGCACACACACACACACACATCCTCGACTGAGGGACAAATTTCTTACTTTCTGAAGGAGGCACACACAAAAAAATGTTTTGAATTTTCAATTTGTGAATTTTCTTCATTATTTTCATCAGTCCGTCGCCTCGGGCGGAACTGTTTGCGATGCCTTTCCTCATTTTCCATGCATTTGAGGCTTTTCTTTCTCTCTGTGTGTGTGTGTGTGTGCTACACGTTTTCAATATTTTGTGCCAATTTGCCTTGGCTTGGTTGTCTGCGCTTCCTGATTCGCTTCTCTCTGCTCCTCCTCCCTGCTCACACGGCTGTTCCCTTCTTTTATTATTATTATTATTATTTGCGCGATTTTGCACGGCAAACGATGGTGTAAGGTGTACGGCGTACGCGGCTTGTGTATGCAAATAAACGAAAAGTGCAGGAAACAAAACACGGAAGTTGGCCAGGAAGGAAAGACGGACGGACGGACGGACAGAAGGAAGGAAACTGGCGGTGGCACAGCAAATGTTGCTTCTTCTACCTCTGATTCGGGACAGACACACACACACAACACACACACACACACAGACACACACATGGCGCGCAGAGCAGCAAAAGGCAAATTTAAATTGAAATTGTCTACAGCTGACGTGCTGGAATAAGAAACGCGTACACAGCGAGCGGGAAAAGCTTCTGCTTCTACTTCTGCAGGCCAACATGGCGTATGTGTAATCTGTGATGTGCTCGCAGTCAGTGTGCGAGTGTGTATTAAGGAATGTAAATCGCGCTTGTAACGAAGCGTTGTATGCTGGTAGCTACTTAGCAGAGGCATCAAGCAATTCAATTGATAGGCGATTAAATTTAAGATATAATAAAGAGCTTTAAGTAATAAAATTATGTTATAGAAAATAGGTATATAATACAGAAGTATATAATAAATATAGTATAAATCAAGTAATTATAAGAAAGTAATCAATTTTTGCTGAATCAAGTGTTATGAAAGTATTATTGTTAAATTAATCTATTGATATCAAATCTAAATTTATTGAAGATATATATATTTTGGTTATATATATTCCTGTTCAACAACATTAGCTGCATCGATCTAGCTGTCTTAGTGAAACTTAGTATAGATATAATATATATATATAGTAGAGCTGGAGAAACATCAATGTTTGCTGAGGTTTTCCATATAAAACATTGATGTTTATCGTTTGAACATCGATATTTCCACAGCTTTACTATATATAGCTAATATTAATTGCTATTTATCGCAATTAGACTTCGCATAACTGAAGTCTACGAAGTTCCCTTTATGTTCTCGAAATTTAATCAATATCGAACTAAGATATAACTCCTTAATGGCATATGGGGGGGGGGGGGGGAAAAAAAAAAAAAAAAAAAAAGTATTAATAATTTTTTTTAAAAAAAAAAGAGAAATTTGGTGAGGGGGAAAAAAAAAAAAAAAAAAAAAGGGGTGGGGGGTTGGGGGTGGGGGAAAAAAAAAAGAAAGGGGCCCCCCTTTGTTCAATCTGCTGGCAATCCTCTCACAACATTGAATAACAATCTGTACATTTTGCTTGTGCTTCGCAGCTACAACAACAGTCAGCAGCCTCTGCCGCTGGCCGCAGTCAGCGTGGTGCCCAAGAATGACAAGCATGCGCTCTTGCAGAGCATTGCCAGTAGCTACAGGCGCAACGATGTGGTAAATTACAACAGCAACAACAGCAACAGCAACAACAGCAACAGCAACAACAGCAGCAACAACAACAACACGGCAAAGGAGTCGGCAATGGGAACGTCGCCGCGTCGTCGCGGCTCATTGGCGTCGAAACGGCGTCGCGACTGCCGCGTGAGCCACTGGTCCGAGTGGACGCAATGCAGCAAGAGCTGCGGCATCGGGGAGATGCATCGATATCGCAAAGTCATCAAACATGGCAAGCGCGGCGGCCGACCCTGCCCGCCTCTCCAGCAGTCCAAGTGGTGCGGCAGCGAGCGCAACTGTCATGGCCCGCAGAGCTATTTTAATTGGTAAGTGTGTTCCCTTTCCCCCTTCTCCGCCCTTCCTCTTGCTACCCCATCGAAATATTCATTTAATTTTCAACAAAATGTCTGTGCCTGCAGGTCCGATTCCGATACATGAACACGCGCAGTGCAGGACAAACGCGATATATAAATATAATTTTAATTTAAGGCGTAAGAATTGCTTTTTGTGGAAAACAGATGGAAAACAGTTGGAGAAAAACAGTAGAGCGCAGTAGAGGCCCCCCTGCGGAGATACCCAATCAGCAGAAGCAGCAGCAGCACAGACAGAAGCAGAGGCAGCGACAGCGGCAGAGCGATTTTAATTTAAATTTTAGTCTACGATACGAGAGAATTCAAATTGAAAGTTCCCAATTGGAAAAAATCATTTTAAAGCACACAAATTGTTCGATACATTCAACAGAAGAGAATCGCATATGAAACCGAAGACTACTGACAATATATATTTAAAACAACAACAAAAATGGGGAATGAACACAGATACTAACAGAGTCAACACACACACATACATACAGATACAGATTTGGCTAGTTTTGTCGATTGAGTTGCTTAAGCTAATTTTAATGTATAAATCAAGCAGAAATTTCAACAAAGAATAATATATATATATGTGTCATATATGGAAAAAAAAAAAGAAAAGAAAAAAAAAAAAACAAGAACAAAGAACAAACAAAAAAAATAATACTATTTAGTAGACGTACAAACTTAAGATGGCGGCGCATGCCAGGGCGGTTCAACAACAATACAAATATCGAATAGAAGAAACAGAGCGTTGGAAGTGCGATGCTTGCAATCAGTAACTTATTGAACTGCCCTCGCATCGTTAAGTAAATTAACTAAATCAAAGAAATACCAAAAGCAAAAAAACAAAGCGTGAACATTTGCGTAAACAAACAAGGTAAAAAGGAGAAATAAAAAACCAAATATTCACTCACACACACACGCATACTCCAGGTGCGTGTGTGTGCCAGCAATTAAGCTAACGTTAGATGTAAACTAAGTTAATAAAACTACAACAATGCATTGCAATAAAGGCAAATTCACAACAAGAAAAACAACAACTGCGCAGTCGATTAAAAGTTAGTAAAAAACAGTTTGAGAGCCCCGCGCACAGTTTGACACTCACAGTGTGTCAAGCGAAGCTGATCAGGGGTTGACATTGAAACAGTTTGAGAGGAAATTGTATCAGGCAGCTCGCACATCACAGTCTGAGGGTCACAGCCACAGTTTTAGAGGCCTGCAAAAGTGTAAAATATATATAAATGCAAATTACTCAAGGCGTGGCATGGCAAGTACTACAAATTAGTCATAACAAACACCAAACACACTCAGCAAAATAAAAAACAACACAACAACATGAGAAACAAGTGCAACATTTTGTAAAAATACAAACAGGCAGAACAACAACAACCAGCAGAATAATATTTAAAATAATATTAATAAAATTACATAAAACAAATAAAACCGCAATGTATCGTAGACTGTAAGCCGTACACGCTGAGTATACTCAATTTTTCTTGTTGTTCTGTCGATACTTGACCCAAAATGGTAAGATTAGCTTCAAACTGCCAGATAGCATGATGCAAACCCCAGCAAAGGCAAATGCCCCTGTGTAGCTGCCAGTCTGGCTCACAAGAAAGCCGCCCAAGGTGGTGCCAATGAAGACGCCCAGTCCCATGGCCAGGGCAGTGATCCCAAAGGCGTTGGTCAGCTTCGACAGGCCCAAGTAGCGCACATAGATGAGGGCGCGCAGTGTGGCATAGACAGCTGAGGGGGGGGGGAGGGAGAGAGGGGTGAGTGGAAAGGTAAGTGGGGAACAGTTTGTACCAATTATATCAATATATATAAATATATATCAATAATATAAATGATATATCAATATATTAAGATACCAATTATAGCAATATATCAATAAATATCAATTTATTAATTGATATACCAATATATCAATACATATCAAGATATCAATATATATCAATATATATATATCAAATTTTATTAATCAAATATTAATATATATCAATAAATATCAATTAATTGATATATCAATAAATTAAAATATACCAATATATATCAATACATAACCAAATTATATCAATAAGATATATCAATATATATTAATTTAATCAATTTATCCAATATCAAAATATCATCAATATATCAAGTACCAATATTCAGTATATCAATATATATAAAAATATATTAATATATCTCAATATATTACAGATCAATTATTTCAATATATATTAATAAATATCAATATATTAATTAATATATCAATATATCAACATAAATCAATACATATCAATATATTAATATATCAATATATTAATATATCCCAATATATGAATATATCAATATATCAATATATATCAATAAATTAATTGATATATCAATATATGAATAATATCAATATATTAATATGGCAATATATCAGTATATCAATATATATCAATATATCAGTTTATCAATATATATCTTAATATCAATATATATCAATAATATATTTGATATATCAATATATCAATATAAATCAATATATTAATACAATAATCAATCTCAATATATAAATATATATATCAATTTATTAATTGATATATCAAAATATATCAAAATATATTAATATATCAATATATCCATATATATCAAATTTTATTAATATACCAATATATCAGTGTGATAATATATCAGTATATCAATATATATCAAAATATCAATATATATCACCTGGTGCCACGCCATAGATCAGTCCGTAGGCAAATTGAAACCAGATGAGATCACTGCCATAGAAGGCGCTGACAAAGACTGCTGTGCCGCCCAGCAACATGCCACCTCCACAGATGTAGTTGGTCCAGTCGCGCAGCTTGTAGGCCGCGAAGCCGCAGAGGATGCGCACTATGAAATTGGTCGCTCCAATCGCTGGGCCAATCCACTGGGCATAGGTGAGTGGGATCGTGGTGCGTGCCTTCGAGTACACGAAGGGTATGTTCAGGCCCATCGGATAGAGGAAGGCGGAGGCGAGCAGCACCCGAAACTCAAAGCTGCCCAGCAGATGCACGTCGAACAGACGATTCAAAGCACGCTTGCTCCTCGTGTGCAACCAGTGACGATTCTTCTTTGGCTTCTTTGGCTTCTTGCGACGCGGGGAGTGGGGTGCGGTGACCAAGTGTGGTGCAAGTGGCAATGTACCATGCGAACTATCAGTCTCGGCAAGGTCCACGGCATCGTCGGGGCTCTCGTAATCCTGGATATTATGCAGTCTATAGGCGGCTCTTTGAATCTGCAGGCACAGTCACCGGCACGTTAGGCAACTGGGAGCAGTCCATTGAGTGTCGTAGCTTACATGCGTCTCGGATCCCACCAATTCGAACTCCTTGCCATCGAACTGCTCCGTGGTGTGGGGCGTATCGTATTCAGCGGGTCCTGTATAGAAGAGATCCTCGCGCTGGAGAGGATCGGCTCGTACCACGAAATTGCGATCGGAGCGTTCGTCATCGGATTTATAGACACGTTCATTCCTGGATTTCCCCTTCCTACAGCAAGGTAACCAACGACACAACCGACCTTTGCGGTGCGGAAGAGGAGGGTTGTATGTCTCCAGTGCGGGATGCGATTTCTTCGAGGAGTCGTCAACGTCGTTTATGAAGTAATGCACATAGAAGTTGCCATAGAACTCATTCGAACTGGTGTCGGTTATGCGACTGGGATGCACCACGCCCACGGGCGTAGGCAACACCTCCCGATAGGCCAGGGCTATAAAGAAGATAAGCAGAATGAGCACGACCTGCACACGTATCGTGTTCCGCCAGCCAATGCGATAGACCAGCAGGCTGTTTGTAATGCTGAATATGAATATGCCCGCTCCGGCGCCCGAGCACGAGAAGCCGCTGGCAATTGGACGATAGCGATCAAAGTAGTAGCCAATGATCAGCTGTGAGCTCACCCAGATCATGCTCAATGCGGGTCCACCTGCGATAACTGCGTCATTTGTAGTTTGTATAGGGGGCGGGTGGGTTAATCAGAAACCTACCAAGTATGCTGTAGAAGACGATCATCATGGGAAGATTGATACTAAAGCTGGCCACCATCATTACGAGCGCCGAGCTGAATACACCCATCATGGCAACTGGCCGAAAACCGTAGGTATTGATGAGGGCACTGGAGAAGGCGCCTCCCATGAAGTAGCAACCGATCTGTATGCTGCCCACAAGCACCACCTGAGCGCTGCTCACATTGAACTCGGCACTGATGAAGGGCAGCAGGATGCCGATGGAGAAGATGATGCCATCCACAATGAGTTGAGCGATGAAGCTCAGCAGCAACACCAACCAGCCGTAGCCTCCGTCTGGCGGTATTGCCATGTAGATCTGTAACAGCACAAGATGAGTAGCAACGGGCAGCGGGCAGGGGCAGGGGCAGGGGCACTGCAGTGTACTGTACTTACAAAGGCCAAGCCGGAATCCAGCTTAAAGCCATATGGGGACAGCGGCAGATCTGCCTCCGTTTCATCGTCGATATTAAACGGTCCACTGGTGCTGAACAGGCTTGAGCTGCTCAGCTCGGAGAAGGTGTACGCCTTTGTCACGTCCGAGTCTGCAGTATCTGTGCCGAAGCTGTTCGAGAAACTCATAGTATTCCTTTTGGCTTGCATACTGTTACGATGAGTATCGAATGAATCATCCGAGTCGTAAGGTGCAGGATTGGCCAACTTGCGATCTGTAAGGTAAATACAGTAAGTCCATCATTCAGTCAGTCGATCATCAATCAATGTCACCACCACTTACTTTTCTTGTATACCCTGACCACCTTGGTGGTGAGCTGATCGAAGTCATTATCATAATAATTTGAATTGTCGCTGGTGGAGCGTGGAGTGGGACCCACTGCCACATCAATGCCATGCGTTTCATCATTGCCACCGTCGGTGCTCTTTGATGACCTGCCGTTATTCCTCGACGCGGAGGTGTGGCTACCCTCTGATCTGTTGCGTTGTTGATCATCAGCTGGCCGTGCCGTTGTCGATGTCAGGCTGTGCTCAGGGCGGGGCGGACAGGGATCGCGGTTAGTGGCTGGCAGCCAGTCTAGACAAGGACACACTCACCTACCTGGGTTACGTTTTCTGCTCATTTTTCGGTTTGACGACAACGACAACGACAACAGCAGCAGTTGACATTTTTCTCAAATCTAACTCAGCCACGCTGTCTCCCTCACACCCTCTCTCTGAGCCTGTCTGTCTCTCTCTCTCTCTTTTTCCCTTCTTTCCAGTCTGAATGCCAATGACAGTGCGTAAACTTTCAGCATGGGACAACCGTGCACAGTTGCCAGCAGAAGTTGCAGTTGTAGACTTCTTCTAACGTTCCTTCCTGCCACGTGCCACGTGCTGCAGCCCAAAATGTCCTCGCTGCAATATGAGAAATTCCTCGTTGCAGACCGCGAAACGAAGCTGTCGCCGTCGAGAATGCTCTGTGTGAGTTGTTGTGAGTGACAGGCAGACAGACAGACAGCCACGCCCCGCCCACGCCCATTCCCTTGCAAGTTGCAAGTTTGCTTTTACTGCAACCGTTACTTCAGCCCGCTTCAGTTTGTTGTTGTTTATTTTGGCCCCCGACGACGACGAAATTGCATCAGTGCAATTTCATTGATTGCAAGTAAATGAAATCATTCCACAGTCGTTCCCATTTCCAGACACCCTCCCCCTCTTCCTTCTGCTGTCTCCTATTTCCTTTATCCCCCTCTCACTCTCTCCCTTTCTCTCTCTCTCTTTCATTTTGAGTACTCGTCTGCAGTTACTTCATTTGCGGCATTATTTATTCAAGCCCAGGCAAATGCCTTAATGCACCGAGCTGAGCAATTGTTGCTCTAAAATTCTCTTCGTTTTTAGCTCATGTGCCAGAGATATATCCCAGCAGGCAATATGTGCATACTATATAAATCATATAAATGTATATATATTGTATATATCTGTATATATCTGTATATATCTATATAGATCTTATGACACCCGTTCGTGTTTAATCTTTACTTTGTTCATCGCGTAGTTGCATTTCTTTTGTTTCATTTGCTCGTCAAGACTTTAACCAACACTTGTCTTTCTCCTTCCCCCCTCTCCCTCTCTCTGTGCCTTCCCTTCTCACACTCTCTCTCTTTCTCTTGCTGATCCAACTGAATTGAATTTTGCACTTTAATGGCAGCTGCTAAGTCGCACCATGACGCGATACAACAATAAAAGAAGGCAAGATAAAAAACCAGAAACAACAACAACAACTTGTCCATATAAAAGTGTTGTTGCATTTTTGCAGAGGACCAAAAAACAAAAAAGAAGGAAGCGAGAGAAAAACACGTAAACAGAACGCGAAAAAGTATAAAAAATCCAATAAGTATACGCCGCGTGTTGCGCGTCGCTTGGACAGTTAACTGGCACGGCCAGTTTTCGCTTTTACGCCGATTTTGTCGCGATCCACCACTGGCTCTGGCCGGCCTGAGATATGCATGAGTGCAGGCCCATAAAATTGGGTCAATTGCTGTTAACAATTTGGCGGCGCAATCTTTTGGCCGTTTCGATTTCAAGGCCCCTGTGAACCCCGGTGCATCCTTCAGGCTACAATTGGCAGCCAGCGCCAAAAAAAATAACATCCGGCACGTTCCAAGCTTTTTCAGAAAACAATTTCGAATAGAGTTGTTCGTGTAGCGGAGCCTCATGGAAAATCTCCGCTGCGCACAGACTCTTGACCCCAAAGCACAAGAGTGGAATGGGGAATGAAACGGGGCCGGACTGAACGGGAGAGGCGATGCTTGTCAGGCTAAAGAAATGGCCGCACGCTAATTAATTGCTGCGTTTCGCTTATTGTTCAAAATTCAAAGTTTCCGACAGAAAAGGCTCACTTGCAACTGAAGGTTTGCTCAGCGTGAAGAGTCTGCAAGGTTGTTAGAACTACTAGACTAGAGTTGCGTAAACACAACTGGGATAGTAGTCGTTGTCGGAATGAAGTTTACATTTGGATTGCCAGAAAACGAAAATCAAAAACGAGGAAAGTAAATTCAAATTTACAATTTATTTAAATATTTAATACTGTGAAAGTTGTGGCATGTATTATTGCTTTGTTGCTGGTACTTAAAGGCAACTAACTCCTAAATACAATAATAATATTGGATTACATCGTAGCATCACTCTCTCCTTTCTCAAAAACTAGCACAGTAAATTTAAATTTACAATTTATTTAAATATTTAATACTTGATGGTACTTTAAAGGCAATTATCCTAAATAAATATTGGATTACATCGTAGCATCACTCTCTCCTTTATCATATTTTATATAGCATTATAATATACACAATTCAAAAGCTTATCGAATATCGTAAAAGGATTTTATGGAATTGTTATCAAGGTAAAAAATAATATTACTGCACGTCGAATATCGTAATTTTCTATATGATAATTCAAATTAACTAAAGTAAATAAAATAGTGCGTAAAATTGTATTGAATTGTGTGATCACTTCACCTTTACCCATCACTCTTTCCATTATGAGAACAACTGCTCAAGTAATAAATTGAAAAGCTAGTTGAATATCGTATAGTTATCAAGGTAAAAAGCATCTATATGATAATTAAAATAAACTAAAGTAATTAAAGTAGTGCGTGAAATCGTATTGAATTGTGTGATCATTTTACCTTTACTCTTCACTTTTTTCATTATGAGCATAACTGCTCAAGTAATTAATAGAAAACTAGTCGTATAGTAGACAGTCAAAGCAGTGCACTGTCTTCTTCTGCAGTTTCATCTGTCGTTCAGCAAATTAATATTTATTTGCACAGCCCGTTTGCCCCTCATACCATACCAGATTTTCCGCCTTTTTTCCATATCTTGAGGCTGCAGTGAAGTGCAATTTGAAGTTGATGTTAAGGCTGCTTGTGTTGGTTAATTCCTGAATGCCACTCAAAGCCAATGGGATGTCTCAGCTTGCCAGCCTTGTGCCTTATCCCGGGATCCTGTAAAGAGCGGAGAACCAAAGCAAAGCAGAGCAGAGCAGCAGCTGCCCCATAGTGAAGTGCGCTGCTCCTCCGCTGCTGCTGCTGATGCTGTGCCTGGTGGCGTTTCTAAAAGGGATTTGCATGCCGCTGAGATGTTTATCGTAAATTGTTGCCGTCAGCGTGCTCCGCGCTCGCATTCGCGTTTGTTGCCTCCTCCTCCTGGTTCTTCATCTTCTCCTCTGCCTCCTTCTTCTCCTCTTTCTGCCTTCCCTTATCCTCCCCACCTCGTGTTGTCCTGGCCGTCTGGGCGCACAAATGTCAACAGCACAAAGCGCTGACGTTTACATTGAAAGTCACTTTGGGTGCCAGACTGCACGGCGTGGGCGGTGGCGGCAGCAAAGCATTTCGGCTAATGAAAAGCGCCAACAACAAAATCGCAATGCATTTTTCTATGTATTTATTTAAATGCAAATGTTAAATGTTTATCCTGCGCATTTTCGCATTTTGCACAGAGAGTGCCCCCTTAATTGTTGCTGTAGCCTCGACATTGAGACCGACGAACCTCCTCGACTCCTGCCTGCGAAATTTGCCAAACATTTGTCCCAGCTACAAAGTTGTCTGTCTGGCTGTTTGTCTGCCTGTTTGGCATGGGGTATGCCCCAGAGTGGCGTTTCGCACAAATGAAATGTATGGCTGAAAACTTGTCTATTTTCGGGGGCCAAACAAATAATTTTATTATAAAACTTTTTGCCATGCATGTTTTGCCTTCCGTTCGCCTTTCGGGCGAACTTCAACAGAGTTCCGTTGAGTTGTGTGTGACAGCAACAAAATGAAGCTTTACGACCAGACAGGGAGAGCTGAATGAGACATAATACTCGTACGAGTATACGTCAAGTTTAATGCGCCTATTTTTTTGTGCTAACTCTTGATAGTCCTTATTTCATTGTATATTCGCCTATTCCTTTTTATAGACTTGCTCGAGAAATTCGGAATGACCCTCGAGGCGCATCAACTCACTTGCCGGCCAATTGCGCAATTAGCTGGCGCCCTAATTGCCTCTGCACCTGCACCTGCAACTGTACCTGCACTTTGAGTGCGGCCCTCTGCTCTGTGCACTTGCATACGTGCGCACTTCCCTTTGCAGCAGTTTTCTCTAGAGTCTTCTGCACCCACATAACCATAAATGTAAAATGCCACTTTCTTTTTGCCATTTCTCTCTCTCACTCGTCCTCCCTCTTTCTCTCTCTGTCTCTACTCGCCATAGTTGTTGCTAGATTGTTCATATTATTTTATAATTTCTTTTTATTGCCAGCGTATTGTTTAAAAACAGTGCTGTAAACATCGTGTGAGCACGAAAGACTAAAAAAAGTCAGACAGCCATTTAGCAGTAACAATGCCGTAAACTGTTACTGGCTTTGCTGTCTGCAGATTAAGCCATGTGAAATCCTTTTACGAGCCTGTGATATGAGCTTAATGAAAAAGAAAAGACAGCTCGGCAACTGATTCAGAGTCGAAACGAGAACTTTGTAGAAAGAGTGCAGAGTATCTTTAAAATATACTTAAAGTAAATTTGGATAAATAAAGCTTAAGAAAGTCTGCGTAATTTATACTATGTATTTCTATTTGGAACAATCAAATTAAAGACACATCTAGAGGCTGCTGCAGAATTAATTCGCTTGCTTTTATCTCTCTCTCCTTCTTCCCATGCCTCTCTTTCTCCCACTCTCCCTCTTTATCTCCCACTCTTTATCTGTTGATACTTGAGAGTTGTGAATGCCTTGAAGCATTCGCTGTCAAACTGGCTGAGATGTTTATTGACATTTATTTGAGCTGGAGCTGAAGCTGACGCTGACGCCGCAAATGGCCACGGGGTGCGGGGGCAGACGGGGAATGGCGTTGAATTGCATGCGATTCTATTGACATACTCGTAATTCAAATAGGCAACAAACGTGCCGCGCAATTCAAAGCGCACAAAACGCGCCAAAATGTAAATTGGTTACAGCCTGCGCGGTAGGCAATCGGAAGGAGGTGGGAGGGATGGGAGGAGCAGGAATGCTGTCTACGTGCTGACAGCAGACAAATCAATTTGACAAAACGCAAAAATTTGTAATCAAACACTGCGTGTGTGTGTGTGTCTGTGTGTGTGTGCGAGTGTCTGTTTGTATGTGCAAATTTTTTTGGCCATTGTGACAATGACAATGCGACCAGAGAGACAAAGCAGAAGACAGATAAAAATGCCAGCCTAAAGCTTAACAAGGCAGAGAAGGGAGGATGCTATTGTTTCAGCTTAAGCTACAGTCATAAAGTTGGTTGAGAAAGGGAAAGGGTTAGCGAGAGATAGAGACATACACAGCGTAGATCTGGGGTGAGTTAAGTGCACACATTGTGTGGGCAAAAAGAGTTGAAGCAGATGTTGTCTGCTGCGCGTCTAACTGTCGCTCATTTGGGACTAGTGAGAGGGAGGGGAAGAACCTGAGAGAGAAAGAGTGAGAAACAGAGAGGGAGAAGAGAACTATGGCTTATCTGCAGCAGTTTGACAATTGTCATGACGTTGCGTTCGCTTTAATTATGGCATTAAATTCGAGTTCATTGTGCTGCGAGTTGGCGTTGTGTGAATTTTGTGCACGCACAAAAGTATGCAACAGTTTTTTTAGCTGCTTTGCATGCGAATATTTTGAGTAGCATGTTCTGGTTTGTCTCTCTCTCTCTCTCTTGTCTCTGCATGTGGAGAAATTGTGTACACTCGCACACACACATGCAAGCATTAATAGAAATTCATATTGTATGCGAATTGTGAAAAAAGCGAGCAGCCTACATAATAAACCCATTTCGTGCGGCTTTAAAATGCCATTTATGAAACATGTGCTAGCATTTATGCATATTAAATTAGTTGGCTTGCCCTCGAAAAATAAACTGGCAAAAGGCATCCAAAGTGCCACAATAAACTGACACAAAACACACACACACACACTCGCACGTGCACACAAATTCAGAGTGCGAACCCTTTTTTATGGGGCATCGTCGCCGACCTAACATTATGTACGCACAAATGGCAATGGGCTCTGCGTTTGCAGCTGTTCAGAGCGCTGCCATCGGCTTCATATTCACAGACATTAACACACACACCGAAAAGAGACAATAATGAACCCAAGGACCACGCAACATGCTTAACACGCCTGCATAATCATCACACCATAGAGATATGGAATAAACATATATATTACATCATTATTTAAGTGCTTCATTCAGGTATTTATGGCGAACATTATCTGATTTTTAATCCATCACGAAATATACATTTCCAGACCCAAAAAGGTTCCCCCCCAGTGCACCAATTCAATTCGCCATTCAAAAGATGTTTATCGTTTATTCCCCTCCCCGTCCTCCGCGCAAGGCTTCCAGCTGCGCGTAGAACAAACAATTTTAGAAAAAAACTATATCTACATATATGGGAACATTGTATAGAATAGTTGGGTCGTCTTTGTGAGCGACTTGAAAACGCATGTTGAAAGTTTTCAAGTGTGAATTGCTTTTTATTTTTGCTGCAGACACACACACACACACACATACACACAACGTGTTATGCTTCGCGGCCATTTATGTTGCCTACTTTTGTGCGCAGTGAAAATTGTGAGGCATTTAGAGCATGTGTGAGTTGCGCTCGTGTGTGTGTCTGTGTATGTGTGTTAGGGCGAGTGTGTATAAGACGCAGTTGTAACAAAAAGAAACATAAAATAAAATGGCAACGCCAGAAATGTTTTATAAAAATTTATATGAGCATAATTTGTAACAGGCAAAAAATGATATGTAACGATGCCCTGTGAATGTGTGTTGCTGAGTTTGTGTCTGTGTGTGTGTTAGGGACGAAGACAGACAGACGGACAGACAGACAGCAGAGCAGACATGCTGAGAAAGCAACCAGCTAGGGATTTCAACATGGAAACACAGAAAACATGTGCGAGAGCATCGATTTGAAATTCTGGAAGAGCAAAACAGAAAGATACTGTGAGAGAGAGAGAAGAAAGGCAGAATAATATTTTTCTTAAATTGGGCATATATTTATACGGCCAAACACTTTCTGTCTGTAACTAGAAAACATTAAATTTTGTAATTTAAAAGTTAAATTTAAACAGAGTGAAAAGAAACTCAGTCGCAAGTTTAATTTGTGAGTGATTTTTAAACACTTCCCTAAGACAGTCGACTGTGGACTGTCTTCTGTATGCATGTGTGTGTGTGTGTGTGTGTCTGTATGTTAGTTCAAAAGGTAGTAGAATTACAGTGGCGCCAGTCCATATCCTGCAGCTATTTGCTTCTCTGCTCACAAGCAACACAATTAAGATGCAAATTGTTTTTGCACGAAATCAAATTCTCAGCTCGGGCAGACGAAGGAGCAACCGGTATATCAGTTTGCCATTTCTCGTTGCTGCTGTCGATGTCGTTACAGTTGTTGTTGTCGCTGTTGTTGTTGCTTAAATGTCGTGCAAGTTTGTGAGTTAAGTGCACTACGTATGCAATCGACACATGTGTGCAACAAAACTCGTTAACACTTGAAAAGTTTCATGGCCCTGGGCAATTGTAGTTGCTTGGCAAAGAGAGGATGCCCTCGCTTGGCTTCGGCTTCGGCTTCAGCTTGAATGGGCTGCAACCGGGGGGATTATGTTGTGTATGTATGTGTGTGTGTGTCAGTAAGTAATGTAATGCTGCTAAAAAACACTTAAGCAGCAAATAAATCTCAGGGACAGACGTAGGAATTACCTTGACAAGATGCTTGGCCCAAAAACAAACAAAGTTCAAGCACGTGACAAGGGTTGCCAAGGTATATTATCCATATAGGCAAGTGGATATTGAGCCCGAAGACTGTGATTATGATCTGCGAAATAATAAACATAACTGAGTAAAACCTACACTCGAGAAACCTCATTACACTTAGAATGCCCAGTAAAAACTATGATAGTCAATTGTCATGACGTTGCGTTCGCTTTAATTATTGTATTAAATTCGAGTTCATTGTGCTGAGTTGGCGTCGTGTTTGTGCGCGCAAAAAGTATGCAACAGTTTTTTAGCTGCTTTGCATATACATATATATTTATTTTATATATATATTCAACATTATCTTCTACGTTTATTGTCCGATTGGATTGAAATCGTATTAAAGGAAATATATGACATAGTCAAGACAGTTTGTATATTCAATGCGTTGCTTTAGCTTAGAAATTAAAATGTAAATGATAACATTGCATAAGAATAAACTGTATCTGTCTATGATACACAGACTCTGTTATGCTAAATTTAATGTTGGTGACTCTTTATAATACTTGAGATCAATACTTGACAACCAATACGGTTATCAATCCAAAGAATTATGTGTGGTCTGAAATACCTTCTTCATCTTTCTCACATTCAATACAGAAACTTAGTTCACCCTCTTTTTGTAGTTTTCAAGAGTCGCAGGATAAGATTGTGTACCTTCCAAATGCCAATGAATATTCTCAACACAAGCAGACAATTTTCATATTTATTGGATCGCTTAGCATTGAAAACAAGCTCAGAGCTTAAAATAAAAATTTGAATCGGACTCGATGGTCAATACGGCGGGACATCGCGTTGCGGCCACCACATTAGCTCATTTCCTGGTCCAGACCAACTTGCGCAGGAGCACTCCCGAAACATATAGAAAGCTGCGTGAAATTGTCTTGAAGTATGAGCTGTGTCACACGACTGCCACCGATATGGAACTTACAAGGCCGGAGGTGGAAGCGAATGATGTGATTATGCGACTGAAAATGGATAAATACAACATGGGCATCAAAGATCCGTATGTGTTTAACCCTGGTTTTCATATCTTTGAGCGTCTGAAGGACATACAGAAGTCACCGCTGTTTCAACTGATACGCAAAATGCCCAAGGGGGAGCCCTGAAGGTAAACGATACGTCCATATGCAGCACAGATTTCCTCATCAAGTTGACGTACAAGGAGAATCTCTGGGTATACACAATTGATGATGGAAAGAAAGAAAAGATGAAAAAGTTTCGCTTTCTTAAGGGGGACAAGCCGAAAGAAGAAGAGCCCATTGACAATGCCAAATGGCAATCAATGGAAGAGCTAAGGAAACGGTGGGGGAGAAGAGACAGTGCGTGAAGAGCTTTATAAAAGCTTCAGTATGTTTCCACTGTCGGATTTCCATACAAATGCAGAAGCCTGGCAGCATCTGATCGACATTTTCTATACGGTCGGCAGCCTGTTGCGCTCCCAATCCATTTGGGAGGAACACTTTTACAATGCGCTCAAAGAGTTTAGCGACGATGGCATACAGTACATGGAGATCAGATCATCATTGCCACGACTCTTCAAAATGGATGGCACTCGACTGCCCGTGCAGGAGACCCTAAAGGTCTATCAGGATCAAGTGCAGAAGTTTCAAGCCGATCATTCGGACTTTATTGGTGCCAGAGTAATCTACTCACCCCTGCGCCATGTCTCCCCCGAACGGATGAGCTCTCTTGTGGAGCTGTGTACCCAACTGAATGTGAGTACAGGCTGCACTCAGTACACAGTACAGTACAGGGAGCACTCACATTTCTCTGCACTTCGAACTGATTCTTTTGCTTATTTTAGAAAGAGTTTCCAGACTTACTCGTTGGATTCGATTTGGTGGGGCGGGAGGAATTGGGTCCCCCATTGAGTATATTTGTCGAACAGCTACTCAAAATGCCGCCACAGATTGACTTCTATTTCCATGCCGGCCAAACCAATTGGTATGGCTCGCATGCAGACGAGAACCTCATAGATGCCGTGCTGCTTGGTGCCCGCCGCATTGCAAACGCTTATGCCATAACAAAGCATCCGCTGGTTATGGGACTGGTCAAGCGCTTTGGCATTGCCATTGAAATGAGTCCCGTCGGCAATCAGGTGCTGCAGATGGGCACCGACTATCGCAATCACCCGGCTGCAACTATGATTGCCAACGACATACCCTTCGTTCTGTCCTCGGGCATTCCTTCATTCTGTCGCACCAAGCCACTGTCGCATGACTTTTACATATCCTTTCTAGGCATTGCGGTGGGTTAAATATACATATATATTTTTTTTATTTATTTATTTATATGTGATACACATGTATACCATATAAATATATATACTATATGCATATATATATACTTTCTCTGTTCTTCTGCAGCCCAGGAACGCCGACTTGAGGTTCCTAAAGCGTATTGCCAAGAATTCGATCAAGTACAGTTCTCTTGGAGATGCTGCCAAGGCGAATGCAACAGAGAAGTGGAAAAAGAACTGGACACAGTGGATAGAATGGATCATAGAGAATAAGGACGATTTTTTAAAGAGCAAGTAATGTTAATCAGAGACCAGAGTAGATATATATTTAACTTGTATATATAAATTATAAAGTAGCACAGCTTATCCTCATTTAAGTAACGATTTATAATGACTTAATAAAGGAATGTTTATATTAGTAAATTAACTAGCTTATCTAAATCAAATAATACTAATATAGTATATATGTGTAAGTATATAGCATAATTTAGTAATGTGTGCATAGTCAAGGTGTTAAAGGAGGAACTTCGATCCGATTGACCAATAGAAACGAAGACTCGCTCTCTGGCAAATTATTTAAGTTTCCGCCTTTTGATTATCAGCATGCAACAGGAAGTTTTTCGGCATAACTTTTGCTAGTGTGTGTGCGTGAATGGAAGGGGGCAGAGTGGAGGAAGGGGGACAAATGTAAAGGTCAAATAGACAAGGAAACTCTTACCCCACACACACTTCCGGTTCGACTCGGCTTGGCTTGTGCCTGCCAGCACTAATTTCATTGACTCACACACACTCGCACACACACACAGTGACTAGCCAAAGTGGTACGCACACGCCGGGGGGCAAGCACGCAGCATGCTTTAAGTTGCCGCAACACTCGTTGGATTGTGCTTCAACCCATGAAAGGGAAGGGGAGGGGCAGAGTCATCTTTCAACTTGATTGCGATCAAGCGAAGGAAATGAACTTTTTCGGGCGCATTGCTTATAATTAAAAACTTTATTATTTGCTCAAGTTTGGCCCGCAGCTGTTGCACGATTGACACACGCGTGGCAAACTTCGCAACTTGCAACTTGCCACACACATAACCAAAAAAATTAGCAACAATTATCGAAAAAGTTGCGCTGCCATTTATCAGTTGCCAGTTTCCTGCAGCCCTCAAAGCACAATTCGAGCGTAGCAGAAAGGGAAGGAAAGAAGGGAGGTACAGAGAGGGGGGAGGGGGGATTAGAGGTGGTGCAACATTGGCTGAGCATTGAGGAATTGACACGCTATGCTGGCTTTCAGTTTGACAGCCACTGGATAATTGATGCATGGCATGGAAATTGCACAGCTTGCAACATTTGCAACATGCCGCATGGGGCAGGCTTCAAGCAGGAAGCAGCTTTAAGTTTATTCGCAAATGCTCACTCAGGCACAATTGATGCTCTGTTGCGGCATCCATAACCATAACCAAAACACAACCGAAGCACGCAAGAGAATAAAGCTGTAGCTGAAGTTGCAACTGAAGAAGGAGCTGGAGAAGGGGAAGTAGCAGGAGAACGGGAAGTAGCAGGAGAAGCAGCAGGAGAAGAACCAGCAAGTGCTGCTGCAGCCAGTGCACACTTACTTTGCATGCAAATGACGAACGGGAATGTTGGAAAGGATTGGGCAAAAATCAACGCGACATGCAGCCGGACAAATAATGTGCATAAATTTATCAAAATATGACGAGGAAAAGGAGAAGGAATGCTATACGAAGGGATGACCAGAGCGTCTGGTCAATATGCTGCACTACAACAGGAACATTGGGCGTGGACTACACAGGCCAACAAAGTCGAAAATGATGGGAGAAAAAGCCAAATAGTATTTTGGTGCATTTACTATAAGTTCTAAGCTGCTATGGCTACATTAAATTACATGAGAGTTAAATTAATAATTCAATTTTATAGTATGAATAATAATGATAAAAAAATAATTGTTAATTAAATAATAATATTTATACCAATATTACTAATACTTCTTTGAAATCTGCACAGACTTAACAGCAATATAAATATTAATAACTTCTTATTAACATTCAAAGCTTAATTAATAATTCAATTTTATAGTATGAATAATAATGATTAAAAAAGAATTGTTAATTAAATTATAATATTAATATAATAATAATATAAATATTACTAATATTACTAATACTTCTTTGAAATCTGCACAGACTAAACAGCAATATAAATATTAATATTTTCTTATTAAAATTCAAAGCTCATCAAAGTGTTGCCTTTTGTTGTTCAGTGTTATTGATGATGATTAGCTTGTTGTAGACGAAGCAGAAGCGGACTGGCTGAGTGCCCACATAATAACACACACACATACACTTGCAGAGACTGGCATTTGCATATGATATACGTGTGTCTCTAAGCGATAGATGGTGGCCCACTTCTCCTCGCTGCCCCGTGCATTTTTCTCTGTCTGTGCCCGGCAACGTTTCAAATAATCAAAGTCTCAAATATGCAGACAGACAGGAATTTGGTTGGGCCATTGTTGGAGCTCATGTTGCAGCTGCAGCTGTGGTAGCTCCCAAAGGGACGTGCAGCTTGTCTCGCAGTTGACCTGACGCCAGTGTGTGCATGTGTGTGTGCGTCTGAGTAGGTGTCAATTACGCAAACGATTTCGAGAGCATACACAAGGAGTTTGAGATGCAAATAAAGCAGATAATTCTGTGTTAGAGTATAAATATTTATGCAGAGACACACACGGCAGCTTGGCAACTCTGGCAGATAGAACAGGCTGCAATCTACAGCAAAAGAAAGATACAAGTTAATTGAATATATTATTAAATAATTTGCACAATATACTTGATTCTCTCGATCTGCAATCGAATCATCGATGCATATTTAATGGCAAATTGGATGCAATTGTTATAAACTAATTAAAATTGTATTTGTATGTTTTCAATCATAGGCCTTGCCGGCCTTCAAATCGTATGAACTGTAAGCTCCAGTTGCAGCCATGGCAACCCACACACACACACACACAAAGGCGACACCTGGGCTCACTTGTGAGCTATTGCCATTGTCTGGGGGATTAGCTCTAATGAAATTATGTTTACAGTTTTCAATACAATTTGCCTTTTGGCCAAGCTGGCATTGTTCTGCTCCCAGTTCCTGCTCAGCTCTGGCTTGGCTAATGAACATTTATGCAGTGCTTAGAGCGACCAACAATGGCGCCATCAAATTGCAATGTTGCCCAAATTTGTTGAATCATCAAATTTAATTTCTAAACAAATTACAATCGACTATCCGCAGTGTGTGTGTGTACAATTTATGCGTGCGCCCGAAAGTTGGCAATGCAATTTGTACGAGCTGCAAACGAACACAAATAGTAAGTCGCAATTTGGGCATGCAAATTGCACAAAATTCAAGAAGATATATAGCCAGCAGGGCCAGGGCCGTCGAGCCCAATCATGACAATATATACAAATTATATTGTGAATTTAGCACAACGACTGCAAGTGGGGAGTGGGAGGGGATGAGGAAGGTGGGGGAGTGGCACAGACAAAGTACAGTTGGAGCTGCTGATTTGCCGCTCGCTTCGCATTGTGCACTGTGCAACAATAACAACAACGACAACGATAACAACAACAACCGATAACCAGGATAACCAGGCACAGGACGTGGCATTACATGGCGTCTCTGCTGGCGTCGCTGTCGGCGTCGCTGCCTGGCAAATCATATGCAAATGCATGCGTATGACATTATAGTTCGAATTTTATTGTCCGCCCTGTTGCTAAATTATTTAGAGCCTGATTCCTGCCGCCATGACGAGTCATGCATTTTGAGTTCTCGTCACACACACACACACACCACACAGTTAGTTGCTCTTTAGCAGTGTATTTCTGCCCGCCCCGCCCTACTTGCGTCTTTCAATTTGACATAAAACCTTTTCGGGCTTTTGCCCACATCACATTTCTGCTTATGCAAAGTGCTGGTGTGCTTTGGTGTGTGTGTTTGTGTGGGAGGCTGTGTGGCAGTGGGTGTATGTGTGCGCGTGTGTGTGTGTGCGTGCGCCTGTGTGTTTGTGTGGGGTAAGTGGGAAGCGTATTTCACGCCTTTTGCCGCCGCACATCAAAATAAACACAAGCAAATGCGTGTTAGCGTCTTACTTTGCCTCGGCTCAGCCACGCCTCAGTTGGGGTTACTTTCTGCCCCCTCCTCCCTCCCCCTTCCCGTGCCCCCCTTGGCAAATGAGCCAAATGTCCTCTTTTATGTGACACGCAGGCGTGCGTAAAAACAAAAATTCATTAAATTTCAAATCCTTTTTTCCGTTTTCTTTCAAAACGTCAAATGTCGCAGAAGCTTTCATTCGATTGTGTTTTGGTGCAAACAAGCAGACATAAGTATGTCTCTGTGTGTGTGTGAATGTATGTGTGTGTGTAATAAGCCCCGTGTATTACGATACTCCCACTCATTATGGATACGTAATTCTAAATGCCAAAGCGACTTAAAGGCAGCAAACAAAATGATTTAAAAGCTTATTTCCATTTATGCTGAATATCATAAAATATTATAAAAATTATTTAGATATATATTAACCTCAACTAAAGCATTATTATGATATTAAGATATATCTATGCTCTATCTAAATTAGATTTCTTTATAATCACTTACAATTAGTGTTTAATGCAGCTCTATCTCGCTCAACTCGAGCTGCTACTTTGTTGCCAGCCACAGCGTACTCACATTTCTCCTCTGAGTATGCGTGTGTGTCTGTGTGGTGTGCTGTGTGTGCTAAAAGGCTCGTTAGTGAACTGATGTGGAAATATTTAGACTGTAAAATGTGAGCTATGGCCCCGAGAAAACGCAGCTCAACTCAACTCAAAGATAGATAAGAAAATTTATGATCACATTTTTGGGTCGGGCAACAGTTTGTGGTTTGGTGGATATTCCAGAGTTGCCATACAGTTGCCACAGCTACAGAGCTACAGAGCTACTAAGTTGTCGATTTAATAATTTAAGCGAGTCGTAGTCAATTTACATATATATGGATGGCAATGCGAAATGTAATTAAAATGGGCCAAACAAGGCGAACAACTGTCAAAAGTCTCTCTCTCTCTTTCTGGCCATTGTCCGGCGACGCCAACTGGACTGGGCCGCAAATTGACAGCTGAGGCAGGGGTATAGACAGGGATACACACACACACACACACACACACGACACACAATAATCTACTACGTAATGGCCACACAGCAAGTGGGCAGAGAAGCAGCAACTCAGACATATGGTAGACAGCAACAGCAGCAGAGGCGAGGCAGAGGCAGAGGCAGCTTCAGTTGCTGCTGCTGCACAGAGAACAGTTCATTAACACAAACATAAGCTGGCAGACAGAGGGACAGAGGGACAGAGAGACAGCAGGACAGGCAGGCACAGAGATGGGCTGACAAACCGGTTAAGAATACTTTGCTGGCAGCAATAACAACAACAACAATAACAACAATAATAACAGCAGCAGCAGCAACACATCACCGTGGCAACTTACGAGCTGGCAATGCCAAGTTTGAGCTCAATTTCGAATGCCATTAAAATCGCTTTTATTAATGAGACGACCCTGAGAGCGTGTGTGTGTGTGTGTGTGATGTGGGTGTGTGACTGGTGTGCTGCACTTTGGCATTGTCGAAGTTTGTGCAACAAATTAGTGGCAAGTTGGCTCTTAGTTTGCCTCATATTGCACTCTTATGCAGGGGGCACAACAAATATCCGGTGCGGAAATTGCAACGAGACACGTGATCACAGACCGCGGACAGTGAGACAGACTGCAGCAATGGGAGACAGTGCAAAGAATGAGAGAGAGAGAGAAGAGAGAGAGAGAGAGAGTGAGCAAAGAATGAGATGGAGTTGGAGACTATCACTATGCATAGGGTCGCCGTCTATGACTTCCTCTCGCCAGACATATAAATCTTCATTTCGCTTGAATTTTCGACTGCGGTTGCTGCAAGTTTTGCGGCTGAGCAAAAACTTTCAACAGGCAGATAGACAGACGGCAAATTAACAGATGCTGCTGCTGCTATGAATGCAGAAGTTGCCACTGCCATTGCTGCTGCTCCTAGTGTTGCTGCTGCTGCTGCTGGTGTTGCTACTCCTTTTTGAGCTACTTCTTCTGTAAGGTCTGTAAGTGCAATAGAAGCTGTTGTTGCTGCTGTAGCTACTCCCTCTGCAAATGTTGCTGCTGTGTCGATTGATGTGGTTGCTGCTTTAGCTAAACCTTCTCCAGTTGTTGCTACTGTGTCGATTGGTATTTCAACTACTGTTGCTGCTCTTGCTAGATCGAAGGTTGCTCAACTTCTATGGCTTTAAGCTGTTGCTGTTACTGTTGCCGTTGCTACCGTTTGATGCTGCTGCTCGTGATACTGCTATTGCTATTGCTGATGTTTTCCATCCCAACCTGCACTTGCAAT
The DNA here is from genome assembly GCA_018903425.1 of Zaprionus nigranus. Classification (NCBI taxonomy): domain Eukaryota; kingdom Metazoa; phylum Arthropoda; class Insecta; order Diptera; family Drosophilidae; genus Zaprionus; species Zaprionus nigranus. The sequence continues at coordinate 2,920,079 of JAEIGD010000011.1, read as the reverse complement.
GGTTGCCCTAAGCTGCTATTTGCTACTGCAGTTGTTGCTTTATCATCTACTATCGAACTGCCTTTTGTGCTGTTGCTGCTGCTGTTGCGGCTGTTTCTGCCCTCCTTTGATACCAGGTATTGTTTCTGCTTGCCAGCTAAATTGCTGCTACTTTACCGTGCTACTACTGCTGATATCTCTTCTACTGCTGCCTCAAAGCTCTTTCAGTTTTTGCTACTGCCAATGCTACTACTGTTTCTACTACTACTATTAGCGTTGCTTCTGCTTCTTTTGCTCTTTAACTAGCTGCGGCTACTGGCAGCAATCTTGCTGCTTCTGCTGCTGCTGCTGCCGTTGCGGTCATGATGTGCAGGTGATTTACGGGCAACATAACAGTGTCTGCATATTAATACGTAAGAGCAGCAGAACCAGTCTGCGCAGCCCAGTCACCTGCCCTGCCCTGCCCTGCCCCTGCCCTGTGCTGCCCCCCCCTTACTTTCGTTTATTCAATGCACGCAATTCACAAGCAAATTCCCACGAAGCTGCCAGTTTAGCAAATCTCAGATGCAAAACTAAGGCCAATATGTAAGTCTGCTACGGTTCAGGTCGTTTATTTATGCTCCTTGAACCCCGTCCCCTCTCTCTTTCCCTTACCAGAAATGCCATTCAACAATTGCAACTGTTGTACGTGGTTGTTGCTGCTGCTGATGTTGCTGCTGTTTGTTATGCCGGGCAATTTGTGACAAGTGAGTGCATTTTGCATATTATATCGCATAAAGCAAATTATATTTCATATTCCTCTGAGCTCAGTCGACTGTTTGCGTCTCAAGAGCAGCTGCAATGACGTACAGGTCCAAGAGGGCGACCAGCAATAGCAATGCGTCTCTGTACTTGCTGCTCTCGTGTAAACGTGACCATGGCCTTTTAAATTGCTGCTGAAAAGTATGCTACAATTATTTTCATCAAGGCGCACACAAACAACTTACGTAGTACACGCACGCATGCAAACATATGTATGTTTGTGTGTGTGTTTGTATACATGTGTAGTTGCTGTACACCACCAACCAAAATGTCAAAAACGTTTTTTACACTTATTTGCAATTTTTGTGGGTTGTTTAATTATTGAAAGTAGCTTAAATTAAATATTAATTAAAAATGAACTAAATTTTGTTTTCTAAAAATCATACAAAAATTAAGAATTAACTTGGCTGCATCAGTTTTGTCGATTGTGCGAGACTTTGTTGTCGAACAACAGGCAAAAGCAAAAGTGCACTTGAAATTGCTGATAGCACAACTAAGCCGAGTCCTTTACGTGCCTCCCAAAGTGTGTACCAACTTGTATCTGTGTGTCTATGTATGTCTGTCTGTCTGGTCTGTCTGTATGTATATTAAAACTTGTTGTCAAGTTTTCTTTTGTTTTGGATTTTACCAGTCCCCCAGCCCTGCCCCCCAGCACTGACCTGCCTCATCCTGCTTCATCTGTTTGTCCCCTTCCTGTCTACATTGGATGAAAAAGCATTTCAAAAATGTGCAAAACTTTTGGTTGCAATGTCGACGGGCATCAACGTTGGTACTCATACTCGTTGTTGTTATTGTCGCTGTTGTTGTTGTTGTTGCTGTTGTTGTGCTGTTATTGCTGCTGTTGTTGCCGAGGGCAGCCGCATACATAAAGAGCGACAGTCCGCAGGACATTTTATATTTAATTTACAGTGCAACCGCAATCTACATGCAGCCGGGTGTGTGTTCGGTTATCTCTGCATGTGAGTGTCTGTATATGTGTGTGTGAATGTGATATTTGTTGATATTTGTGCGTGCCCATGTGATTTTAGTTTGCATTTAATGGAGTGCAATCCGGGATTGCGAGAGACAAGTCTGATGCATGATTTCACAGAGTTGCGTTGATTTTAGACGACTTGCTCCTGGTTTAGTTACCCTACCCCGCCCCCCTCCCTTGCACAACCCCCTGTTGTGCCCATCACGGCTCTAATAGTTGTTGTAGTTGTTGCTATTGTTGTTTTTCAATTTCAATATTAAATGCTTGCGTTTAGCCGCATGGCCAGAAATTATTTTCGAATGCCTCTTTTGTTCATTTAATTCGCTGTCCATTAAATAAACACTCGCAATCCTCTCCCCCCCCCCACACACACACACACACACGTACACACAAACAGAAATACTTTTCAACGGAAATTGCATTAAATAAAATCGGCAAATAGGCTTTGAGCGCGATCTGCCAAGTGGAGATTAGCGTGGACACGACGCAATCCCAAGTAAAAAGGTCCCAATGAAAACGAAATCTGATGAAATTGTTGCACTCTGTATACCCTGCAATTTATTTGTTATTTATTTTAATTATTATATAATATTTTAATTCATTTGAATACTTTTATCCAATTAAATTGCTTTATTTCAATTATTATTACTGTTATTTAATCAATTATAATAACCGGTACTAATTATTATGATAGAGTGACTTAATTTGCTACTGCTTCCCATTCACTATAATCTTATCTATCACTACGCTTTCTAGTGAAGAATAATATACCACACAGCTTAGCTAATGTAACCCGCAGATACCCTCAAAGATGTTTTCTTTAAAAAAGCAAACGAAACCAAATCCAAAGTGCGCTTTTCAATTATTTTTTGCGTCCACTCCACAACTTTTTTTAATGTGGCTTCCGCAGAGTGGGCGCCAGCAGCGCAAGAGGAGTAAGGGAATGGGGAGAGGGAATTGGAGAGTGGAGGCACACACTCAATGCTGGAGCTGAGTCCGTGTATGGATTCGGCAATTCAATGTACAGCCGTCTACACTTTTATTGCTTTAATTGCCCAGTGGAGCGCGTCGACGGCAACGAAATACACATGTTGCTAATGAAGTTCTTCAACTTTACCACCCTTCACTGACCTCCTCTCCCCACCCACCATGCCACCCTCTCACATGTCGGATCATAATCTGTTAATCTGCGAGCCAAGCTGCTTATAGAGTGTTGCTGTCCCTTCATCCGACGACGACGCCAACGACGATTAGCCCCACAGCGAAGACTGTCTGTATGTCTAGTTCAAGTTGGGCACAAGTTGAAGTTGCGCTGATGAAACGTCGCTGTTTCTCAGACTGTTGTGTTTGCTTCATTGGCCAGCGAGGGTTGCGAGGCTGATTGCCCTGGTTACCAGACCAGATCAGACACAAGCAGACACGACAGGGTTGCCGAACCGAGCCAGAAACATGTCCAAATCAACAACACATCAATCTGCCAATCTCTCTCTCAGACATTTTTCGACCACTCGAACTGAGCTCAGGCTGTAGCTCAACTCAAAAGTGAATACCTCTTCCTCTCTCTACCCCCTCACACTCCCTTGCCACCTTCCCCTTCTCTTTTCCGCTTCAGCAACTGATAAGAAACTTAATGAAAATGGATTTTTAGTTAGCCAGGCAGCAGTTGCAGCTGCCAGAGCCGAGTACAGAGTACAGAGTTACTTACTGCCCATGGCTTGTTGTATGTTGCATATGTGTGTGGCAGGTTGCAACTGCAGAAAACAGTGCAACTTAATTGCATTATATATTTTTGAAAATTTCGGAAAACCGAGACAGCTGACGTTGCCCATAAAAGCTGATTGCTATGGCACTTGACTGGCTGAAACTCTTCAGTTCATTAGCTAAAACAGCTATAACTTCTTCTGTTCTCAGCTGATTTCGAAGATTTATAACGTGTTATATTCAGATAACCTTCAACTAACAAAATAAATTAAAAAGCACAATTTTAAAACTTTTGTAATTGTAGAAAACCTTTAAATATATTTGTAAAATACTCACAGCTTTCATTCGAATAATTTATACAAAAACAATTAATAGGACACCCCCTTAACCATTGCCCATTAACTGTAATGTCATTCAAGACCCGACTAAAAATATCCAGCTATTTGCAAAGTATTGCAAATATTTGCCTAATCTATCAATTAATTAGCTCTTGAGGTCTCTTCAATTACAACTCTCATCACACCCTTTTTTTTTATTGCTGGCTAATTTCGTTGATTGGCACGAAGCGCGTTAATAATGCTCAAAGTAAACACACAAATAAAGACAAAGAGGCAGAGGAAGAGGATGAGGAAGAAGAGGCGGCAAATACGCAAAGCACAAACAGACAAACACAAACACAAATGATAACAACAACAACAAATGCAATTCCGGCGACATGTCAAGCCAAACAAAAACAATGTCAAATGTCAAATAGAAACATAGGTGGCAATGTTTGCATGTGTGTGTGTGTGTATGTGTGTGTGTATGTGCGGTGTTATTTCCGTTTAGTTATTTGTTGTGCTTACGCCTCGTTTGTGCTGAAAAATAAACAAAAACCCATTTGATATCTATTGACGTGCCACGCCGGACGAGGTGAGGCAATGCAAGGCGAGGCGATGCACGGCGAGGCGAGTCGCTTGTGCCAGGCAAATGTTTTAATTAAAGTTGTTCGGACGCATTTATCAGATGCAGACAGGACATGCCATAAGCCCTGGCCGAGCGATGCACCTGCTCCAGAGGGAGAGAGGGCTGCAAAAAATAAAACATAGCAGCTGCAACTGTTTTAGAACCCCTCGAGCCCAGCCGCGCCTCGAACTCCGCCTGTAACTGGCAGAGCCGGAACAAAGGAGCAACATGAAGTAGAAGGAGGAGTCCTCCAGTACCTGTTTCTGCTACTCCAACTGGGAGCAGCCATGTTTTACTGTTAATGGACTTTCAATATTTGCAGCAGGAAGTTATGGCAGCTGGATTTATGTCCCTATAGCTTTCTGCATCTATCGCTTCTGGCCACCGGCACCAGCACCGGCACCAGCACCAGTCTCCAGCTTTAGTTGTCTCTCGGTCAGCTCCACGCGCCCGTCCGCTCTTTAATTATTGAGTGCCATTTGATTAAAAACACAAAACCAATGCCAGCACAAATTTGTCTGCACATAAAGTGAAAAAAGTCACAAAAGCCAGCAAGTTATTGTCGCACATTGCAAGTCGAATATTGAATACGCTTTGAAATACTCAAAACTGAACTGCACAGTTTAGTAGGCAATATAATCATTATTTTAGTTGTTATTTATTTATATTTTGTAGAAGGCAATATAAACTTTATTTAGTTCTTCTTCTTCAAACACGATATTACATTGCCTTCGATATATCGATATTATACATGGTTGCTTCTCTGTACAATAGATCGATATCAAACAGCTGTTATTCTATACGATAGTTATGTTAATACAACATGTGTTTACCTTACATGCTATGATATCTAGTAAATTTATTACAACAGTGAGCATAATAAATGCAAAGGAAATACCATAAATGATTGCCACTTCTTGCTACTTCTAAATAGACATGAAAGCACACACACCCTGCCCTGATAGTGTATCGAGAATCGAGAGCATCTTTGTGCATGTGTAGCACGTACGATATATGAACAGGAAACCCATGAAGTAACATGTGCAGGTGAAGAGCCGCGTAGGTAATCCTCCCCTAACCAACTCCGACTCCAACTCCCTTAACCACCCTTAGTCTCCCCACTCCCCCCCCCACGCACAACGCACACTTGACTCGAGCTTACATTAAATAAAAAGGAATTTACGTCTTTGGCCATAAACTTGAAATGGCAAATTGCGAGCACGTTAAACAGAATCAAAGTAAGCACCTAAGAGGCTTATGCAAAAGTAAAACAAACCAAAATTCCAAAATTTCCTTGTTTTTTTCGATTTCTTATACGAATTGCTTCCACTTTTCTTTTTGCTGCTGCCACTTTTCTTTTTGCATTTCATTTCCCAATTCAAATCTAGTCAATAGGCAAAAGTGTTAAGTAAAATTTGTCTGGCGTTTATGGAGCGTAACGAATGTACACAAAGAGTGTATGTACTGCGCATACCCTGGAATTGGACGAAGACTTAATATATATAAGACTTCAATATGTATAAGTTCAAAGATAACTGTCGCATCTTAATAATGCTACAGGGTATTGCAAGCAAGTATTCGCAGATAAAAAAAGAAGCTGCTGCAGCTCAGACAAAAGTAAAAGCAAAAGTTTAAATTACTTTTCGCTTTTTTGGGCTACGGCCAAAGTGAAACTTTAGCGTCGAAAGATTAATGCAAACGCGAAAGGGTGAACAACGCTAAAGGGACCAATACCCTTGCAATAAAGTCGTCACTGTGGCATCTTTGCTCTCTCGCCCAGCAGAGCTCTCAATTAAACATGAATTGAGTGGATAGACGACACATTGAGTGCCGAAACTTGTGCCAAATTAGCATAGTAAAGCTGCAACACAGCATTCTCAAAGAGCTTTCCTTTCCAACTCCACAGAGCTTTAAGGTATTCAAGGTTCGCATCAAATTGAGTTCTCGATTGCGTCTTTACTGCCGTGCGCTAATTAATTATCTCAGTATCCAGCAGATCTTGCTAGCTCGAATCCGTTCGATACGAATACTTTAAGAACTTCCTCAAATACAGACGGACAGACAGACAAAGCGAGCTCTATCTGAATTTTCTTTTGAAGTGCTCCAAGCAGGCACACAAAAGACTCACCGAATAGATAAACAAAACTCCATGGCCACAAACACATGCAAATACATTCGTATTAGGTATGTAAGTGTCTGTGTGTGTGTGTGTTTCTATATCTTACTCGCAGTATACTCAGTTTTCACTTGGAAAGTTCATTCGTTCGTAAATAATTTTCTAGCTGCCGGCAAAATCGATACTTCACTTAAGATTTTGCATATAAATACGAATAGCGATTGGCAACGACAAAGGGGCAGTGGGGCAGGGGGGGGGGAGTAACGGGTCTCCACTCTCCATTTTGTCAAGCGGCAAAGCGACAAACTTTTCCAGTCAAAGTTATATGAAGCGACAGCTTATGCCGATAATGCATGCACAACACAAGGCGACGTAGTCAGCATCGGCGCAAGATTTAGCTATAAAAACTTGTTGTTGATCAGGCAGAAATGCGATGCGAGCTATACCCTGGAAAGCGACAACCGTCTACTACAGGATATGCTACTTCTACAGGATATGCTGCAGTCCGTGACTGTCTGTCTCTACCTTGGCGCAGGTTTAATTATTTTCTAGGCTTGCTTAGTGTTTGAGCAGCCCTCGAAAAGTCGGCACTAACTCGTTGAAGGCGCAAATATTTGCCAGGCAATTAAATGTTTACTGCCCGTGTATATTTTTATTATCTTTCGTGGGCCTTTGTTGATATTAATCATACGCCCCGTCACAGAAACCGCAACGGCAAATGAATTCGAACTCCCTAGAGGGTAAACTGCACTTGCAACGGGAGTTGGGGCAGAGTCGTAGTTGGAGTTGTCCCTCTTTGGTTGGTCCTGCAATCTGCTAATGCGATTTGCAGCCAAACACTTCAAGCGGTTCGCTGAGGCGGCTTATAGTAAATGTTGTGTGTGTGTGTGTGTGCCACACGGCAATGAACTAATTAATTAACATGGCTGCGACTGTCGCTGCGTGAGTGTGCTATAAAAGTCAATTAATAATTTATATTCACATTACATATACTACGCATTACGCATACGCAGCGTTGCCAGCAGAAAAAATTGACAAGCTCCGACGAATGACTCGCGCATTTATTTTAATTACCTGCCAAACAGCCAAACAGACGAGCAGCACGACAACAACAACAACAACAACGAGCAGCAGCAGCAGCAGCAGGGCCAAGAAGAACAGTAACAACAATTGGCATGGGGCACATTTCGCGACATGTTTCGCACATTTTAATGGCAAATGGAAATGTTGCGTATACGACCCGTATGTGCACACGTGTGTGCTTGCTCTCCCTCTCTATTGATGTGTGTGTGTGAGTAACTGAGTATGTTTGCGGCCCCTGATGCTGCCAATTTACAATTTCATAAATATAAATTGCTTTTAAATGTTAAATAAAACAATTAAAATAGGCGCACGCACGTGAGGCGAACACACAAAGCGATTATGACCGAGAGCAGCATGCATAGAAAATCAACAGCATAACGGATTTGTGTTTGCATATTATGGCTGGCGCGTAATTAAATTATAGTATGTGCACTGAGTGTGTGCAGTTCAATTATAATTATCCCCATATCACCTGCAAATTTGCCAGATTAGAAGTGCCTCACAGACTGTAAGACAAAGGCAGTTCCATGAAATTGATAATCATTTAACATTTAGTTATAGTTGTGGCATTTAATAAGGTGCAAGTTGATTAAAATAGTGTTAAACACAAGTATTATAGTGTATTTATAGTTGTGCAACACAAATCAAAGAAGTTTATTTGCAATAAGGTTAGATGTAGTTGAATTACGTGTATAGAACTCTTATTGCACTATGCACTAGAGTACTATTCGAGTAGAGTACCTTAAGTATTTAGTGTATGTTTAATATTTAAATTTAGAATATTTAAGTATAGTAGAGTATGGCATAAAGTAGTGTTGTTACAGCTTAGTATATTTCCCTTGTAGTTTTATTTCCATTCCCTACCTGGGCATATGATTGAGCCGTAATTACTCAGAGTCAACATTTTGTTGTTCAGCTTACAGCGGCTTATGCTCACTAACACTAATGAAACCGTCCTCTATGGCACCCCTTATACGGCAACCCAATGCCACCATTGTTATATGTACCATAGAGCGCGGCTGCATTTACTCATCCTCATTGTTTGATGATGCATGGAATGCATCATTAAATAGACACTGCTAGGGAGTATGAGAGTGTATTGTTTATATTCGGCTATGCATGTGATTGTGTGTATGTGTGTGCATATCTGTGTGTGTGTGTGTACACTGCGATTGTTTTGTTTAAACAGTGTTAGTCGCTGGAACAATAAAATAGGCGTAAACCACAAATAAGCACACAATTGCTATGGATTTTACGTGTGGTTGCCTGCAACACACGCCCATAGACAGGCACACACACACACACACAGAGGTAGATCCATTCAACATTTGTGCACTCTGTACATTTAATTAGTTCCGTGCAAGGTAGCAACAATTTAGTCATTAATTATTTGGCAAACGCGACAATTCGCGCTGCGCATCTGACGGCGAGAAGCCATATCGATTTACCCATTGAAAAAGCGTTTACACACAGCATCAACAATTGATCAACCACTTTCAATATATACGGTATTCTATATACATTTTATAGTTGTTGCTTTTACTTTTTAGTGTCCTTGAACAAGGCGGTGGCAGGGCCTGAGGGGCAAGGGCGTGGACAGCCATAAAACAAGAGACATATGCAACAATTCGTTGGCATTTTTATTCGCATGTCGTCATAAATCTTTGCTAATAAAATTGTATAAAAACAAATGGAGAGGGTGGAATAGTCAAGAGTATGTGACTGTGAGATGTTCTGTAATGTGCACAGTGATTCGTATACACTCTAAAACAGAAATGAAAAATTGACTGATAACATTTAAACATGAAATATATTTCTTTATATTTATTTTGTTTCTTGGAATTTCAATCTAGCCCATTTATTTATTCCTTTTCTGCAGGGTATTCACAAAAAGTGTAAAATATAGCTGTAAATATTTCTGTAAAATATTGCAGATCACGCTAACGATTTTACCTTCTGGCTGCAATGCAACGTAAATTGATTTATGTACATATCGAATATAAATAGTTAATAAATTCGGGTCTGCAATAAATCTGATGCGACAAATTACAGTTGAGAGGGAGACAGACATACAGAGATACAGAGAGTAAATATATCAATTTCTTTGACGAAATCAATTACAAATTGAGCTTTAATAAATTCAAGCAATGCAAATCGAAATGGAAAACTGAGTGTAGAACCCAACTGGACATCATTTCTAGCGTGGAGAGACTCTGCTATTAACTCGGCTCTGCTGCACTTAACTAATCGATATTTAATGACAAAGCATAGCCACACCCAAATACATCATGCACACTCGCACACCACGCACACACAATGGCCCGCGCAGCACATACATCATTGTCAATGTCAAAGTGTCAAAGCAAACTTGCACACACACACACACACACACAGCCACAAAGTCGGGGTGCCAAGCACAATAACCCAGGCTACTTTCAGGACTTCCAGAACCTTCAGCCTTTTTGCATGCCACGCCCTCCTGCCTTGGCATTTATGATGTTCCACGCCGTGCGCAGTAAACGCAAACAGCAATTTGCACACAGAAAACTTTTCAGCCCCGCCAAGGGGTGCCTGGGAGGGGGTACTTGCTGTAAGTTTGAAGCAAACAGCAAACAATTTGAACTGACAAAGTCCTGCGATAAAAATTGCTTAAGTACTTTAGTTGCGCTTCGAATGCAGCTGCAGAATGAGTAAAAAGGGAAAACAGAACAGAACAAAACAAAACAGAAGAGTACAGCAGCACGAAGAGTAGAGGGAAAGACTGAAAAACTGAAAAGTTTATTAAACAAACAGGTAAAATCTGGCAGAAAAAGAGCCAAAAGTTGCCACTCAGCCAGATTCGAATCGGACAAAGTGTGCAAAAAGGTCAGTGTACACAAAAAACATGTACAATATATGTACAATATGTATATGTGCATGCATGTGAGTGTGTGTGTTGTGGGTTCTTGTGTGAGTGCGTGTGAGTATCGACTGGCATATGTCCTGCAGCATATGCCATGTCGCGCTTTGATGCTTGTTTTCTTTGATTTGTCCACCTCGTTGCAAATACTGATGAATGTGGGGTGGCTGCAGCACTTGAAGTACGATATATGTTTGTGAATATCGTATATTATTAGGAGAATTTACTGGGTATCTTCTGGTTGAGTGTGCACTTCGTGCACTGCAACGTGTTTTTTGCTGCGTGTCGAATGAAAACTTTGTCAGCTTTTTGTGCCGATTTTACCTTGCCAGCCTCTGTCGGTTTGTTATTCTTGTTGGGGTTGGGAAGATTAACTTTGACATTGGCCGTGGCCAGCACTATAAATCGCTATATAGACGTAGAGATGTATATAGGTATAGATATATATAGAGTATGCATTGCATTGTACACAGGGGTAGCTCCTTGGCAGCCATGGCAAATACTTTCCATAATTTTCTATTGTACTTTGAGCTGCGTCGTCAATTAGTCTGTTTGTTGCCGGCGCTGAGTAACCACTCAGTGAGTGTACTCATGATTCATTTGCATATACTCAGAGGACTGTGCTTTGATTTCCCTTTGAAGTCGGGCACACTTTTATGCCGAGTTCTTTATGCTTTGCAGAGCTCTGGTAAGTTGATGCCCACCCTACTCCAACAGTGCAGAACCTTACGCTATATCTACACTCTCTCCTCTCTCTCGCACTACTTCCGTCTCTGTCTGCCGGGGGAAATCAGCAAATGTAAGCGTTTCGGTATTGATTTCCATTTTTATTAACAATCATTTAAATGTAATGAACTGTAATACAATGCGCTGCACTTGAAGTTATTTTTCCCGGATTTTTTTACACTCGTTTCTTTTTATGCTGTTTTTATTTTATTATTTTTATTTTTATTTGTATTCATTCATTGTGCTGATGCCGATGCTGCTGCCACTGTTGTTGTGGCTGTAGTTGGCGTTTCATGGCTGATTTAACCTGGTCGGAAGGCGCCTAACAGCGTCACCGTTATGCCAGTTATTGCTCTTGTTTCGTCTTTCCTATGTTGTTGTTACTGTTGTTGTTGTTGTGCGTTTTTCATATGTCAGTGGCGTAAATGAAAACGCAAACGGGGCGTATGATTAATGTGGTTTACATATGAAAGCGACTGGCAATGCCATGAACCTCGTTGCGGTAAACGTCTGTCCCTGCATCTTGCTATCTCTCTCTCTCTCTCTCTCTATCTCTGTCTCTGTCTGTCTGCTGTTGGTTGCTGTCGCTGCTTCTGCTGCTGGCGGCAGTGCTTATTCAATAATTTATAGCTGGCAGCCGCAGTCACTTACAATGTCAGAAAAATATGCGCGAAATGTGCATAAAAGTATTACACGCCGACTTTTGTTATTGCCAGAGAGCAGTCTGATCCCCAGCAGAATCACAACCCCAGCCCCAACACACACACTCGCATACACTCAGCTAACAATCCGAAGCTGAGCTTTGATGTGGTTACCAGCGAGAAAGAGTATTGTATAGCACAGTGGGTACAAATAGTGTGTGGCACACACACTCAACGACTGGAATAGGCAAATGGAGATAGTGCTCTAGCTGCGCACTTGAACTTGTCAATTAGCTGTCCCAATTAATTTATTATACTTCTTTAGGCCCGACAAATACCAGATTAACTATAGCAAGTGGGCAGCAGAAGCAACATAGAGTATGTAGTAACTCACGAGCTGATTAGCCCTTGAATATAATTATTGATAACAAATGTCTGCTGCGCTTTTTGTTGATTTCATGAATTGAATTCGTTTGACAGACAACAAGTAATTATGAGTTATGCCGCAAACTATTTATATTGCTTATAAAAGTGAAATCTGAAATCATTACGTGTACACATGGCAATGTTTGATGCAATTTACGATAAAGCAGATAATAAATATATATAATATAATATGTACATAAACGATATACAGCACATACAATTTATATGCAATACTTCATTCATTAAACTAGTCGATTCTTTTAAAAATAAATCACAGCATTAACTATACAATATGCCAGGCAAAATGATACGGTCTACTTAGCATACGATAGAGAATAAGAAGTATGGTACTTTTTAAATACAATATAACACGTAGTATTTCCTGTCACATAACATATAACATGCATGCATTAGTATTCTTCAGTATATAATAGAATGTTCAATACGATATACGGTACGATATATATCTAACTTTAATATATATAATAATAAATAAATATAATATTAAATATAATATTTAAATATTTAAAATTTAATTAAAATTTAAAATCTAATTTAAATATAATAAATATAATATATATAATAAATATAATAAATATAATAAATAGTGTATGCTGTTAAGTAGTTCAAGCTATCGTAACACACCAAACAATATACAATTCGATATGGCAAACAATATACTAAACGGCACTCAAAACAATATACCAAACGATATACCTAACGTTAAAACGTGTACCAAACGATGTACCAAACGATATACTAGCGATATTCTACGCTTTATATCAATGGTCGCATTTTAACTACACACTTTACAATATATCAAATGGTGTGGCATATGACAGAGCATGCGATATACCATAAAATATACCATATCATTAACCAGACTATATACCATAACATATACAAAATGATATACCAGATTATATACAATACCATATATTGTACCACATTATATGACCATAGAAATTATTAAACGATATACTTGACAGCATACAAAGACCAACATTAGACCACCAACTTTATATATGATATTAAATACGATACAAATTGAAATATGAAATATCGTATTCAATATAGATCGTATAATATATGATATATCAATACGATATCGTATTCAATATATATCAATACGATATCGTCCTCAATATATATCAATACGATATATCATAAACAGAACATCTCACACTCACATACAAGCGCATGTATACGATGAATGTGTAGTGCGATTGTTGAGCTTCATCCTCATCTCCAGCACTACTGAGGCTGCGCCAAAGTGATAAGCCCCGTTCGAATGGGCATGCCACAAAAATCAGCGAGTCATTATCGTTAATGGCGTTTTAATTGTGTGTTTGTGGCATGAACTCGAACCCGCAGCGATAAATCTCAGCAGGCGCAACAGCTCGAGAATCTCTCCAGTCGCGACGACAGTTCGAAATGAGTGGCCAGAAGATCGGCATCGTAGGCAGTGGCCTGATTGGGCGTGCCTGGGCAATGCTCTTCGCCGGGGCAGGCTATCGAGTGCAGCTGTATGACATACTGGAGACGCAGGTTGCCACGGCACTGGTGGAGCTGCAGAAGGATTTGCAGAGTCTGGAGGAGAAGGGCCGGCTACGCGGTCACCTGTCGGCTCAGGCGCAGTTCGAGCTGATAAGCGGCTGCACCAAGTTGGAGCAGCTCGTCAAGGGGGCGCTGCATGTGCAGGAATGTGTGCCCGAGCAGCTGGCACTGAAGCGCTCACTCTACGCCCAGCTGGATGAGCTGCTCGAGCCGCAGACTGTGGTGGCCAGCTCGACGAGCACCTTTATGCCGTCGCCTCTACAGCGAGGGACTCAAGCACCGCGATCAGGTGAGCAACTCAGAGTTGGAATAATTCCCAATCCTCATCTCCCTCTCTCTCTCTCTCTCTCAATCCCTGCAGATGCTCGTCGCACATCCGTTGAATCCACCTTACTTCATACCCCTTGTGGAGCTGGTGCCGGCACCTTGGACCAAGGAGGAGCATGTGGAACGCACTCGCCTGCTGATGCTCTCACTGGGCCAACGCCCGGTGGTGCTCAAGCGGGAGGTGCAGGGCTTTGCCACAAATCGCATACAGTACGCCATACTCAATGAGGTGTGGCGCCTGGTGGCCGGTGGCATCATCAACGTGGCCGATGCGGATCGTGTGCTAAGCGAGGGACTGGGCCTGCGCTATGCACTGATGGGCTCCCTGGAGACGGCGCATCTGAATGCACCTGGCGGCGTCTTGGACTATTTCCAGCGCTTTGGCGGCGAGATCGCTGCCGTCAGTGCCACCTATGGCCCCTCGCCGGATATGAAAGCCGAGGCAGAGACGCTGGCAGAGATTGCGCGTCAGTGCGAGCAGCTTGTGCCACTCGAGGCACTGGAGCAGCGGCGTGCGGAACGGGATGAGTTTCTAACGCGCCTAGCGACGCTCAAGCGGCAGTTTCCATAAAATTGATTGCACTGCTATGTTTGCATTTCCTGCCATTTGTGTTGATTAAACTTGCGGGGCAGGCCATGTACCCCCCCTGCCCCCCTGACTACTACCCCCTTCACCCCTCTACCTTCTCTGGCTGTTGGCCTTTTCTCTTGCTAGTTGCGTAATTGCTGAGCGTCCGTTTTCAATTCATTTTCGCTGGCCGTGCATTAATGAAATTAATTTTGTGGCAACCGGAAACGTTGGCAGCCATCGCAGCCGCCATCAAACACGAGTACTGCGTGTCACATTTCCGCTTTGAGTTCACCTTTCTCCTTTCCCCCTGTGCTTCTTCCATTTCATTTCAATTTCAGTTTCGACACTTGACCACCAACAACAACTCCTCAACTCCTTCTCCCGCTTAAAGCTGAACTCGATTGGAATAAAATTGTGCTTACTCTGCTTCAATTCGAGTGCAAGCTGTGCGAGACGCTTTTACTACAAGCTCAAAGTAATTGAATGAAAGCTGTTGAGTACGGGAATCAGCAAGGGATAGCGAAAGAGAGAGAGAGAGGGAGTGGGCTGAGACAGAACTAGATAGATAGCTAATTAGATATTTATTATTAAAATGCAGGCAAAGATGAATACTTTCTTTGACTATTATAATTAAGCTAAAACTCGTTTGAGCTTTTTTACAAAGATTACAGAGAACTTTAATACGCATGTATTTTTTGGTATTTTAAGCGCAAGAAAAGGGAATTGGTTAATGCGCTTTAACACTTTGCGGCTTAAGTTGGCATGCCTCTCTGCGTATGTGTTTGTGAGCTTTTATTAAAAGCATAAATCTGCATTAAGTGCGCTGTAGATACATGTAACCATACAAACACATATACATGCACACATACATAAGTATGTAATCGTACTCCCTCATATTCATCTCATCACAAACATACATACGTACCCTGTATATAAGAACTATATCTAGCGGGTAGCATGCCAGATTGTAAAGCCCTTAGTAAAATGAAACAGTTTTACAATTCTCCATACATATTCAGTATATATTTATATTTGATGTTTATATTTTATATATTTTATTTATATTATATTTTATTCTTTAACAATTTCTTTTATATGCAGGGTATCTCTTAGTCTATCATCTGCAACCTACACTCGTTGTTTTTTTAATTCTCAGCTAGCCGACAAAGCATTTTTCATTTTTATTCGCATATTTTTTGTGCGCGCTTTTCTTTTCCTTTTTTAATAAACTCTCAGCTGTCTCTAAGCACATGTTCGCCCAGCCCATTCATCCCCATGCCCACACACATAGACATGTAGCACATCTATAAACACTCACACACACACACACAAACATGAAGCTGGCTGATGCCTGCGTTGTGTAATTTATTTTCCTTTCTGCGCCACACAGCGAATAAAAAATCTGAATAAAATTGATTAAAAACCACTTTAATAAAGCTCATTGTCGCATTTGCCTGCCAGTTGCCAGTTCAAGGCGGCCCAGATCCTTATAAATGAGTTCTAAGGCCAAAAGATAAAAAGAAATAGAGACCAATTTCACTAATGTGACTTGATTCAATTTAGAACGAAGCGTCGTTTCATGTTGACAGAGAATTCGTGAGAAACTTCTGAGGAGACAAAGAAATTGTAAACATAATAAAAATACAAACTAATTTAAGTTATAAATATATATTATATATAATTACTATTTATTACTATTTTTGGAACAAATATCTATATAAATACTATATTATTACTATAATATACTCTACCATTTAACTTTCTTGCTTTTACTCAATCACACAGTGAACACAATTTCTCAAGACATTAAAACAAAATCCCCTTAGCAGTTGTGCAACAGACCCAACCGATAAGGTACAGTACCTGCTGGGAAGTACAGTCCATAGATCATTCTTATATAAGATGAACTTTAGTCTAGGGCTCCACAGTCTTCACAATTAATTGCTGAAATGAACAATTTGTTGTTGCTTTGTTTGATTGTAATCAGCTTAGGTTGGTTCGATCTGGTTTTGTCAACAATTCAACCTCCCAAACTCTGGCCAAGACCCTCACAGCGCATACCATGGAGTCCATTCCAGTTCAATCCCAGCAAACCGAAACTGTATGCTTAAATGCGCAGTATATACAGACCAGTATATAAATATGTATATATATATATAGTATATGGTGCAGAAAATACCCTCAAGTAATGTAACTAAGTCCCCTTGTCGTACCTAATCTATATAACCCTGATCGCTGTTCGTTACTTTAACAGTCTACAATCCGCTACCAAGATGCACAGCCGTATCTTCTTCTCACTCATCCTTATCATCGCCAGCTGGATTGGCCTAGGTCAGTGCGCAACTGGTCCCATTGGGCATAGTCTGCCACCCCCAACACCACAGTGTCTATCAAATCCCATTGGCTCCCAGCGCTATCGTGGCAAATAAAGATTTTGTATTTGTGCACTGAAATTGTTGTTAATTAAAAGTCAAATTAAAAAGTCCCCATCGAGATAAGCTGACAATGTAAATTCCCCTGCGGGAAGAACCTGCGACTGCTAAGCACAGCTAAGTTTTCGTATAAAAGTCAAGCGCGGCTCCCAGTTTTGACAGTTTGTATTACACTTTCAAGATGCACAGCAGTCTCTGCTTCTTTTTGCTCATCGCCATCATCGCATGCTGGCTTACACTAGCACAGGCCGCAGTCCACGGTCCTATTCCCATGCATCGTCCACCGCCGCCGCCTGGAAACCAATGGAATCCTTTTAACTTCAATCCATCACCCTTCAATCCAAGTCAGCCAAGGTAGAGCCTTCAATATTCAATATGAATAAATAATATCGAGTATATCAAGCATATAGTTTAAGGGGGTACTGCACAAGGGGGTACTGCACGAAGGTGTATTACACAAGAAGCTACTTCACAAGGGGATAATCCACTAAGGGGTACTACACAAGGGGTACTACACAAGGAGATAAAACATAAAGAGGCATACACTAGAGGGTCTTAAAACTATTCTCAATTGAAAGGAATTCCTGTTTCTATTCCGACTTGTCCATATTCCCAGTCGAAACATTATTAGGGGTATTCCAGCAGCTGTTTAAAGTATTTCTATTGTGTTTACAGTTCGGAATATTGTAAACTCTTCTGGGTCTTATCTCCGCTCATTATTTGCATTGTTTTTCCTAGCGGAGAATGTGAACTTTTGCAAAGTTGGAAACTCTCGATTTGTTGTTCGTGTTGTTATTGTTGTTGCTGCCGTTATTGTTTTTGTTGCTCTTGCTGTTGCTGTTGCTTCGGTCTAATAAAAAGTTCAAATTACTGCGCATCGTTGCGGTCAATTGTTAGTGTAAAATACCCCAAACAATTAGAAACCACAATTGCTGCCCCGCTCGCAACGTGCAACTTTTCATTTTTACTGGCACTTACTAGCAGAGAGTGCCAGCCTGCCCTCCCTCCTCCCTCCTCCTTTTCGCCTGCCTGCCTGACAGTCAGAGGGGCTGCCTTGCCTTGCCTTGTCGGAGCTTGGCATCCCTTGCTGCAGTTCCAACCCCTCTTCCTGCTCCTTCCGCTTGCCATCTCGCACCCACAAATCCACAACAACTGCAAATGCAGTTTGAGGTTAATGCCCCAAGCCAAAACGTAGAGCGAACCCTGGCACCAGTCCCTGCCCCCAACCCCCGTCCGATCTGTTGCCCGAAATGGGCTACATCAGAGTTCTGGTTGCTGGGTTTATAAACTTGCTCAACATTCTCTGCCTGTCAGTGCATTTCGCAAATTCTTCTTCGTCTCCTTCTCACTCCTCCTTTTGCTCATTTTTACTTCACTTCTTTGTAGAGCTCTCAACTGCTTGCCTCTCTCCGCTCCCCCCACCCCTTAGGCTATTGCCCCCGTTGTCAAGTGAGGCGCACATAATGCGATTTTAATACTGATTTCCTGGGGCCAACTCCCAGCTGGTTGGTCCCGTCATGTGCCGCTCTCTGCTCTTCATTATGTATGGATGTATGTATGTCATAAGCCTTTAACTGTTTATTTGCCCATACATAGAGAGAATACATCTCTCTCTTCCTCTCTCCCTTCTTACTCTCCTTCTTCCATGACTCTCTGCAATTGAAGCTGAATAATAAGTGCTTAATAGCTGACAACTATCGTGCAGATCTGCACCCCAGCTTCCGTCTCTCTCCTCCCTCCTTCTCTCCCTTGCTCTTTCTCTCTCCTGCTGCTGGTCAACTGCCCTGTATACCATTTGTAACGAATTTTAAGCATTTAAGCCGCTTAACTTACTGACAAATTGCAATTTCGTATTTGTAGCTAATATTCTGAATCGAAATCGGAGGGCTCTGCATAATTAGTGTGCTTCCAAAGTAGATGATGGCATATATGATGTATATAAGGATAGTTAAGGTATTTATAAGGCGTACTTAGATTGAGATAGTAAAGGTATTAATATGGAATTATGCTGAAAGTATAATTAAGTATTATAACAACAAGAAACCAGTTCTAAAGAGAAAGCAACAGTGCTCCCTCTTTTCCCTGCTGCAAATCGAAGTTATCACAATTATATAATAACAATACCATATAAAACAAAACAAACATACATATATAAAATCTGTAAAGCAACCACAATTGTCTACCGCTAGATGGCGCTTCACAACAGATGGATCACAGCATAGCACAGGGCAGGCAGTTTGTTTTTTTTGGTTATAAAAGCGCAACAATGGAATAGTGTGCGAGTGTGTGTGTGTGTGTTTCAGTGTCTGTGTTCTGTGTGTGTGTGTGTGTGTGCTTTTACAATCCTATTAAAGTATCAGACAATCTAATCACAGGCAGCTCAAAAGCCGCGCAATGCGCACACGCGCTAAACGTTGCCAAAAGGACCACAAAGAAAGTGATGAAGAGGGAGAGGAGAGAGAGAGCAAAGTGGAAAAAGGAGAGAAGAGAGAGACAGAGAATAGACAGGGGACAGAGGAAGTAGTTAAAGGCGAAGTCTTGGCTGTAGTTGGAGGAGTTGAGGCTGTTGCGTTGACAGCAACCCAGCCACACAATCAGACAAGAGTAACAAGCAACAACAACAGCAACAAACAACAGCAACAACATGAGAATTACAAGCAAAATGTCCACTAAAACGAGCCAAGGCTGCTCTGCCTGTATCCCCCCGCTCCCCCCTTCCTCTTGTCCCCCGCAACATTGCTTAGCTGGTTTCAGCATTGACTCGTCTCGGATTCGAAGGTTTGTCCGACTGTGCTGCCTGATTGTTGGTCTGCGTCAGTTTAATTTGAATACACTTAAGTGTCCTGCGGTCTGCCAGGGCCGTCGCAAGAATTTCCAATTGAAAATCACTTCAAGTTTAATTTGATTGCCGCTGCGAGTGCCCCTGCCGTGTACCGAGAACTACCTCAGCAGCAACTGCAGACCTTCACTTTAATCACATTTCGCACGGCATTAATATTGATGGAAATTTGCGGCGTTTGCATACATTTTAGAGCAAAACGGGGGAGAAAATGCCTAAATGTGACGGGCAGAGTTAGATGAGATGATCACTCAGTTATACAGTCTGTCAAGTAAGTCTTTACACGTGTACAAATGTAGATATTACATCTAGTTATAAATGAGTATCGCATATAAAAAAGAGGTTCCCCCTTTCTACAGAGTGTTCAAATTTGATAGTTGCCTCTGAGTTTCATTCGCAATTCCTTAATTCACCAGGGTATTCGGCTTTAAGCATGCCCGCTATCCTGTTTCCCTGCTTATTTTTTATGCTCTCTGCTGAGGCGGTTTCATTACTTGATTATCTCGCAGAATCGTGTGCAAAGTAAACCAACAAAAGTGAGCGCAAAGAAGAAAGCGCAAAGGGCAAATGGAATGCGTTGCGAAAGCGCGTAGAGAGGAGCTGGCTGGAAATGTGCTGCAATTGTAAATACTGTGAAGAGAGAGAAACAGACAGCGAACCGAACTCGGAATACACTATACTGCACATGCGAGTGAGTGTATAAAGAGAGTAGCAAGACTTATTGCAGCTTTAAATTAACACACTCCCAATTAATCACTTTAAATATTCCCCATTTGGATGTGGTCTGTCAATTCCTGTGCTGTGCATCCTTTCTATTTTTGGGGCATTTTGGGGAGCGAGCAGCGGCAAAAAATTGGATTTACATTATTTACGGCATGTTGCACAGGGCGGCCATCGATAGACGTACATAAGTGTGCTATATATGTCTGCTATATATATACGAGCGATGCGATGCGATGTCTGGCATCGTGTTTGTTCTGCCTGCAACGTGACGTATACGCAACGTGAACAACAACAACAGCAATAGTGGGAGCAGGAGCAGGAGAAAGGGCAACAACAACGAACACGGAATGCGGTGCATGAGGCAGGCTAACGGATCGGACCCTTTGGGGCAAGGAAATTAATTAAATGAAGTCAACGAAAAGTGAAACGGCATAAGCGAAAACGCAACACGGAGCACACACTCACACAGCCACACACACACACACACACACGCACACACATAGACAGAATACCGTTGTACTCTGGCTAGGGCAACAGGAAGTTTTGCCCGCAGGCCCGTTGTCAGGACGCGACGGCTTTGACATTCGTCGTTTGCCGGCTCCATCATCACTTTGATGCAACTGCCACTCCCACCTCTTACGCCCCCCACGCCCCCTCTCGCCCTTGCCCATTTCGGGCCAGTGAAGCTCCTTTTGGTGCGCAGCAAGTGTGGAACGATAAGCTCGCTTCGTTATAATCCTAATTAAATATTTAGGTTTACTCTATGGCTGTATTTACTTTTTTCCCCGTTCCCCCTTTCTTTATCCCTTTCGCACTCACTCTCTCTCGGTCGCCTCTGCCTTCCCTTTCGCTCTATCAGCGCTGATGTCGTGCGCCCGATAAGCGTCTGGGTCACTTGGCAAGGGTTAATTGCATTAAAGTTATGACAATTGTCGACAAATTTGACGCTCTTGGTCAAAAGAAGAAGAGAAGGAATAGGGGAAAGAGGAAGAGAAGTAGAGCAAGAGAAAGCGAATAGCAAAATCAACTCAACGGGATCTCTATTGTGCTGTCGCGAAACTAATTAGCCAGAGTCGAAAGCTCTATCTCCATCATGAGTTATACACGTGTACAAAGGGAAGAAGGAGAATGCAAATGGGGTTGGCGCTTATGCGGTACGTCAAGGCTCAACTACAAACTGTTGTAGACACGAAGAGGGGGGGAGGGAGGCTAAATATGAGGAGGACTGAAGTGAAATACTTTAATATGTAAATTGGATAGCGACCTTAACCTAGAATACATATCTATAATATACGAGTACTTGTCTGATTTCTATCAAACTTGAAGAGCATATTATGGTGAAGAATTATCCACAGGCGTTGTATGCAATTAGAAAAAATATATAAGTTCTTTAAGTGACAGACCAATATATAGACAGATAGAGAATAAATATATGTTTACACTTTACTTAAGGCCGGTCTGTGTTGAGCGCTTAAGGGGGGGGGGGGGCCTGGGGGGGGGGGGGGGGGGCCGCCGGGCGCCCGCCCCCCGCCGTTACAGCATGCCCCGGGGGGGGGGGCCTGGCGACCCAATAGACAGGGAACCTTTAAAATTATTCTTAGTATTATATTTCAATTTAAAATTTTAATTATAATTATTAATTGTTTTTTACTTTTAAACAGTCGACCATAGTTTGACTATAAATTAAATTAAATAAATGTGTAATTAAGTAAACGTATAGCCTCTTTACTTAAGTATACATTTATTTAATTTAATTTATATACTAAATAAAATGATATGCTAAATAAACTTGAGTCTAATAATAAAACACATTATTTCTTAATTTTGTAGCCGTAGCTTTGAGTATAGATTTTCATACGGATGGCTATATCGACTCGTCTGTTAATGCTGGTCAAGAATATATATATAAATATTTTGTGGGGTGCTCCTTTTGTCTATGTTGACAAATATCATATGGAAGTGCGTAGAATACTTAGAACAGTCATAGCTAGATCAGTTTGGCAAAACTTTGCAGTTCAAGAATATATATATAGTATATTTATATATTTATATATGTTATATGTAATATATTTTGGTTTAACAAGGCACATTCAGGGAACTCTATTAAATGTATTCTCATATCCCAATTTAGTAAAATATGCTGTTCAAAAATATATATAAAAATACTATTTGCATTGCTAACTAGACACTGCCACTCTTCTCTATTAAATATACTTAAATGACCCTAAATTTAATGTATGTTACCATAAGTTAACACTGCATAATGAACTCTAATTCAAAACACATGTAAATCTAATTTAAGGCTAAATTGTTTGGCTTTAAACGCAGCGTTATAATGCTGGAGCTTGGCTGAGGCGCTTGTCTAATAAAACCAATTTAAGCTGAACACCCTGACCAGAGTCAGGGCTCCTCCCGACTGCAGTCATGCCTGGGCATGCTGTCTAGCATGCTTTACTCTCCCCCCCCTCTTCCTCTGCTTCCCTCTGCTGCGTGTTATCTCTGGCTTTGCTTTGCCGCACTTGAAGCAGCGCGCAATTTGTTTTAATCAACAAAGTCAAAAAGGGGCACGTAGCGGGGCATTGTACAAAAATTAAATAAACTTTGCGTTGGCCCAACAATTTGCCCAGTGTCTAGGACCACGCCCCCCTTCCAACACCCCCGCTTTAGCTAGCACTCGCTGCCAGCAGCTACAGTCGCCGCAGTCAACGCTCGAGATGTCTGCGGCTTCGTGCAGTGCCAGACAAAACGCTGACAGGCAGCCAAATCCTGAAGAGGAGCACTGAGCAGGAGAGACGTGGGAGAGGTAGGGGACGAGGAGGAGAGGAGGACGGGACTGGACTGGACGTCCCTGTCAGGCGGGTTGCAGGCAGCGCTGCACTTGCAATGGCTTCCACAAACAGTTGCAATCAGTTTCCATCTGAGATCCTTTAACTGTTTAATATTGCAGCAAAATGAGAAAGAATTATCCAAGCAGTCCCCTCTCCCTCTCTCCCTCCTGCTTCCCTCGTTCTTTGTGCGAGCAGAACAAACAAATTAAGCGAAATGAACTCGTAATGCGAACTGTGCACGAGTTGGCAAACAATTAGCGAGTACTCACTCGCAGCACTCACTCCCATCTCCCACTCACTCATTCGCCATTGCATTCGTTTGTGCCAGCCAATAAATGAAAATTCCTAAGATGTCCATAAATTCTCACAGTGCCCGCTGTGATATATCGCATCACAATCCAATAGAGGCCAGACAAATAGAGAATGTGTTGTGTTTTCCCATCGATATACAACAGTTTTCAGCACATTGTGGTGCCCTAACTGCAGTAGGGTGTATCGATTACCTGGAAATATCTAAATAAGGATTCACTTGGAAGAACAACTTGAGGCACTTTGAGGCTCCTCTCTGATTGAATTCATCTTCTAAATCAAGTTATCCAACTTTGGCCCAACTTTCGTAGGGTATCAGCCTGTCGTTATGAGCTCTCTCTCTCTCTCTCTTCTTTCTGGCTGTGATTATTGCGTTGTGTTGCCTTTCATTGTGTGTTATCAATAAAGCAAATTGAATTTGGTACAAAAAGTGTCACTCAGGTCGATCGAGATAAATGTCAACAGGACACAGGAGAGAAATCAGTGTGGCAAGCAGAAGAGTGAGACAGAGGCAGTGAGAGAGAGAGAGAGAGAGAGAGAGAGAGAGTTTGTGCCCATTGTCAGATGTTTGATGAGTTTGTGACATAGTATTTGAAATGGGCAAATTAAATTAATGTGTTAGATTGTCTGCGCTGCTACCCCCCCCCCACACTGCATTGATAAATGAAAAGGTTGGGTCACAGGTCAAACTAACGGGACCCCAGGCACCTCCCTGTAAGTTCATTGTTAATTTGTTGTGTCTGCTTTTTCGGTGTGTGTGTGTCTTTCTTAACAACGGACACACTGTGATTCTTGCTGTCAGCTTTTGTTGCTTATTATTTATCATTTGGTTTGTTTTTTAAGCTGCCCTCGCATGTCGCCCTCCCTCTCCCTCGCTCACTGGTGCAATGAATCACAGTCTGTGTGTATGTGTGTGTGTGTGTGTGTGTGTAGGGGGCATAAGCATTGGGTGTGCCAATAGGTACAGCCACATGATTTATTATATGCCCAGCTATTGGTAGGCGTGGCACTGCCCAGAGCCAACATGCGCCTGCTTGTCGCACTAGACTAATGGTTGTAAGGAAAACAACAAAAACAATAACAACAACAACTGAATCGATTGTTAACAAACTCATAAAACAAATCCTTGAAAATGTTTGCGGCCTCTGAGGCTGCATGTTTTATGTTGAGCATTCAAAATTGATTGTGCCTATGCAAGTAATAAATATATAATATAATAAATATAAATATATACATATTGATTCTCTAAACATAACACTGTTATAATATATTAATATTAAATATTATATTGTTTTTATTGTATATTTATTCATTTAGTTTACCTAATGCAAATATCAATCAGCCTTTAGTTGTAGCTTTGTCTTCAAGTTGTCCTTTTTATAATAAAATAATATTTGTATATTCTTGTACATATAATTCCTTGTTATATTTTATTCTATAATTGTTTTAATTATTCTCATCTTTGACTTTATATTATTAATTATAAAAATATATAAAAACATAAACTAAAACTCGCATGCAATAAAGAAATATGTTCAGACTTTGAAAACTTTCTTAAATGCCCCAAAAGAAACTGTCTCATAAAGCAATTTGTGCGCAATTAAAGCCACATAATTTTCGTCGGCCTATGCGGCTCATTGCTTGCTAGACGTGTCTGCATTTTTGCCACCCCCCTCTAGCCTCTCTCCCCCCTCTTTCCCCTTTTCGTGGCAGCCTTTTTGGCTGTCCCTGACATTGTTGGCGTTGGCTAAAAATTGCAATGTCATTGTTGCGAGACAGCGGGCGGTGCAGAGCAAAAACCATGTGGCTAGTAATTCATTACCCCAACCGCCGTGCACACCAACACTCACACACACACACACACACACAGGCACACAACAATTGCACATGGCCGCCGACGCCATTTAATGTGCAAACAAAAGGCGTTGGCACCGCAAAAAATAAGAGGAATGAATCGCTTGTCCAATATTATGAAGCATTTGTAAAGTGCAGACGGCGCACAATGGCAACAGAAACCGAAAAAGGAGAGAACGAAAAGGGAAAAAGGGAGGAGGAGGAGGAGGAGGGAAAAAGGGAAAAGCGAGAAAAACTGCGCTCTATGCTAAAAGTTAAAATAACGAACGATAATTAATGGAATGACAACATAAAGCAGCCAACAATTTCAACGGGTTTCCAATGCGCCTGCAGACGTTAGGAGTCACCAGGGCTGGGCACCGCCCCCCCCCACTCCAACTGGCTCCATTCCCTACGCCATCCCTACTCCACCCCCGTTTCTACTCTGCAGCTTTGTAGCAGCTGCGGCGTGTGAATGTTTATCGCAGTCGCAGGGGCGCGAGAAAAAAGATGAAGCGGAAGCAACGCCAATGCCATGTGAATGCTGTGGTACTGTGTGAATGCGAATGAATGTAGCAGAGTGAGTGTGAATGTACTGTGAATCTGAGTGTGAATGTGAATGTGCATGTGAACGGGAATGGTTTCTGGACAACCGGAAATGCATTGTTTCACGCGCAATTTCATTCGGGTATTTATTATTCCAAGTGTGGCAGCAGTGTGGCAAGAAAGAAGTGCCAGAAACGGCATTTCATTAATGCAAAAGTAATCAAAATAATTAATGAAGAATATCGCCGTGGAGGTGCCCAAGTGTCTGCGGTGTTTAGGGTGCAATTTCCAAAAGATTCAACAGAAATTCCAATGTTATTGAACCGAGTCTAAAGCAAATGTGCTTGCCATAATAACTGCAGAGATATTAGTTTGGATTTGTGGCTAAGGAAGACATGAGTAATTTACCATAAGCTAGAGTTTAGCATGGCTGTAATTAAGTTAATATTGGTGAACAAATACTGTATTAATAGAGTGCATTTTAGTTTGTCTGCCATTATTAAATTGCACTTGCTGCCATTGCATGATCCTTGACACGCAATAATAGTTCGATAGGATTCAAACACAGCATTCACAGCATAGGCAGCACATCGATGGAATACATTATTTTATAATTATAATTTTAATTATATTTCATAGAAAAATGTTCGCTTTCCAGGCTTTGCACTTGCTGATTGCCCCGCAAAGTATGCTGCAGTTTAATTACAGTTCATCAGCTTAGCAAGAGAGTCACATAAGGAAACAGCAACTTTGTGCAAATGTATATATTCTTGCTCAGTATCACCAGTCGAATCGACTGACTGTCTCTGAGGATGTCTGTGTGTCTTTTTGTCTGTGTATCTGTCCTCTCTGTCTGTCTGTCCATCTGACTAATATATTAATATTTATATATTTGTCCAGTATACTAAATGCAGTTTAAGTTTATTATCATTTGCATAGGCAATAAATGTCCAAAGAATATGTGCAGAATAAGCCAAGATTATTGGCCAATATTAGTGTGTAGGTATAGTGGCAAGGGTATCTTACAGTCTGTCCGACACGATTGTTGCTTTTCGTACTTATTTTTACTTATATTATTAATTATGTAAATGCGCTGGCATGACATGATTTCAGTCCGTTTTTGGCTGCAGCACTGGCGTTGCATTTATTAGCCAAATATCATTAGAGCCAACAACAATAGAGGCAACAACAATAGGGACTGCAGCAGCTGTTCGACAGTCTCGAGCTCGGCAACTTAGCAGACATTCTGCTTCAGCCGTACAACAGTTTTCAATTTGCACAACAACGGCAGGTGTAGCGACTGGGGTGGCTTCTTTTTTTTTTTTTTGGGCCACACCAAGCAGCAGGCGACAAGCTTGTTGAGGAAGTTTGCTGGGGACGGGTAAGAGGGGGAGGGAAGGCGGGAGGAAGGCGCGGTTAAGCGCACAAGCAGCGCCGCGAGCAATGAAACCAAAACAGGCGACGACGAGATGACGACGATGTTGACGATGTGGTGGCACTTATTCTACATGCTTTTTGTAGTTCCCTTCTTCTTGTTCTTGTTGTTGTTATTGTTGTTGTTGGTGATGAGGAAATTGTTTTGAAAATTACAAATAGCGGTAGAACAAGCAGCAGACATGTACACTTATACAGTATACGAATATACACACATACATACAAATAGTTATACAGTGTGTAAGTTAAAAATTGTTGAGGAAAAGTTGCAGCTGGTTTCGCTAAGTTTCCCTCAATCAAATATGCGTTAAATGATCTGATAAAAGAGGCAATATATGCACAGAATGATAAAGATAAAAGACATGTAAAAATTGCACACTTTGAATGATCTTCATGTGAAATTATAAAGATAAAAGACATATAAAACATTGCACACTATGAATGATCTTCATCTGAAATGTCGCGCATGCTGCACCGTTTCCACCTTTAAAGTCTTCCAAGTATCCACGCCAGAGATTTGAAGACATCGCAAGTAGGCAAGAAAGTCGCTATAGGTAAAATCATTGTCGGACTGATTGGTATAGTATCTGTGATAGGGACACAGCGGATGCATGATAAAGGGCCGCCAGAAGGCACGCTTTATTTGCAAGGCTTCGTAGAGCTGATCACAGACTTTGGAGCCATCGTCAAAGTAGAGAAACAGATGAATTGCGCTAAGAGAGAAAGAGAGAGAGAAAGAAATGTTAGATTAGCTGAAAAGAGAGACAACTCTTGTAGAGCATACAGTGCTTTACGAAGCAACTCCACGAAAACTGGATGTCCGACAATCAGATTGACCGTCGGTTCATCGGTGCCCGTCTGCAATTGCCTGATGTACTTAGTGGAAATCTGGGCAAGGCGCACGCTCTCCATGATGGGTTCCAGATGCTTGGAACGGGCGGCCCAGTCGTGGGCAAGCCAACGCACCGCTGCAAAGAAGATCTCCTTCTCACTATTCACAGCCACCTCAGCGCTGAGCAGACTGCAGATGTTCTCCGGCGGCAGATGCAGAAACTCCTTGCTGGCCACCAGAGTGAGAAAGAAGCACTGAACACGTCGCAATATGGTGGTGTCCAGGCCACGATAGCAGTCCAATGCATGCATGCTGCTGGCATCGATGGCCATCTTGAAGGCACGATCCTCCTTAATGCCTTGCGGCAAGTCCAGACACTGCCACACCTGACGCGACAGTGCCTGGACCCGGAGGAATGTGGCTGCCGCCAGCACTGCCATGAGATGTGCACAGTCCAGCACAGTGTGCGACTTGTCCATCCAGCCACACAGCGCCGCCAGTCCCTCGTACGGCACCTGATTCTCGGGCAAGTGCAGCTCATGCGATCCATTCTTCAGTTCGGGCACTGCCCACTCCGAGTAGCTCATCAAGAGCGTGCGATTGCAGTGCAGCTTCCTTACGCCCAATCGCAGAATCAGATCGTTTGACTGGCACTGCTCCCAAGTCCGCTCAAGCAGTGCCAACACTCCATCCCGTTTTTCTATTTTAAAGTTCCTGAACGAAGTCTGCCACGGACTTATCTGTACACCTCCGGAGTAGTCCAAGAGAGGCACCAACGCAATGCTCGGCTCAGCAGGCAGTCCGTCGTGCTCCGACTCGATATAAATGTCGGCCATATTTCGTAGAGTTCTCACACAGTTAATTTTGAAATTGAATATATAAATAGAAAACTTGTGCTAAGTACAACAGATGTTATAAGAATATATAAACAAAGTCTGCATATCAAAGTGTACTCTTTATAAATAGATTGAAAGAGATTCCACCTGAATTAGCAGCTCATTCTGGTGTCTAGACCGTATTTATTGTAACATCAACTCAAGTAGAGCTTCAATTATTTCGCAGTTGCGTTCACAATTTCCAATTCCACTGCAAGCTAATCCAGGTGTATTCAAGATACCCGAAGACAGACAGACTTGGATACCCTCGCACAGGTCTATTCAGTCGCAGCTCCTTGCTGGTCGCTTACATTTTGGCCAATTAGACGCACAATGGTCCCCAAATTATGCAACATGGCGCGACAAATTCAATTTGCTATGCCCCAAACACGTGCACAACAACAACAACAGCAACAACAACAATAATAATAAGAGCAACAAAGCGCGGCTTCTCAAACGCACGAACACAGACCGAGACAGAGACAGGGGCAGAGGCAAACAGGAACGGGAGGAGGAGCAGGAGCAGGCAACAACAGCAGCCGAGCGACACGTCGAAACTTGTTCAAAAATCCCTGGAGAAATTAGTTTGATTTATGTTGAGTTTCCGGTGCAAATAAATTGCCAAGTTTACAGGCACTCGGACACGGCAAACGGGATGCGGTATACGGTAACAGGAACGCGGCAGTTCGCACTGCTGACGCATAATTGATAATGCGAGCGGCGTAGAAAGCCGCCGCCAGTGGCTAAGGGGGCTATGCGTGCGGGGGGACCTGTTAGTGGACAAGCTCTGCAGCAAATTGACACCGAATGGCATCATAAACGTGACTCATCAGACTTAAATGACAACCCACAGACTGAAGTTAGTTTCCGAATACAAATCTGAAAGATAAACATAAATAAAATAAAATAAAATAGAATCTGCACAACAAACTCAACTTCTATGTCCGTTTTTCATTCATGGCATTCAAATTGCATTCATTTTTATAGTAAAATCTTTGCATTATTTAAATTCAATCTTATCAATTTGGTACTTCCCCCATCGATAACCCATTTCACTATTCGCTTTAATCCCCGGGCCCAACGGTGTCTGTCAATTGTCAGGTTAAAAATCAAAATCACTCGGCTATAGACAAATGGAAAACCTCAAAATCAATTAATTTTATTGGGTCTTCTGGTTTGTTCTTTTTTCCAACGATAGCACAAACTGAAATGTCATTGTGGTGGAAAACTATTCGGTTACAGTACCTACAAGAATCGGGAGAGAGAGCGAGAGAGAGAGAGAGAGAGGGTAAAAAGAAAGCTTATTGGGTTTGCAGGTGTGCATAAAGTGATTTCATTTTGTAAAATATCTCTACAATTTGTAAAGAATGTTCAACACAATTCAAACAAATATTGTACATAAATTGTTTGCAATGCACAGTTGTATTTTAAATTAATTGATCAATTTCAATATACGATATTCGGTAAGGGCATATAAGTATTCACTTCCGGCATCCGTGTTCGGGGGCGAATTCCGGTTCGTGTTTTGGTTTCTCTGCCTTACTCCTCTGTTTGTCATTGGTCGTCCACTCTGACATTGACAAAAGTGCAAAGGATTAAAAGTTCTGCCCAGGCAGGACAACACACACGCACACCACTAACACACACACACACACACAGGGACACCTTTGCGGCCGGCAGAGGCAGAAGCAGAGGCCGAAACGGACTCTACTGCGGCTGAGTGAGAAATTGAAGTCACGTAGTTGTGTGCAAATTTTTTTGTACCGTTGACACTAACAGTTTTTTTCACACCCAGTAGGGTGGCTAAAAAGGGGTGTATGAATTGCAAATACCACGTATTTTCTTTGAGCTTAAAGCAACAATTATATAAACTATATACTGTTTAAAATATAAGTTTTTTAAAATAAAATGAAGTTTCAGTATGGTAGCTTTAAAAAGTGTTCCTATTGCATTTCATATACAATACAGTTCCTAAAATATAACTTGTAATTTTTTAAGGGTATTTGTCAGTCTGTTGCAGAGACTGCTGAATTTCCCTAGGTATTTTCCTTTTTACAGCTTCTTTTTTCTCTATTTTAGGTGCGCTTTTATTTGGTTACGTTGCTAAATTTAATTTTTGTTTAGTGGCCTCACTGTGATGTTATGCTGATTAAATTTGCCAGCATTTACGTGATTTCAATGCGTAATTTATGCCAGCTGCCACCTAGTGGAACCCCTTGCTTTGCCTTGCCATATGGGTTGGCCGTGGCTGGAGCCCAAAACTTTTAATTAGTTTAGTGTCTTCGGCTGTCAACGGAAGGTTCCCAAGTTGTTGCTAGGCAGCATATTTCAATGGCCAATATGGATAATATTTTAGATGCACCCTTCATCTGCCATCTTCACCATATTCTGAGTTTTTTCAAAGCTTTACCCTGTTTACAGATTGCGCAGATACCACGCCAGGGGTGTTTAAGTGTGTTTGCATGGAGCATAAGGAATAAAGCATAACGCATAAAGCTGTTGCACACTGCTCGGCACTGGCAATTGAGGTTATGCCAGAGGAGTCCGTTTGCAGTGGGTTTACTTTGAGATCTTATCACAAGTGCCCATCGCCTTGGCCACTACAGGGCTGCCAGGCTGCCATGCTGCCACATTGCTACGGTGCCACGTTGCCAGGCTGCCATTCCTATCCAATTAACAAGACGTCGTCGCAGGCCTGTCAACGCCGTGCAAAGGTGAAAAGTTGCAGCGATATCAAATGTGCCAAACCATGGCCAAATCGCGTGACTGTCAACAAAGAAAATATTCTCACAGAAATGAAAATAAATAACTTTTTTATAAATACCCTCCAATTTAGCTCAACTTTAGCAATCTGCACAAGAAATATCTGCAAGGATCAACTAGTAAATTTAAACAATCTGGCAGCTTTTGTTCAACTATCAATTTCTCCTTAATTACCCAAGTCAAAAAGTACAATATACTGCAATATTAAAAATACCTTTCTATTTCAATGAATTCCTTATCAAATATGGCAGCACCTCAACTATAAGTACTAGTATTTTGCAATCGATAGGGTACTTATCGAACGTAGTTCAGCAATATACTGTACTATCTTTAAAATATTTCCCCGTTCTCTGTTATACGAATGTAGAGATAGTGTATAACATCTTCGTCTGTCCATGCAAAAATCATTCTAACGGAAGTCTTGTTGCCTCACAGCCCAATTTAATAGTTTTTCGATTTGTTGAAAGCAAACGCCAAAGCATAGAAAATAAATTGTCACAAAATGCTGGCCAACTTGAACGGCAAACCGCAAAAAAGGCTGGCAAAGTTTGCCCCAGGACCTCTTGCAGTGCAAAGCAGAGCACTCAACGCAAGTCAACTCCTTGGTCTTATCTTTATCAGTTGAAGAAAAGCGCAGCGAGCCTTATTCCCGTTCCCATTGCCGTTCTAGTTGGCGTTCTAGTTGTCGTCGTCACATATCGAGTGCCGGCAAAAAGTTCGACGACTTCGACTTCGACGTGGACTTGGACTTGGCGACTGGCCTCGAGAAGTGAACTCTGGCAACTCTCTCGTTCACCCACAGACACACACACAGACAAGGGAAATATTTCCGCTTTGGCCGTCAGCCCACGCCCACACTGCCACCCACACCTCCCCGCAGTTGTAAATAAGTTGGGTGATGAAAAATTCTCAATTGAATTCGTTCGATTGTGGAAGCGAATTCAGCCCAAGGAGATAATTATCAGGGAATGCGGCAGTATAATAAATGTCAGTGAAGAGAGAGAGACAGAGACAGAAAGAGAAAGAGAATACAAGAGGGAGAGTGGAAGAAATACGCAAAAACTACGTCAACGTTTTAAAATGCCAACCATAAAATCTCATAAAAGCGCATAAAGTGCCTTTTAACAGCCCCAGCAGTCGTTGTTGTTGCTGTTGTTGTTGTTGTTGGCCTTTAACTAGTTGTAAATATGCTCAACATGCACTCAATGAATGAAATGTGTGCACAATGTTGAAAATAGTTGTGACACCCCCCAAAACAGACGTCCCCACAAACAGGTCGTCCATTTCTCCATTTCTCCTCTCTCTCTCTCTCTCTTCTTCTGCCTCTGCCTTTGTTGCTGTTGTTGTATTGTTCTTTTTATTGTTGTTGCCGCTGCTGTGCATACGCCTGGCTTGGCCTGAGCAGGCAGCTTGTAGTACAACTTCCGCTTATATGGACACCACTTCAGCATGATAAATTGATGTTGCCGGTTTAAAAACGCAAAGAAAATAAAACACTGGAAGCAGTGCGAGGCACAACAAAGGCGCAACTACATTATACCTCGCTCATGCGAAGGTCTTAAGGAGCATGGACAGCGCTAAAACTACATATACTATACAGTTATATACCATATATTTAATTTAATACTCTATTGCAATAATATCATTGGATCAAAATTGCTTTTCGCAAAGTCAGTCAGTCAACCTTGTTTTACAGAATATTACTGCTTATCATAATGAATGAATGTGACGAATCTTAGGAAAACAATGAAACAAGGCATTGCTAGGCACTAGCAAATTGTTGATGCATAGTAAGGAACACAGTAAAAATATAAGTACTTAAATAATGTGCAATGTATGCTTAAGCCGCTGTTCCTGTACATTTAAAAGGAAATACGCAGTATCTTATTGCTTTTGTTTATAAATATTAACCTTGGTACTTTTTATATCCCTTGGGACCTTTTCAACTTATTCCTGGGACCGAAAATTATCCCAAGTACTTTTAATTTCCTCAACGCAACTGTCAGAATTCGAAAAAAAATTCCCTAGGACTTCTTATGGGACTTTTAATATACCAATTGAGGCTGTGGTGGCATTTGTGCATGCAAGTTGGCAGCTCTGTTTTTTCTACCCCTGGTATTAATTTAACAGCTGATTGTCTTTGCACGGTATTGCGAAATTCAAAAGAGAAGTTGAACTTTAATTACTTTTATTAGTATTGGTAAAGACAAATGTAGCAATATTTTGTACTTATTCAGGTGCCACTTGCAAGCATGGTAAAAAGAACTAAAAATAGAGTTAATTGTGCAGCCAATTGACGTTGTGATGCGCCGTTACAACCGAGATTATTCAGACTTATTGTATACTGCGCCTCGTCCGGCGTCTGGCAGGCAGGCTGCGTGCAAGAGACATCGCCAAAGCCCTGAGACTGCACCGAGAAGAACAGTGGTGGACATGGTTCGAAGTCATAGCCCACACAGGCGTCCGTCAGATCGTAACTGTACGCTCCCAGTGCCGTCGATTCGCAGCTCTCGTCCTGGCGCAGCGGTGAGCTGGCATTGCGGAACGGCAGCTCGATGCTGCGCGAGAAGCACACTGTGAAGGTCACCTGGGTGATGGGCGATATTTTCAAGTAACGCATGCTCTGCCTGCCAGGCATGTAAAGCGCATCCAGACGATAGAAATTAATGCTGCCCAAGCGTCCAAACTGCAGCAGGGAATCGCTGCCATATTCACTGATGACTCCATTGGAATAGCAACGTGGATTCCAGAGGCGACGTGGCACTGAAACAGTTACTCAGTAAGCAGCTTTATAGAACCTACTCCTTTCTACTTACCCTGGCGTATGCGTCTAATCACAGGTGCTCCACACTCCTCCGGGGGCTTCTCTATGTTCAGCACATACAGATCTCTGCTGGGCTGCCGCACAAAGTCGTGGAACCTCACCAGAGCACCTCCGCCATAGTAGATGAAGTGCAGGTTGGGCAAACTCCAGGCCATGCGGTCCATGTAGCGACGACTGTAGTCGTAGTCATTCTCGTCCACATAGGAAATGGGACTGGGCACAAGCAGCGCCACCAGCGAGCGTCCGCCAAGATTGCCGGCACTCGCTTCGCCTGACAGCAGTTGCTCCACTCTAGAGCTCAGCGTGTTTAGTATGCTGGGCAAATTGAAGCCAGGGGGATCTGCGCAGGAGGCAACAAAGGATTAGGACTCTGTCTAGTTGAAGGACGGACTTACGCCAATAGTGCGCTGTGAAGTTCCACTGCTGATAGAGATCCACTATATAGTCGGTTGTGTTGACTATAACTGAGGCATCGGAGGCAGCGAAGAGCGTCACGGTGCTGGCATATGGATGAATGTTCAGATGCTGCAAGACGTAGCTGGGAAAGGAGAGAGCAGACAGGGATATAGACAGAAGTCGGGGAGGTATATGGATGGCAGTACTTACTCAACATAGTCCACTACCCAGTTATATGGCCAGTTGGTGTCCACAAAGACGAACACGTCGGCAATGATGGTGGTCATGTTGGATATGTCCGACCACGCTCTGCACTGAAACGAGTCCATGATGGCTGCGGATGGAGTGGAAGAGGTTATTTATTTCATTCTATATTCTATGCTATGTCTAACTGAAACCACATGGGAGGGAAGAAAGAAAAATGGGCTCTGCATGAAGTTCTAGTGGGGACTTTATTAGCGACGCTTCTGCACTGGAACTCACAGCTTAAGTAGAAAAATTATAATAATACTTTAAAGACGACAAATGGATGTGGGTTATTTGAACTCAGTAACGGGACTGCAACTTATGCTACTTGTAGAACTGCCTGGCATCTACTGCAGCGACTGCTGGGCGAGCAGAGCCAGGATAATGGTCAGCAGACTGGCCGCCAAGCCAGCGACACCACTGTAGCAACCCATGTTGGTCACGGAGACCACATAGCGCCACTGGTCGGGCGTCTGGCAGGCATCCTGGGTGCACGATGTGGTATTGATGCTGCCCGGCTGCACGGACAGATAGAGAGGCGGGCACTGCGTGATGGTGTAGTAACCGTTGCAGGCATTCGACAGATCGTACGAGTAACTGTTGCCACTAATCTGCACACAGTTCTGGTCAACGCTGCCTGTCGTCGTCGTCGTGGTCGAGGATGTGGTGGAGTTCTGCTGCGGCCACTCGTAGCTGCGCGACGAGCAAATTGTGAAGCTGCCTCCGTTCTGCGACTGAATGGTAACAACACGATTGCTGCCCGAGCCGAAGAAGTAGTTGCTGGCAATGCGATAGAAGTTGACAGTGCCGGGACGGACGTACTGGTACATCTGGTCGGTGCCCCAGCTGTTGGTGTACCAGGTGGAGCCGCAGCGCGGATTGATGATGCGACGAGGTACTGTAAGGCAATCAAGGTATAAGGTATCAGTTGTAAAGCAAATCCCCTCAAGCAACTGCACTTACTCTTGATAATGCGCCTGGCCACGGGTCCTGCAGATGTGGCCACAGTGCTGCCGATGGACAGCGAGAACAGATCCCGCGAGGAGTCACGCACAAAGTTGGAGAATCGCTGAATGTTACCGCCGCCATAGTAGACAAAACGCAGATCGGGAATCTGTTCGTTGATGTACTGCACCTCAGTCTGGGCATAGTTGGAGTCGGCATCGTTCACAGTCGCCTGGTTGGGTATGATCAGAGCCACCAGGGAGCGGCCGCCAACGCTGGAGTTGGTCTGCTCGCCATTCAAAAGGTTCTGCGTGAGGTTCTGAATGCTGCGCAGCACAGTGGGCAGATTGAAACCCTGCTGATCTGTGAAGGATGGAAGGAAAGATTATCTTACAGTGCCACACTCCACCTGATCCACAACTTACGCTGCGCCTGCGTGGTCACGTTCCACTGCTGATAGACATCTGTGATATAGTTGGTGGTGTTCACAATAATCGAACCATCGAAGGCGGACAGCAGCGTCACTGAGCTGGCATATGGATGGATGTTCAACTGCTGCAGCACGTACCTGTGGGAGAGGGGATGAAGGGATTAGAGTCTTCTCTGCTATAAAGTTGACCTGGCCAACTCTCAACTCACGCCACGTAGTCAACAATGGAGCTGTACTGCCAGGAGGTGTCCAGGTAGACAAACAGATTGGTCATGGGCGTGATGATGTCCGAGATGTCCTGGCTGTTGCTGGCCGTGCAGGAGACGTCGTTCAGGGATTGCGCTGCAAGATCGAAGAGCACAAAAATACAAGTTAGGCAAGTGTGGGGGTGAGAACGAAATGGAAAGGGAATCAGAAGCTGGCGAGGAGGATTCTAGAGTACAGACTGCCCGCCCAAGTGGTTCCAATGATTACGCTGATTATGCTGAGCTCTACTTACGCACATAGGTGACCAGGGACAGGGCCGCGTTGGAGGCGAAGCTGGCAATCGTTGCTGGCTCCAGCGTGACATGCAGCTGCATCTCCCGATCGAGCACCTGAGCAAATGCGGCTGTCTGTGCCTGCATTTCTGTGCTGGGCGCCACATTGGGGAACTGTGCCTGGCGACCGCAGGCCTGGATGCCGGTGCCCAACACGCCAGTGGAGGAGTAGTACATGCGCAGCAGCTGGGACAGCTTCAGGCTCGAGGCCTGTGTCTTCCACTGGGCCACGTTCTTGGCAATGATCAGACCATCGAGTCCACCACGAATCTCCGCATCGGTGGCCTCCAGATCGTTGCGCTGCGAAAGGAAATACCAATGGGGCAGCACCGTGTCGTTCCAGCCGCCAGTTGCACCCACTGTGGCCACATTGCCATTGGAAGTTGGCACCTGAACAAGAGTCACCTCAGCCAGATCGCCGGCCAGTGTGGCTGCCCAACGATTGTCAATGCTGCTGGCCGTTGTCTGCGACTGAGTGCGTCCACGTCGTTGGGTGGCCAGCTGGAGAAGCGTATTCAGATTGATGGTTTGCTGCTGCAGCCCCGTTGCCACGCCCGCAATCAACGTGCCCGCCGACACTGTGCCCCAGGGAGTGCGCACCAAGCCGTCCTCGACGGGACACTGGCTTAGGCCTTCTGTGCCCGCATAGACCCCGTCGGTTTCGTAGTCCAGCTCACCCAGCTGCACATAGTTCGAGCCGGAGCCCCGAGCCCGCTTCGGTCTGCTGTCAAGCCACTCGGCATCCCCGATGAAGTTGTTCGCTGCGGTCTTCTTCACCGCACGTGGCAGACGCTGGGCGCGGTACTGGGAGCTGGCTGCAGACGGTGTTCTCGTCTCCTCGCTGCCGTGTATCGAACGTGCTGGAGAGCATGAAGTGCAGGGAGCAGCGCTCGGTGCTGGTAAACGAACTGTTCGGGAAGGTGTTGGCGTTGCCGGGCAGCAAACGGGAGAGCAGAATGCGCAGCTTGGGGAACTGGAAGCCCGTGGGGCTGTAGGGAATGACCCCATTGATTTGGGTTGTGATACCAGGAGCACGCCTAATGCCATCCTGACGGAAGCGATGCAACAGGGCCACAGATATCTGGCGGATGTCCATCTGATAGCCACTTGCCACATAGCTATTCTCCACCTTCTCAATCAGTGAGATCAGGGTGTCCATGTTGGCGGGCAGACGATTGTCGCGGTTCATGAAGTACGACGTGTTGTAGCATTCGATTAGCGAGGGCGGTATCTGCAGTTGTGCATTCTCCTGCGCCTTCACTGAGTTGATCGTGAGGATCAGGCCCAGGCCAAGGCAGACTGCAACTGCCTTCAGTTCTGAGAGCTGCATGCCGTGGCTGCCTCTATGTCGTTGTGTGTGCGTGTGTGTGTGTTCGTTGAAGGGAAACTGAAGGAAAGAAAAAGGCAAAGGAAAGTTCCAAGTTTATTAATGATAATTCGGATGATGCAAGATAACTACTGTGAATAAAATCATTATTATTATAATGTACAAATATTTATTATGAGTAATAAATTGTGCAACTATCAATTATAATAAATATTCCCGCTCTGATAGAATTATATAAACACACGTAACTGACTAATTATGGTATAACCCACTAACTTGCATGCGTAGTTGTTCAATCTTTCGGGCAGGTTAGTGATGCAGGGAGCACCCTAAACCAAGTTACCCCTAACAAGTTAGTTACAAAACTCTTGCGACTTATCGAACTGATGGCCGTGGCCCAAAAAGAGCAACACCCAAGCACAGTCCGCATGGCTTATAGCTGTCCGCGCAGAAAGCAGGCAAATGATAAGAACCAATTGCACATACAGTCATAACTTACTATAGAGAGGTGTTCAGGTATTGTATATGGAGAGTGCACAGTGCGTTATCGGGGCAGCAACAATTATGCGTGTTTGATTTAGAGGGGCATGTGTAAACTTTGTTATCCCTATCAGTGTGCAAACAGTGGAACAGTCAGACCCGAACAGGTTGGCTTTCGGCTGTCTCAATGTGTGCTGTGTGCAGGTGACAGACAGTCAGCGTATTGATCTGATAAATAGGAACTGTTTTAAGTCATTAATATCTTTTGTAGTGCCGCAATTAAGATACAAATCGGAGGGGGAACGAAATTGTGGGACTAAGTCAACAGGCAAAGGAAGTCTTTCATTTCCCAGACACATTTCTATCTAAGATCGTCATAGACAGGTAGTGCGTCACTCTTCATCTTTATCGATCACTCTTTATGGACTTCCGGGAGTTGTTGTAATAAGATTTCGCACAATAAAAGTACAGTAATCATCGGCTAATGCCAACGGAAGCTGATGTCATTCAGCTGGCACACTCATTGGCGCATTATCAATTGAAAATAAAATAAAGGTACACACAATAAAAGACCAACAAAATGCGCTGTAAGCGAATGAGTCAAGTCGCCTTGATAAACCACCATATACGCTCAGTATCTGTTATCAGTTTTTATCAGTTTCACAAGGAATTTGTTCATAATTCAGAGTGGTCTCTCCCTCCATGAACGGGATATAGATTTGCACTACACAGCACTGATAGTTAGTAAGCTTTTCAGAAAAACTATTCCACACTATTCGAATATGGCGCATGAGTCAGATGCGAGTCCAGTAAGTTTGCCATAGAGTGCCTTAAGTAGAACAGCACGGGGCAAGAAAATATGTATTTCCTGCACATTATACTTAGTTTTTTATGTATTCACTACACAACACTGCGATTTTACCCACTGCGATAAGATAATATTTTAATTGTTTAAGCACAGTGGTGAAATTTTAAAGATATTTGAACACTAGTCGTAACTGGGGCGTTTGCTGTTTTTGTAGACTTTTTATGTAGACTTTACTTTATTTCTTTTCTTTAATTTCATTAAGTTATGTTTGTATTTTATGATTTTGTATTTAAGCACAACTTTTAAATGTACTTTTAACTATTAACAGCAATAAAAATGATTTTATCAGCTCTTATCCGAATTTTTTTGATTTTTTGGAATTTCTTTCACAACACATTTAAGTTTCTATTTTTCCGCATTACCTTGTTCCACCTGCTAAACTATTCGTACTGATTGCTGGTTCTTTAACAAAACAGGTGCCGCGCCTGAGTAGAGTGTTGTAATCTCTGGCAGCGTACTTATCAGTTCACAATACTAATATCACGATAAGATAACTGGACTTTTGGATCTGGGTGAATAATACTCTACACGGAGAGCGTTGTGCAAATCGAATTTGTAGCAAAACTTAAGTTGATTTATTAATTTACAAATGTGGAGAGTTCTGCGATGTATTGCAACAAATTTAAAATAAATTTAAAACTTGAAATGCAAGTTAATATATGTTAGTTAAAAAATAAATGTGAAGCTATTAAGTTAAAGGCCTAATAGGTAAATCTCATTTGTTTGTTTTCGCCATTTCATGAAAATTAATTTAAATATAGCCGGCATTCGATAAGACCGCTGAAAGAATCCATGCGATAGCTATTAAACGTATCGATAAATTTGGTAAACGCAATGCGGAGCCGATGTTTCTTGGTGGCGGCGAAACGATAACCAAACTATCGCAACGAGTGACAGCCCTAGAATAAAATCAATACAGCAACGGAATGTAAATAAGAATGGTACAAAACAATACAACAATCAAGTAATGGCTAATTCCTTTGCAGGGGCAAGCACAGGACAGCTCAACAGGATGCTATCTTTGTGGCATTCATGGAGAGGCATCCAGTAATAGCCAAAAACTATTATAAAGGCGACAAACTGGCCAGTGAAGCGGCATGGAAGAGACTGAGCAAAGAGCTGAACAGTGTGGGGCCGCCAGTCAAAGAAGCCGGCGAATGGAAACGTGTAAGCATTGCAAAGATTAGGTCAATTGGAATTAAATTACATGAAAGCAATTCTTGCAGGTTTGGAAGGACTGGAAGAGCTGCATTCGCAAGAAGATAGCAAACAACAGGCTGGAACCTAACGCAACTGGAAAGAGTTCTTTGTATCAGGACACACTGACACCGCTGGAGGATGCAGTTGCGACAATCTCCGATCTGTATGAAATGGCAGACGTTATGGTAGAATCCCAGCCACAAGCAAAGGGACGCAGTGAGACGAGCTCAAGTATGCGACTGTCAGACATCAAAACCGATCAATACGAGGAAGGTTCGGAAAATGGTAAGTTGCTCAAACTGGTCTTCTGTCTTCCCTATCTACAATTATACTTTTAAAGATGAGGCGGAGCAGGAGGAGGAAGAAGAGGAGGACGATTCAATCGATTCGATCAGCGTACGCAACGTCGGCGTTAAAGTAGAGCAACAACTTCATCAACATTCAACCGCAAAGAAACGTAGATTAGAGTCAGATGATAATGTAGGGTCAATGGGTCTCGGAGAGAGTACGATGCTCATGGACATAGCCAAAGAGTTGCGTGATCTCAATAGACAGACAAGATTAAATGCCCAACGCACCGAGGCCAATACGGAAGCACTCCTCGCCATGGGCACCCAGATCTCCGACCTGATGCAGCAGCAGTTGAAAGAGCGCAAACGTCTCAATGCAATAATGGAGAAGTTTGTGCTTAAAATGGAAACTGCCGATTAAACTGATAGCATCATTTTACTAATCCAAAATAACATAATTATAAATCGTATTTTAAGTTTTTGAGCGTAAAAAGCTCTGTGTGAGCTAAACAATAATAAAGATTGTGTCAATAGCTTGTAAATCCATTTGAATTATAAATTATCCAATAGCACCATAGTAAAAATTATTTTAATATTATTTGCTTTAACTAGAATATGTAACTTTATTTTAACTTGTATCACTAAGCACTACCTAAAGAAAATGAACATTTGCACAGAGAACATTTGGGACTTGGGCATACTTGAAAAGGCGGTGTATGAGCGATGCATTCGTCGTCTGCCCGATCTGGGGCAAGAGTTTGGTCTGGAGAGTGCTGCTCTGTCTGCCAAATGTTTTATGCAGTGCACCGAATAGCTCATGAGGTTTATGCAAAGCGAGTCAAAGTGTTGAAGGAATTGGTAAGTGAGCTTTGCGCTGAGTGAGAAGAAAACACTTCTTTAATTAATGTTTTTGTTGTAGTGTGTTTTGGTCCTGGTTAACAGAAGCAATGAAGTCCCCTATCTGCTGCAGGATGTGCTGGTTAAATGCAAAAGAAAGAGGATGCCAGCGACACTGCGGACTCACTCAGCGAAGACTTGAACGGTGCCTAGTTGCCTGTTTATCTGCTGGAGACACTGCAGATACTCTACGCTCACATTGGATTCGGAGAACGTGCTGCAATTGATTCGTATACTCTTGGCTATTTGAGTTTTGCCAAACATGGAAGCTTCCCAATCCTGAATTAGGCATTGCACATCGAATCTATTTAGCAACGCAGAAGGCGCAGACCATGGGCATTGCCAGGCAGCTGGGGAAGTGCTGGGCAGACAGAATGACATTGTAAATGAACAGCCAGTCTTGGGCCTTAAGTCTCTTGTTTGTCGACACCTGCAGTATCTGTATGACAGTGCTGAAGAAGCAGCTGAAAGATGTGGCTTACAACCAAGGCCAACAATTTGATATACAAATGCAACACCTCTACCTGCGAACATCTATCAGCTGATCTCCCATGTGTAATACAACATACTGAAAGATCAGGCCAAAGAGCCGGAAAAGAAGCACATGCCACAGGTCGAGCGTGCCAAAGTGCTGCGCGAGACGCCTCTCATACCGAGACCTCATCTTTTTCACTGAGAACTTCAACAAGCACATTATATTGCTGTCCAAGGAGGCCAGGACAAACGATCGTTTGGCGAATGTTCTGCACTTTGTTGCTGTAATGAATTTCAATATAAAATCAGGTGACCTTATGGTCATCTAGCGGACCCATTTCCACTGCAGCCAGATTGAGATATCTGATAGCAACTTGGAGAATGTAGAGGATGAGCAATAAGAACAGCAAGTGAAGGCGACCGTTGTCAGCAAAGATGATGCTGATGAGTATGGCAATGATAATAATGATGATGATAAGGAGGGTAATCAGGAAATGAATGAAAAGGAGAAAGAGGAGGAGCAGCAGCAAGTTAAGAATCAAACAAAGATGAAAAGAAACAGAGAAGATGGCAAAGAAGAAAGCAGAGAAGCAAGGAAAGAGGCAACAGGAAACCACTGGGAAAGCTCAACGTCGTCGGCGTGTACTCATCACAGCGATGAAGCCGAGGAGGAGGAGG
The DNA here is from genome assembly GCA_018903425.1 of Zaprionus nigranus. NCBI lineage: Eukaryota > Metazoa > Arthropoda > Insecta > Diptera > Drosophilidae > Zaprionus > Zaprionus nigranus. The sequence continues at coordinate 2,876,326 of JAEIGD010000011.1, read as the reverse complement.
AGTCGCCGCCCAAACGTAGACGTGGACGACCAAGCAAGAAATAAGAGAGGCTGCTGCGTTCAATCATGATGCTCTTTGAATGTTGCGATGGATGTTCGTCATGTCGGTGGATGTGGGCAGCACACAACACGCGTGTGTTCCTTCCTGCCTGCCCCGCCTGCATCATCGCTATTCGCTGGCAAATCCATTTAAAGTTTTTATGTACTTTCGCGCAAATTTGATGCCCGCACGCAATAGAGGAGGAACTGCGACCATCATTTTATTGCACTTGAAAACTTAATTAGGCCGAAATGCGGTGTGAACGCCTATTTCAGTGTACGGTTTCTTTTTTCTCACGTTCTCATTCTCGTTTTCTACAGCTGTGCGAGATTTTTATTACATGCATCAAATGTAATTTGTTAGCAAATTTGATGTGTTTCTATCTTCTTCAAAACGGCATAAATAAATGAAAACTCCAACCCAGGCGGGGTAGAAGCTATGGTGGGGGTTGGAACTGCTGTGCCTGATGGCCTGCAAAGAGCTTCGCTCTTGACCATCATTTAAATGCGTGGCAGGTTTTATGGCCAGGTAACTTTTGAGCCGAGTTGAGTTGTTGTAAGTCTATCGCTGTTCCATTTAACGGATATTAAAGGGCGCCATATTATTATAACATAACTTGTTGGATTAGTTTGTACGACTGCAACCCCCTGTGCACTGGGTGTCAAGGGTCAGTGCTCTTCAGTGCAGCGCCAAGTGGCGTGGCAAGGGGGTTGCGGACGTACTTTTGTGGTTGCAACAATTGTTTTTTTTCCTTTTGCCATCGGAATTCTATGCAGACATCAATTGACTTGCTTTGTCTATTATTTTTTAGATTTCCGCATGAATAGTTTAAGTTTTTTCTATTTTGAAGTGAGTAAATTCGAATACCATTTGCACTCATTTATTCAGTTTGATTTGCTGAGTAATTTAAGTTATAATTGTAGGAATTGATGGATGGTAACTGACTTGATTTGATTGTAAATACTCATATAGATTATATCCAAAAGAAATCAGATCAATATTAATAAAAGAGAGAGGTATTTATAAGCATGTATTTCTATTTGAATGTATCGTTCTTTGCACACATTGTCTCACACTCTGTTCATTCTTTGAATTATGTCATCTTCCGTTTAGCCACCTCCTCTTCTCTCCATCCCCCTCTGCAGAGTCTGTATTTGCTTCGTTAGCACTGTTAAAATTTGCATTATGAAACATAAATATTTTGTGTTTTCATTTTGTTTTTCCTACTTGTTCTCTAGTTTTGTTGCATTCTTAACAAGTTTAGCGCCTGGGCGAGTGTTTGATTTTCAATTTGGGATGATTTGGAGTAGGGTGGAGAGGGAAGGTAGCCTTGGCTTGAAATTTATTATTCAAATGCTGCACTGCGCTGATTTGCCTGGAATTTATTATTAAACATTACACCGCGATGCGGCTTAGGCTTTGTTTTAATTCACTTAAAACTACATAAATTTAACTTTACATGCAAAGCTGCGCTCACGTGCCCCAGGGCCGATGCCAATAGATACAAAGATACAAATGTGTTTACAGCGCGTTCGTAAAAGCTACGAAATCGTCGCCAGAGCAGTCGGAGCTGGGGCTAAGTTGAGCACACGATGCATCGTTTAATTCAATCAAGATACGAGCGCGGGCGACTCAACGAATCTTTAGTCGATCACCCGAGCGCAACGACAACAGTTCACTTTCGGTTTCGGTTTCCGTTGCCTGCGATAAATATAGATACAGTTCACCCGATCTTCTCTTCGAAGTGGGCTGCAGCTCCTTCAGATTAATTCATACTAACAAGTTGTCGCCGGGAATGTCAGAGCTCAACAGAGTGCAACAGTTGACGTTGTTGTTGCTGCTGTTGGCTTTGTGCCACTGGAGCAGCGCCAAATTGCGTAAGTATTGCGAACGGAATGCCCCAAACGAACTGAAGGTCAAGGCAAGTCAGTTGGCAACTTCATCAATCAAACTGATTGAAGTGTGTGAAACTATTGCGAAAGGATCTTAAGGACTTATAGAGAGGGAAGAATGAAGATGGTTGAGGAATGTTTTAGTCGATTTCAATTAATAGTATAAATTAGTTAATTAAAATAGTTTGTTGTTAATACCCAGTAGTCATTGAGTAGCAAGTTACTATAACTTTGGGTCAATCGAGAACATATATAACAGGAAGTAAAAGGTATCTCTGATCTCCATCCGTCAACAGTCGAGACAATATTGTCATGTCCGTCCGTATAAACAGCTAGATCTCAGAAACTATTAGAGCTAGTACTATCAAATTTTCTGACAATCTGCCTTATTCTTAAACGCAGTTAAAGTTTTTTCTTAGAACTTATTCACGTCTTCTTTCTCTCTTGTTAATCGGAAAATAATAGTATTGATAATGTCATTCTAAAGCTAGCACGTTCTTTTTTTTATGCACAATAATGAACACCATTAAACACATTTCTGAAAACTAAATTGCTATCAGATTAACAAAGAAGTTACTAAGTGAATAGATGATGCTATAGATAGCAGGTGTATAATATAATATAATGTAATGTATAACCCCTGCAACATATGCAAATATTGTCTTCTGTCTTCGATTGCGTATGTGTTTGCATTTACCGCCAGAGTCCATATTCTTCTTGGTTTTTCACTCTTCGTTCTGTCGGCCGCAGTGCCACTGACCCCCAAGTATTCCACAAAATAATCGCAATGACAACAAAGCGCAGAGTGCTTGCAGCTGTTGTTGTGCATATTAATTACTGCTCGTTGTCGCGTTTGCTGAAGGTTGCACAAAATAAACGAAGTACGGGCAGCAAACTAACTGAGTTATTGACTGACTCACTGGCTGACCAACTGATCAACTGGGCAACTGGGCAACTGATTAGCTATTCCGTAGAACTGCAAACGCAGCAAACGTAGTCAAGACACGTTCTTGGTGAAGGTCGGAGGCGCGACAGATGACCTAATTGTGTTGCCAAGTAAACAACTTCCTAAACACACTTCCTCATCTGGTGCCCGCTTATAGCGTCCAGCATTTCACCCTGTTCCCGCGACGATCCGCAGCTGGAGCGCTGCATCATCAATGCCGTCTATCAGCTGCGTCCGCTACTTAAGCACGGTAATCTCGGTGATGGCTATAGGACGCCGCCACTGGAGCCGTTGCAGCTGGACAACATTGAACTGGGCGGCAGCAGTCAGTTTCAGGCACTCTTCAGCGAGCTGGAGGCGACGGGGGGCAGCAATTTCATCATAGATCGCATTATGTGGGTAGCAAAAGATATGCATCGAATTCCTAATTCATTCTCACTTCTCCTTGACAGCGCCAAGCCCGAGGAGATCTCCTACGATCTGTGGGTAACGCTGCCCAGGATCGACTTTAAGGGAAAGTACTTCATGCGGCTCAATCTGCTGCTGCTGGACATTAAGGGGAAGGGCAACATGCGTGGATTCATTGGTGAGTAAGACTGATACCCAAGGCATGATCCCAGTTAACTCTCTGTCTGGCTTGCTAGACAACGCCAAGGCGCTGGTGAAGATGCGCGGCGTGCGCTACCTGCGCAACGGTCTGGAGTATGTCAAGTTCACCAAGATGACCATGCGGATACAGTTCAAGGACTTCAAGCTGCATCTGGACAACCTATTCGATGGCAACGGCGTGCTTGGCGATGTGGGCAACACATTGATCAACAACAATCAGGAGTTGTATCTCAACGAGATTGTGCCAGGCTTGGAGCGTGGATTATCCAAGAAGTTCTTAAATGTTGCCAACGAGATTTTGGCCACAGCCACATTCGATGAGATGTTCCCGCCTGGTCGCACTATTGTTAACCCGATTCACTTTCCGGCTAATTCTGCCACGCCTTCCGGCTCAGCTGCCGGACCAGGCATCTTTGGGCCCCCATTCGCCTCACGTAATCCTGTGGGTGGCATTTTGGATCAGCTGCCACCTAGAAACAGCAACCACAATCACCAACAACGGCCTCCACAGTCGAGCAATAATCCCTCGGTCGGCATTTTCGATGAGGTGTTGCCAGGTGGTGGCATCATTGATCCCAGAGTGAATTTGCGTAGCTAGGATGCATCTATGGTCCGTGCTTGTTTTTGTTTCCTTGTGCTTCAAATGGAAATAAAATGTTTGTTATTAAATATTGAAAGAGTCTCAAAGGAATTCAGCAATGGGTTGAGGTTTTTGGAAGTACTGCAAAGTCTCTTTCCCTTTTCTCTCTTCGACAAGATCTTCTTGACCAAGTTGTGCCGGTATGTCCCTGCCTTACTCTTCCTCTCCCTCTCATTGAACTACTTAGCCTAACTCGAGGAATTTCAGCTCTTCTGCCACCTGCCACGCTGGGTACAGTCGCCCGTTCGCTAATTTGCCTAAGAGCGCTTAATGTCTTACTCCATTTGCTCTGCTCCCGAGCTGAGCAGCTCCAGCGCAAACTTTTTAATCCACCACAAGCTCGGGACAGTTTTGCATATTAAGCGCAAAGTTTGCGACTGTACAACGGCACCGGGGGGGACACTTTAAGGACGCCCACACAGAAAGACAGACAGAGAGAGAGAGAGAGAGAGGGGACACCTCTGCAGTTTACACCTGTTCAATGGGCATAGGACACGTGCTTTGCCCCCGATGCGGATCCCACTGCCGCCTCTGCTGCTGCTGATGCTGCTGCTGCTGCGCCTTTCTCTCCTCAGCGCGACCTGTGATTAATCACCGGCAACGACAAAGATGAATTTACAAAGATTTTGTGTGCGCTGAAAAGTTTTTACTTTCGCCCGGGCAGTTAATTGTGTTAGATGTGGATGGACTCGGGCAAGGGCAGCAAAGGCAGCAGCATCGGCAGACCGACAGTGATGGCAACAAAAAAGTGTTGGGCGTTGCTAATTAAATTCATGCGACGCACAAAAAGCATTATCGACTTTTAGGCGTTGAATATTTCAAATGAAAATGTTTTTGATGTAGAGGAGCAAAGTGACACAGCTGGCTACGGCACCGTCTTCTGTCCCTGACTCTCCCGTTTCAAAGGAAACCCTTGGCAACATCTCTGACCAATCCCATTGCCAATGCTGGCAAAGTGTCGCCGACATTAATTTCATTTATTAATTTTTAACTACGCCCGCGCACGAAAATAAAAGCAACTTGATAAATGGGCGCCCCAAAATCATTTCGCGTGGCACATTTTGTTTTCCTTTGTCGTTCCCCCCCCACACCACGCCACCTTTGCCCACACCTTGCCCCATTGAAAGCGCTTCCTTTTCCTTTCCTTTCCTTTATTTTTTTTGCTTTCGGTTTTCGTTTTCGCTTTTTCCACTTTTTGGACAGCGTTTTCTCGGTTCTTTTTTGTTGCTGTTGTTAATTTTTTTTTAATTCTTTGCTTTTCACTTGAAAGACGCCCGAAAAAAACGTGAAGATGCGCCGCGGTCCGCTAATGTCCTTTCTTTTATCATTAAGTAGACAGCGTGGGCCTGCTTGGGGTTGCTCTGGCTCCGACTCCGGCCTGGGCGTGGCATCGTCCAGGGGTTGGCCGGACAGCTCGAGAGGCTGTGCACAGGTATTTGCGGCCATTAGCGAAAGCAAAGACTCGCTGTCGGCTTAAAGTTCTACGGTTGCGCCGATGTAACAAAGAAGATAACGATAAAAAGTAACGCACTAAGTACACTGCCCATAAATAAGTACGTATATTAGATGAAATTCCCATCAAAATTTATTTTTTAATAATTAATAAATGTGCCATCATTTGCTGCTTACAAGTTTACAGGAATATGAGAAACAAGAGAATAAACAGCTCACATTCTGTTCGCTTACTGCCTTGCCTAATGGATTATGCCAGCACTGTAGGCAGGGAGCACTTGGGGATATGAAATATATGTCAATTTATTTGAAATTTACTTGAAAATTCAAAATATTCAGCTCTGCCTAATATTCGAGACACCAGTGTAATATGTACAGTGGTGTAGCTAGTGTAGTAATGTGCAGTAAAGGCATAAACAGTTACCAATACTCATAAAATATAAAGCATTTACATGTATTATATGCCTAATATATTTGGCCAGCAGTGTAGTCAAAAAGCACTTACTATATGTAATATATGTCAATTTTTTTGCAATTAAGTGGATAATTCTAATTCTATTATTCAATGTCTTTGCAGCTATGACTAATATTTAAGACACCAGTGTAAAATGAATGAAATGCTGTAGCTTTGCGAATTACCGTATAAAATTGGCTTAAAGTATTTGAATATTAATTCATTGCATAACATTTACATGCATGCCTAATATATTTGACCAGCAGTGTAAGCCTCAACTAGGCAAGACAAGCATAACATTTCTCATTTTTCATATGTATATTCCCCCTCGTTTAATCTCAAAAAACTGTCACTTGAAAATATTAAATTCATTCAAAATACACATTTAAATTCAAAGAAGAGTTAGAAAAAGAGAGAGAGAGAAATGTAGATAGTGTTTATATAGATAACTGTGCCAAGATGATGGTCAAATGTGTTAAGCGTTACGTTTGCCCCAATAAGCCGGCCACCAGCGATGGATGTCGCTTCAAGTTTTACTACCCCAACGGGGGGATCCTACTCGGGCTACTGGCTGAAGAATCAGAATCACGGTTTTGGGCAGAAGATATCCCCAGAACGTGACTCTAGTTATTACGCAAACAAGAAGCAGCCTGTGGGACAACTGATCTATAAAGGGGACTGGAAGCAAGATAAACGTACGAACAGTGGCTCGATGATACGAAAGCAGGGCACAGATCTACAGACAATCTACACGGGCATGTGGTACGATGACATGAAGGTGGCCGAGGGCATGAAGTACTACTCAGATGGATGTATCTACTATGGCGAATGGCTGCGCAATTGTCGCCACGGCATGGGCTTTCAGTGGTACGTTGATGGTAGCATCTATTTGGGCCAGTGGAAGACCGACTACAAGCATGGTCTGGGAGTGTTCTTCTACGGTAGGTGCTTCACTCTCACTACCTTCCTCTTCCTGCTATTGTCATCTTTCCGCTCTCTCATAGCGAATGGAAATCGCTACGAGGGACACTTTGCGAGGGGTTACAAGAACGGCGAGGGCATCTTCTATCACATGCACACTGGTCAAATCCAGAAGGGCATTTGGCACAACGACAATGCCAAGGTATCAGTTATGCAGGATGAACCCGATATTCGATGTAACGACAAGGTCACACCTTATCCCATACCTTCCAATCAGCTAAAATACCCAAACGAGATAATGCGCGATCTTTTCCAGCGGTATCATCATTATGGAAAAAAAGAACCTCGTCCCTTTAACGATAGGGTCATCCTGGAATTCATACATCATCAACGACAATTCGCCTCGTTCGAGGAGCGTCTCAACTCGCCTTCGAAACTGGATCTTTATCCGAATATAAAGTTTGTCTGTACCTGTGATTGCCAAATATTGTACGAAATTTCAAACCCGAAATATAAAATTTAACTTTGGGGTCACAGAAAGTGATTCTGTCAACGACGTAAGGGTTTTCGACAGTTCTTTGTGGGAAGTCTTTTTTCCCTAAGGTAAAAATTCAATAATAATGCACACATGGTAATAATAGAAACGTATCAAGGGGGATAACTGGAGACAGTGTGAAGTGCGGACACCTGGTTTGGTCAGCTTTGTGGTCCTCAAACTTACCTGTTTTTGTCAGTCGGCAGCATTTCATATGCAACTTTAACGGGGGACACCCTCTGATTGAAAAGGTGCTGCCTTCATTTGGATTGTGTATAAAGGATAATTTTGATAGTAATGATTACTGTGCTTCATCTTGAGTGGTTTTTAAAAAGCAAATCAAGTTAAGATTTGGCTGATTCACTTGTGATTTTTGCAATAATCAATTGAAAACATGTTAAAGATTGTGAGGAATTTCAGGTATTGAATACTCGGCAAATACTGTTAAAGGTATTCTACCCAAATGCTTAGGTTATTACCAGAATACTTTCTGAGACAATATTAAACAATGATAAATATATAATTATAAATGGATTATTCGGTTAGTAATGATTGCCTCTCTCTTCAATTTTTAATTAAAGATCAATTATAGATTCCTCTAAAGTTTTCTACATGCTGCTTGCTTAAATATTATACTATACTATACAATACCCACCCATTACCTGAACACTTCCAGCTGAAATAACTCGACTTAATCAACTCATGAAAAGCCGATTGCCTGCTGTAAATCCATCAGACGCCATGTCATTCGATACGTAGCGGTAGAGTTGAGTTTTTATGCAGCAACCCTTTTTTATGGTTTTGTTTTTTTATTCGCTTCTTTCATTAGCATAAAGTGCAGCTGCAAAAAAAAAAGATTGGAATAAAAAAAACGTGTGGTGTCATTTTTTCACGTGACATAAATTTCCCTATGCAAACGCGATGCGTGGCCGGAAAACTCTTTATTCATATGGTAATTTTGGAAACGTTTCCCCCAATTAGAGGTGTGCAAGGCAGCCGAATATGGGTTCCAAATGATTTCTATGGGCTCTATTCACAGCGCTTTCTCTGGCGGAGATTGTCGTCTATGGGGGTCGTCAAACAGGTCCTTGAGTTGTCGTGAAATCGTGTGTCGATGATTGCAAGTCGAACTCATTAATTAATAGTTAGCTCCTCCTCTTTACTTCTATCTATCTCGCTCTCTCTCTACTCCGCCATCTCCCTCTCTCTTTCTCTCTGCCAACAATTGCACGCGATTAATAATTGATGGAGGGTTCGGGCTGCCTGCGCTGGGATTGCTTAGACTACGCTGCGATTCGGTTCGCTTGGGTATTTGGTTAATGTGGTCTCTGCCGGGAGAGTGTTGAGGAGAGGGAGAGAGAGGAGGAGGAAGTGAAGCGAAGCTGCCTGGTGGCCAAATAATTGCAAATGACAGGCGCTTTAATTTTTCTTCCTCTCCGGCAGCAGCAGCTTATTTTTAGACGTGGCCGGAATCGGGTCTGCAACTTGCCCGGTTGCCATGTTTATGATCAACTTAATTCGGTGTAAATGAGCGGCCTCAATGAAGGTTGACAGGCAGTTTGAGAGGGGGGACACGGGTCGGAGCTGGGGGGTAACCACAGTGCAGTGGGGCGGGGCAGCAGCAAACTTCTTCTGCTTTGCCATTCGTCGAAACTTCAAATAAACAAATCTGTGGAAGAAAAAGCAAAAAAGAGAAGTACAAGAAGAAACAACAAGAGCAACAACAACAACAGAAACAACAGCAGCAATAACAGAAACAACAGCAACAACAACAACAACAGCAAACAGTCAAAGAAATAAACGAGGCAACTGCTGAAACTTTGTTCGATAGCTTTTCCATTTTCCGTTTTCAGTTGAATGAAATGGAAAATTTTAATTGCTTTGTGTGTGTTCTGCTGTGTGTAGGTGCGTGTGTGTGTGTGTGTGGGTGTGCCTCGGCAGTTTTATGTATGGTAAATATAGGGACATTCCTGTGTGAATACTACGCAAATGTCTGGCCGGATAATATCAACCCTCAATAATTCCAGCTAAATTCATATTATATTCTATAATCTAATATAAGATTCCATACAATTTTTAAACATGTTGCAGGAAAGTTGAAAGAGTTTACAGAGTTATAAAGAGTTTATTTGAAATCGATTTCTTCTTTTTCAAATTTATTACTAACGATAAAACCAAAATGCTATCATACAATTTAAGAATAGTTAAAGGTAAGGCAAAGATATATCTTCACTTACGTCAAATTCTAACAGCTGCAGTAGATGGCAGAGCTTAGGCACATAGAGACACATTTCTATCGTAATATTTGTCATATTTAGCGTGTTATATCTTAAGTTCTTCACGCAATTTCTTGCGTGTTTGCGAATTGTTTTGGGGGATGCATTCAACAAAGGAAAACACTTTCATTACGATTACGAGCCATAAAAGGGGTTGCTCGTCGTGGATCTTGAGCGCTATCTAGGCACTTTGCCCCCGACTCGAATGAAATTTAAATTATTGCAATGCGCACACAAGCGCAAATGAGGACGAGGCCCAAATGCGCGACACACACATGGAACATGAAAGGACATGCTTGCTGACGATGCCAAAGTCGATGCCAGGACGCAAATTTCATGGCCTTTTCTCATTAAGCTGATGTCAGATGGAAGCTCGAGCGCGAGTTAAGAAGGAAGGCACAAAACAGTCACACACTCACACTCACACACACACACATACACGTGGGTGCCATAAATTATTTGCGCCGGTGCCAACCCTTGGAAAGCGTCGAGCAACTTTTTAACAGCACAAGAAGCTGCTGAGGCTGAGGCTGAGAAGGACGCACAAGTCGCGGCATTTGTTATAAATTAAGTGATGGGGGTGCTCAATATGGCAACGACGACAGCAGCGACGGCGACTGCGACGGTGACCCGGGCGCCGCCGCGGCGAAGGGGGGGGGGGGGCCCCCCCCCCCCCCCCCCCTGTGGTTTTTTGTTTTTTTGGGGGGAAGGCAAAGGAACCCCCCCCCCCCCCCCCCCCTTTTGGGTGTTTGTCCCTCCCCCCCCCAACAGGACCCCCAAGCCCCCCGGGGGTGGGGCCCCCCTCCCTATAGCTGCCATATAAACGATCTGCGGACGAAACCCACTGTCGACGCTGCTGCTGCTGGCAAGTTGGCAACCCTGTGACTTTTACCGTTGCAAAGCGAAACAAAACTGAAATAAAATCGAATGACAAGCAAGAAAGAATAGCATTGCAAGACTGTGTTATACCCTTCACTTTGTACAAAGAAAATCTATTCGAAGAGACATATTGATGATTCCCCGATGTGTTTAATAATATTGTTGAGTATAGAAAAGAGTGAATATACCAGAATTTAAAAAGAGGGTGGAATTTAAAAGAATTGTAGAAAATACTTTTGCTTTATATTAATTAATTACTATCAAATAAATTGGTTACTATTAATTGCTATGAAATGAATGGAATAATATAATTTAAAAGAAAATTCTATAAGAATATTTCTTAGATATATTTTTAAGTAACATATTTTGACATTTTTAATGGTTTTTATATTTCATAATCGAATTTTCTTTATTTGTTATGTAACTATTCAGAAATTGTCTGTTAAAGTAAACAATACTTGAAAATTTTATATAAATAACATAATAAAATACAAATTTAACTATGATAAATTAATAAATTTTAATATTTTTTTCTTTAATTAATATAAAATAATGTAATTTATTTGGTTATTTTTTAATTTAATTAAGTCAACTAGATAAAATTTGCCATCAATCGAAGGTTATTTATAAATATATTTTAAATATATATTCCGTACATTTTATGTTTCCTTTTAAGCTAACAAGCAGTACCTGATTATTGTGTATACCCCACGTAAGTAAAGGGTATATATATTTAAAAAGTGTAATGAAAAAAAAATTTGCATATTTTACGGCGACGACGACGGCTGCGCTGCAGATGGGGTTGCTGCCGTTGCTGTTGTTGCTGCTGACACGTAAATAAAGCAGCGCAGTGTCGCTAAGGCAGAGCGGGTGGGTAGGGGGTCAGCGCAACTGCCAGTGCGATGGCTGAGCTGAGTGGTAATTGCATATGCAGGCTATCATGGTCGAATGGGGTGGGGGAACGTAAGCAACTGCTGAGGAAGGGGGTCAGTCGAGCAACCCTCGCATGACTCTGGCAATGAACGCCATTGCAGCTCGTCTTTTGTTTCACGCGATTGCGCTTAACCCTTTACAGACCAATCTGCCCACAAAGCACCCTAACCCTTTCTAGGTGCGTGGCATGAGGAGGGACAATCAAGCAGCGTTCAACGATTGGTCGAGGGCTAACCCCTTCACGGGGCGAGTACCCTCACCCAAGGGTGAGTCGGGCACTTGCCACACCCACTCAGCAGGCAGCCGCCCACTGTTTTTAGACTCGCATAATTTTGTTTTGAAAACTTCTCGTCTCTGTTTTTCTATTTTCTTTTTTTTTTTTGGGGTTTTTTGGGGTATTTGAGTTGGGTCAAAACTTTGATTTCATTTGATTTGCTTAACATGCGCCAAAGTTTCTTCAACCGGAAGAAGAAGAAGAAGAAGAAGCAGAAGGGACAGAGAGAGGGAGAGAGAGAGAGGAAGAGGGAAATAAATTATGAGAAGGCAAAATATGCTGCAAACAAATTAACAGTCCACTGATTATTGTCAAAAGCAAACGAGGAAGCAAAACAAGTGCCTATCAACGGTTCAAAGTTCTACGGACCACGCCCCCACCTCCGCCTGTCCCCCGCCCACGGCACTACCATCCAACTCCCACGCGCCGCAATTCAAAATTAGAAAAGGGCATAATTTTAATGAACTTTTTCTTCCACGAACGAACTGACGGACAGATTGATCGTTGGACCAAGGCGGATGGTTGGAGGGACAAAGGTGGTGGTGCAGGCACTCATGTAAGCAGCAGCAGCTGTCGAAAGGACTTACAACTTTTTTGCGTGGCGCCACTTGTCCTGCCTTTTGACTTGTTTCGCCAGCCAAGCCAAGTGCCCCAGCGCGGCTTTCACAAAGTTTTGCTTCCACTCAAGAGCTCTCTCTCTCTCTCTCTCTCTCTCTCTTTCTCTCTTTCTGTTTCACTCCCTCTTCTCTCTCTGCCTCTTCTTTGTCTCTCTTTGCTCTTACGATCATTGATTATATCACCTGCCGACTGGCAATAATCATTTCCACTCAATCGCAACTCGCTTCTTAATTGCAACAGCCTCAGCCTGCCGCTGCCACTGCCACTGCCACTGCCTGCTGGCTACGCTGCCTTATCCTCCTCCTCTCTGTCACTGCCTCTACCTCTACTTGCACCGTTAACCAAACAAAGCAACATAGACCGCGTGCCTTGGCTCGTATCTGCACATGCAACTGTAAATCTTTATCTAAACGTGGCTCGAATTGCGAGTTCTTGGATGACAACACGCTGCACGCTGCACGCTGCATGCCGCACACCTGCCCAGCTCCTAGAAGAAAGATCTGCCCCTGCCTCACGCCTGAGTGCTGCCAAATGTGGCGCAAATGAAGTGCTGCCAGCCACTGCGCCTCGAAACAAAGCAGAACTCGAGCCTGGCGAATCATTTGAGCGTTTGCATTATGCAAAAAAGAAAGAGAGAGAGGATGGAGGAGAAAGAAAGGCTCTACAGCGGGAAGGGAGGAAGGGGTAGTTGCACATAATTGCAGCAATTGCTCCGATGGGAGATAACCAAACGAGGCAGCTGAAAGGCAGGTGAGCTAAGAGTTCTTTTGCATAATTATTTAGGTGAGTTGGTACCAAGATCATAAGATTATCATATGATATAACAGATAAAGTATTATCATTATATTATTATATGAATATTTTTGTATTATTGAAGGTATTATTTTTCTATAATATTATTATCTGTACATGGAACATATAAGTTTTTACTGATATATTGCTATCTTCATAGAAAATAAGTACCAGAATGGTGAGACGCTATACTTGAATATAATCAAAACATTTAATTTTACCAAATATGTTATAAGCAATATAACAGAATATGTTATAAGGAATATAATAGAATATATTCGTAAGGAATATAACAGAATATCTTCGTAAGATCACTAAATGATTCAGCTTAGTTGAATTTATCAATTAGTGCAACTTTGTACTGGTTTTAACCAATTCAACTCCATTATCCTCCACAATATAACCTGAAATGCGAGAGTTCTTGAAGAGAAACTCTTGGGCTGTACAGGATTTGCCACAGCGTAGCCAACTAATGAAGGAGACAATGCAATTGCAATACCCGTTAGAGGGATAAACCTATTCCCCAACGATTGTCATTGATTTGATTGATTGGACGACCCGTTTCAGGTACGACAAGCAGCAGCAGCAGGAGCCCTTTGCCCATTGCAATCTTGCCTAATATTTTACGCTCATTTAGGGCATTAAAAAACATAGCGGATTCCTCCGGATCCGCCCCTGACAATGGTGTTAACTCTTGAGCGGGACTAGGAGGACAATGGAAACGGATGGGAAAACGAAAACCCACGCCCGCTTGACATTTGGCTGCTAAACAAACAACAACACTGACAAAGAGTGTGTGAGGAGAGGACAAGGAAGAGGAGAGAGGGAGAGGGAGCAGGTCAACTGCAGCATTGCAGGCTGGTGTTGTCTTTCAGGGAAGAGAAAAGAAATTCGCCATAAAACTGAAAACAGAGAATGAAACTGAAATTGTGTCATTTCATGCCATTGCCAAGGTGAACAGGAGTTGGGGGGGAGTGAGGACTGTGTGTGGTGTGTGTGTATGGTGTGTGTGTGTGTGATGTGTGTGTTGTGTGTGTGTGGGTGAGTTGAGCACACACACCTGGTCTAGGCTACCATTTCAAGCAGTTCATTGTATGTACTTTTTGGCAGTCTACTCTAATCTTCTCTCTCTCTCTCTCTTTATTCCTTGCTCTCTCCCTCTCTTTTTGCTCTCTCCTTTCCCCCTCTCTTCTTCTTTTTGCCTTCCCATTTTGCTGTCAATTTTAATTGTTTGCACAGAGAAAGAGGAGCAAAAATTGAAATAATTTATCGAACATTTGTTGGCATTTTATGGCCTGAACTCTTGACGTGGTCTACTTGCAACTTCCTCTCCCCGTCACTCTTTGCTTCCCCTCTTCCCATTTATGCTTTGCTTTCGCCCTTCTGCCACCTCCTCCCCTCCCTCAGCGACTGTCCAGCAGCCCATTAAGCTCGTTTTTAAGTGCCATTCTGGCTGGCCTTGTCGCTTTCCCTCTCTCTCTCACTCTCTCTCTCTCTCTATGCCATTCTCTCTTTCTTCTTGGCTCTATCACTCCCTCTCTTCAGCCTGCTTTGCACTTGAAAATTTTTCGCCTGCTCAGCAATTTCTTGGCTCGCCTTTCATTTCGTTTCTCATTTTCTTGGCTCGCCTTCTCCTTCTTCTCCTTCAACTTCTTTTTGCTTTTCGCTTTTCCAATCTTAATTTTTTCGCTCTCCTTGTTTTTTTGGGGTTGAAAAATAATTCATTTATGCAAATGAGGGGTGTTTAAAATTAAGCAAAGAGCACGTAGGCCGAAAGTGCCAGCAACAATAACAACAACAACAACAACAAGCAGAGGCAGCAGCTGAAGCGGGCATCGTGAAGGAGGTGAGCGGATGGAAAGGCGCCGACGAAGATAAGGTGGAGGAGGTGGACGAGGTGGAGGCGAGCACGCACATTGGAAAATGATAAAAACAAAAGGTTTTCTTGCCAACCCCCTGTCCAAAACCCACTCAAAGCAGCTCCCCCTCCTGCCCACGCCCCTGCTCCACTCGTAGCCACTCATCTTTTGCTGTGCGCGGTATAAGTTACAATTTGTAAGGTTTTAATGGCGTTTTCAGAGTCGACTTCGTAGTTGGGGAAGCAGCACAAATCACGAGTGACTTGAGGAGAGGGTGTTCAGCCCCCTTCCCCTTGGGAGACGGCTTGCTTGCCGGACTCTGTCTTCCCAGGCCCCAAGCAACTTGACAACTTGTGGTCTGCAATGGGTAAAGGCGACTGGAATAAGAACTGGGTTAAGGAAAGGTATTCCATGATATTGAGATGAGAACTATTGAAGCACTAACAGGAAGTATTTAAGTCTGAAGTATTTAAAGGTAGTTGTGTTTATTTCTGTATAAGTTTAATATGGTTGGGTTTGAAATTTATTAATGAAATGATATTATATGTAACTTAAAACTCAATTTGATTACTGATTTCTTCAATTGTAGAATCAAGAATCAAATCAAAAGTGAACTATTGCAGTATTTTAATTGAAATTGAATTACTTACCTTTTTTGGATTTTTCCTTTTGAATTATATTTTACTGGGATTCAAATTCGATTATTATAATATTATGATAACTTTTTATTCCCTTTGGCACCTTATTGCTGTGACTGAAAAATGATTTAAAAAATAAACTAAGACTATTACAGTTTTATATTATATTTTGGTATTTATTTTATATATTAGATATTGTTGGTATTGATATGTCTTTAGTCAAGGATATTAAGGAGCACAAATAGACAATTAGTGTGATACCAAGAATAGGTACCAGCGTTTTACTGATAGTATTTAATACAAACTATAAAATTTTTATTTTTGTTGTATATAGATTAAATACTGCTGTAATTAAAATCTCTATATTCTTATGTGGTGTAATATGGATTATATATTTAGATATATTACTGATATAAACTGTAATAAAATTTAATATAATTCAATTTTAATTGTAGTTTTCAATTAGATCTGAGTATTTCTGTATATTTTCTGTATATGTCAATGCAGACTTTATATATTTATAAATATTATTAGTTAATAACTCAAAATGCATTTTTCAGCATGTTTTCATACTCAAATGACATTGTAGAACAGTGAGAAGTTTCTATGTGCTCTCTCTATTTTATTTTTAATATAAAATACTACAAGAATTAAGAAAAAGAAGAAGAAACACTGAAATTATGAACAGTTAAGGGTTGTGAAAAAGGCTCTATGTTTGTCTTGAATATTTAAAATTAGAGATTTGGAACATTCGTTTCTATTTTGAGCTTCTTTGGGGCTTTAAGCCAGCTTCCCTTTGCCCTTCAGCTTCTCTTTGCTTTGGCTGGACACATGGACCGCTTGTTTGTCTTCGCAACACGCGCATAAATAAAACTCATTTGCTGTGGACAGGGCGGGAGTTGTAGGGGAGAATGAAGGGAGACATACGATAGAGGGGGAGACAGAGAGTCCTTTTGTGGTTTGAGGTGTCTATGAGCGAAAAAGTTTGACCAATGAAATTTGTTGATTTTTCGTGGCTAGTCGAAGTTGAAGTTTCTTCTCTGCGAGTGTATGTGTGTGACAGGGAGAACGTGAGTGTGTGGTGTATGTAAAAGATAATGTGTGTGTGTCTGTGTGTGACTGTGTGTTGCCAGCTAAGATAAATGGCAATAGAATTAATTAAGTTGTTAATTTCCCATTAAGCAGTGCGACCAGCACGCAAAGCACACACAACAACAACAACAACAAGAGGAGAACAACAACAACAACAGGAGCAGGACATGTGGGATCCGCTGGAGACGTGTCCTGACAGCACTTGACAAAATTATGTGCCTGGTGGCGGCGTTTAACCTTTCAGCGCAGTGCAAAACAAACAGCCTGAAGTCCTCCTCCTTCTCCTCTTCTCCCTTTCCAGCTGACCCCAACTTCAGAGACTGCACACATGTGTAAGTGTGTGCCCGTGGCCAGTCGACCACAGCAGCACGCGTCGACATTTAGTGCTGCCTTGCCACACACATACAAAACACACACTCGCACACACAACACACACACACAAACTTAGGCCCGCCTGTGCTGTATTAGCATATGAAAACGCGCACCCGTCGCATTACAAATCATTGCCCTGGCTGTGCCCACGGCGTCTGCCTTTACCCTTCACCCTTTACCCCTTGGCGCAAGGATTCGCACGCCTGCACACCACAGACTCACCACACACCACATCACACACACACTCACACCACACACAATCACACCACACTTGCCCTGCCATGTGTGTAAAAAACGCATAAAAACCACGCGCCGAATTGACTAACCATTACCCACGGCACATCCTGCCCCCGCTCTGCTCTTCCTTCTCTCCCTTAGCTCTCCTTTCTCTGCTCACTCTCTCCACTTTCCTTTTGCCGCTAATAGAGCGTAATAAATGTCATGTTTTGCCGGGCTGAGCTACTCCTTTCGCTGCCTTTGTGCGGTCCGTTGTCACTTTGATCGCCCTGCCATATGTGGCAACACGACACACACACACGCATACACTGAAGCAAGGAACCCTTCTCCCCTCACTGTGTGTGAGTGAGCTGTTTATTTGGCGATTGTCAAGGCACTTGGCAATGATTTTAGATATCGTGATTTTGGCCTCGCTTTACAGATTGATTGATAAGTTGAGTGAAAACTCGCCTCGCACTTCCCCCTGCTCTGCCGTACCCCCTACCACTGTCCCATTCCGAACTCGATAAATGCAATTTGATGGGACATGTGTGCGAAATACTTTCTTAGCTAATTTTTATAGTTTTTGTTGTAAGGTTTGAAGAGGTTGCTTTCTTTTCATATCAGTTTGAGTTTCATTTGTAATTCAATTGATCAACCTGCTTTATATGGAATTTTTGCTCTTATTAAGTGAAAATATAGTAATTTACTATAAGATTTAATTTAAAGAAAGGAAGCTTTATACTTTAATATTTTTTTTAGATATATCATAATAATAATATGTGAAATATTATACAAAAATAAAAGAAATACGCATTATTTATTTTGTATAATATAGTAAACCTACATATAAAAAGTGATTGTGTTAGTTAAACCATTTATAAATCTGGAAGAATTTTAACAGCTTCTGTAATTTTGGATGTTTAACATTGATCTGCAGCAGGAACAATCTATAGGCTATATTAACATTTTAATAGGTAACTAAAAGTATTATTATAAGTGGAATTCTATTATTTTTAAACCGTTAACAAATTAAATGAAACTTAGGAATTCTTTGATTTTCAGGTATAAGAAATAATGATATGCCTTTCTCTACACTTCTCATATCTCTAAAGACTTGTCAAGAGCTCGGAAACTAATTTATAACTTATTTAAATGAACATGATTCCATATTTTTTTAATATTCAACAGAAATTTTGTATTTATGTACAGTATATTATATGTATTTCTATATCTTTTTTTATTGTTAATAATTAATAAATTATTAACTCATGCTGTGCAATTGCATTTATAACTTGAAATAAAAATAAGAAAACGTTAAGAGTCAAATTTTGCTAGCCTGCATATACCACAACTTGTTATGTGCACTTCCCCATCCCACTCATATCTCTAAATATTTGATTCATGCTCTGAAATTTCATTTGTTAATAAGCAGCGAGTGACAGATAAATAAACAGGGATTTCATATCAGGAAGCATAAAATATTCATATGCATTTGCCTGCGCCCGAGCCCAGAAAAAACACATTAACAAATTTGTGTGTCCTCACGCATTACGTGTGTGTATCGCTGTCGCAGTCTCAGTCGCAGTTGGCGTCGCAGTTGCTGGCACTCATCTAATTGCATTAGAAGGTAACGATGGAGTCCTGTCCTGTCCCGCTGTTTGACAGGAGTTGCGTAGTGCGTGGTATATGTCATGTAGTGGGATGTGCTGCCACCCTCGCGAGGATGTGTTCCATGTCTGTGCTGGAATTGCACTGCCTAGGCGCAGCTTGTCAGCCTGTCCTGCCTTCTCTGGCACTCTACATCTTTCTCTATCTCCCTTCCTCACTTCCACTCGACTTGTCTCGCGCTCTTCAAATTTTATGATATTTTTTTTCGCTACAGGGGGGCAGGAAGAAGATTCTACATGGAGGCAATACTTATGTCAATGCATCTATGGGTGGCAGTACTCCTCCTCCCCCCCCCTTACGACCCGTGTCCTGTCATATGCCTAAGGTGACTTCAGCCAGAATGTCGGCGAGTTGTAAAACAAAAATGAAAACATGTTGATTTTATTTGCCTCCTCAGGTTTTGTAGCTTTTAAGTTTTTATTAGACGTCATAATTGACGTAATTGTTTTGGTAGTTTGAAAGCTTTTCGCTGTCCTCGGGCACTTAGGCCGACGCAGAAAGAGAATAAAAAATGTGTAAGCAGACTGAGAAGAAACCTTTGTATAGTTTGTGGCATAGCTCGGCTATATACTAGCTATTTTTATAGGTTTTTTTAGAGCGCCATCTCTTTCTATAACAAATTCCCACAACAAACGCAACTGTACCAAGACTTATGACCTACTCATTAGCACCTCCTTTGCACATGACATCAAAAGAGTTGCCAAGGATATGCAGGATATGAGCGCATACAGGAAGAGCAAAGAACATTCTCTCTCTCTCTCTCTTTCTCGCCAAATTGCAAACTTAATAACAAAGGAGCAGAGCAGGCTGCTTGTGGGGACTCAAAGGGCGACGATGGGCTCATAATGAAAACGAGCCAAATGCAAATGAACAAAGGGCACACACACACAAATACACACACATACGTACGTAGAGCAAACGTCAATAACTGCTGGCAGGAAAATCAAAGCGGCAAATGAGAAAAAAGCCAAAAGCCAAAGCCAAAGCCAAAAGGAAACGCATCGCGCAACGAGAAAGAGAAAATCGAAAATGGAAAATTGCGAAAAAATAAAATTAAAATATCGATCAACACAGACAGAGGCACATCGCATCAGCTAACGAACTCCAACCCCTTCCGCGCCAGAGAGGTAGGATAAAGGGAGGGGGGGGGGGCGGGGAAGCAGCGCCAAATGAGAAATGCAGACGAAAGGGCTTCTGATATGAGCTTTTGGTGTCGTCGTCGTCGCCGTCGTGTTGCCTGGCTGCTGTCTTAGGCAGCCAAGCAGTGCCGTAGGGGTAGAGCGGGGGGAGGAGGAGGGGCTGGGTGGAGGAGGGGGAGCAGGGCAGGGGAATGGGGTGTGCTGTGCTCTGTCCTCGACGTGCGCTCTTAAAATTAAAAGCATGTTTGATGAGGAAATTGAACTGGCATGTAACAGTGTGTGTGCGGTGTGTGTGTGTGTGTGTGTGTGTCTGTGTGTGTGGGTGTGTGTGGGGGTGTCTACAGCAAAAAAAAAGTATTTCTGGGGTGGCATTACCCCCCACACAACGCTTAATTCATCAGCAGTCGCTGCGCTGCCTGTTATCTTTTGCCGCTGCCACGGCGATGCCGACGCGACGCTCCGCTCTGCTCTGTTCCCTCTTCCCCGCAACTCTCTCTGCCGTTCCCCAGCTTCCAATCGCTTCTCTCATTTCTCTTAATTTCATTCACCCTTTGCAAATGAGCTGAAGGGGGGCGAGGGGGAGAGAAGGCATCCCACAGGATGGCACAACAAAATTTTCCACATTATTTCTAACGCTGTCTCCGTCGCTGCCGCTGCCGCTGCCTCAGTTGACGTCGCTGTCGGCGCTATTCAAATTTTGTACTTTTGCTTTGCACGCGCGATTTTCCTTGTTTTCGCTTTTACATTTTTTAATAGCTAGAGAACATTTTCGCCGTCGCCATCATCGCCGTCGTCGAAGGGTGGCACACAATTTTTTTTTCCTCTCCTCTTTCGCGTCAGGCCGCACGACAACCCTGGCCACTTTCATTGTGCGCCTTCGCTGGGGCACTTAAAACGTTTTTCCTTAACAAAAAAGTCGCTTTTCCACTCCTTCCCCACCCAACCCCGCGCACTTGCGGGTATTAAACTTAAAGTTGATAGTGTAATTTTATATTTAAGAGCAGAGCAGAAGTAGAAAAAAACTCGCGTTAGGGTTGTGCGGTGTCTGTGTCAACAGCTGAGCCTCCGCTTTGGCGTCGTTTTTTTCTTCCTTCTCTCTCTCGGTGAGTTCTGCGAGGGGGGGTAAGTTCTTTTTTTAGTCGGTTGTGCCTCGTGCGACTCCGCTCAACGGGTTCTAATTGAAGTCAAGTTCTTCTCCAGGGGGTGGTGATTGAAAAAGAGTGGGATGGGGGCAGGTTATCCAACTAAATATATATAAATATATGTAATAAATATACTTATGTTATAGTAAGTATTTCTGGCAAACATCTTAAACTCATATATTGAAATAATAAGATCTTTCTCCCATTTAATCAGTAAAAGTCTCTAGAACTTTGTTGAAAGAGAGAAACTATCTTACCTAAGTAATACCACAAAATTTTAAATTTTATATTAATTTCTATGGCAATATTTCTGAATACTTCACTAGTTTATCAATCTATTTTTAAGAACTTTTAAAATATGAATAAAATTATCTATTATATTTCTGAATTTTCCCAAGACTATTAATGTGTTGAGGTATTTTCCAAATACGTCTGAAGTTTACTAATATATTTCTATAAGTTTCCTGAAGTTATTGAAATCTTAATTATATTATTTATAACAATTCCCAAAACGTATCAGTGTCTTGCAGTTTTTTATAATATAGTAATTCTAATAATTTCATATGTATTTTCTCATATTTCTTGAGCTTAAGAATATCTTGGGTTTGCCAAACTCTTCTATCTTTATATCTGTTATCTCCTTTTCTCTAGTTCCCTGAGGCACTCGTCTAATTTAATGCTGTGTCTCAACCTTTTCGGCAGCTGCTTAAATATAAATTACTTCATCGATTTTTTGTATTCCCCGTTTTTAGTATTTTTTTGAAGCTGTCCTCTCTCATTCCGGAACATGTCTCAAATAGGCCGCTGGCAAGAGCCCAGGATAAAAAAAAAAAGCGGCACACGCAGCTTTTTTTCAACGACTTTTTAATTTAAGGGTAGCTCTCAGCAGTTTTTTCTTTTCTTTTCTTTTCGCTGTGCTCTGTCTGCGCATCCTTTCGCAGCCGCCTCGCCTGGTTGCCTAATGAAAAGTCAACGTCAATTACAGGGTCGCCACGCGTCCAAAAAAACCCAAATGGAATTAGGAGAGTGTGATGAGAGAAGAGAAAAAAAGAGTGAAAAAGAATGCAAAAAATGTCACCAAAAAGTCAGCAAACACGATGGTCCGCAGGAGGAAGGGACGCAAGGACCTAAAAGCCTGTGTAAGCAAATTTACGAAGCAAATGAGTTCGCTGCGGAATGGGTTGAGAGCCCAAAGAGAGAAAGAGTGGAGGGCAGAGAGATAACAGAAAAAAAAGAAAAAGAAATTATATTGCCAGAGCGACACTTGAGTGCAAGACGTGTCTGCGCATTTTAGTTTTGACACAGCGTAGTTTCTTTCTTTCTGGATTCCAAGCTCTCAAGTGCCTGTCAAAGGTTCAATCATTGTTTTGATGTCTTTCCCTGCACTGTTCACAGCATGCAACTCTTTCAATCTCTTCCAGATCTGGCATTACCATAAGAAGATAAGCCACGGCGGCGCAGCGCGTAAAAGTATGCAAGGTTTTTTGAACATGAGTTTGGAGCATGAGAAAGGGTGTGGGGAAGAAGTGCGAGGTAGTTTATTGAGAGCTTTAGATGTGCATTGTATATATATGTCTGCTCTCCATATGTATCTTGAAAGAGTTAACGAGAGAGATTCAAAAATTCCCTTTCTCCCTTTGCCCTTTGTTGTGTACAGGGTATTTGTCTGGCCATCACTTGGGGATATCAACGGGATCGCTGTCCCACATTGCCAACCTGCTGTGCACGTGTGCTGCTCGGTCAATATTTGCCATACATGTGAGTGTGTGTGGCACGGAAGTAACCTGATTTCTTGCGCAAAGAAGCAGCGCCAAGAGGAGACGAAGAGGGTCAGATCCGCCTTTGCCACCCTTGGAGCTGTGTAAACTTCAATGTCATGTTTCCAACGTGTCCAGTTGCTTTGTATTTGTACATGTGTCTGCCGTCGCCAATACTGAACTTTACCCAAGGCATTTGTGCCTGGAATCTGCCCCAGAAGAGTCTGTCAAGCGGGTCAAGCGTTTTTCCGCCAAGACGCCGCAGGAGACGGCGACCCCAGTGGGCAGCTGTCAGCGACAGCAATCGGAGCGAGAGTGGCAAGCCTTTGAGGCTGGCCAGGCTGGCGAGGCGACTCACCTTTGGCGCAGCTGTCAGAACGGTTAATAGGCGTAAATGAGATGCCCAATGAGACGAGGCGCAATGAAGGAAAACTAATTTCCGTCTCTGCAGAGTTGAACAAAGCGTGTGTCACTGTCTGTGTGTGTGTGTGTTTGTGTGTGCGTCTTTGCCGAGTGCAAGACGTGTGCCAGACGCATCCTCAGCCACGCAAATTACATTGCCAGCCTGATCCTGCCTGATCTGGGCCGTGTGCGGCCCCTAAACAGGGGATTATTCTGCTATGCAAAACGCAACGAGGAACAACAGCAGCAGGAACAATTACAACAACAACAACAACTACGGCAAGTCAACAGAGACAAAACCGAAAACCCTTTTCAAATATACCCGGTTGTAGATCGCACTATCCTCCCCTCCCTCCGTCCATCTGTCCATCTGTCTGGGGTGCAATTTCTCTTTTCAGGCCGCATTTGCATACGATGAAAAAAATTAAATATGCAAAAAAAATGTGAGACTGTGCCTGGCAGGACACACGACACACAGTGCGCACCCCTCAAGGGGTACGTGTTTTTTTTTTTAAATTCCAAATTCCGATTTCCATGCTACCCAGACAACCCTTTTATCGGGCACTCGCCCGAAAGGGTTTGCCACAAGTTTCGTCGACGCACTTTTAATTTGCATTTTGTTGGGATTTCGAAAATCAAGTTCTTAACTTACCCCAGACGATCCGGTTCCGGGGTACACGTTTTTTTTTATTTTCTATTTTTTGTATTTTGAGTTGTGTACAGTTTTTTGGTTTCTCTGTTGTATTTGACAAGTGAATATTCATGTCGAGCTCGGCTCGGTTCGGGCTTTTTATTTTTTTCATTGCGTTACCCCATGCAAGGGTTAAAAACTTTTGGGTTGATAGGAAAAAAAAACGTGGGTACTCCAGCATGTGCTCGGGCAGAATAATTTGGGTTGATTTGCCTGCAGTCTGGAATGAAGAAGACGTGAAAAAAAGAGTTGAACATTTGATGCTGGTGCTGGTACAGGGTGTCGTAGTTGATGGAGAGGTACTGAGAGTAGCTGTAGTAGATGTACTCAATAATAGTAGTTTACAAATTAATGTAATTCAGTAATTACAGTGTTGGAAAACAACTCTAATGCACACAGGACATTCCAAGTGTGGAGAACTCAGGGAGAAGCTGAATAAAACTTAGAGTGAAAGAAAGCTGTGAGGGTTTTAGTGTAATAAATAAAACAAATCAAGAAATCTAGTATTGGAAAACAGCGGTAAAGTATACAGGCTGTCTTCAACTAGTGAGATACGGGAGCTCAAACTAACTGAATCTGTATAGAAACACAGAGATTGATTAGTTTTAATAAATTATAAAATAGAGTACATAGAATTGCAATGTTAGTGTTGGAAAACTATTGAAAATAACTAAATAAATTAAATATATTGATGTAATACAAGTTTTGCAGATATCTCCGATTTGGGAATATATAATAAATAAATCTATATAAAATTTGCCATGGAAAACTTAAAATGCAACACCTTCTCTACCTTCACCTGGCGACACCCTGTTTAAAAGTCTCCGGCAAAAACTACCCGTACTAATATCCGCTTAAAAAACTCAAAATTCATAAAACTTGGTAACGAAAAAAATCGCAAAAAAATGTTTAAGTCGCACAGGAAAAAAAAGCGTCTACCCAGACAAACAAGGGAGTGGGTTGGAAGGAGGGGAGGAGGGGGGAAGAGGATGCAGGCAACCCACGGCAACAGCAGCCAAAGGGTTGAGCAGCAAAGGGAGAAGGAGGAAGCTGCACGCAGCGTTGCATGCAAAACGAAAGTTAATCACGAAAATACATAACGGTAACAAAAAGTAGATGAACAGCAAGAGAGAGGAGAGATGGAGAGGAGCGAGGAAGAGGGGTGGGGGGAGCGGAGTACGGCAAAAAATGAGGCAGACGGGCGCACGTTTTTTTTTTGTTCCTGCCTGCGTTAGCGAGGGGTTAACTTAATGTATGCGCTTCGTGAGGCTGGAAGCGTGGCACAGGCAGCGAAGACAACGTCAGCGACGAAGTCGACAGCGCAGCCAGTACAGACAGCGGCGGCGTCGTCGTTGACTGAAGCTGATTATGCAGCGAACGCGAGCAGCGCGAAATGTTTTTCTTTTTGTGCCTCTCGCGTTTTTTTTTAATTTGAAAAATATGCGATGCCTTTGCTGAGCTGTTGTTGTTGTTGTTGCCTTTGCTGAGCTGTTGTTGTTGTTCAAGTTGGGAATCCTTTGGCTTTATTAGAAATTATTGATTTATGATTTGCAATCTGCTGGCTCTGGCTAAATGAAGGAGTGAGCGCGTGGGAGAGAAAGAGGAAAAGAGGGAAAGGAGCTAGAGTTGGGGATATAGAGAGACAGAGATATGGAGAGAGAGAGATAGAGGGAAAGAAGAAAGAGAGAGGAAATAAAGTGACAACATTCTGTTGTTTTGCTCTGTTTTGGAAACAATGCGATGTTCAAGATTTGTAAAGAATTGAGTAGCTTCAATTTTCAGTTGTTCTTAATTAATTATATCCCTAGATAACTTTGATATTGCCAAGATATATATTAAGCTAAAAGCTGTTAAATATATAGATATTGTGAAAGAATAAACATTTATACAGTGCAATCTACAAATATAATGAAATATACTATAAAACATAAAAAAGAAATATAATTATAAAATAATACGAAGTAAATTGTTATTCATTGATAAGGATATGCAATACTAATATACATAACATATGTATATCTGTATATTCCATCCATTCTATGTATGAGCTATGAATTGTAATAATGATGTGATAGTCTAAATCTAAATATAATGATGTGATAGTCTAGTTTTATATTATCTTTTTTATAACTTCTCTTCAACTCTGAAGGGATTCATTAGTTTGGCTTTACAATTAGTTCCAGTTTCATTTTATCAATGCAAATGATTATATTCGGTTTTGTTTTTGTACATGTATTTCTCTCTTCTCTTTCCAGTCTCTGCTCTCTCTCCCCAACACTTGAACTGGCTTCAGTTCCCGGCTCAAGTGGCCAGCTCCAACTCCGTTGCTGAGCTTTAGTAACTTCAGCAACAGTTACTCCACTTGCTACCCCTCCAAAAAGAAGCGCACTTCAAACACCAATTAAAAATTATAAACAGGCCAAACCCACCAAGCAGTGGTGAGGGAAGGAGGGGGGGAGGGAGTTGCAAGTTGAAAGTGCGTGGCCACCTGCGTTGGCGTCGGCGCCAAATGATGCCGTTAAGATGCTTAAGAAGGGCGAAGCAGCGTGGAATGGCGAATACTTCAAAAGGCATTAAAAACAAAAAGCATTCACAAAATGAAAGCCAACTGACCCCCGCCCACCCCATCGCCCACAGCTCCCTCTCGATCTAAGTCCAGCTCAAGGGGCTGCGCTTGCCGCGCCAAAGGGTGGCAAACGAAATTAAATTTTGTACTTCGCATAAACTTAATTACTCGCCATGGCAGCAACAGCGAACCACGGGCAGAGGGATAGGGGGGGAAGGCAGGGGTTGGGGAGTCACTGCTTGAGCGCAGGCGCAGAATGGCGCGTCCTTTCATTAATGGTTGCGCTTAATGGGCAATATCAAATTATGCGCTGCATTGTCCTTGTTCGTCGAGGTGTCCCCTGCCCCAGTTGCTGCCGCTTCTTCCTGCCCCCTGTCCCTGGCAAACTGTTGCCCTTCACTAGCTAATTTAACCCTCCAACTGGGCGCCATTTGCCGTTCCGCCTTGCCGTTACCGCCTTTTGTCCCAAACTTGGCTGCGTTTCGGTGTCAAACAGAATCATTTCCATGTTAATTGCACGCCATTTTGTTGTTGTTCTCTTGTTGGTCTCGCCTTCTCGTCGCGCTGATTATCCTTTCATTTATGCAAAGTCCTGGCCGCTGTTAATTCGCTTATTCGCTGCTTGGGTCACCCTGCTGCGTTTTGTCTGCATTTTAATTAATGTTTTCCTTCTTGTTATGCAAAGGAGCTGCTTATTAAAAGGATATGCCTTGAGTCCTGTCCTGCCTTCGCCGGATGCGCGAGGTAATTAAAAATTTCTTTATTGCCCTGTTAAATTGCGCTTTGCATATTTTGTGGCCTCGCACTGGCTGGAGTGACCCCGCTCCACGTGGACAAGCTAATCCTGTCGGTTCCTTACGGACGAAGTATTCGCGCCTGTCGGAGACAGACCACTTTGATGTGCTAAGGGGAAATTGCATTAGGCTTTTTACTTAGACATATAGCCGCAAATTAGTTCTAAGGCTATCAACTAAAAGGCTCAGCCACATGTCTTGCTCAGCTTGCACCTCTCTTCTCCCCCCCTGCTCCTTCCTTCTCTCCTCCTTCTGCTGCTTCTGTTTCTCCTAAGCGAATTACGAAACCCATTAGAGAACATCTCAAGGCGAGCAGGCCAAAATGAAAGTAAATCTCTTATTATTTAATAATGTCCTTCCCACATTCTGTGCAAATCCTTTTAGTCTTTATATATGGGTTATAATTGAATCAACAGGGCAGGGCAGCTGCTTGACACGCCCACTCAAGCCTCGCAAGAGTGCCAGCACTGACCTCTGCCAACTGTCAACACAGCCAGACACCCACACACACACGCACACATGCTCACCGCTCGCATTTTCCTCTCCCTTAGTCGCTTGGCAACATATGCCCCCGAAAGTATGCTACACTTTGCGCTTTTGCATAAAAACCCGCCAAACCAAACATAAACAAGCCAAAAGAACCGAAGAAAACCCACAACAAATCGCTTAAATCGCATCAACAGTTTGCCAAACACGCACACACCACACACATGCACACACACTCACATGCACACACACTCAAACCCCTATCGCAGTCAAGGCCTTTGCATGTGTGTAGTGAATGATAGCTTGTTGATAGCTCACTTTCCACACACACACACACACACACACACTCGTATACAAACTGTCAACAAGCACACACACTCTCTCACACACACACACACACTCAGCAAACACCCTTCCACCTTCTGTTGCATATGATTTTCAAATGTTTTCGCTTTTTTTATTCGCCAGCTTTTCACTTGATTTTCGCTAAACAAATTTCACCAAATAAAAAGGGGGAAAAGGGTCGCTTTCCTCGTGTTCGTCTCGCATATGTGTAGTGCGTTAGTCGACCCACGGGACCGAGCAGGACGACGACGCCCGCCTAAGCGTGCGGAAATCGCGTGCGTAGTTCACTGCGTGTCATATACCCTGTAAAGCAAGAAGGGAGGTTTGCTTGAGGAAACATTTGAGAGTGCAGAAAAATAAGAGAAAACTTGGTTAGGTTTATTTTTGTTTTTCAGTTAATTTTATTTTAGTTATTAGTTTGAGTTATAGTTTATAATTTTTAAAGGTTTTTATTTGATTTTAAAGGTAATGTTGTATTTTGTTGATTTTATTTGTATTATAACTTGTTAATTTTTTTGACAATTTTGAGGCATCCATTTGTATTTTAAACAATATTTTAAATATATTTGTTATGTCTAATTTAGTTATTTAAAAGAACTAAAAGGTTTCTATTTCTTCTGTAAGAAAGTTAAGAAATAGTAATTGTTAAGAATTGTTTAAGATTTAAATGAATTATTTTAATGATTTAAAAACATATATCAAAATAGTAATATTTACTATAATTTATTAAAAAATAAATAATATATTTAAAAACATATTTCTGATAAATTTCAAAGAGTTCGCCCTTTAATACTTTACTTTTTTGCAGCACAGTAAACTTTATAAAGGGTATTTTGCAGTCTGCCCTGCCACACGTTTCCAGCACGACATGATGATGTTGTATTTGCTATTTATTGTCGGGCAATTGCTGCTTCCGCCGCCCATGTCGCGGCTTATGCATGTAAATTTGTCCAAAATTGTCGAAATTTTGTGGCGAATAAAGCGCAACGCATGAGGGGAGCGGGCTCTGTGCCATGTGTGTGTGTGTGTAGAGTGGTATGAGTGTGTGTGGGCGGTACTTGTCTAATGTACGCGTAATCATCAGCGTTTTTATCATGGAATTGCCATTATCGTCGTTGTTATTGTTGTTGTTCCTGGATTGGGTTGAGGTTGCGCCCTCTTTTGGTGGTTACGGAAATAGACTTGTGATATGTGATATGTATGTGTAGTGTGTGTGGTAGAGCGAGTAGGTCTTTGAGGTGGAGTGGGAGTGGCCGTGGGAATATAGTTGGATAGGTTAGGTCGGTGATAGAAGGAGTTTTTATAGTTAATTGATACATGAGTTAAATAAATTGTTGTTCACTTAATTTCTTTAAATATTCTTTAAATAAAACTGTCTTTATTCTTCACAGATATTGGAAGTATCTTTTTACCATCTTCCTCCTCTGAGTACATAGTTGAATTTAAGGAAAAGCGAGTAAGTTAAGCTGAAATATGCTTGCTTGACATCTGATACTCATTTCCCTCTCCCCTTTTCTCTCTTTGATCTTCGCCCTCGACTGGTTCATCAACCTGAACACTTGCACTTAGCGAAGCAACGCTGGCAACTTTAAGGCTGGAGGAGCATCGAGTCGTGCACTCGAAGACAGTACGCCCTGCTCAGCCCTCGCCCCCTTCCCCCTCCAGCAGGCAACCCCTGCGCGCGCCAAGCTTGCGACATTAATACCATGAATAATATACGCTCATTTCTTTTACGTTGCCTCCCACATTGCTCCCCACCTCCCTCCAGTTCTTTCCTACAAAGCTGCCTCCTCTCTCTGCTGCTGCTTCTGCTGCTTCGACGACGTCTTCCGCTGTCGCCGTTGCCTCGCCTCGCCTTGCAAAAGCCAAAGGGGTTGTTTGTAATTTTTTTAAGCAAAATTTTCTTCATTTCGCTTTTACGTTGCTTTTCGTGCAACTTGAGAAAAACAAATAAAAAACGCAAACTGAGTCAAAGGCAAAGCCAAAAGCCCGTGCAGGGGAAGAGAATGAGTGGAGAAAGGGGGGCAGGGGCCCATCGAGGGGGAGCTATGCTGCCTGCTGGGAGCGCTCTGCAAACGTCTCAATGAGTTTTACGCTCCTTGCTTGATAATGAGCAGAGCCAAAAGGAAGAAGCAGACGCAGCAGCAGAAGAAAAGCAGCAGCAACGAGGCAGCAGCGAAGCTTCTCCGCGTCGTGCTCAGCCAGCATTAAACTCTTTGACTAAAGCCAAAGGCGTGCGAGTGAGAGGCCACACGCACTGCGGCAGCTGTCTCGCTCAGCAGCAGCAGCAGCAGCGACTGAGGCAGCGGCAGCAGGTGCTGCGACGCCATTCGCAACAGCACGAAGGGGTTGGAGAGCAAGAACGGGCGCGGGGCTGGGGGTGGTTGGCAGAGAAAGCGAAAGCACAAACACTTCGTATGCAAATGAGTTTGTCGTTATCGCTGCTGCTGCTGCCGTTGCTGCTGCTGACGCCGCTGCTGGCGTCGCTGCTCGCGGAGAGGGTTGTTTTTCCAGCAGCGCACTCTAGCCAGAGGGGGGGGAGGGGAGGGGACCTTTTCATGGGGTTGAGAGACGCGCCTGATAAGCGCGAAGCTGGTCCAAATTACAAGCACAAGCAAAGTTATGGCAAGGATCTCAAAGAGTCCTCGCAGGGAATCGTATTGATTAATTGGCAAATTAACTAGAGAAAACTTTAAACAAGGAGGTTTAAAGATGTATATATAAATGAAATATATAAAAATATATGTAGAAAATATAGATAAATATATATTGAATATATACAGAATATATACACAAAATAATTATCAGGAAAGACCATATGAAAGTTTGAAACTTTGTTGATTTTAAGGAGATTATGAGTTGAATTTTGATAATTTGTTGTAGAAGCTTTATATTTAGATTTATGTTTTAGAAAACTTTAACAATTTCTCGGGAATGTTTTAAAAATAAACTCAATTCCTTTTAAATAAACAATTTAAAGATGTTTTGCCAACATTCTCTGCATAAAATTGCTTTAAGTTTAAGAAAATTTCATTATTTCTTTTAGAAATTGAAAGATGACAACTTGAAGTAGAGTTTTTCATTAAATTCTCCTAAGAAAACTTAAGATGTACATATAAAATAGACTACACAGAATTCCAAAATTTCCAAAATAAAATAAATTCACTTTTAAGGATGATTACTGGAGGTTTTAATTGATTAAACCCATAAAAGAGTCATCATTTTATTAATAACTTAATCTAATTAAGTTCTAAAATAAAGAGAATTTCTGCGCTTAGAGAAATGTCAAAAATCAATTCGTTTGATAGATAAATGTTTAAATGGTTAATTAAATGTTAAATAGATCCAGATATGGAGAAATATATTTTAAAGTATATTTCTAAAATAGTATAAACTATCAGAACACCTAAAAGACCTTTTGCTTATTAAAAGATTAATTGAAAATTTGCAAATGTTCAGTGTGAAATTGTAATGAGAGTTTTTTGCATTGCTTACTGTTCCTCTTCGCTTCTGTTTCCCTTTTCCTTCCTTCACTGCGTGCGGCGTGTCCTTGAGCGGTCTGCCGGCTCTCACTTTCTCCTCGCTTATTCGCAATGCCTTTCCTGCTGTGTGGCCAAAAGATTCGCAATGCCTGCGTGGAAATTGAGAACTGGCATCGTTTACATTGTCGAGAAAGAGGTACAACCTTTTCCATTTAGTCCGCTCTACCCGCTGTCTGCTAATTGTGTGCAGAGTTCACTCGCCTGGCTGTGTGTGTGTGAGTGTGAGTGAGTTTGTGTGCCTGTGTCTGTGTGTGTGCCAAAAATTTGCATGCCTTTGCGCAGTCAAAAATCCATTGCAGACGGGTGGTAAAGGGTGAAAGGGCAAAGCACATTGCCAGGCAGGGTATACACTTATAGAGACACACACACAAACACACACACACCCTACACTACAAATTGGCCTTAGTTTGTGTTCATTGAAGCGACGTTTCCATTCAGCTGGACTCGTCTCTTGCTCTCATTCTTCCCTCGCTTTTTCTTCTTCCTACTGCCTATCGATAACCCTTTGTTCACTGCACTGATCCTGCTGCAACTGTTTTCTATGTGTGTATGAGTGTGTGTGTGTGTGTGCAGTCAATTGTTATTGCTCTATAGAGGCCTCTTTTCTGCACTATTTTTGTTACATATTTCACTTTGCAACAACAATGCAGCAGCTCTATTAAAAGGCTTTAGAAAAGGAGAAAGGGGTAACGACTTTGTATTTACATTATTCTAGGGGTATTCCAAGTTCCTCAGTGTAACAATTGTAACTAATAATTAATTATATCTTACTTATTTCACTTTATTCTTTGTACTACTTTGAAAGACAATTTCAAGCGTTTTAAAACGCTAGAAAACGCGTCACTTTTATTGAACTATATCTTTAACTTAAGCATATTCTAGTTATATTCTCTCTTTATCTGACATACTTATACTCAAATATCTAAACAATTCTGGGCTTATCTATGCAAAATCTTCATTCAGTAGCTCACAGTTTATGCTGTTTTAAAACGCTTGAAAAACGCGCTGGCGTTTTGTTTTTTCCCTGCAATTATTCAAAATCAAGTAAGCCCCGTAAATGTACCCCAAAAAAGCGAAGCCCAACTGACGCTAACATATTAATAAGGCTCATAATTTTACCCATTTAATTGAGGCGAATAGCCGCAGGATAATGAAGCCGCCACAGCCACAGCCAGCGGCGTCGGCATCGGCCTCAGCTGGCCCAATGTAGTACTTGAGCTTGCTGCTGCCCCAGTGCCTCCCAGCTACCCCTAGCTTACTATATTCCCCTCTCTGTGCCATAGTCTATTGCACTTGAGGCGGCTTATTAGAATCGCCTGCTTGGCTGGACGCGAACTTCGGACTTCTTCGAGTCCTGGGCGCAAATCATAATTTTTCAATTTGAATAATGAGCTGAGCGCGCGCTTGGCGGTTGCCGGAGAAGAAGCCTTTAAAATTTATTTCGACTGCCTTTTCATGCTTTCTTCTGCGGCAAGGGAATGAAAGAAATCGAAATTATGCTTATACTGTACGCGAGATACCCTGCAATAGTTGGGGAAGGTAGAATATAGAAAGAAAATTGATACTTATAGAAGAAATACTTGACTGAACTTGGGAAATACTTAATGTAACTCAGTTCAAGGCGAGAAGAGACTGGTAGAGAGGAAAATACAATATCAAAATTTGGGACATCGTAAAAAATAAATATATATCATATTAATAATGTCTATATTACTTAAAGATACTCTATAAATTAGGTTTCAAAATTGAGAAAAGTTCAAAATTAACATATTTCCTTGCACATCTTTTTATAGAGTTAAAGTATCAACACTGCCTGTTCTACACACTGCAGGGTATTCAAATCCTTGCAGGCAAACACTCGTAAACTCATTTGGAAAAAAATTCAAGCTACCCGAGTCTAAATCATTTACTCGAAAGCCAACAACGCTGGCGCTCGACGCGACGCGGCGAAGAAAGGCTGCAAATGCTAATAAGCAGCGCAGGAGGACGATGCCAGGAGAGCAGGAGGAGGGAGAGGGGAGTGGGGAAGGGTGCCAGGATGAAGGCGAAGGCAACTCCCTCTATGTAAGGACATAAGATGGTTTTTATGTAATACATGCTGCCATTTTGTACATAGAAGCGAGCGAAGCGAAGCCTTTTTTGGGCGCTGCTGCCACTGCTGCTGTTGCCGTTGAAAGGGGCACAAAGCGGAGGCGTCTCTCTCACTGAAAGGCTTGGGGCGGCAATTGCCATTGGGTGGGGGGGCAGGGTTGCCCTGTGTCCTGTGTTGTTGTTGTTGTTGTTGTTCTTGTTGTTGTTTGCTCGCTGAAGATTAAATGGAAAAAACACTGTGACATTTTCTGGCTGCGCGAGGCGCGTTTTTTTATATATATATATATATATATTTCACGTCCTGCGTGGCAGCTGAAAACTCAAAGTTTGGTGGGGTGGATTGGTGAATGGATCCGGAGAGGGAGTTGGCGATGGAGTGGGAGCTGGGGGCACTGTGGCAGTGTGCGGCGACAGCATTAGTGGGGCGTCTCGTGGCAAATGTAAAATAATGCGAAAGGGCTTCGTTTGCATACATTAAAAATTTATATAATGTCGCCCTGCCCTGCAGTTGGGGGCGTAGCAGTGGGCGGGGCCAATTGCTAATTTTCTGAAAGAAGGAAGGAGTGGTGGGGGGACATTTATTGATTAAAAACCTCTGAGCCGATTCAACACAATATTGTAATATATATTTTGTCACTTTGTATTCACACAATTTGCCATAAACATAATAATAATAAATATGACAATAATAATAATAATAGTAATGATAATAGTAATTATAATAGTAATGGTAATGGTAATGGTAAATACTCGTACATTGAAGGTCTCGTACAGCTAGAATTAATTACAATTATTATAATATTATGCAATATGTTCGTAATAGTATTTAAAATGCCAGAGAAGACAACAACAATAAACTAGCAAATCAATGTCGTATATATCATTTATAATTTATCATATATCATTATTATACTGTTAATTGTTCTAGTTCGGATTTCGTGCTATATAGAGTGCAGAGTTACTTTGACTATATACTCGACTATACTTAAGGGGATTCTTAATAGGAATTCATATTGATCTCATATTGCACACATTGAGGGGAATATTATGCAAATATTTACAGTTAAATTGACAGTACGATTAAGCAAGAATATATATATATATATGTGGGGAGTATTCTATACACTTACAGACTAGGACGATTATTTATACATATACATAATTCATATGAAAGATGTGAGGTGTGTGTACAATGCGCAAATTTGGGTGGATAACCCGAGAAATGCGTTTTCACTATTGCCTTTTTTGTTTTGCTTATATATTCGCTTTTCTTTGCAATTATTTGTTTAATCTTGAGGAACTTGTATACCATACACTTTTGAATGAACAAAGAAAATTACACAATATTTTGTTGCATTTTTTGTTTTGTGAAAATAAAAACCAAAATTCTCGAACCAAAGATTGCACTAAAATTATTTCTGTAGTGTAAGTTCTTGAGTATGTACAGCTTATCGAACTATGTATATAAGATATATTCCTGTCTATATATTACACTTACTTATCGAGATTATGCCTCGCTATTATATTAAGTTCTCTAAATGCTTTTGGAAAATCGTTCGTTTAGGCTTAGATCATATAAAATATGCATCAAAATTGCTATATATATATATATGTATATATATATTCGTATATAGGTATGTATATAACTTTTCGATATCGATTTAGCTCCGTTTACGCTTGTATATAAATTCAGTTGAATTGTACGATTGCCCAAAATGTTATTGTAAGTTAAGTATATATAATTTTATATATATTGAGCTATATCTATTTATGCACTGCGTATTTCTGTGTATGAGTGTGTGTGTGTGTGTGTGTGTGGGTGTGTTGCTTAATGACAATCACAACAAATGTTTTGACAAAGAGGTATTGGAGGTATTCGGTTATAGTATTTCTTCCTGTTTACTTGGTTCACGACTTAACTTGATTTCCGATTAACGATTTACGATTTATTACTGTTTTATATAACTATATAGTGCGTATGTGGAAGTTTTCGAAAGGGGTGTGTGTGTTTAATTGTTGGGAATAAAATTATTTAGAAACTCAAAGTCAATAAAACAAAATAAATTTAAATATTAATCTGAAAAATCTGAAAAAAATCAAATAAAATAAAATGATAATCATGTATTTTTTTTGTGAACTTTTCTTTGTTTTTATTTTCATCATATTTCCATGCGACACGCCCCTTTTCAGCGTGTAGCATCACTTTTGAATTAAATACAATTTAAATAGGAAACTGAAGAGATATACAATAATAATAATAATAATAATGATAATGACGATCATGATAATAAGGACAATGAAACGAGATTCATGCAGCAATTAACATATTTAAATAATAGTATTATTTGAAACAAAACAATTGGCATAAAGAGTTTCTATTTTATTATAACTTAAAGTTAATTTTGATTTTTGATTTTCGATTTTCGGTTTTGTCGATGGGCTGGTTGGGTTTTCTTTGAGAATAATCAAAACATGCTAAAATTAAATCAACTTAAATTATTATAACTAAAATTATTATATTATTTTTGATTGTTTTCTTCTTTTTTGTTGTTTCTTAGTTAGCTTAGTTTTGGGAGAGCGCTGTATAATGTACAATCTGCAGACTATTTACAATTTGTGAACAACAACAGGGGTATATAAACTAAATATATATAGAGCTAAACTATATAAACTAAATCGAAGATGGCACGATATTTGCTGGGTTAGGGGGCAGGTTAGGGTTGCACTTAGGCTAATCGAGAGGTTTGTACAATTTTTTTGATTTATGTGCAATTGTTTTTTGAGGTTTTTTGCTAAATGACTAAGGAGATTTTTTTTAGTTTTTTGGGACATTTTCGAGAGCTTTTCTTGTACTTAGCATAAATTCCTGTGGTGCCGAGTTTCATCTGATGAGTGCTGGCCTTGCATTAACCTATATATATATCTGTATAGATAGGTATTTATCTTTGGAATCTAATGGAGCTGCGACTGCTGCTGCTGCTGCTGTTGCTGGAGCTGCTGCTGGCGCAGATAGAGCGCTGCGGCATCGTCGAGCTCATCCAGATCGATGTCCTCGTGCTCGGTGGAGCGTGGTGAATGCATGCTCAGATCCTCGGGTTCGGTCTGCTCGGGCATGTCGCTGGCCACGTGCATGATCTGTGGCGGAGGCAGGCGGAAGACGCGACGAATGTCCTGAGCCTTGCGGCGGGCATTGCTGCCATTGCTGCAGTGGCCATCGACAGAGCTGGCGCCATCCTCGGACAAATCAAGCGGAGCATCCCCATCCAGGCTGCTCTTGGCCAGATCCACAGACTCCTCGGAGCCACCATAGCTGGCGCACATGGCAGCAAACTTTGTTGTGGAGGCATCCAAGGCGGCAGCAGCCGCAACCGCAGCCGCTGTGGCCATGGGATAATCACCGCTCATGGCTGGCGATAGAGCAGGAGTCGGCGGCGACTGGATGCCACATTTGTGGTTCATCAGATGATGGCGCCGACGGAACTTCATGTGGCAGCGCTCGCACTCGAAAGGCTTCTCCCCATTGTGGACCAGCATGTGCGACTTCAACTGATTAGAGTCGCTGAACTTGCCGTCGCAGATCTCGCAGGTGTAAGGCCGCTCGCCGGTATGGACACGCAGATGGCGGCGCAGATTGGCCACCTGCACGAACTGGCGATCGCAGTGGGAGCAATGGTAGGGCTTCTCGCCGGTGTGCAGGCGCATGTGCGTCTTCAGATGATGGTCACGGGTGAAGCGCTTGTGGCACTCGGGGCACTCGAAGGGCTTCTCGCCGGTGTGGGTGCGCTCGTGGTTCTGCAGCACGTGCTTGTAGCCAAAGCTGCGCGAGCAGATCTTGCAGGTGAAGCTCTTGTCGCGAGAGGGATCCTTGGCGGCGCCGCTGGCAGTGCCAGCCGCATTGGCCGTGCTGGCCTCATGCGCCGATGAGTTCGGGGAGCTGCCGCTGGAAGGTGGCGAAATGGGGCCGCCGGGCGTGTGATACAAGTCACTGACACTCATGCTGATCTCGGTGTGGAACTCCTTCTTGACGGACAACTTGCGCGACTTCTTGGCCGGCTCACCCAATCCGGCGAGGTGATGCTGTGGCGTGCTGTTGGGCGAGCCCAGCGCATGCTTGCCACTGCTGGCCACGGGAGAATGTGGGCTGGCAGGAGGCGAGTGCAGATGTGTGCCGCCGGGCAGGGTCAGCTGTGGGGCAGACTGTTGCTGGTGTTGGTGTTGGTGTTGCTGCTGCTGGTGCTGTGCTGCCCAGGCGCCAAAGAGGGCCGCAGGATTGTGGGGGAAGAGTGTGGTGGCCAGTGCGCCCATGGGTAGTTGGGCCATGAAGGCGGCTGCCTGTCGATTGGCCACCAGCAGCTGTGAGGGCGACAACATGCCGAAGGCAGAGGCTGCCGCTGCCTGTTGCAGACCCATTGCGGGATTGTACAGCGAGGAGTGTGTGTGAGCGCTGCTGCCCGACGACGCCACGGGGCTGCTGGCGGAGGTGTTGGCGGACATGGGAGGCGATAGCGACATGGAGCGATCCACAACCAGTTCTTCGCGTTTGATGCCAGCTAAAGCGGCTGCGAGGCCTGCAAATGCAAGAAAAGAGGGAAAAACAAGTTAGCAAAAGGTTAAAGAAGGTCTTCACATATTCCCGCAACCCCGCAATTTTCCTAAACATTTTCCTAGCAATTTTCACGCTGTCAGCTGCAGACAAACGCTGCTGGTCAATTTTCCTTTTCAACTTTCAGCACGTGCGGGCTTTAAGCGAAGAGAGCGCGCACGAAGCTTAAGAGCGGCTATAGACATGTGTGTGTGTGTGTCGCCAGACACATGTGTGTAAGCTCTCTCTCTCTCTTGTGCAGTCTCTCTCGCTCACTCACTGCCTTTGTTTTGGTGGGCGTTGCGTGGCAAACGAGTTAAACACGCCGGCTGCGGCTGCCCCAACAAAACTTGTAAACAAAACTTAATTGTGTGTGTGCCTGTGTGTGTGTGCGTGCGTGTGTGTGTTGAGTATTTGCCAAAATGGCGCTTAATGTTAACTTGGGCACATTGAGACGTCGTTATTGCCTCGAGTGTGCGAGCTTCGCTTTAATGTGAGCTTTAATTTAGCTGAATTTATGCAAGAAAATGCACAAGAAATTTAATTTACTTATAAAGAAATTGTTTAAAAATCAGCTAAATGAGGAAAATACTTTTAAAAATCCTTAGTAAATTTTTTTGTTTCATTTGTCAAAGTTTAATTTATTTCTAGCTGTATTTTAGCCCTTCAGTGAATTTGTAATTTGTAAAATCTTTATAAACCTTCACTATATTATACGAGTATATCCCACAATTCGTTTGCTCAACTCATACTTACTTCGTGTCTGCGCGTCCTGTAGCATTGATATAGCCATAATCTGTGTAGTCTGCTGATTGTTCAGTTCGTTCGGGTTGGCGCTTATATTGTCTATAAGCTTGCTTGCTTCACTTAACGTTCAGTTATTCAATGCTGAGCACAAATGTTCATTTGAGCTGCGTTTTGCATTTGTTGCTAATTCGCGCACTTTTTATTTGTGTGTTTTTCTTGTTTGGTTCTTGTTAATAATATTTCTGATAATTGTTTATCCTTTTGTTTGTACTTTGAGGTAGTTTTTGCACAGTTTACGAAAAGTTCACGATATACAAAATGAGGTAGTTGCAATTGAATTCAATTTGTTAAACGATTTAGGTTGAGGTATTTTTTGGTATTACTTTGGTCACGTCACAATCTTGTATTTTTTATATATTTTTTGATTTATTTGTGTGTGTGTGTGTGTTGTTTGTTGTTATTTTTTAGCAGTCGCTGTCGAGTTGTGACTGTGACGAGTTGTCGCTGAGAAATGATATGAATCGAACGACTGCAACGCGATTTTATAGTGAGTTGAGAGACTTGAGTATCCTTTGCGCTGTGGAAATCCTTTGAAGCAACAAATCTTGCTTGGTGTGTGTGTGCGTATGCGTATTTTGTACTTGTGTGTGTGTGTGTTGTTGTTCTCGTTGTTGTTATTCGCAACAGAAACTCTTGTTTGCTCCTCTCACTGTCAGAGCCAAATCACGAATGATACGAATTCGCCGCGTGCGCTAACTATAAGTACGCTCGCTCAACTCACCCTCTCTTCACGAGAGCACGCACACAGACACACACAGACACACACGCACTGGCTAAGCACTCAATCGCTCACTCGCTCACTCGCTCTCTCACACACGCATGAAAGAAAGCAAAGGGAGGAAGCACGACACGACGAAGCGAAACCCGATGAAGAAGACGAAGCAATCCAGTTGCCGATCTCAAGCAGGTACCATGTTCGTCTCAAATGCGACTGTGTGTGTGAGTGTGTGTGTGTGCGACTGTGTGTGTGTGCTACTGTGTGTGTGAGGTTATAAAAAAAACTAAGCAGCCTCGTGTCAGTTGAGCACAGCTCAAAAATGCCTCAGCTCTTTTCATTTTTTGCAGCCTTCTCTTTGATTCTGCATATATGCAAATCAAGCGAGAGAGGGAGAGAGAGAGAGAGAGACAGCAACAGGCGAACTGTGCTTGGAAACTAGAACTAGAACTAGAACACTGCACTACACAATGCATACTTGACTTTTAGCTAAATGAAATCAACGTAAAAAAACTTGTGCGAGGTGTAAAAAGTGTTTTTATTGCTTTATGGCCGCAGCGAAGGCGTTTTTTATTTGCCATAAAAAACTTAGTTGCCAAAAATTGACAGACTGACAGACAGACAGACACTATAGGTAGCTGTTAAAAAACTTGTGCGCACTTCCGTTTTTTAAGGGGCTTAATAAAAAAGGTTCTAGTACCGCATAACTGAACTATTTAAAACCACTCGGAGAAAGGCGCTCAAAGTCGCCTCAATTAACTCACTGCGTGGCGAGTTCGGAGGCACTTCCCCTTTGTGCGGCGAAAAGAACTCAAAGGGGGGGAGGGGGATGATGATGAATGTGACACAAGGGCAGGCGAGTGAGCGAGCGAGCGAGAGAGCGAACGCCAAAAGTCAGGGAAAAAAAGAGATATGCAGTCGGGTTGGAGCAGCCTCAAAGAGAAAAAGGGAGAGAGAGGGAGAGGGAGGAAGAGAGAGAGCGGGGAATGAGCTGAGCGTGCGCTGTAAGAGTAAACAGGAAGTAAACAAAGCGAACGAATTGGGCACTCC
Organism: Zaprionus nigranus; assembly: GCA_018903425.1. NCBI lineage: Eukaryota > Metazoa > Arthropoda > Insecta > Diptera > Drosophilidae > Zaprionus > Zaprionus nigranus. The sequence goes on along the minus strand of JAEIGD010000011.1, from coordinate 2,835,109 downwards.
TTCTCTCGCAAAGGGGCGAAGTGAAAGTGCCGCGAAGGGGCAACAGAGTGTGCGAGTGAGTGAGTGAGTGAGAGGAGTGAGTGAGCGAGCAAACGCTGCCCTTGAGTGAGTTATTTTCCTGTAATCTTTCGCCAGCCTGTTGAGTGCGTTGCCCGACTTCCTCCTCAACTTCAACTTCAACTTCCTCTTCCCCCTGCCACTTCCCCATTGAGCAGCACGCTTAATGGGCAACTAATTGCTGGCACACGTCTAAAAAAACCGAACCATAAAAAACGTAGCTAAAAAACAACAACTAAACTGGACACAGGTAAAAAACAGCTACGCGAGAACCCTTTCTAAAAAACAGTCAACGCAAAGAGCAGAAAAAAAAACAAATCACGGCAACATTTCTGTGCCAGTTTTTTATACGCGTTCTCTACGGCTCTTGAGGCGACTTTTGCGGATTGACTTTTAAATGGTTTTATTTCGATTTTTATGGCAAGGACATGAGGCACGACAGTGTCAGACAGAGAGGGAGTGAGGGAGAACTTATGCTGAAACGAACTGTATGAAGATTGCAGCATGTTTTTGTATTTATTTTACGGTTAGGTAGGCCAAGGACGCGACCACGTCGCGACGGGATGTTAATTTGCTGGACCGGCAACTACCGTGGAAATTTTCGAAAGTGAAAACTACAATGGCACAGGGCATGAATTTTATGGGTTCCTCTCTCCCTCTGTATGCTCTCAGCTCTTGCTCTTGCTCTGCATAATGTTACGTAAAACTCAACGTAAAATGCTGCAACAATTCCCGCCGGATTAACTCACAAATTTTTGCATTTTTCACGAATTTCTACAGATTCGTAGAAAGCATTTAAAAACAAAAAAACAAAAAAAAAAACATGAAATGCCCCTGAGGTTCGTAACATGGCAAAATATAGTTACTATATAACGAGAACAACAAACTGATAAAGAGATAAAGATAAACTACGATTCAGTTGACCCCTTTTCTATATTGCTAACTACTCTCGAGGGTTCCAAGTCCCTGTTTAAGATTACGACGACTGTGGACTGTACGGATTAGTCAGAAGAGTTTTGGGAGAAGAAAATGTGATAAGCATTCGAATCTGTTATGAACTTGGCGACTTAACTATGACTCTTCAGCTTGATTTTGTCGCTCATGCCTTGATAAGCTAGCTAATGTCAGATCGGGCAACCCATTATTATCAGCATTGTTCAGCTCGTTGTCAAGAGAAAGCCAGAAGAAGAGAGAGAGTGCAAAACACGCGAGACACCTATGAAGGTTCCTCATCCAGTTCCAAATAGTTAATCGCACGCAGCGCTACGCATAAGTGGGGCAGTAGTGCGTAGCCTTATCAAGGAACTAACCTAACCCAACAGATATCACTGTAATTAGTGCGTAGCGAACTTGACATTGAAAACCCACAAAGAAACTAAGAATTCCCAGCTATCATATGGAGGCATGTACTTTGAATTATCAGTTTCCTGTTGTGAAATTTGCAATTCCGGTGTTCCGGATGTTCTAATTTGTGAGAGACAACTAATTAGCTTATAGATTCAGTATGTTTATATATTATAATATGATGGAATATGGAATATGTTAATTTCATTATTAATGATGTTATTTTGTGAAGAGTTAAGGGAAGATTGAATTTTATATAAAAGAAAAAGCAAATAATCATTATATACAGTCTCTGGAGTCTTGAATACGATAAGTTACTCAATTAAAAAGGTGTGTTATATATATATAATGAATCTTAATGAATACTCTTTCAGATCTCCAGCATAAAGTATTACAGATAGAGTATTATTTCTTTGCTCTTCACATATTTTTAAGTCTGTATAAGTCTCTTAAAAGTATCCTAACTTACTCTAGAAAAATCTACGCATATCTAAAGAAATTATGCTGTTTATCTTTCTTCTATCCCTCCATCTTTCATCATATTTTACATGGACTAGGAACTCATTTTCTATCTTTGCAATAAAGTTTACGTTGTTCTTGTTCTGTAAACCAGCATATTGGCAACTATTTTGGCAGCTGCTGCACTAGTTTACAGAACATATACTGAGGCAAGTTTGGCAACTGAGTCAGCATGTGTTCAGTCTCGGGTTACAGCTGGGCCTGACATCGCCCACTTATATAACCAATAACCCTACCACGGCGCAAACAAAAGACACAAAATCCAAAGCCAAACAAAGAAGAAAATGCGTAAAAAAACACGAAAAATAGAACAAATTTTGTACAAATGGAAATATAAGGGAGAGAGAAGGAGAGGGAATGAGAGGGAAAGTGTTGTCCACACGTTGCACATGCGCCATGCCACGGGGTAGGGTTAGGCATAGGGTTACCCTCTAGAGAGAGAGAGAGGGAGAGAAAGGGAGCAGGGTGTCTGTCATGCGATCCGAGTGCCCACAAATTTTTTAGCCATTTGTAACACTCGATCGACTCGATGCAGGGTGTTCAAAAGGCTCCCCTTAGCTTCCTTCTCCCTGCACCCCTTTGCGCTGATTTATAGTCAATCGAGTCGATTTGATAATGATGATGATGACGATGACGATAATAAACATGACAAATCGAATTGTTATTGCTGTGGCAGAGCCACAGGCAACTCACACACTCACACACATTACAGGCACACACAGACGGCGCTTAATGAGTGTCCATGCAAATGCGAGCGATTAGGCGCCTAATCCGCCAGATTAGCGAAAGGACGCGCGTCTCTCGCGCGCTCAATGAAAGGATGCGCTGGAAGGTAGCATGGGATATATGGGATAAGGTACGTAGGATAAGCCACGCAATCTTGGGCAAACTTAAGAGCCGAGTTGCAATATTATTTTTGTGCAGAATTCTTCGGCATTAGCGAAATCCGCTTTTTAATACCCCGCGAAAAACCCTTTCCTGATCCATGGGATGAGCTAATGAGCGCAGCTTAGTCAACATGTGCCGAAAGAGTTGATCAGGAAAGTACTAGGCATTCCTTGAGATTATCTATGCAGACTTCCAGGAAGAAGTTAGCGAAGTTTCCCCAAATGAGAGAAAGTGGAGAGAGAAAGTGGAAATGAAATTTCATCTTTCGCCTGCGTAGGGGCGTGGCAGTCGACATGCCATATGTGAGTGTGTTTGTACAAACTCCTCAGAGCAAGCGGGCCACAAGCGCTGACAGCCCGCAGCATCCCTAAAAAAACACGTTCCCATTTCTTTTTTAGGGAGACGCTCAGCTCAACAGTCTCAGCCTCGAGTCGGCTTGATATCAAATTGATTGAGGACTAAGGGCTGAGGTAAGCAGAGAGAGGGAGAGAGGCGAGAGTTGGGTGCAGCTGTGGCACGCATGCCTGGCGCACGACACTGAGATCTCCTTAATGGAGAGAGAGAGAGAGAGCATCGTGAAGGGCCAAGGGGTTAGGCAACTTGAATGAATCTCGCACACGCGACACACCTCAGAGAGGACCGTCCTAATCCGAGTGATTAAGCCAGCGAAGGAAGGGATTAGCTAATCCGGGTAGGGTTTGCGAGTGCTTCCTATTGGGATTAAGATTAGGCAACCGCTAAGCAGGCCGGATTAGCGTGTGAGAATGAAGCGGCGGCAACGGAAACACCCACACACACAGAGAGTGAGAGAGAGTGAGTGAGACAGGGCGAGTGTTGAGCGTAGAAGGAAGTTAATGTAGTTTTTCTTCTCAGCTCCAATTTAACTTCAGATTCTTCTTCCAAACTTCGCTGGAAAGAAGTTATTTTTGGCATAATTTTGACTGCTTTTTACGATCACCTTCTGCATTCTGTTGTTGTTTCCCAGTATTCGCCGATATTCGCGTCTATAACTCATTAAAATCGAACAAAACAAGAGGCTGTGTGAAAGACCCTAATGCATGTAAATAGAACACACCCAATGCCGGACAGGATTAGGCAGCTAATCCCTCGCCGTCCCTCGCCCAGCGGACGTGCTCTGTTCGGTTTGTTCGGCACTTTAGTGGGTTGGTCCTGGGCTAATTCTAATTACAAACATACGCATAATACGCATGGTCTTTCTTGAGAAACACTTCTAGCTGTCTTCACAGCTGTACAGCCATCTCTCTCGCACTCCCTTGGCGTCTTGCTATCTCCTTCCGTTGTTTGCTCATATCAAATTGCTGCTCTAGTTACGAAGCTCCATTGAAGATCCTCGGCATGGTTCACTAACCTCCTCACTTGTTCCTAGGCTATTAAAAAACAGTTCAACAGTTCAGTTTTTTACGGGATCAGCTCATAAACTCAGGTAGCGTGGCTCATAAAAAACTGCGCTAAAAAACGGAAGTACACGAGACTCGTAAAAAACGATGGCAAAAAAGTCAAACCGCGCACTTAAGAACCTTAGTCAAGGACGTTGGAATAGACTAGAAGCGAGAAAGAGACAGCCAAGAGAAAGAGAGAGAGAGAGAGAGAGTGCAAGTCTTGTCTCAGAGAGGCGAAGTCTCTCTCTCTTTGCTCTCGAGGTGCGGCGAATTCATAAGGTTGACTTTATGATCGCAGCACATGCAAATGCCGTCAGAGACATGTCTCTACACTGTTTATGACGCAAGTCCTGGCACATATAGCAACATATACAGATGTGTTGATGTATCTGTATCGGTGTCTGTGTATGTGTAGTGTATGTGTATATGGTCATTCTTAAGCCGGATTTAGTTCAGCTCTGCACATTTTTTGCATTGTTTGCTGGCAACAGGCACAGCGCGATCTTTTTGTCTTTTTTTGCTAAAATTGACTTCTTAATTGCCGTGCCTCAAGGTTGGCCTCAAACCTGCGCAGGTTTGCCGCCTACCTGGACCATCCTCCTGGCTTGACCTGGCAAAGAGGTAACCCACGCTTACAGGTAGCCAGAGCGACACTCACACGGCCACTCTCTCTCTCTCTCTCTCTCTCTATCTGTCTTGTTTAGGAATTCCATAATTATGATCCTCATAGGGCGAGGAGGCGGGTTGCCTTCTCGCGAAAAAAAGGTGAATACAAAACAAGGATGACAGGGCAGAGTCGCGAAAAAATAGCGTCCCACGCTAAGCCGGAGATTAGCGACGGATTTAGAGGAAAATCCGTCATTGCCTGCGAGGATTAAGCTCTAATCACGGGGCTTAAACACGGATTATTATGCTGAAAAAATTTAATCCCCCTCGGCGCAGGTCTCCGAGGTAGACGCAACTGTTTTTTCGACATATTTTTTTGTTGCGATCCTGCTAATCCGGGAGCAGATGACCATAAAAGAGGTAAAAATAGGCCATGAAAAAACAACAAATGTTAATTGTAGCAAGATGCAAATGCATGTTTTCTATGCCATCTTTTTCTGTTAATCCTCGCGAAAAAATTTAATCCCTGGATTAAGCAAAACAGTTGGCCAGGCAGGCTGGCACCAGCAAGGTAGGGCAGAATGAGGCAAGGTAGGGCGCGGTGCGGCAGGTAAATGCGAAATGTGCAGCCGGAAAATATATTGCCTGGCGAGTGGATTAGCGAGTGGATTAGCGAGCGGACGAGTGGATTATAGTTATCTTAAGTCAGCGATTAGCGTTGATCTCTCAGATTAGCGCCAGGATCTGCAGACCTGTGTCGCAATAATCAGCCACAAAATCCGCTGGGATTGTCTTTAATCTCTGGATTAAACTGCTAATCCAGATGAGAATTGCGTGGGCAGGATGAATGAATGGGTTTCCGAACAGAGTGTGGGAATTTATAAAGAGGTAGTAAGGCATGACTAATGAGTTTCGATATGTAGATTGATGAATGTAGGAAAATACTTTATTTCATATTTATATAATATTGGCAGGTATCATTTATTGGAATTGGGTATATTGGGTTGACAATTATTTGTTTTTTGGATGAATATTGAAAAATGTACGGTTAAATATATGAAATACCGGTTTAATGTTTGCTGTTTATTGTAATACATTTAAAGGAAATATTGATTTAATGTTTGCATTTTTTATTTAATATTTGTAATATAATTATTGACAGGTATCATTTATTGGAATTCTGGGTTGACAATTACATGTTTTTTAGTATAAATATTGAAATATTTAAGGTAAAAGATATGAAATACTGATTTAATGTTTGCTGTTTATTCTAAAAAATGAAAACGAAATATTGATTTAATGTTTGCGTTTTTTTATTAAATATTTGTATTATGACTATAATATTTTTTATACGATACATATGTATATATGTTTGTTATTATATATATCATGATATAAAATTTGTTAGGTTGATTTTCGTGCCGTTTTTTAAGCAATCAAAAAAGATCGAACTATTATAAGCAATATTAACAGGTATTATATCTATAAACCTACCACAACTTGTGATCAACTATTATATTAATTTAATTTAACTGTTTTTAATTGACCAATTTTATTATTTATTACAAAAATGTGCATAACAATTGAAGCACAATTTACGAATTAAAAATGCAAATTAAATTATCAACAGGAAAACAAATGTATTCTTAAATAATCTTGGTAAATATGTACATTAATATATAATAGTATAATTAATACATTAATATACAATATATTATCACTGTAGAAGTGTGTAATAAATGCAAATAAGGATAGTAGCAGAGCAGCAACTAAAATAATATAGACCATCATTATATTATGCACTCGGAATGTACTTTATTCAGTTTTATATAGAACGTATAATACAAACTCTAAAGGTAAACTCTATTGAATATCTAATACTACATTATCTGAAGTCTTGTACTTCTGGTACATTGTTAGGCTCGTCATATCATATTAATGATTATATAGCTGTCAGTTGAGATTTCAGTAAGGTTTACTGCAGACCAAATTATTTTCAAAGTGCAACCAACCAAGTGCAATCTTCCTGCTGTATCGAGTATTGCGTTCACTTCCGTTTCGACCATTCATCTGTTTCCTTAACTGTTTTTTTTTTCATTTTTTTTCGAGCTATTCAGACTGAGATCTTTATTTTCACTGCTTTCTGGCAACAACAAAAGAAAGAAACTGGCCCCTTGCCCTTGCCCCTGCTCCCTCTATTGAGCCAGTGGCCCGATCGAAGGGCCACTGAATTGGCTCTTTGTTGATTCTGGGATTTATGCAATTTGTCCAACTTCCTGTGCTTATATAACGAGGCTTAACCGTCATTCAATTTGCCCCGATCGATTGTTGGCCCAATGAAGATGCGAACAATCTCCGCTCTCTCTGTGTGTCTCTCTCTGTCTATTAGAGCGGGGGAAGGTGAGTCAAGTCCCGCTCTAAGCGGCCTACGTAATTTGTGAGATTTTGTGTGCCACTTGGTGGCTGCAACATTGTTGCACAGACACAGGGCCAGCAGCTGGTGCTGCGTAAGCGGCTTTTCAGGCCAACTACGGCATGTGCTCTCACTCGAGTCAGCATCCGGCACAGGACAAACCCCACACTCCCTCTCTCCCAGCCCACTTTCGCCTGTGGCACTCTCTCCCCTCTCTCTCTCTCTTGCTCGCCCCACACACGTGCTCTTATCGGCCGCAGCAGATGCAAATGAGTCTCAGTTGTGTAATTAGCGGCAAGCGAAGCCGCCTTCTTCTGCTAACGTCTCCCTGGTCCGCACTCCCCGCTTATCTGTCGTAGCAACAGAAACAAATTTCAAGTTTTTTTTCGGGGGGATTTCTTATCAATCGCCTCGTTGCTATTACTTGCATCTAAAACAGAACCTGTCCCTGTCCCGCAGCGCGTGACACGCACCTACAGGCTGTTTATAGACAACAAGGTCGGAAGTCACTTTTGAATCAAATGTTTTGAGCTTGCGCCAGTTGAAGCACGTAGAAGTAGCAGCATATGAAAACGCAGTGCAAGATCAAGGATTTTACCTTATCAATCTCTCGCGGACGATGCACCCGGGCTCGGATCAGTTTTTTAGTCAACGAGTTCTTATCAATGCGCAAGAAATTAAATTAATTAAATTGTTTTTATTTTATTTTCGGAATTTGCTAAGTGCTGGCAGAGCAACCAATTCGACACACAGCGAGTGCAGATGGAGCTGGAGGCTTGCGAGGGCAACTGAAAACATTTCTGGGCAAAAAACCAATGTTGGGGAAACTCCTCTAGTAATTATAGAAATAAAACAAAAACACAATTCGACATAATTGATGAATTCTATTTATTATGCATTCATTATTATTTATTTGTTGTGTCAATGTTTAAGAAATGCTTGCATAGAAGTAAAAAAGAAACCACAACAAACTGGATGAGACTTGTCTGAGTGAGATATTCTAAAGAATTTTAATATATAACGTTAAAAAAGTCAAGCTGATTTGTTATATATATTTCCTTATCTTTAAACTGGCTATAGATATATTCTATATGGTATATAATATAATAGAAACTCGTGGAGAAGATTTGAAAATATAGCCTGTCAGTTTATGCCTGTCAGTTTATGCAATAGGTTGTCCACGATTGTTTCCAATTTTACTCCGTTGATTTTTTTAAATCTATTGTGGCACATACATATGTTTATTATAAATACTATTTATACTATTTATAGGTCGGAATCAGTTGAATATTGCTACTATCACTGAAGTTATCAGCTTTATTATTGTTTGTTTAGTTAGTTATTTATTGTAGTTGAAATATCGCTATGATATATCAATTTAACTAAGTCTTTATTCAGTTTCATTAAACTCGGGCTCTTTTAATATACAACTTTATGACAATGAATTAAGATCTTTTGATAAAGATACTAGTTTCAAGAAACTGCAAATAGTTTTATTCATTTCACACATTTTATAAAGTATTCAAATTTCATAAAGTTCAAAAAGCAATCAGTCTAAAATTCAAATCAGCTTCCTTTCTTGTTCTTAAAAATGTAGAATATTGAATTAATGCATTTTAAAAAAATGGGATTGTCCAAAACTTTGAATTAGACAGAAAAACAATATAATAAAACCAATTATAAATAGTTTAATTTCCGCAATAAAATTCGCAAATGTCAAATATTCCGCGAAATGAGCTGATTACAGTAGTTTTAATAAATTCCAGAAATGTCTTATCTCAAATCGAATGGGTTAATCACGAGTCAAAGACGCGAATCGCTGCACTGTCAATGCTGAAAACACACAGGCAACCATAAATATATATGTACTTATGTTTATTGTGATGTTGATAATACATAAATATGCGAAATTTCAGATTTTTTTAGTTAGAAGCGGCTCAACCTGGGGCCGTCGCTTGATAAGCGCAGCCAAGCCCGTCCGTCCAGTCACGGCCGTTCACGGCCATACGCGTTTAGCACGTCGGGTTTTTTTTTTTGGTTTTGTTTGTTGCGAAATTTAGTTGGGCATTCCAAGGGGGGTTTCAATTGCGGCGCGCAGTTTTTTGGCGGTCGACAAAGGTGCCAGAAAGCTGGTGAGAATAAGGATAAGGATACGGATAAGGATGATGATGATGATGTTTACCGCTGATGTCGTAATGTCACTCACATGTCCGCTCGCTACGAAATCCAATTAAACAAAGCCTGGAAACCGCACAAAGTCGTCGCCGGACAGGATAATCAGGCGCAATTGTTTGGCAATTAGAAACCAGGGCGCGAAGTCCTAGAAAAGTCAACCGAGAAAGAAGTATTTCGTTATTTTATTCTATTTTTCTATTTTGTTTTTTGCGAATAGGTCAAAAAGTATCGCATTGCACACGCATGAGCAGCTTTTTAGCTGTTTGATGTTGAAGTTTGAAGGACATGACGTGTCCCTTTGCCTTTGCCGCTGTCAACGAGGTGTCGACGACGCAAATTTGCAAAAATGAAGCTGTAAATTGCATTGATGGCTCGTTGACAGCTGTGCGACAATTGCGACAGGGCGGGCCGCCTCGTTAGTCGGTCTGGCTGTGACCCGAGTCCTTCCCTGGCCACACAGGCAGAGAGAGGCAGGAGACGAGGAGGGTCTTGCAAGGATAACTTGTCAACAGGCGCGCCGAATTGCGATTTTGAACGGGCAATCCTTTTTGGCAAACGATTAATCACATCGGGCTCCCACAGCACCTACAGAAGTTCCTATAGTGGACACCTACACACAATGATATCCTGCGTCTGCGTGCCTGTGTGTGTCCTTTAATCAAAGTGCATGATTTATGGATTGCGTAGGAGCAACGGCAGCAGGCTCCGCCACTTCAAAAGTCGCAGACTCCGGTGAGGTTTTTACTTTTTTGTCAATGGCCTTTGGCTTTGTTTGGATCGGAGAGACCATTAAAAATTCGGCCTGCCACTTGGCCAGAAGAGGGAGAAGTAGCAGATGAAGGACACACACTCAGTCAGCTAAGACAGCCAGTTGGCCAACTTTCCCCCCAGATCCATTAATCATAATTCTTCTTGTTCCAAGATTATTTCTTGTTCTTGTGCAAAACGGGACAAAAAACTGCAGTCGAAGAATTTTCAATGCCCGAAAAAACTTTTCTACCAGTCCTTTTTTTCCCTCCTGTCCCGCTATTTCCCTCCGACACTTTGTCAAATATTCTCGTCATGCCGGCTCGTCCAAGTAGTTATTCAACTGGGGCCTAATGAAAGGCGCAACTGGAGGAGCAACGGTCGCCGCTTCTCCTTTTTGTTTCCTCTTTTATCTAAAAGATTTTCCAGTTCCAGTTTTTGTACAACTCATTCAAAACCTGGCAGCAGCTGCCCCTGGACTCGTAACAATGCAAAAGATCTGCGCAATATAAGGCAATCATTTGTGTTATAATACTTACTGTATTCCGTAACTATTTTAATATTGTTTCAATCACTAAATATACAATAAATAAATATACTATTTATGTTTATAAAATTGTTTTTAATGTGCCAACTAAAGTTCTTTCGAATTTAAATTTATTTTACAATTCTTTGAACATTATTTAATCAATTTATTTTAAATATTCAACTAAAAGAATTGTTTTCTTGAATAAACAATTGATTTTTCAATTGCTAAACATATTTAAATCATTATTAAACACCTTAAAAATTATAACCATCTTAAATTTACTATTGTATCAAAGAAAGTGAGAAGAGCAGAGTGAGTTTTCTATAATTTAAATCATATCTAAAATGTTATAAGATTCTCTAGTAAAACTAAATCTAATCCTATCTGATAATTCCTTCCAGTTTTCATTCTTATTTGTGCATTCAATATAAAGAAAGAGAAAAATTCAGTTTTCAATAATTTTAATAATCTTAAATATTACAAAATTATTACTCTTTTCTTTCTTTAAAAATGTTCAACCGTTTTAATTTCCTGTAAACTTTAATCATATCCTATCTCAATATTCCTTTCAGCTTTATGTGCATCAAAATAAAGAAAGAAAAATTTTCAAAATTTAATTATTTTAATTTAATTTTAAAAATGTTCAACTGTTTCAATTTTGAATCTCTAACTTTTCAACTCTTTGCTCAGCGATTTCCTCAGTGCAGTGTGCTCCCGTTTAGATGAGAATAGTAGCTGCGTGCAGCTCTCGCCTCCTGCAGGATTACGGCACATCTAAGACACACATGATCCATGGTACACTTCCCGGCGGAGATGTGTCGCATTGATGCCCGAAGCCGGCAACTTGTCACTCAAATTATGCAAACCCAAGTCCAAAAGTAGCCGACGGCATTGGCGGGAGACCATCATAGAAGGGAGACCATCAAAGGCAGCCTCGGTCTGTGCAGGATTGGGAAAAAGGATTATCATGCTCGCAAGCGAGTCTGTTAATTTGTTATAATATCACGTAAGAATTGTCGTCGAGTTGAATCGATTTTTTATGTTAATGCCGCAAGGTGACAACTCAATTTGTCGCATCCAAAACGTGTCGGCACAGTGGGCCAAGTTGCTTAGCAACCGGGTCAACTATCGAGCATTGAGCCTTCGGCCGTGACGTGACCTGTTCCCCTTGTGCAGATTCCCCATTGTTATCCTGGGCAATTGGCAAACCAGTGAGTGCAAATCTTGGCTCCTGGCTGTGTTTGTCGGTCTTGTTGCCGTGACGCCAGCTTCGACAGCACATCCGTATGTGCAGCACACACACACACACACACACAAAAAAAAAAAAAACACACAAGCAGACCGTATTACTTTAAATTGGGTTTTCGGTTACAGCAAAGTAGCGCAAAGTGACGACTCCTGGCGACGCGCATCCCAGCGAAACATCCTAACATCCTTTTCCTCTTCCTCTTCCTTTTCCTAGTCGCGCCACTTGTCGCCGCATCGTGGCGTCGTCCTTCGTTGCACTTTTGTTTTTGTTGCACTCTGTGTTTACACAGTTGGCCAGACAGGGCTCCAGCGAGAGGGGCAGGCAGGCAGCACAGACGTGACAACCTACAGCGTCGTCCTTTTTGTTTTTTCTCTCACTCACTCATTGTGCAATGTCCTCGCTGTGGGTTGTCTCTCTGTGTTTCCTCTTGTTTCTTTAAGTTGGAACTGTTTAACTCATTTGCAATCGATTGGGCGACCACTTGACTTGCTTTAAGGGTCACTTGCGGCTATTAAATCAGGAAAATACAATAGTAATCGGAAAAAGGAACTAACTGAAGTGCAGGCGAACATTGTCGGGGGGTGCTGTCTCTTATCTACATATGTTTTCCAGTGGAGTCGCCACTTTTAGCGCTCATAAGTTTCTTGAAAATGAAAAGATTATTGTTTATAGTTAAATGCATAAGCAACCGGCATGATCGATATTTCGATATTCCCATTCATAATCCAATAAACTATACCTTTTATATAGTCTGAACTACATGTTATTTACAACATTGACCATTAATCCCGTATCGAAGGCTCTTCAGCTTTTTCTGTCACCCGCATTTCACCGGCACTGCCCATCCCCCCAAGCCCGCGTCCCTTCACAACCATGACAACCCACAACAGCAGTGTAAAGTAGAAAAAAACAATTAGCAAACAAACAGTTTGAGAAAAATTTGCCTAAACAATGGAAACAAACAAGGCAAATATACAAATTTGAATACGCATCTCGTCCGATTGGACATTTGTTTGGGTTCGCAATTGTTACGCCTCCATGAGGCATAAATTAGAAGCCACTTACAGAGCGTGGAGAGAGAGAGAGAGAGGGGGAGGGGAGAGCAGATAGAAGAGAAGTTAGAAAAGGCAACTAGGGGCAGTTGTGGTCACAAATAAAAATTGATTAACAATATGCGGAAATATTTAGTTACGTTTGATTAAAGCGAAGGGGGAGAAGTGTTTCTAAGAGAGGGAGAGAGAGGGGGACAGAGAAAGAGAGAGAGAGAGAGAGAAAGACTGAGAGGGAGGGAGAGAGAAGGCAGACAGAGTTAAACTGAGTGAGGGAAAGAGAGCTGAATGTGCAGCATCATCGCATTGTCGCCAGTTTTAAGTGGCTCCACGGGAGGAGAAGTGCCTCTAACTGGGGTAGGGGTACGCATAGACTAAAGCCGGTAGAGGGTAGGGGGCAGAGCGTATTGTCACGCCGGATGTGGCAGTTAGTAACCACTGAGGTGGTTAACTTATGCGGGTCCAATGTCGCTCAAGTACTTTTATTTTCTATATACCACAACCAACAGACCGCAATCAATGCCCCCTTCCCCCTCCCCACACTCGCTCTCCCTCTCTCTCTGTAATGCCACGCCCACTTTCATTTGGCAATACGATAACCGATCGTTACCTGGCAAATCCATTAGAAATCTAGAGAAATCGAAACGTGTAGCGAACCTGCGCGGAAGTGAAATTTGAATGAGGCGAGAGGAGAAGAGAAGAAGAAGAGGCGTGTCCCTTATGCGGTATTGTTCAGCGGTTTGATGTGGAAATTATAGAAAAACTCCTCGAAAGAATCAATGCATGAGTCTGGCATATAAAAAGCGAAAGTCGAACACGGACTACACGCTGATACCGGAAATGGTTTCACTTTTATCAGGCAACGTCCCGTCCGCGTCCTCATCCTCGTTCTGATCCTGCTGCCTCGCTGATTTATGTGTGCTGCTAGTTACCCAAGTGTCAGGTTACGCATTAGGAATGCCAGCACACCCAATACACACACACACACTCACAGTTAATTGCTTTCGAATTGTAAACTGAAATGCAGCGAGGCATGCGTGAGTTTCTTCTGGCGCTTGAACTTGTTGTTCTGCCGCAAGGGGGCAGGACGAGCATTTTGCATGCTTGCCTCAACACGACGGATTCACACGATGGATTCCTCAATTCTCACTTAATCTTACGCTGCCTGGTCAGCAGGTCAGCCGTAGCTACTGCTCCATCTCCTTCTCCCGTCTTCCTCTCCCACTTCATATGGTTATTATTTGTTGTTATCCTTTTGCGCAAGATTGCACACATCCTTTGCGCTCAATGATTTCGGGTCGGCTCTACGGAGATTTGTTACGCTACAGCTCTAAGAAGGGGACTTCTGCTGGACAGGCAACAACAATGCGTAGCGGTCTCTAATGAGCTAAGGCCAAACACTTGATGGAACCTTGAAACGTATATTATTCTTCTTCCTCTCTCTCTCTTGTGGCCTGGGAAACTATAAACTCAACCCGAAGCTGTTAACCTTTCTGGCTGAGTTCAAAGACTTCCCCCCAACTCACCCACTCCGCCCACAAGACAGTCGCCTGGCGCCACAGAGCATATTTAGAATTCGAATTCGAAAATATTTGACCCAAACAAATGACCAAAGTCACTTTGCCTGATAAGCCTCGACGATGATGATGATGATGATCATTGGCACTCGTCATTAGCAGCACCCACACACAAAGAGGCCAAGTTCAGCAACATTTGAATTAGTATTTGTATCTGCATTTTTGCCTAATCTCTTTCCAAATGCATTTCCCTCCCCCACTCACCCCCAAGTACAATCATTCTTTCATTTCTTTCACCTTATCGACGACACTCAACTCGCCTTGCAATTGAGTAAACAGAGCCGGAAATGCATTTGCTTTCTCTACGCGGGGTTATCACCATCATTATGTATACCCTAGTCGGGGGCGATTGTCGTTGACGATGATGATGAGTCGCCTTGCCTTGCCTTGAGTCGACTCGTCTCGTCCATCCATTATATTTGCACGATTCGGAATGTCTGTGCTGGCAGAGGCCTGAGCTCAGTTCGGTTCCCCAATACTTGCGGCATTATCTTTATGGATTGTTTACTCATTAGCAAAGGGTATGTCTGGCCCAGAATCACATGCATATTTTCATATTTCATTGATAGCCTTAATGCGTTATAAATTATGTTCATGGCATATGAATAGATAGATGGATCATTTCCTGAATATCTATGTCTGCTTTAATTTACTGGTCTTTTATCTTTGTATATGATTTTAAAGGATTATGAAAGATCTTTAAGATATATAGTAAGATATATAATCATATACTCGTATACTAGTTTATTTCTTCGATTTCTATTGCTTATTTCGTTAACTGCTCTTTCATCTAATTCTCATTGGATTATTAAGGGTCTGTCTATGAGTGTATAGTCGTTCGTGAACGAACGAACTGAATCGAACTATTCACCAAACTAGCGAACGAACTAGGTCTGTATTTATAGTTCAATATAGTTCGTTAGTTCAATTAATGCATTAAAATTACTATATATTAGTTTGTAAACTCTTTATTATTTCTTATTATTATTATGTATAAGTGTTTTTGACATAAATTGAAAAAATAACATTGAACAAATGAACGACCTAGTTCCTTGATTTTAAACGAACGAACGAACTTATTCTTCAAATTGAATTAGGATTTCCCCTTATTCTACTGTCTATTATATATTATAGATGACTCCTTGAATTTTTCTGATTACTTCAATTTACTTCTGTTTTATTTATTTGACATGCTGTTTATTGGTTATTTAAGATCTATAAAAGAATTATAATCTTTTTTTGCTAGATATTCCTTGAATTTCTCTAGCAACTTTCAAATTTAACATATAATAATAGCTGCAATTCCTTTAACATCTCTTGCTATTTCTTTTGTGGTCTTTCATCTATTTCCCTAGCTGTTAATGAGTTATTAAAGATTATAATGGTCTATAATCACATATGCTAAACAATTCCTTTGCATTTCTCTTTCTACTTCAACTTCATAAGGTTCTCCCTTTCATTTCCCATGCTGCTCTTGACCAGCTGCACTACTCAAGTCTCGATTTCCTTGATTTGCCCAAAAGGAGGCTCGATTAAGTGCAAATTACTTGAGTCACGTGAGAAGCGACTCTCTGCAAATGGATTACCAGGAATTCTGCCATCAATTAAGACAGATAATTGGCGAATGGTAACACTAGATGCCAGTGCTGGCTACCGTGGAGCACCTGATCAGCAGCAGTGCGATCGCGATAAGCGACTCAGCAGCAGCTCAATCAAGACAAGCATCAGTTGACATTTCAAGCGCCCAAATGAACAGCGATTCCGATCCTTGTAGATGGACCTGTTTGAAAGTATCAGATGGCACTACAAGCATTCCCACACAGAGAGAGAGAGGGGGAGAGAGTGGGGAAGAGATGCAGATAAGCTGGCAGTCAACCTGCTCGTTTTGTGGTTGACAGTGCCCATCCATTGTCCACATCCGTGGCTGATCCCTGATCTG
This sequence comes from Zaprionus nigranus, assembly GCA_018903425.1. Lineage (NCBI taxonomy): Eukaryota > Metazoa > Arthropoda > Insecta > Diptera > Drosophilidae > Zaprionus > Zaprionus nigranus. The sequence continues at coordinate 2,818,617 of JAEIGD010000011.1, read as the reverse complement.
CTCTGCTGCCAGTTGACATTTGCAATGTGGCAACTCAATCAGCAGCTGCCTTGCAACGTTGCCCAACACTGGCACAACCGCAAACAAGTAATACGAAGCCATTTTCTGGACTTGCCAAAAAGAGGAGAATAAACAGAGAGAGAGCGGGAGAGAGAGGAAGAAAGAAAGATGCTTATAAAACAAAAGAGCCAAGATGGGACTGGGCACATCCTTTTGTGCAAGCAGGACTCGCCTTCGATTGCTTTTGTCTGCTTGCCATATTGTCTGCAGGAGGCAGCAGGAGGAAGGGAAAGGAGCTGCCAAAGGTTTAAGAAGTGCTCTAAAATTTCGCAACATGTTTCACATTATTGATGATGAGCCTGCGCCCATTGTACCGCACGCTGACCATTGTCCTTTGCGCCGTCGCCGATGCCGATGCCGCCACAGCCGCTGAAGGCGCTCGTAATGAGAGTCTCATGAGTTTTCTATGGAATGCGCAGCGGGCGAGCAGCATGGCAAATGCATAAGACTCTCCCACACACACACACACACACACACACACTCACACACACACACACTGCACACACACAGCACACACCACACACACTGCACACTCCCACACAGATGTTAGCCTTGCATAATCTATGCTTGACCAGCTCATCTCGGCTCAGCGAATTAGCTGACGGCTGAGCTGATCAAGCGTGCAGCATGCAATGATTAATTGCAGATACAAATGTATCGCATAGCATGCATACGATATGTATCTGTGAGATACAATTGTAAAATATGTATTTAATGAATTGTGTATATGATTTTTGCAGCGTAATGCATGGCAATCCTTCGGCAACCCTCGACAAGGATGCGCACTCACTTTCCCATGACGCGCTGTGGCAAGTGTCGCAACTGTGTGTGTTGCATGCATCCTTTTACATGTGTCTGTGTGTGTGTGTGCGTGTGGGAAAGCAAACACTTTTACTGTGGCAACAATCTCTCACATTACAACACACAAAACGAGCAGAAGCACATCCTGCAACCTGCAAAGGATTGACGGGCAGCTGACATGTGTCAACTGCGCTTGAATATTGATAGATCGATGTGCGAGGGGGAGAGCAGAGAGAGAGAGAGAGAGAGGGAGAGAGAGTGAGCATCCTAAGTTATGCACAAGAAATAGTTGCGGAAATAAAATGTGCCACAGGATGGTGCTAAAAAGGATATTAGGCAGTAAGTGTCATCGAATCGTAAAACAACCGAATGCAATCAACTGCAGACATTCTCTGCCCTCCATTCTCCACTCTCCACTCCACTCTCTCTGTTGTTTTTCGCTTACACGCGCAATACTCGTAAGTGTCCTCCACCTCAGCCTAGTCCTGGTCCTGGTCCTGGCCTGCTTGGCGTTTTTATGGCCACGCATTGACATTTTGGCGCGTCTTTGCCGCAAATTAGCACAACTTACACTGCGAGAGAGTCCTGGAGTCGCAGCTGGTGAGGCACATGGAGATAGTGAGGCACAGGGGGAGAGGGAGAGGGGGGGACTGAGATGGAACCTGTGCGCCCTGTCGAGTGCGCTGCCTCTGCCGCTGCTGGATGACTTTTTATGCTGAACGCTTAACGCATCCTTGCTGGCATTAAACGCGGAATTAAGTGGACGAGCCCAGCACCCGAATTGACTTAGTTCCCTTGTCCGTTGTCATTTGGCTTTGTCATTCGGTTCGGTTTATGGATTGCTGACGCCCAGTTTCGTATACGCTTTCTCTCTCTCTCTCTCTCTCTCGTCATTCTCACTCGCAAAGGGATAATATAAACTAAGTGAGTTTTCTTGTCTATAGTAGCGACATTAATAGGAAACTGAAAACTTGTAGCATATTGTTAATGTGGGGTAGCTTGCCTTGATGTAAGAGATTTCTGAATATTAGATGAACCTGTAGACTTACCATAGGAAACATCTCCAAACGTTTTAAAAAAATCTCTATTTATGTAAGGAATATTGGGGAATAAAGTATAAGTTATATTTAGGTTAGATATTAAAGAACTTTGAATATATTGTATATCATATAGGCATATGAAACATAACATAAACGAATAGGATATCTTTTAGTATACGTTTTTTGGTAAATGATATCTAAGGTCTTAATTTCTTACAGATGAGGATGTATCAGTTTAGAAAATCCTCTTCAAATATGTAGACATGCCTTGATATTGTATCCTAATTTATATTTAAATATCTTGATATATCTGTGTTTAAATAGATCTTGATATAACTCAGAACTGTATATCTTTAGAATAGTATTTTAACATATCTTGGTATATCTCCGAACATTGCTCTATGAATTTAAATGATATAGTTAATTTATTATATATTATAAGAGTAGAATGAGGCTAGAGCAAATAATAAGAGATTATTGGGAAAAAGAATGAATTAAAGAGTTATAATTATTATTAATTATATTATATATATTCATCTTTTAAAGCAATATTTCTCTCTGATTTTCAGTTGTTTCGCTCTTTAATTCATTTTTTGCTCCCAATAATCTCTAATTATTTCCTATAGCCTCATTCTACTCTTCGCCTTTCATTTATGCATATATTGCTTTCTTTTTCATAAAGTCTATTCCATATCTCACTTTCATCTCTTTCTATTGCTTTCTTTCATGTATATTTTATAGTTTCTCTCTTTTTTTCCCTAATTCTCACTTACTCCTTTGCTTCCTCCTTTACCTTATATATTTCTCTCTCTCGCTTTTGTGCGTCTTAGCTTCCCCCGTAGTTCACTAACTTCTCAGTTTTTTCAGCTGATTGGATATATCACCCAACTGCAACTGTAGCCCCCTCTACTGCCCCCTTCCCCACAACACTCACAGTTCCCTCTCGCCTTCCCCCATCTCCCCAGAGAGCAGAGATGCAACCAAGTAAATAATTATAAATGTGGCGAGCTCCACAAAGGGCGCTATTTTTGTCAGCAATTCATTCATTTTGTTCGCCGCGTCGCTGCAATTGGTTGTGACTGCCTGACTGGGTCCCCTTAATCATTCTCCCTTATATGGGTGGCAGGGATAGGGGGGCTGCAACGGGAAGCGTGCCTCACTCGCTCGCTGGCAGCCTGCTGCATTTCAAATGTTAAAAAGTTCAAATATTTTTTAACAAAACCCCAGCAAAAGCAAATGCCTCATTTCCTTTGCAACAGCAACAGCCGCAATTGTCTTGGTGACTGGCAGAGGGGGGAGGGGAGAATACAGAAGGGAGTTTAGTGAAGAGTGTCGCATATGCGCGCCACTTTGAGATGTTAAATAAATGATATTTTTCTTAAGGAATCTTCCTCATCTGCGCTGCACATTGTTCACCTTTGCTTGACCTTCAGTGCGTGCCTCAAGCAGATGGAGGTGATCCAAGCAAGGGGGGATACTTAGGATGCAGTCACGCCAGCTTGCATTAGGTCTACAACTTTTCAGTTAGTTCATTTATAAAACGAACAACTGAGGCAAGTGAGAAGGCACAGAGACAAATCTGAGATACTTTAGAATATTTAACACAGTTCAAATATATTTAAAAAGTATTCTAGATTTATTTTTATGCTGCAAATCAAAGCTAAACTAAATAGAAATCTCTAAAAGTCTTTCTTTAAATTATTTAAAATTTATGTTAGATTTATAGAACTCAAAATCAAAAGGAAAACCATTAAAATGTTTATTAAAATGTAACAAATTAAGATTCAAGATGTCTGACAAGAAAACAAGCTAGATTCAATAGGAAATCCCTCTAAAATGCCAGCTAAAATTGCACAAACAAAGCTGCGCATTCTTCACCTGTGCTGGCCATGGCTGTCCAGTGGCCTGAAAGGAAATCCACTGTGCCACAGTGGACAGCAAATAAATGCCATGCTGGGGATACCGAGACACCTGTGAGAATGTTCAACAAAGCGCAAGAGATGCGCAAAAATTGCATGAACTCAGAGCAGGAGAGACAGAATGAGAAAAAGAGAGATGGAAAGAGGGAGACAGAGAGAGACAGTGCAAGAATATGAAACCACTTGAGGCAGTGAAAACAAAGAAGCGCAGGACCGCAAATAGAAAACCTTCATTGATGATAAAACCAACGAATCGAACCTGGCAAACTGAAGAAGAAGATGATGAAGAAGAAGAAGATGAAGCAGAGCCAAACTGAAGTGCAGCATCCGTTTGCATTTTCACTTTCACAATGAAAATCGAAACCGCAGAGCGCGGTGCACACATGCTTATAGGGAGAAAGGGGAAGGGGGGGGGGATGGCACAGGATACGCCTGTGTAATCATCTGCATCGCCAACGTGTCCCAGTTTCCACAGGAGGGCAAACAAAAAACCGGACACTGCGATCGTATTGCCACATCGAAGATATGTGTGTAAAGTGTAAAGTGTAAAAAAGAAATCAATATCGAAGCAACCCCAGAGAGAGAGGAGGAGCCTCAGCCTGCGGAAATGTCTAGCAAAATATTCAAGGGAAATTCGCAAGAAATTAAGCAAAAAAAAAAGGGGAAAAGTTAAAGTCATTATTATTATTTTTATTTTCACTTCATATTCTCAATCCTCAACTCAATCGACGTTCCTCTTGTGAACTCTTAACCCTAACACGCCTTAACATAATACTATCTTGTACATATCTTATCGCTGCACTGGCATCGCATTCTCATCCTAGCTTGGCTGCCTTGTCCCAGGCACCGTTTCCCTGCTCCTACTCAGCTCAATTTGTTGCGCTTACGATTTCAATCATTGCCCACGTCCCTCACAGTGCCTACCCCGTTCCTCGTTCCACTTTGCTACCCTTTTCCTCTGCGCTGGCAAGTGCAGCGACTTTGTACCTTTCTTCTTTTCCTTTTCTTTCTTTCTTTCTTTTCTTGCCCCTTCCCCCTTTGCCAGTGCTCAACTAATCATTGTGACAGACGCAGTCAACCCTATTGGCAACACCTTCTACTGTTTTGTTGTTATTCTTAACCTTTTGCTTCCTTTCCCTTTCCTCTTCCCTCTCCCCCCTGCCCCCCTTTCGGCTTATCGTTCCACTCTTTTATTTGCAGGAATTGTTCTGCGTAGGTGACAATGCAAGGTTACATGCCGTGAGAACTGATTGCAATTTAATCCTTTGCGCAAGGTTTGCCTTTGTCTGCAGCCCTTTCTCTTCCTCTCTCTCTCTCTCTCTCTTACTGCTTTTCTGCTTCTTCTCTCACATAAAAAGGGAATCCCCAAATGAATGCTCATCAATTTAATGGGACACAGCCGGGGGACACAGTCTGGCCAAATGGCCACTAACAGACAGAACACGTAAGTGCAAATAGTGAGGGCAGTTGGGGGCCAGAAGAAAGGGGAGGGCTGCCCTTAACCCCACAGGCACGTAAACAAAGCTTAAGCTTAACACACACACACACACACGACACACACACACACTTGCGCACACTGCTTTACTCCTTTCAGACACAACACAATTTCGCTGAAAGCTTTCGCCGAGAACAACAAATCGTTAAGGCGACGCTCACCTGACGCACACGTGCGCCAACAAATATGGCCGCCCAACACACACAAACACACCCACTGGCAAAACAGGCAAACAAACACACACACACACATAGCACATGCACACAGATGCCGCCTGACGAGAACGCATGTGCTCCACTTTAACACTTTCGCTCTCTTTCGAACGCACATGGCGTCAGTTTTAACCCTTTTAATGCCGTCTCCGTCTGCGTTGTCGTCTGCACTCGTTCGCCGGCACGGCCATTGACTTGCCGCCTCACACTCTCCCACACAAGCACACGCACACACACGCACATGCCTTGTGGGGGCCGCTCTCTTTACCATGTCACGCAATTCGCTCAGTTCATCTGACGCTCTTCGCCGTCTTGTTCTCTCTCACTCTCTCTCTGGGCTCGCAGAAGGGGAACGCACTCAAGCCTTTGCCTCTGTTACTCAGCTACCCCTTCAGCACACACATACATGCGTGCACATGTGTGAGCACATGCTCAACTGGTTGAGTGAGTGAGTTTTTTTCTCTCTCCACTCTCACTCGTTTTTTATGCGCGCATTTGAAAGTGAAAGGATTTTCGAGCACACCACAAAAGGGTGAAGAGAGAGAGAGAGACACAGCAGGAGGAGAAGGAGAAGAGCGCGCAGTTTATTATTATCGATTCGTGTACGTGTGTGTGAGTGCGGCGAATTGTTGTTGAGAGCAACTCTTTGAATGCGATTCGTCGCTTTCGCCTCAACTCTTCTGCTTGCTGGCCGCGCATTAATTTTATTTTGACAGCGCGCTGTCATTTGCCCTGCCTCGTTTATCTCTGTGTTTGTACAGTGTGTTGTCAGTGTGAGTGTGTGAGAGTGTTTGTTGTGTGCGGCAAGTGGTAGGCGGAGTTTGATCGATATTATGCATGGGAAATGGCGTCGCAACTCTTTAGGCCCCATGAGAACAGGCAGGTTTGATAAGTGATTAAGTGGAGAGAGAAGTTAAAGAGTGCGATAGAAACACTTACAGAAGACTTTACCAGATGTTAATAGAATAATGTTATTATTTGCATTGTTTTAAGGAAGAGAACAATAAGAAAGAGATAAAAAATGTATGAAAATAGAATATTTTGACTGAAATGAATTACTTTATTTAAATAATTATTATTTATTTATTGTTGTAATTAGCTAATTATATAAGTAAGTAAATAGCTGAAGATAAGCTTATGACGCTTTCTAAATATTCAAAAAATATTTAATAGAAATAATACAAATGTTTTAAAACTATTTTCATAATGAAGAACCTTTTAAACATTTAATTTATATCACAATCAACAATTACAAATCATAAAAGGCCTTGAGAGTCTAGGAACCTTATATAATTCTATGGAATTTTAGCTACTAATTTTATTTTATAATGTATTAACATATCATCATAAACATTTATATATTATTATTATTAAAAATCAAAAATGCCTGTACTTTTTATTTATTTTTACCATAAGGTCTAATTTAAATTATTTTAGTTGAATATGAATATAAAATTTATTATGATATGTATGTACATTTTAGTATTTTACCAAATAATTTATTCATATTTAGATAATACACCACAATAACTACATACCTAGGTACGTGTATTATTAAATAATAGTTATGCAAACCCAATCAACACCCCCCTAGTGAAAGCAATTCCCCATTCGCACCCCGGCCACCTACTGGCCATTTGGCAACCTCCCGTAGAGTTTCCGTTTTGTACATTTTGATGAATGAGTGAGTGTCATTCAAATCTTTAGCCAAATTATATAACTGACAAACATATGTACGAAAGGAAGATGCAGTTCGGGTCGGAGCAAGCAAACATACTTGGAAGAAACAAACACAAACACACATTCACTAAAAGAAGGAACAGATACATCATCTTTGGACAGTCACACGGGATGCTAAGGGGAATTTAAAGAGCAGCGCAATGGGCAAGTGCCAAAGTGAATGCAATGCTATGGATGTTGTGTGGAGGATGTGGATAGATGATGAAAGAGCTGGACAACCCTTAATAACGAAACACACAGACGAGCAGACCTAATGCCAGGACACATTTGCCAATCCGTTTTCGAATCCTATAACATGTTCATTAATAACTAATATCCTGCGGCCCCAAATAGCATTAGCCAGAAAGAATACATACAAATGCAAACATGTGTGTGTGAGTCTGCGTGTGTATGTATGTGTGTATATATATATATACCCGCTATATAGTTAGCTATTGTTGTTTTGCCTTTGGTTTTCAATTACACAAGGAGTTGGAGTGCTTGAAGCCGTGTCCCAATGTGTGTGTGTGTGTGGCTGTGTGTGTGTGTGTTTGGCAATCGATGAAAGTTTGAAATTAACACCCAAATAATGTGGCAAAAACTTCTTCGTCCTACGTAATTAATGAGTCCACAAATATCCGTGGCAAACTTTGGCCAACTTTCTGGGACAATCGCTCAAGCTGCCATCGCTTCTGTAACCATCCCCCTGCCGCTGCCCTTGCTACCAATTGGCAGTCGAACAAGCAAATGATTTTAGCCACACACCAACACACCCACACACACACACATACATATGTTATATATAGAATATATTTCATTTCTCTGGTTGATTCCCAATTAAGTGCGCGATGAAGTTGTAAAGCGCTTTTCCCACACATAACTCAATATATACTCGATTTATTTAAATTCTCAGCACCATAAATCGAGTAATTAAGCGACGTTGGCAACCCTACCAAATCGTAGGCGTTCGGCGTTAACTGAAAGCGAAGCTTCTCTGCTGCGCTTGTTGAGCACATCAAAAAGGGGGCGCGTTTGCGTGTTCAACTTAAAGCCTCCTCCCTCTACTCTGCTTGCGCCAGCCCCCTCTGATGCTCCTCCTTCTTCTTCTCCTTCTTCTTCTTATCACTTCATATGCACCGCCAAGTGGCGGACAACAATCGGACAATTTTCCATAGCACGGCACAGGAAACGACACAAAAATCTCAACACGATAATCCGTTGCTCGTCCATGCTTAGCTCAGCTCTTTAATCGTCTCAATCAGTCGCTACTTTATCATGGCATATTCAAAAAATAAATAAATAAATTCCCGAGAAGGAAAACTTTTCAATTCGCACACAAAAGACTCATTCAGCAAAGTGTTGTACGCCGTATTTTTTCGGGCATATCATCCGGCAATCGTTTTGGCATTGGCGCCTTTTGTGCGCCCCTTAAGTGAACACAAGAAGAAGGTACTCGATAAGTACGCTCCCATATACGATATAATACAATGCTATATACCCCATATAGCCACCACGCTTGTCACACATATAAATGAGTACATATGTGGGCCGTGTGATTATCGTCAATATGAAGAGCTTCTCTCGCGCTATTGTTGCAGCTCTGGGAAACACTCAAATTTTGACTTGAGATCCCGCTTCATGGCGCTGTGTTTGACCTAATGAACGATTAAAGCTTTGTGAATATAATATAATAGCTATCTAAGTATTGCTTAGTTGGTTATGTATGCAGCATAAACTCTATACATGTCTATTCCATTCGGTTCTTTTTAGAGATTTATGTAGTTTATAGATCAAAGGGAAACACTTTTGCTTTTATTATCAACGTACATTTCTAGAAGTTCTTAATCATTTCACAGATCAAAGAATATTCGAGCAATAAAGAATTCAAACTGTTATAGTTTAACTATATTAAAAGAAGGCGATATGTTATTTACAAGAAATAGAAACCAATTTCATAAAGTTAATTTAAAAAATTCGTGTATTTTTTTAGATTAAAGATAAAAATTGTCAGATTGAAACTGATTATCAATAACATATTGTTGTATTTTATTATTATAATAATATTTCACTATTTATAGATGCATGTCATATTTCTTGAACTGGTAGATCTTTACTATAAGTATAACCTAAATATAACTACCTCAAGATATGGAGTTGCTCAAGTTTTCTTCCCCTCCTTTGCCAAACAAGATGTCAAATCAACGGAACAGACTCGTAAATGAAGATTATAAATACGGTTCGCTCGTCTACACGACAAGACAGTTAAAGTAATAAACATATAGCGTTACCATGTCCCATGTTGTGTAATATGTGAACTTCTACTGGTTACAAACCCCCTAAGACCCCGACAGAGGCTACGGCCCATTGAAGCTAACAAGCGGCACATGCAACTAGTTAACACTAGAAGGGAGAAGGGAGAAGGGGTATCTATTGATATTAATGCGTGATCAAACATGGCAGACCGTGTGACGTTTGCCCTGTTGATTGGCTGAAGAACAGGAAGTGCAAAGACTTATTTATGACCTATCAAGGGGGAGGGGAGATGTGCCGAAGAAGAGGTAGCCAAGCAAATTAGTTTTCAGTTTTTTCCATTGAATCGCCAGCCTTTTAAATAGAACTGAACGCCCACGAACAGCAGCGAAGTGATCAAGCTCGGCAGATAGAGTGAGATAGAAAGAGAGAGAGAGAGATATAAGGGAGAGAAAGAGATCCCCCGCACCGTAGACGATGCCGAACCCGAGCCAATTAATAGAGTCGCAAAACAAATTAACCCCAAAGAAATCAACACGAAACTTTTCGGCTGCGCGGCCCCGAGACTGACACACGTCAGGTCCGAGAGCGACAAACGCCATATGGCAAAAGGGCTAAGTGGAAACAGAAACAGCAACTGGGGGGGGGGGAAAACAACGAAAAGAAACCACCAAAAACCACAATAAAAATAAAGAGAACAAGAAAGAAAACAAATAAACACCAAAGTTAAGTAAAATATGCCGCATATGCTCTCAGATTTTGTTGCAACACGCGCGCGATCGGATTCTCCTCACCCCTTTCAAAGAAGGGGACAAGGCACAATGAAGATGTCGAGAAAGAAAGAGCAAGGGTCGAGGATGATCTTTAAATTAAGGGTTAGCTAACAAGAGACGATCATCAAAGGCGTGTTGAGTCGTGGCGTCTTAAAAAACAACCAAGAAACACGTCGAAGAAGGGGGAGAGAGAGGGAGAGAGAGATCGCAGCAAAGGGTGCCCTGCTTGATCTTGATAGGGCTCAAGGGTCGCGATCTCTAAGCGGCTTGCTAATGAGCTCACATTTCCCTCTCTCCTTTCTCCCCCTTTCCCTTTGGCAGTTCCCCCTTTTTCGCTGTGCTCGACTCACATGTGACTTCCTCTCGGAATTGAATTATCTTGCGGCTTGCCTTGTGGCATTTTAATGTGTCTAATGTGTCGCCCCCGGCACTCGGAAAGAGTTGATGCCCGGGGACCGCCCAAAGTTGGGTCCTGCTCAAGTGGGTTCCCCATGCCAGCTTGGCGTTTGCCCATGTCGCTCACGTGTCAAATTAATCATTTAAACAGCAGGAGAAACTAGAAAGGGGGCGGCTGTTGTAGCCCCCGTTGTGACAGGCAGCTGATTTAGTGTCTTAGTTAAGATCAACCAGGATCGTCTTGAATTGATTATCAACTGTGTGCAATGAGATCCGCCTGATTACCGGGAAAATGACTTGCACTTGGTCGGCTAAAGCGTTGGCAGATGGAGCTGATTAACCCACGATCAAGGCAATGCGACCTCTGAGGTAGGTCTGCACCATAGCATTGATTTATGAAAACTGAACGAAAGCAGGCAAGTGATGGATGAAACTGATGTATAAAACTGATGAAAGAAGGAAAGAACATTGGCTGCATTTCAATTTGGAGTTTGTTGGGATACGCTTGAAAAACAAAGGGAAATTAATATTAACTGTTGAGCAATATACTAAAGGTACCTAACTCCTTGGCAACGCAAGTGTGAAAGGGATCTACTTTAAGATAACTAAGTACCAACTATATTATAGATTTCCTCTATTTCGCTGTCTACACTTTAATTTCTATAGCTCGATCATCACGATCTCCTACGCTCTTGCACACTATGTACGATCATCAAGTGAGTTTCGATTAAGATGCTGGTCAAGCTGCAGACGTAACGATCGTTATACACGCGTGCGAAAGCGAAAAACATTTTTGTCTCAGATCTCACACATCTCTCACAGTCGCTGTCTCTCCCCCTCTCTCACTCTCTCCCTCTCTCTTCCTCTCGATCACTTACTAAAAGTAGCACCGCAGTTTTCACATGCGGGCTGCGGTTAGCCTAGACAGCACACGCACTGACCAAAGGCGGCGTCCGCCTTGGCGATTGCGAGACTGAGAACCAGCGAGCAAGAGAGAGTGAGAGAGTGAGATGAGAACGCGATCGCTGCGAGCGCTAATTACGAGTGCGTCAATATTTACGCTGTGGCGATTGAGAGAAACGGAGCATCCAAGCAACCACATCCATTGTTGCTATTGACTAACCCAAATCACGAGCAAACACGAGATGAAAGACGACGGCGACGCTTATGTCGGCGGCGGCGGCGGCGTAGAAGTGCAGAGCGAAAGGATTCCCTTTAGCGGCTCAAGTGCGCACACGCGCAAGCGTCAATATTTGCACAAGGATAACGTGAGTCGCGCGTGAGTCTCGCCAACATGGAAGAAAAGAAAGAAGGAAAGTAAAGAAAGCAGCAAAGGATGTTTGCGCTAATTGCCCAAGCGGCCTGGCACTGCGGTTGATAAGGAACCAAATGGGAAACCAAATTTGGATTTGTTTAGGACTCACCACAGCATACCCCACTGCAGGCTGTCCCTCTCCCTCGTTGCTCTCTCTCTCTCTCTCGCACTCGCTGAAATTGTGTAACTTGTGATAAGCGCAGTTCAATCAGAGATAACTTGCCCAGAGTTCTGTGGAGCCGTCTCCTTTGTCCGTGCGAGGATCACAGGATGTCAGTGTATGCCTTCCACACAGGTGATGGCTTTCTGATAAGCCCCGGCGACTGTTGACGGGGCTGCAAATTGTCTTAGGCCCTTTTCCGGGAAGCGGTGTTAAGTTCATGTTTGCGCCCTATTGTTTCTGGGAAAATTCAGTGTGCACGATCGCCAAGTCGCAATTGGTCGCAATGTTGCTTATCGCAGTGCAATAACTTCCTCTTTTGAGAATGATTGACCCCAGCGCAAGATTCTCGTATTGGTTATGGAAGAAGCCGGGCAGAGAGGGGCATAGTCTTGATACTTATATACCTTATTTCTTTTCTTTTTGACATCTTCATTTATCATTGTCTTTTAATTTAGTCTGGGTACTTCTTTAGCTTATTTCCTTTCTATTTTATATTGTTTTCATTTATCATTTAGTCTCTTAACTTAGTTTCCTATTTCTGGATCATTCTTCTTCTCACATTTATTTATTTCTTATTTTGATTCAGTTTTAATAGTTTAGTGATCTTCTCACATTTATACTTAACTTATACCCAATTTGCCTTCTTTTTTATATGTTTATCTATTATAATAACGTCATTTAGCATAGTTTCCTATTTATTTCAGTTTCTTTAGAATAGAAAACCTGCCAATGTTATTTCCAATTCTGTTATTTTTGAATATCTTTTATCAACTTCGCTTTCTTTATCACTTTATTTCCTACTTACCCTCTACAATATATTATCTCTATTTTATAGCTTAGTTTCTCATTGATCTTAGCTCTCTCCAGCCTTAGTGAGTCATAACTAAAGTCGATTAATTTCCAGCGAATTTCACTAATTAAAAGTAAGAGTGAAAATGGGGCGGGACAACGCCGGCACAGCTGTTGCCATAGAAGAAAGTTGGCCAGGGCAAAAGGGCGAAGGACGAAGGGTTTGTGCCCCGGCAAGTGGCTCAAGGCGTGGCATGCACTAACAGGCGGCACACGGCCGCACAAGGAGTTCGCTCCTGGCCCAGCCGGAGGAGCGAAAGCAACATATGTTTGAGTGACGGTGAAAGGATCGCAAGTCGGTTATGACGCGATCGATGATGAGTGGAAAACGAAAATGAAAACGCTTGAAATGATTCGTCTTGAGAAGAAGACGAGGATGAAGGAAACTAAGAAGACCCGTGCCGAACCGTTACTTTCGTTTTTCAGCAGGAAAAGTGCTGGGTTAATTGCCGACACGAGGGTTAACGATATTAAGGGGTTGCCACTGCACACACTCACACACACACACCCACTCAATCACACTCTCACTCCAACTGCGTCATAAAGATGAAATGAAAACGACAGTTGTTGTAAAGCGGGAGGTGGCAGAGAAAGTGCAAAAGAGAGAGAGGGAAGAGAGAGGGGAGAGCGAGCGAAAAGCAATCAATTGGCTGCGTTCCGATAATAGGAAGCTGCGGCAATGTGCAAAGACAAAAGCCGCAATACTATCGCGTAGTTCCAAAGGATTTGCGGCTGGGCTTAGCGCACCAAGAAGAAGCAGAAGAGCAAGGCAAATGGCGACACACACTCACACACGCACACGCACCACATCATCATCGGGCAAACCAAAAGCGCAAAACCCAATTCAAGAATCGTCAATGGGACGCGCCACGTCATCAAATCACACAGCAAAAACCTCACGCAGCACCAACTACAGCAAGTAGTAAAAGCTCGAACACTCTCTGCCCCCTTTCCCTATCTTGTCTCTCCCTCTCTCTCTCTCTCTCTTGAGATGATTTCATTTTGGCATGTGCATGCGTTGTCCCCAAAGAGGACGCACCAGTCGCTCCATTGTTGGCGTGCCGAGCGACCATTGTCCAACCCTTAAATCAAAGTGTACGCAATTTCGTTAATAATCCTCAAGACAATATCGAAACACCATAACAATATCCTTTTGATGATTATCGCTTCTCCTACTACCCACCCCCCCCCCCACTTCCTCTTGGTCTCCTCTTGGCCCGCCTGTCTATTCGTTTCGGGAGTCGCCATTGCTTTCATGTTTATTGCTTGGTTAAGGCGAAAGGATAATGGCCACACCAAGCAGCAGGTTACTTAGTTACACACAGCACCCTACCTCCCCCTCCCACCTCTTCAAGTAATAAGTTCGGAGTCCGGTTAGCAGCTGTTCCTTTCCCCCTCTTCTGCTACTTCTGCTCCTCCTTGCTTTCTGACACAACCCACAAGTTTTGTCGGCGACCCTATTTCCCAATGCTTTTTATGACTCTACCCAACAAAAAAGGCCAGAACGGAGAGAAATGGCTGAACATGTCATGGGGGAAGAGATGTAGGCAAATCGCCGGGGTTGCCTTCTGCGCTCTGCACGTGTTTCAATCTATGCCGACTCCTTCAAAATATACTAATTTAAATTACGCTTGGGAAGCTGAAAACAAACTATCTATAACGAATGTTCTATACACTTTTCTTTAGAGAATAAGAACCTAATTAACCACTTCATTCTGGAATCCATTCATCAAGAAACCAAAGTGCTTTTATTGTAATGTATTGTCTTATTTATTACTATTCCTATCAGAACTCTAAGTATGTATAATATGTGTATGCAGTGGAAGAAGATATATTGTATATTATTTGATTATATATTATATAGTTATAATACTCAATCTATTTTACCAAGCCCCTTAATTGATTTTCTTACAAAAACTCAAACTTTTTATGTGTAGAATGGCACTACATTTATTAAATATATTATAAAGATATGAAATACAATATTTTCAGAGAGAATCTCTTGTCCTTCTCCTTAAGTCTGTTTCAGTCTCATCGAGCAAAGAGCATAATGAGAGAAGGCACTTAGGCTCGAAATACCTGATGCGCAATGGCTGCCAAAGGATTTGAAGGGCAACTGTGGCAACTGTGGACGCCTCAACTCATTTGGAATTCACGAAAAGTTTCGCAGCGACCCAGAAGCAAAGGAAAAATGATGTTCAAACTTTTGACAAAACAAAGCCGAGGCAAAAAAAAAAGCAACAAAAAAAAAAGTAAATAAAAAACGAACACGGCAAATGGACAAAACATTTCGGGCAACTCGGGCAACTCCTTTGGCTGCGGTCCTTTCTCTGGCCATTTAAAATTCTTTTCATGTTTAAGCGTGCAGAAGAAAGAAGAGAAATTGGTAGAAAAAACCTGCCATACATACAAACACATAAGAAAAGATGGTAAGGAAATATTAGAAGTATTAAAATTTTAATGCAAATTGTTATTTTATGCAAGAATGTGCGGTCCGTCGGTCCTTCGGTCCGCACACGTTCCGTATCCTTGTCCATGTCCTTGGCTCTACTTAAATCCCCCTTTTGAAAAGGCTACGTAAAGGATTTTTATGCATATAGGAAATGTTTGTTGTGCGCTTCAGTTCGCTCTGCTTTGTATTTTCAAACTGACCTTTGCCTGAGCCAGGGCCCTCTCTCTCTCTCTCTCTGTGGTCTCCTGTTGTGCAAATATGAGGCAGGACGAGCGGGTGTGTGTGTTGTGTGTGTGGGATACTCGGAGCCATTCATATGCCTTAGTCGTGCGCCGTCTTCTAAGCCCAATTTCCTTATGGCTTAAATCTTTGCAGCTCGAGAATTACAGAAAGGACCCGAGCTAAAAAGGATAATTGAAATTCGGTCAGCTGCCCATCTGCATGCAAATGATTTACAGCTGCTCGACGAGTTTCCATCTGATTTAATTCCTCATCTTTTTTTCCTTGCCATGTCTTACTCTACCTTCCTCCCTTTCTCACTCTATGCATCTTTCTCTCTTCTTACTAAATAAATTAGTTGGCCACAGAATTTGTTTTAAAAATTTATAAAAATAATTTCACTTGTTTCCCCCCCCAGGGAACTCGCATATGTCTACTTGCAAGAACAGTTGACCATAATGGAAGTAGCGACAACAACAACACAACAACTTAGGAACAGCAACAAAAATTATATTAGGAATTTAGTTAAAACGAGGGTTGCGCCATTTCCCAACAACGTCGTCAACGTCAATGTTGTAGAACCTTGCCAGCACCTTAACCCTATATAAACGCAGGGCTCTTTGCTGTCCACTCTCCCGCCTCTTCTCTTCTGTCTTTGTCCCTTTCTCTGTCCCCTGTCCAGTCTTATGTAATTTAAGCTTGTTGTTGAACATTTACCAGCCAGGAAGGGCTCAAGTCAGTGGCTTTCGTTTCACTTGAAATACCCTCTCTAAGGTTGGGGTGTATGTGAAGCGAGACACGCTTGGTCAGGGGCTGTAACCTTAGCTAAGGAGTTTTACTTAAATTTAATTCCATCTTAACTTAGTTATTAACTGAGTTGAATGCAGATTTCGTTTGAATATAGTGTTACTTTTGAAAATATATGAAAATATTTAGAAATATTCCCGAAAAAAAAGGAAATTTAAAGTTTTTTCTTAAAATATTGAATAAGAATTTAAAAATTTATGATATTATTAAAATGTGGTTGTAAATTAAGTAATTACATAATGAAAATAACAATAGATCATTAAATAATTACTAAAATAATAAACAAAAACAAAATTTCACTATTGATATGGAATTTCTAATTTATCATTAGGGTATCTAGATGTCGCACATATCTCCTGTTGTGTTGTGCGTAAATTTAGTCGAGCGTGTCTGCGCATTTCGAAATTGGATACAAAACTCGTCTATTTCTGTTACTATTTCTATAGTTTCGAGCAGAGTTTCGAATTTGAGTCTCTATCTCTCTCTCTCTCTCTCTCTCTGTCTCTTACATTTGCGAGGGTTGTTTGTGCTGTTTTGTCGCAACTGTTTAGTTGTTTTATTTGTCAGCGTGGGCAGTGTGTGAGCTACCCTCCTCTTCACCACCCCCTTCACCGGCTGAGAGGTTACCCTTTGTTCCAACGCCCATTTCATTCAATCACCCACTCACCCACAGCCATCCCTTCACCCGTTCCCACCTCCTATACTCCCTTGCTGTCTCATCGTCTTGGCTCTGCCCTCGAACGACCTCGCGTGTGCCGTTCTATTTACTTAAATGTCCTTTCACGTTTTGTGTTAATTACACTGCCAGAAAACACACACACACACACGCAGGCACACACTGGCAGCTCTATGCTTATCGTAGCATTTAAATTGAAAGGCGTGTCCAGTAAAGTTCAAGACGCATCGGGAGAAAAGCACGACAACTCGCCGGTTTATTGTGGCCTTTTATTGCGTTGTTCTTTGTTGTTTCTCGCTTGTGCGGCAATTAACCCCTTTGTGGCAACGTCAAAGTGTGCCAGAGTTGTCGCCAGTGCACGCAAACAGCTGGCAGCACTGGCTGGCACACGCCTGTCATGCCAGCCCATTAAACGTGCGCAATCATTATTCATAGCCTCCCCCCATGCCAAGTGTTTGTGTGGAGTAAGGTGGCAACCCTCCTTGCACTACCCACACAACCCACTTCCAAAAACTGACAGGCAGCGTTTAATTAAAAGCCAAAAAGCTTGACATGGTGGGTTAAACGCTGCTCTGCACCAGTTCACCCCCTGTTCCCTCCCTCTCTCCCTCTTGGCGTGCATATAATTTGGGCTAATTATTTCCTTTAAGTTCTCCCTTGTTCTTCGTTCGCTTTGGCTGCCATTTTGTTGTCCCGAGCAACGTAGCAACCCTGCGCGAAAGGGTTACAGAGTGAGGTAGAGAGAAAAAGGGTTGCGTGTTGTTGGTTGTGTTAAGCGGGCTCGCTAAAGGGTTAAAAACAACTTTTTAGGTTCACAATATAAAGAAGCATAGAACGGTAGCCAATGGGAAGAGGGAATGAGGAATATATGTATACAATATGTGTATGCTTTAGGGTATATAAGAGCATTAGGGTATACAGAGTTTATAATTGAGTAGCGATATATCACATTTTTATTCTTACATTTCTATACGATTTCGCCACGAAGCGTATATATAATATAGGGTATACAAATATAAGGATATGCTGGGTTTATACTGAGAACCGATATAAGGCATATCACATTCTTATTCCTACAATTCTAATCGACTTCTCCATGATATATACTATAGAGTATATAAGAGAGAGAGAGGTTATAAAAGTAAGGTTTATAGTTGAGAACCGTGCATTCTCGTTATCTCCCGTTTATATAGGGTACATATATAATACTATAGGGTATACACATATAAGAATATGCTGGGCTTATACCCGAGAACCGATGTAAGGCATATCATATATATATTCGCATGCTAACATTTCTCTTAGACATTCCCACTAGTGTCGCCAGTTTCTAGAGTTGTCTCCACCTTCCCACTTACCGCACACTAATTGCATAACTGCCCCAGTTAGCGCCTATTAAATTGCATAAGCACTTTCCTCTAAATATATATACGATATATGTTATATCGCATGCGAACAATGGGCACTAAAAGTACTCGAACTACTCATGTGGGCTCACCCACGGCTCGTTGCCAATTTCCGCTGCCAACAAAACGAGCACTTGGCGTCTTTACTTGGTCACTAAATATAAAAATTTCCATTAACTTAATTAATGGCCAGCAATTATGGACAGTAAAAAAAAGCTCGAGCTGAACCGCAGAAGAAACTCGATAGTTTTTAATCAAAAAGTCATTAGGAATATGTCGCACAGCGTGTCCTCTTTGAGTGGGCCCCCGCCCCCTTAAGTAAATCAAGCTGGGGAAATAAACAATTTGTCACCCGCTGTTAAATTTGCAATAAAAAAATCTCTCCCTTTCTCTCACTCCCACTCCCGCTCCATCTCTCTCTCTCTATGTTTCTCGTTCTCGTCGCAAAGGCGCAAATTAATTTGTGTTATTATTGCCGCCTTTTATCCTTTTCCCCCTGTTGATATTTTTAGTGTGGCCACAAGGTAATAATTATTGTACTATATATCGTATGTGCATGTATGAGGTACTTCAGCCCAACCCCTATACAAATGTAGGGTATGTCATGTTCGCATGTTTTCATTCTTTGCGACGTTAACTCCTTGTTGCCGTTAAATATTTCCCAGCAAAGGCTTTCCTGATTGAGTGCTCTTGCAATGTTGTCCCATTGTCAGATCAGCTCCTGACGATGCGATGATAAAGTTCTGGTTTATCTATTGTTTACAATTATTATCGTTTCGTTTTTTGTGCAAAAAATAAACGAACAACCCTTGGAACGCGCCCCTGGACCTCAGAGGAGGATGATGGGCACGTGTTTGGCTCTTGCGTAATTTATTTATCTCTCAGATCATTGAAAAAGAGTTTTGTGGCTGCTGCGGAATTTATATAGACAATGGATTCCCTACGTATCTCAATATAGGGAGTATTTAGCTTATAGGCATAAAGAACTTTATATTACTTCACGAATCCTTAAACTTTTCTTAATTGCTTGTAACATTAACCATCAAAACGAGACGAGAGATAAGAGAGGGGGAGACAGCCATAGTCAAGCTAATGTCATAAAGATATCAAGCAAGAAAGAGACAGACAGACAGAGAAAGAGAGTGACAGAGTGAGAGCACAAAATTAATTGAAATTTTATTTCAAATGCGAACTTTGACATGGTTTTCCTGGAAAGGCGCCATGCCACTCCCCCACCTTACCTAGAGCCTGTGAAATATTTACGCGCGACAACAACAACAAGTAGACCGGGTTGGGGTAAGTGGTAGAAGAAGTGAAAGAAGAAGGAGAGGAAGCAGTAGAAGGAACAGGCAAAGCACTTGCGGGCATTTTATGAAACGAATATGAGAAACAACCAAATACAAGCAACTTGGCCAGCACGGGCGAAAGGACAGCAACTGCTCCTGCCCCTGGTCTTCGTCCTGGTTCTGCGCCTATCCCTTATCCTGCCCCTGCCCCCCTCGTCCTGTTTCTGTAGCTGGTCATGGCGCAAAATATTTTGCGTTTGCGTTTGTGAAAATTAAAAAATTCTTCAAAAAGCAGCGCGACAGACGCGCTTCGCTGGGTGCTAACTACGCACATTACGTCTGCCTGTGTGTTGGTGTGTGTGTGTGTGTGTGTCCCGCACTCTGTGCTGTCCCTGCAGCGGTTGTCCTTGTTGTTGTTGTTGGGGTAAACAAAGGATCAAAAGCGCACTAATTGTTTTCTACTTAGGCGCATGGTGGCCGCGCCCATTGGGTACCCGCTTCTCCCCTCTCCTCCCAGGCTCCCCCGCATTCCCTCTCTCAGCCTGCCACGCGACGCCCCACGCTAATCTTTGACTGCCTTTGCCGCGTAATTTTTCAAAACGTAATTTGCAATTAAAGACGAACAACGCGAGTCCACGAAACGCAGCTGCCACCCCCTCCGCCCCAGCCCCTGACACACCCCTTACCCCCACACAATTCTACCCCCAGCCAAACCCGCAACGTCCAACGCCTTGAGCCTTCAGCCTCGTTGTGAGTTCTGAGTTCTGAACCTTATGACGTTTCATTTTCATTGCTTTAGCATTAAGATTATGGCTACAAGTTGGCCCAAGGATTTCTTCGTCTTATTCCTCTTCTTCTTCTCAATTGTGGGTGTCTCTTTCTTTTTCGCCCTTATAAAGTATGTTTGCTTCAGCTGATTTACACAAAGAGAATTTTAATTAATTTTATTGCGAGAACTCAGACTCCAAATTTAAAATAAAAAAATGTTACAAAGACAAAGTTGGAAATTCTTCCTGGAAACTGTTTGGGTTCGTACTTTGATTTATTATTTTTAAAGCGACTGAGTTGGTTATTTTTTGATAAATTATATTAAATATATAGATAATATTATACATATATACATACTGTTACTGTTACTTTTTGAAACTTGTTATACATTCTTAATCCTTTTTTTCCTTTTTATTTAATTCAATTCGATTCATTAATTACTTTTCTTTAATTGCATTTAATTAATTGTAATATATAAATAACTTTGAGTCTCAATTGACATTAAACGAATACTATAAATAAATTAAAGAATCTTAAATTCCTTATAAATCTTAAACCTTTAAGAAAACTGCCTTAAATCGTTTCCAAAGTCTAACTGGATTCATGATTTCCTGGCGCATTAGGCAAACGCCTTGCACACAATCGCCAAAAATCCAAGACGCCAATTTATCAAAACGTAGCTGCAAATCGAAGGCAGTACACACACACACACACAGGGAGTTCACACACACACACACACACAATCGCAGCTTTGGTCGATAGAAATCGATAGGTCGTTTTGTTTTTGGCCACGCACCCGGCGGAAGGCGACTGAATTTGCTTGATGACATTCGCCAGTCCGCTTTGCTCCTGCCTCCACTGCTGCCCTGCACAGTCCTGCCTCCCCCTCGTCGTTGTCCTCGTCGACGAGTAACCCTTATGATGGGCTGCACAACCATCCCAGCCAGGATCAACCCTATGCTGTCAACCCATTTGATTTTGCTTTTATTTTTTCGTTGCTTTTTCCCTTTTTTCCCGCCCGTCTCTGAAGACGACATGTGGCCCCGGTTTGGGACCAGAATCGAGGACCGGTTTTACTTCGTGTCCGTTCAAGTTCAAGCAAACAGCAAGGACACGCATGTGTGTGTGTATGTCCTGGGGTGGGTTTTAGCCAAGCAAGCATACACAACATATAAAAATAAAAACTTTTTATAAGACATTCGCAGGGTTAGACAGGCCTGGCCTGGAGCTACAACAACGTCTGGGAGGCGACTACATAAGGCATGTACATAAACGAGTTTGCTTACGAAGGGTTCACGGCCTGGGAGCGTTGTCACATGTGTGTGTGCTCTCTGTATCTGTGTGCCACATATACATAAAAAGCTGTCACACACGCACATACACACACTCGCAGGCGATGCTTTTCACCCTTTTTATTGCGTCTTCAAGTTTTATGTGCCTTATGTGCTTAGGCTGCCCATAGGCGCAGTATATATAGAGGTGTCTGTATGTCTGTGTGAGTGTGCATATGTGTGCGTGTCCGTGTGCGTGTGTGCGTATGTGCATGAGTGTGTGTGCGCCTGTTGGATAACCGGAAATATGAGACATCAAGGCTTTTATAAATGGCGCACAGGACGAGCCACGTCTTTGGTCCTTTTTGGCTGTTGATGTTGATGTTTGATGGCAGCTTCAGTGCAGACTTGGAAGGGAGGAGCGGGGGCCAAGGGGCTTTGGGCAACGCGAGCTCATGATGTATGTGTTTGACAGCCACATAAGGGGGTAAAATTGAGTTTTCACATGACGACGATGGCCCCCCCAAAAAAAAACTTCTGCTCGATTGTTTGCTTTGGCCAGGCGCCGTTATCCCCCTGTTACTCCCCCATGCCACTTCTCCCCTTTATGCTGCTGCCTGTTTGCCTCGTGCGTGTAACATGACGTGCCACAGCAGAGCAGAGCAGAGCAAAGCGAATTTAATAAATGACTTTATAGTTATTTTCTTGTTCTTCTCGGTGCCACTGCACGGGGTACAGAACCCTTGCTGCCCCGCCCACTCCCACTGTGCGCCCTACTCCCATCATACTCCACCGCAGCCTCACGCTTTATGCGCATTTTATTTTTATGTGTGTGTGCCAGTGTGTGTGCGAGTGTGTGTGTGTGTGTTGGACTGGGTGGTTGGACTTGTGCTTCGATGGGTTGGGCGTTCTTTGGATGCCAGCGAAACGGCTGCAGCGACTATCAAAAATTAATACTTTTGTCTGCATTTGTTGGCCACCATCCCCCCCTGCCCCAGCCTTCCTCCTCATCCCTATTTGCACGCCTCTGCTTGGTCCACACGTCATTTTCACGTAATACTTTTGCGACCCACACGAACAACAAAAGTTGTAAAAATTTTAATTTTCCCTCAATATTTTTGGCATTTCAGGCTGCTGGCGACATATGTGTGGCAAATAAAATGCACAAACACACACACACACACATGGAAATACTATATATGTATGTATAGTATATATTTAATACTAAATATGTGCCTGCTTTTGTGGCTGTAAAAATCTGTGCACGAAATACGCCTTGATGTGACGCCACGTTGCAAGCGCCTGTTAAGCCTTTAATGGCTTTAAAATGGGGGATTTCTAGAGGGGTTTGGAGTTATTTTAAACTCTATAAATCAAATATAATAAACATATGATTAATAAAATACTGAAAAAATAACTGAAAATCTGAAATTTTGATTTATATTAATATACTTAAGGTCTCAAAGTAAAACTGACTTGAAGAAAGAAATTATTATAAAAAAACCATTAATCTAATTTTTAAATATTGCAAAATTATAATAAATATGAAATATACCTTTTACATGATTAAACTCTTTATATACAAACATATATACGACTATATATACTTCCAGAACCCTTAAAGCCCTATCAGTTAAACCCTAATTGAAGGTACTATAAACCACAAAGAGGCAGAATAGTTTAACCCGTAATAGTTAACAATAAATACGAGGGTCTGTGATCGCCTTAACCTACATCACTCTCCATCCTTTCTCCTGCCCAGAGTATACGCAATTTTCAAATAACGACCCTTTCAACTATGTTGGCCATATTTTTGGAGAAGTACCCGGTTTTACATAGACCGCACTTTCAGCTGCAACCTGTTTCATAAATAAGACACAACACAATGGGCGACCCTCTGTAAAACGCACCAATAATTTCGTTTTTAATAACAAGGTCGGCTCGACATCGTCGTCGCGCGATCGACGATGCCGCCTTTAATCTCGTTTTAAACGACACGCGGGACACGACCACACAAAGGCCATAAAAAATGAGGGCAATAGACCGAGCTGAAGCTAAAGCGAGAAAGGACCTTAGCCAAAGTCGAAATAATTGGAACAATTTCCTATCAAATTTATGTGCCATAATCGGGAGCAGCAGGTTCAAAGATAAAAATCGAACTCCAGCGCATTCCCGTGCGAACAGGTGAAAGTGCCACTGCCACAATGAAAAGGATGCACGGCAAGAAAGGAGAGAAAGAAATGTATAGAGAGAGACAGAGGAGAGACGTGCGGGGGAGAGGGAGTTCCTCTTTTTGTCCGAGTTATTTTTATGGCCACCGAAGCGCTTTGTTAACAATGATTTTGATGCGATGAGCATGTGCCACCGTGTGCCACTACTTGTGGTTAGCTCAACTCGTTAGAACGCCTTGTTATAGTCCCCTGTCTGCTCCACTTTCTCCCTTTCCCTTCCTCCCCCTCTCTCTCTCTCTCTCTTTCTCTGCTTATCGCTGACATTGCATCTTTGTGTGTGTGTGTGAGAGGGGGTTGGGGTATAAATGGGATGCGAAGGATTGCGTTTGGGATTGGTAATAACCGTTTTCTCCAGCGTTCTCTCAGAGAGACAGAGATGTCTCAATCGTCGTGGCTTTTGTAAATTGGCTTGGGCCCATAATCGAAATTCCATTGAAACGTAAAATTGCCAAGCTGAAGATGGAGATGGAGATGATGGCGAGATGGCTGAACGAGAAGAATACTGTTATGAGTATCTAACGGTTTCCAGTGCTGTCAAACATTTTAGGCGCCACTGTTGACATTTCTCTTTTCTGTACCCTTTTTCCTTGGGACTTCGCCGAGTGTGTGTTTGGCCTTTCTTTTGATTGCCCGATAAGGCATCTCAATTTTTGGGTCCACAGACATTCGATTATATCATTTGCTTGGCCACATATGCAGCTAAGTGAGTGTTTGTAGGAGGAGTCAAGAAAACAAGCCTAACTGTTTAGTAAGAAGAATAAGGAATGAAAGAAAGGCTAAGAGAAGTCTTTGACAGATTGTTTAAAAGAGATAAAATCTGTTTGCAAGCGAATGATATGTGAGTTATGAAAGTGGTAATCAGAGAGCGGAGGTTTCTGACTGAATATTTGAAAAGATAAAAGTCTGCAGTCTTCTGATAAAGGATAGTACAACTTCTTTCGATTATACGATAGATATTTGTGTTGCCTTTCTTACATTGTACTCCGATATAGAAGAGTTGAATAAGAATAAGACAGTTAAGAATCGAATATTATCAACAGTAAAACCTTTATAGATTCTTCTAAAATAGATGGATAGATCCAGTTTTAAAACATTCCCTCAATTTCTAAAACAGGCGAATATGAATTGCGTTTCTTGCAGTCTTCTTCAACTTCCTTTGGGAGTCACTGGCCGTGTCATATTAGTGGCAATTAAGAACTTATGATCTTATGATCCTATGATCGATTATAGAGTTGGCAATCGCACCTTGCTACCTGCGCGTGGCAAGTGCAGCTGCCTCGGGGCATAAGCCGCATCTAATCTTATCAAAAAGGCACTCGTCAGTCATCGTCCTTCATTGGAGCCTTTACGAAACGCCGACACTAATGTTGATCTTCAGCAGGTGTAGGAAAGAGCAAACCAACTACAAACAACGACAGCAACAGCACAAATAATAAAAACTTCAGTTCATTTGTTACAATTACCCAAAACATTGAGCGCCCTCACTCTCCTCACTACTTGCTCCGGTTTCCAGGAATTTGAGTTTTGGCAACTTGCAGCCAACTGACTGATAAGATAAATAGCAAAACGGCCCATCCACATGCCGTATATGTCCATCTAGGGGTCAACATCAGAGCCGTCAACTTCAGGTCCATGTTACAGCCCAATGCCCGCAGTGCAGCACCCGCTGCGCCAAGGAACCCAACCCGACAGTAGGCAGTCTACCGTAGCAGCTCAACCTGAACTCAGTTCTCTCCCTCCCTCTCCCTCTCTCTTTCCTTATAACCTAGACTCAACCGAATTTGTTACATTTGTAATTCTTTTGCGAACTGACCGTTTGATGGCCGGTTTGATTAATTGTGGCCGAAAGAGTTTCGATCTTTGAACTGTGCCAGTTGTAATTCCCGTTGTAGTTGCAGTTGTAACTGCTCCCCAGGGGGTGCTGGGTACAAGGTAGTAGATGTGGGCTTTGTTTTGAGCTCGTCTAATTGAAATATAAAGCGAAATGATTAATGTGGAGCAGGGCAGAGCGAGTGCTCAAAAGAGTTAAGCGGAAAGATCTATGGAATGATCTATACCTATGTAGATAGAAGAAGAAGTAGGTAGGGTAAACCAGAGGAGAAACGCTGTGTGGAAGTTTAAAAGTTATCTGTATAGAAATATGTAATATAAATTTAACACTTAACCGAGATAAATCAGGAACAGAAATAGAAAGAAAGAATCTACAAATAAGAATTGATTGAACTATTAATGAAAACTTCTTTGAATATGTTTATGTGCTAATGTAATTCTTTATTGTTATTATTATTGTTTGTTTATTCATTTCACTTTGCAATACTTTTCTAAGTTATTGCTTTATAATACTCTATAAAATGCGGGTATTTCTATTATTTCACTTACTCACTCAAATTGACTTGGTTTCTTCTATATTAACATTAGAATAGTATGATTTATACCTCTCCAGACCTTCCCCAAGCCATTTCTTCAATCAAATCCCACTCTAATTGAGTTCAAATCGGAAGCTAAGCTGAACTGAACTGACTTCCTACGAGATCCATTGAATTTCTCCCTATTCTCACTTTCCATTCTCTATTTCTCTATTCTTCTACCATTCTCTGACTAGTTCTTATAGTTTAACTACTTTTCGGACTCATTCAAAATGCATTTGGCTTCAGCTGATGCTGCTTTGCTGCACACGTGCCACGCCCCATATCTTAAACTGCCGGTACAGCCCCCGCGGCGGCCCGTGTTCGGCCTCTAATTACATTCTTCCGGCTTAGACTGATGGAGAGAACGGCGGCGGCTTTCGCTTTCCTTTAGCAGCGCCTCCTGCAGCCGAACAATTAGTGTCCTTTGTCACGCCCCCGCACGTCTTGACGGGCGTCCTTGACAGTAAAAAGGGAAAACTCTCTGCGTCTCCCTCTTCATCTTCATCTCCCTCTCTCCTCCTCTCTCTGGCACAGCGAAGTGAATTCAATTCAAAACCTTCGCTTTTATTGATACGAAAATTGGTTTACACTGAGGAAAATCGACAAAATCGCGCAAGCAGCTGCCTCAGCCCCTGCCTCGTCCTGCGGGGGCAACACCTACAGGACGCACGTGTGTGTCAATGCCTGTGCGTGCGTGCGTGCGTACGTTCCTGTCCCTGTATGTGTCTGTGTGTGTGTGTGTGTGTATCTGTGAGTAGTGTTGGCCACGCGTTGATGAAATCAGCTCTGGCTCTGCTGCTCTTGTTGCTTTTGCATTTTTTTGGCCAACGGCATCGCCGTCCAAGGAAAACATTTCAATTTTCTAGGCCAGTGGACAAGGCGAGCTAGCTCCAACTAGAAGAAACTACGTGGGGGAAGGGGACGGGGCCCATGGGGCGCCGTTGTCCTGGCGAGCGTAACCACACACAACGAAGGATTCGCAGCCCAAGGATTTGTTTGTCAAACGCAGACACAACCAGCAGCAGTAGCAAATGGACTCGCCTCCTCCTCGACGTGGGTTGCTGGCGGCGACTAAGGATACCAGTGTAGGGTGTCCGGCTCGGGTTCTCGAATTCTGGTTGCCTGTCAACTTTCAACTTGGTTTATTTATTTTTCATTTTTAGGCCGCTTTTACCCCCCTCACCACCCTGCTTCACCTACTCGCAATCTTTGTGCACATTGATGAACCTTTTGCGCAGCATCTTCATCCTCCTTGTGTGCCTGCTTCCTCTATTTTTTTTAATATTTGCAGCTTTGCTGTGTTTGTTTACAGTTAAAGGACACACACACACATACAGAGAGAGTGAGAGAGAGCCACACAAGCTTGGCCCACAGGAAGTCCGGGGCGTAGGCCCATTTGGCACTCCTGTTCGTCGGATAAGCCCAGCCAGATTGCCAGAGTCGCCGAACCGAGCCGACTGAGCCCAAATAGATTTTTGAAGGGGCAAAGCGAAGGAAAAGTTTTCGCCTTTTGCGCTTCCTTTTGTTGCCATTTGTTGTTGTTTGTTGTTGTTGTTGTTGTCATTTGAAAATGACAAAGAACGGTGGAGAAGGAGAGCCTTGGGTTGATTCGGATGTTGGGCCTAGTCGACGACGATGTTAGGTTCTTTTTCAATTTGCCTCCCACAAAGCGACAATCAGTCAGGATACTTCAACTAGAATAGATTTAAGAGTTGCCAGGGAATTAGTTTTCGATACTAAAGATAGACAACAAGTTAACTTGTTGTATGGTCTATAGTGCTTAAAGTGGAAAAGAACCTTCCTGGATTCAGAACAGCTTAGTAGATAATATAACAAATATAACTAGTATCTTTGAAACATGATATTCCCATTAATTCTTATCAGTATTATTACAGAAACTTACTAGATGTTTCAAAAAGTCAATCAAGCTTAAGTTATGAGTTTAGCTAGTTAGGTTTACTTCCGCGAGACCATATCTTAAATTGAAGATACTCGTATCTTTAGTACCCAAGCAAGCTGGAAACTCTTAGGTAAATACTTCCAGGCTTCCTCAGAAGCAGAAGGTGATTCTTCAAACTGAGCACTCCCATTGCCAGTGCTGTCCAATCTATCTTCTATCTGACCCTTCATTTACATTCCTAGTTAACCCAAAATTGTGACCGCGTTCGTAACAGTCAATTAACCAATTAAAATGTGAAAAGTTGGCCGAGCAGAGCGACCCCAAGGGTTAAGCAAGCGCCTTCAGGCAGGGGCAGTCCTCGTTTTGTCAGAGATCTAGTTCGTGTGATAAGGCTATACAGACACCTGCGTGAGCGATAGAGTCACCGAGTTAGCGAGTCACCTCTTTACCGGGTCACCTTGGGACCTCGAGGGGTACACGGCAAATTGGAATTTACGAGACGAAGGCAAATGAGGCAGTAGCTGCAGTTCGCGCTAGGTATATCGCGATGGATTGTCAGTTCGGTGTGAGAGTCTCATAAATTATACCGATACCAGAAGAACTGTACCTCCACCAGTAGTGCAAGAGGGAGTCGAGTTTAGAATGGACATTAACGACTCACGTTTCTTCAAAAGGATAACAAGAAATTAAAGGATTTGCTCCCTGATGCGTTCATTGTTCGAGTCTTTTCACATTGTCTTCTTCCTCAGGTTGCGCCCAAAAAAGGATTCCGGGAAATTCTTTTATTCTTTATGTCTTTTTATGTTCTCTTTCACTTTCTTTCTTTTTATTTTTCAGCCAAAATGTTGCGCAATTTGCTGGAATTAGTAGGCGTAGCCACAGATCTTTGGAGGTGTGGGCGTGGCATTGCGAAATGGGAAAATGTCACAACACATCAGAATGATACTGAAAATCACTCGCACTGAGAAGTGTAACGAAAACCCCTTTGTGGACATGGCACTTAACTTCATTCGGGTTGTCGTGATGAAGTTGTTGTCGTGCTGTTGTCAGGAGTCAACCCCTTTTGTGGCAGATCCTTCACGGCGAACCCTTTCACAGCGCGCAAGCGCAACATTTAATGGCTTATTAAACGTGTCAAAGGGGTGAGGGTACAGAGAGAGTGAGACAGAGAGAGAGAGGGGGGGTATCTATTAAAGGGTATAAAAGGGTTGCTTGTTTGATTGTTCGCGCGTTGCCGCCAATGACACCGCTAATTGCTGGCTAATATGATGAGCGCGCAAGCATAATGGGCTTAATGGAAGGGTTTTACGTGCCAACAGACACGCTCTCAAGTGTTGCACACGTCCAGTGTTGGTTAACTAACTGTGAACACTGCATTGAAGAAGACAGAGAAGGAAAGGAGAGTCAGATGCAGATGGAATGAGTTCCTTACTCGCTTCGCTCAAGTGAACTCATGTGAAAATTTCTCATCGTTGGCTTTTCCTGCGGCGTGTGATAATTAAAAACCAAGACAAACGATGACAGCACAATGAAAAAGAAGAACAAGAGGAAGACAAAGCAGGAGTAGGAGTAGAAGCAGCACAAGGATATTTGCTATGCAAATGACAGAACAATGGACACTTGTGCGAACGGCCCGTCCTCATCATCATCATCATCGTCATCAACATCAGCGCAATACAATGCAAAGAAAGAATAACAGAAATACCCCAAATAGATATAAATAAAAGAGAAGCTAACACAAGTTTCCGTATGCTGATGAGTGAATACACTTTAATTTTTAAAACTATCGCTTGAATTGAGAACTAAAACTAAAAAGAATAATTAAAAGGGATAGTTTTTTTTTTTTTTATTTTTTATTTTAATTTTTAATTTTAAATAATATTGTATATTTTTAATATATATTATTAAATATTTAGAATGTTCCGTTTCATTATATAATTTATCATTTAACGATGTCCAGAGGTTAAAAATAAATTTAATCGATATTTATCGATTAATAAACTTTACTTTAATGATGAAAATAGTTGAAACTTATTGGAAAATATAATCAAACTAATATCAAATCAAGAATAATAATAGAAACAACACTAAATATAATGTATATTAAAATAAATTTGTTTTGATAATTTTAAATATTTAATTTGCATTCCCTGTTCAGCTTAGCATGTTACCCAGTTCTCATCAAACCTGTAATGCCCCATCTGCAGGGTATACATGAAAAACTGGTGGATGGCTAATTAAAAACGTAGCCAAGCGAATGGCGCTGAATAAACAGAGCGACGCGGGCAGCTCGCGATAATGGGCGCAGCGAATGAAAGGACACGCAGCACAGATAATGTCCCGGCACGTCATTGGCCATGGGCCGAAATGGCCAAAAGGATAACCGAAAAGCGAAAAGCAAGCAAGATGACAATTTTTCCATTCTTTGTTCCCTCCCCCACTCTCTTCACTCAAGAGAAGGCCTCTCTTACTTCTCATATTTGAGGCACACGAGCGTAATTTGCGCTTTGGAAATTAAAAGCGAAATATGCAAGAAGAAGGAGAAGAAGTTGGGGGAGGGGAGTAGTAAAAAATGAGAAGTATTTGCTACCAACGCACAGTTGTCCAGTTGTCCTTGGCAACGCGCATTGTTAGAGCTGCCAACGCTGGTCGCGCGATAAGGTTGTCCTTCCTTTCTTTCGACTTTCTTCTGCTTCTGCTACAGCTTCTGCTTTTGTTTTGCCAGCGAGGCAAATGCAAAACAAACTTTTCACCCAAAACTCTCAGATTAGAACATTGATGTGGGCGAGGCAGTGAGGACAGCAAGGCAGCTGTTCCTGGGCGTGGCAGAGAGCCTCAAGTGCGCCTGGTTGCCTGCGCAAAAAAAGCCTTTATTTAATTTAATTTTTGAGTGCGCCAAGTGCGGCTCAAAGCTTTTTCATTAGCAGTTGTGGCGCAGAGAAGTGGGTAAGGGAATCGAAGCGGAGGTGAGAGGGTAAAAGATGGGCAGAGGTTGCCGAAATGAGGCTAAAGTCAACAAGAAAGGTTGTAGAAGGAAGTTGCTCTGCATTTGGTAGGCTCATTTGAAGGAATACTTAAGGGAAATATGTATTAATAGATATATAAATATTATAGATAAGTTAAGAAAACCCAGAAAGCAGGGCTAAGGATTGGCTCTGAAGATTGAGATAGTCGGGCTTGATTGGGAAATAATAAAATGTTTTATGTGCTCGTTCTGGCTAAACAGAGTTTCTATCAGTTCATGGTAGTTTCTTGTTCCACAGATAGTTTAGTTGCGTAGCCAATTGTGGAACTTTGTCTTGTTGAGAATACTGCAAAGCTATAAATATAAAGAAAATATATAAAAAATAAATGTATAATTCGACTATATGTGATAACATACCTCTTATAATTTTAGTTACTATACTAGTACAACTGTACCTCCTTAATACCTCCAAGATTTTCCTGTCTCCAGCCTCCCACTACCTCGTGGCAAACATTAATCTGCTATGTAAATCCCGCGTAGAGTGTGTAAGCATAGGCGTCGTATTTGCGCATTTTCAAGTACACCGGACAAAGCCGAAACCGACTTGGAGCTGGACTAAGAATGAGTTCCCCCATTTCCCCACGTTCCACCCACGCATCCCTCTGCTCTGCCTGCGCCAGCAGCATGAAAGTTCACTTTTTGCGCGTTGTCATTATTCATCAGCATTGGAGGGAGGATGGTTGTGGGGGGGGCGTAGTTGTGGAGGATGGGGGTGCAGGGAAAACTTTAGGCTGCCGTGCAAATGCTAGAAATGTGCGAGAGGCAACGCACGCACCAAGCGAGCCAAGCAAACCCATCCCTCAGTCATAGCCCCCACTCATTCATCCTCTCGGCCACGCTGGCTCCCGTGCGTCTCCTTCTCGTCCAGCTTCTTCTACTGCTCTTCCTCCTCCTTCTTCTTCTACTTCTCCTTCGTTTTTTCCTACTTTTTTTACCCTAACAGCACATTAACCCACCGAAAAATGCCCATTAGAAATGTAAGCA
Source organism: Zaprionus nigranus (assembly GCA_018903425.1). NCBI lineage: Eukaryota > Metazoa > Arthropoda > Insecta > Diptera > Drosophilidae > Zaprionus > Zaprionus nigranus. The sequence goes on along the minus strand of JAEIGD010000011.1, from coordinate 2,786,192 downwards.
GCGAGAAAGAAAAATTAAAATTGGCCACGATTTTCTTTCACGCTGGATCTCGCTGTCTTCCCTTCTCGCTCCCGCGCTGTATCTCTATCTCAGTCGCACTCATGCTCAGGCATTGTTTCATTTCATTTTTTGCTCATTTTTCACTTGAAATGAGCCGCCGGGCATTCATGTCATGTGCCCCACTCCCCCAAACACAGGCAGCAGAGGCTGTGGGCGGGGTAGGGACACGGACACCGGCCGGGCAGATAGCAGCGCGCTGCCTTCGTCGTCGCGCGGCTTTCAATTTACGCGACTGCGTCCGGCACATCCTTTCAGAGTGTGTCCTTCGAGTTGAAAGCAGCTTAAACAGCCTCCCGGTGCCAGGGCGGCTTTGTTTGCTTAAACATATCTTCTTCTTCCACTTTGGCGGCATTTTCCATTAAAATTCCGCCACTCGTAGCAACAACAACAACAACGTGTAGATGGACAACAACAGCAGGACGCGAAAATTTAGAAAAATAACGCAAGAATTTAAATAATAAAGCAAGCGCGCACAAATGAATCTAATTTTTCACAAAGGGAGGCAACGGGCTGACCAGACAATGCCATGACAGAACTGCAGGACTGGCCGAGGACGGGGCCCAGAGGGGGCTGCTGGTATAGTGGCAGGCGCAGAAAGGGAACTGCTCGACTCGGGTAAATGAAAAAGTGTTTTGCTTTCTGCTGCGTATTTTTGTTAATTTTTTTTTCCACTTGTAGATTAATTTTATTTTCGCCTCGTTGCGCATCCTTCGCCTTTGCCGCGCTGTTGACAATTTTCTGCTAAGCCTAATGACGAAAAAGTGAGTGAGAGAGGGAGATAGAAAAATAGAGAGCGAGAGAAGTACTGCATAGACAAATGACCTCTTGAGCTTGAGTCACATAAAATAATAATATTTCATGACAAATTTAATATGTACAATCGATTCATTTGAAAATATATCATATAATCATTTCATAACATGAAAAACATAACATATATTATCATTATTTATATTTAATAATATCATAATTGATGTAAAGTAAATGTTTTGAAAGTTGAGTTAGGTTCAAGAAACTGTTGAGCTTTTTTTTTTTCAATTTGCATAATAAAATATTCATCAAAAAGTATGTAAACTTTTTAAAATGTTCATTAGATATACAAAATACATAAAGAAAGAGTTACCATATTATTGAAACCTGCCGTATTTATATTGAGTACAACTAGAAAACTGAATAAAAATAAATATGTCCATGTAAACTGACAAACCTTAGTTTTCATAGTTCAAATATTTCTTTCAATAAGAACATAAATAATATTTTCGATTTCTGCTATATAATAACCTAAAACAAAAATCACATTTAAAACCACAACTAAACCAAGATGTTATCATATATAAACGACTTCGGATAGCACACATGTGCATTAGAATCTAACAGTTTTTAGTTCAGTTCAAAAAACCAACCCTATTAAAAACTTAAACCCATTTTAAACACCTTTCGCACACTGTAAACTCACGTCTCTTGTCACGTTAGGGGTGGCTCCATAATCAAGTGTGACACATTAAAAACACGCGCACCCTTTTTCCACCTCACCCTTCACACTGCACAGATGCAAACGGAATTAAAGGGAAACATAACGAACATTTTTGTGAAAAAAAAGCGAAAATTTGACAACACGAAAAAGTAAAAAAAAGAAACAAAAATAAAAACAAAATTCGCATTTCATGTCACGCTTGGCAAAGTGGTTCACAATCACAGCTGAGCCGCCCGACCGCGCCCCTTCATTAAAGCAAGGGGCTTAATCAACGTGCAGCAGCACCACCATCACCACCACCACCACCGACAGGATCAGCACAAGCAACTTGAAAATGAGTGAAAAAAATTGCAAATTGATACAAAAAAGTGAAAAGGAAACGAGGCAACGACAGGCGCACAAAGGATTCGGTTCGATCCGTCTGTCCCCTCTGTCCATCATCCAGGGCTGTCAGGGCTCGTGCGTGGCTGATTGTAGGGTTGAGTTCTAACTGGGCACGCGCGCAGCGAAAGGATTTTGCCAGAGCGAAAATTTCATTGATTTTCCACAAGAAAAATGCGTTAATTTTCGAAAAACTTGCGGGTGCTGAGGGAGGATACAACGCGGAGGGGGGTTACAAAGCCGATTGCGATGATGATGAGCGGGTGGATGAGAGTGTTACATAAGCGATGCTATATACCTACATATAGACACACCATATAGTCCTTTATGTAACTGTCAGCAACCCCTTGGCGCAATTAGATGACTTGAAAATGCGCTCACCCACAGCAGCAGCAACAGCAGCAACACGCACAGCTCCTGTGCCTGAGCCAGAGCCTGAGCTGGTCAGTTTGCTGATTACCTTTGAGCAACCCCCGAAATGGCAAGCGGAGTGGACAACAACAGCTGGTCAGTTCTGCGCTCAGAATGACCTACAAATACCGCCAAAAATGGACAGCAGTAAAGGATGCTACCGTTGCCGGAGGGATTCAACTGGAACTGACACGTCTAATGAGCAGCGGACAGCAGGCAAATTTGCTAGGCGATTACGTGGCGATTTTACCAGTTGGGGAGGAGGGAAAGAAGTGGAGGACGAAGGAAGGAGGTGTTAAGAAGGCTCCAACACTATTTGCATGACTTAGCGGGTGCTGATGCAAAGAGGAGGAGGTGGAAATACGCGCGCCACAGTCAGAGAATCAAGCCAGAGTTGTCGGACGGCAGCTGTGCGGCTTCGCTATGTGTCGCCTAGATAACCTTTGGCCCCGTGCATGCACGCACACACACAGACACACAGAGAGTGCGGGGAATGAGTGCGAGTGAAACCAACTGGCATACAAAGGATAATACACAAAGGATCTCTAGCTGACGCAACAATGGCAACAGAAATTTTTATAAACATTTTTGTGTTCTCTATTCTCCTCTACTTTTTGTGTAGAAACTGCAGAAAAACGAGCTAGGCCCCTGACCCGCTACCCCATAGCCATTGCCATACTCAAAGCCATAGCAATGCCCCGATGACGATTCTTATTCCGATTCCGTATGAGGGCTGTCCTAGCGTGTGTTGGCACAATTCGTCACTGAAGTCGACTCAAAAGTTGTCAAGAGTTGCGTTTTATTTTCGATCATTATAAATAGAAATGGCTGAGCTCCAGCGGGCATTTGGTTGGGTTAGGTTAGGTAGCATTTTGTCTAGAGGAAACTAAAGTTATTGAAGTGTATTTCGTGGTTAAGTCTGAGGTATTTGAGAGATAAAGATTGAACTATAGTAAACAACAGATTCATATTCAGTTTCTTAAAATTAGAAATTAAAAACAATATTATTTCTATGACGAACAAACTTTGGAAATAGATCTTTCAGATCTAAGTAGTAAGAATAAATTTGCTATAACTATGATAAATGAAAACTTCATTTGTTGAAATATGTTAATGAGAATTCCTTTTATAAACATGATGTACTAAGGATTTATTATAATAATTATAATAATCAAACGTAATTCATGATTTCTTAAAATCGAGAAGGTCAAATGCAGTATTACCTATCTTTATTTTCATATCTACAAAACATGCAGATACAATTTTATGAGAATGTGTTGAGTTATTATTATTATTATATATGATTAACATTGATTTAAATGTTAATATATTATTAGGAATATTTTATAACATTATTAGTAACAATATCATGAGATTTACATATAATGAGCAGTTAATATATAATTAAAATATTAATTTACTATCAAGGATATATCATATGATATATTAGAAGTATATTGTTAGCAGTATTATATATACCAGTCTAGTATCTTTTACAGTAAGTCACTTGCAGTCACCTACAGCTAACATTAGTCAATATCAACACCATCTGCACCGCCTGCCCCCCGTGACATGCCTCAACCACTGCAGGCTCCGCCTTGCTCCGCTCCTGGTGCAGCACGTGGCTGCAGTCATCAAACCACACAAAAGTCAGCGAACTCTATGAAAAACAATGCCGAAAAAGACTCTGTGAGTGAGTGGGAAGCAAGCAAGAGAACCGTGAGGGGGAAACTTAATTTTTAATCGCGCCAACTGTGTTGGCGATCAAATGACAAATCAAACAAGAGCAGGAGGAAGCAAAAAGAAGTTGTAAAGGGAGCGAGGGGCACACGAGACTGGGGCTAGGGTTGGGGTAGGGGTTTGTGGTTGGGTGTTGCAGCAGGGTAGAGGGTGGCGGAGGCGGCGGCGATTGCCAAGCAACTCGAATGTCAAACGAAGTGTGCAACACATTAATTCCCCCACAATACCGACTACTTCTCTCCCCACCCGCCCTCGCCATCTCCAGAGCCGCAAAGTGACAGCAATTAAAAGCCGCAAGACACGCGTGGCACGCTGACAATTTGGATATGTAAATGTGCGACTAATGAACACTTCAAGATGTCGCCTCGCCCCGTGGCTGCTGTGGCAGCTGCATCTTAAAAAAAAAGAGGAAGACAGAGAGAAACAGAGCGAGAGTGCATAAAAAAAAAATAGAAAAACACTCACTCAGCAAACGAGACGCGCGCTCAAAGTGCAGCGCCTTGTCTCCCAGTGCGGCCCAGGTAGGGGCACAAGCAAATGAGCCTCAAGGAGAGATCCTCATCGGGATCAGCATCCGCATCCTAGTCGCGTGCTGCTGATGCAATAGCTTCGAGTCTGGTCTACCCTCGTCTTCACTTATTTTTTATGCTCCCTAAAAAAGATGCAGCTCGTGGCAGCCGCGCGCACGTTTACTCTCTCTCTCTCTCTCTGTCGCTGCCTCCGTCTCTCACTTTCGCATGCCTGCATCTCCCTATCAACGACTCCTGTCTCCTCCTGTCGTCCTCATCTCATCTGCCGATTGTCTACCTTTTTTTATAAGGTAAATCTCCTTTTAATGCGCTTGTGCCGCGCCATCGATCCCCCTGTTGGTTGTTTGTATTTTCCCTCTTCCTGTTCCTCTTGTTGTTGCTGTTGTTGTTGTATTTTGTATTTTTGTGTGCTCGTCTTTTTAATAGGATTTTTTATAGGCTTTTTAGGTGCGTGTCGTTCTCTCTCCCGATTGCAGCATCTTCTCGAGGGGTTCTGTCTCTCGCTCTTCTGCTGCTCTCTTGCTCCTCGCTCGCTTCTGTCGCGTGCTTTGGCGGATTCCTCTTGCTAAAGATGTTTCGGTGTTTTCGTATTTTGTTTTGATATTTTTAGCAATTTTATTATCTTCTCTGGTTTTATGATCTATGAAATATTGATAGGTTTTTACACACACGTTTTTTATGTGTGATCTCAGTCGAATTTGCGACTAATTGTTGACAGCAAAGAGAGTTATGCAAGAGAGAGAGAGGGAGTTAAGGACAGTAATGGAGGTTAATACAATGAATGTATAATCAAGTGGTTCCTGGGATACCAACACAGTGCTTGTTAGATAAGATTAGATGGTTAAAAGAGTAGGAAAGGATAGATAGATAAGATTGATAGTCTTAAAGAGTTTATATATTTTGTGCGAGTAACAATAAAGTAGAGATTAGTCCGCATACAACACCCTGAAGATCTAATGCAAGGAAGTTACAACAGAACCTACACAATACCGTTATTTCTTAAAGATATTCTTTATTTACCATGTGAAATTTAAGCGCATGACAAACCTCCCATAGATGGATTTATTGTAAATTCCTCAACAATAGGCAAAGTTTGTGAATCGTCAAGGGATCTGTGACGCGATAAGCAACCCCTTGTATAAGTGACAGTTTTAAATTTACTTTGCATAGCGCCAAATGACCGTTAGAACCGTTTTCCGTCCAAGAAAATATGCCGGGAAACGAAATAACCGAAAATCTTTGCTTTTGTTAGTGTCGCAAAGACATTGACGAAGTTGAGTAGGGCTGGGGTTGGAGTTGAGGGGTCGTGTTAGGGGTTTCAGCATAAAAGTAGATAGACAATTGTTATAAGAAATGCGCCGCATCACGTAAACCGAAAATAAGACACGCAACATAGCATGGAAGACAAGTAAGCAGAAGAGCCGCAGGAAGAGAAGGAGGAGGAGGAAATGATGGTCAAGGGATGAGGTTGCTTTGAAATGATACGAGATTTTGAATATGAAGGCAGATTGAAATAGTTGAACATCCTTTATAACGAATATTGAACTGTACTGCTCAACAGGAAGTAAAGATCAAATTGAATACTGAATGAAGACAGAACCATTTTCAGCCTTTTTATATGATTATTATGCAAAAGGGAAACATTAATGGCAGCTGAGAGATCAATAAAAATTACCGGAATAAAATTGCAATTAATGTGCCATGACCTGATGGCGTTGATGGTGTCCAGGATGACAACTGCCAATGGCTGCCATGGCATGGAAACCCTCGAGCAACGCATCGTTTGATATGCATGAAAAACCAGGCAGTATATAGAGAACCTTTATATATATGCTGTCTATATAAATACGATGCTAGCAACCCTTACGCACATATGCATAATTGCCACCCCTTTTGCCCGCACACACTCACACACACACACACCCCCTTTGGCAGCCCTCTTGCGTGGGGTTAAACGAAAATGGCGCGTGTTGGCCAAACGAGAGGGAATTATTCACATATGTAGTACGTATGTGTGGTAGATGGGAAGGACGTGCCGTATCAATTTACACAACATATGCAGATCCGATTAAAGCAAGAGAAGGAAGTAAAAAACAAACAGCAAACAACTTTTGAGGGCGCTTCGGGGCACACACACACACACAGACACATTCTCTATCACAAAAAAATGGTTGCAACGCGTGCCGCGGTTTGCTCCTTGCCTTCTGCCTTGTGCCCTGTTCGTTGTGTTCCTTCTGCTGCCTCCTTGTGCAACACGTCGCGTGCCTGGCATCCATCAGCATCCATGCTTAACCTCATCCTTCGTCCTCATCTTTCGGCTTCTTTGCATGAACCTAAAAAATATGCGGAAAAAACTATCAAATGCAGCATAAAAATCGCAACATCAAAAAAATTTCGTTGAAAATTACCCAAAAATGTTCAAAATAGAAGCAGGCAAAATGCACAGATACGTGTGAGTGTGTGTGTGTGTAGTGTGTGTCGTTATTGCATCCCTTGTCAACAATGGCACGAAAATCCCGTTGCTGACCTCACGATGACCCCAAGCCCAAGCTGCTGCTGCTGCTGCCCCTGTTCCTGTTCCCTTTGCCTCTGCTGATGAGCAGCAAGCAACGATGATGATGATTTTCTCCCTTGGACTTCATTCAGGCCGCAAACAAAAGCCGGCATTTTTGTGACTGATTGCATATCCTTGCATATCCTTTTTGTATACGTGCCTGCACGTGTGTGTGTGTGTGTGTGCCTTGCCCGGCGCTTTGGGCAAACAATGCGCGCTGTGTGCAGTTTTCGCGCGCCATTTGCATGTTTTTCCACATTCCCATTTTCCACATGCATTTCCCATTTACCATTTTCATGCCAAAAATGTGCAAAATGCAAAATAAAAGGGGGCGCCTCGTCCCTCTCACCCTATGCTGTTATTTATGGCAAATTGCCAGAGGGGGTTGCAAACAGCGAAAGGGGACAGCGCGCGACAACGTGCAACATGCAACTTGCAACGTGGTCATCACATGCAAAATTATGAAAATGCATGCGAAAAAGAATCTGCTGCAAAATGTGAAAATATTTCAACAGAAAGCCAGACAAAATGGCTGAAAAATGCAGTGCAGTGTCTGCTGTTATTACTAAACATTTCTGAAGAAACCGTGTAAGAGAAATATCTATATAATGATAGAAATAGAATACTTTCTATATAACATTTTTGAAATCCTTAGTTTGCCTTACATCTGATATATGTATATAGATAGATTATTATACTGCTTTAATTATCTACATTCAAAAGATACACTGTTTATTTTCCCAGAGCCACTTCAAAGCAAACAACATCCTTGACAATCTTTGATTGAAAACATTGTCAAAAAAATTGCAATACGATTATAATAAGTCTGAAACCAAATAACTGCAATGCAATTCCCAGAAGTTTTCATCTTCATTATGCAGAAAATTGCATACGCCAATCGAAAACTTGACCCCAAAGGTCCTTGACAACATATGCAAAATTATCGCAAGGCAAACATCAAAATATTTAGCCAACCCATGGAAAATACGATAAAAAAGAAATCGAATTTCTCTCTCACATTCGTAGCCAACTTGACCTTGTCAACGACCCACGGGAGACATTTAAAAAACATTCTTCTTAAAAATGCAAAATTAAAAAGTGCCATTTAAAGTAGGGCGAAAAACGTTGAGGGTTTCGACTCTCTGGCGAGACAGGGGACAAGGGACAGAGGGAATAGAAAACAGTAGTAACTGCATTCACACGCCGCAGGACACCGTCTCTATATGCAAAGCAATGGACCGACCATGCGTCACTCGCAGTGGTCACGCTTCGATCCTCCTTTCGTTGCATTGTGCCGCATGTTGCAGAAGATGTTGCAAATTCGCAGTCGGCTTAGTCCGGCCCAATTCGCCGCCTTAGCCCTGCTGACATGCGAACAATGGGCAAATATTTTGCATAAAGACGACGTGGCATTATGCAAAAAGAGAAAGAATTATTTGGCTTACCTTATAGAACTCATAAGTAGATATAGAGATGCTGCTACCTAGACAGAACCTAGACGCGTTGTTTCCATTTCTCATGACGGTGCATTTTCCACGCCTGCTCCGTTTAATTAGAACAAACAAAGTCCCATTCTCAGTCGCAGTCCCGAGGCGCAGTCTCTATAGGTCCTTTCTCTACAAAGATTTTGCAAGTAACCTCTGCACCGAAATTCTGCACCGTTAAACTGTTTACTTAACCCACGAACAGACGAGAGGACGATGCAGAATGCAGACGATTTTCTGTCTGTCCATCTTTGTGGGTGGCTTAAAAAAACACTCACGGAGACGATGTGCAATTATGAGAGACCCAGAGGTCTAAAGGGTCCGTTAATTTGCTGACTTTAATCCTTTTTGGTAAAGTCATTCGTGCGTTCCAAATTTCTCCAGCTCATGCCTCATAATTATACGATTGGGACTAGAAACGAGGGAGGAGACTTAAATGAGTGAAGGATTCAATTTCGACAAGTAATGCACTTGATACGAATCCTTGCGATCTACTTACACCGGGGGGGATTATGCAGCAATTTCCAACGCTCTCTGTTTGGTCTCGAGTAAATTATCTGAAATATCAATAGAAGAAGCAGGTAAAGAGTACGAAACACTCGGAGATGCGCCCAGCACACCCATGTAGATAAATATGTGAACTCATCATCTGGGTAATTATTTAAGACAAAGATGTACATTATTTAGAACAATTTGGAATTTTTAATGAAAATTTACGTTTTAACACTTTTTTGCATTTCTAACCGAGAGCCATATTGTGTTTTGCATATATCGCAAAGTTAACAGAAAGTGGCTCCAAATAATCGCCAAGTTAACAGAAAGTGTCGTTAAATAATCGTTATCGCACTGTTAAATTTGAGCTGCTGCGAAGCTTTTCCAACACTAAGTGACATCAAAACAAAAACAAACAGTTGTAAATAGTGACATTGTGTTGACGAAAAATAAACTATATAACCATACAATTTATAAAATGAGCTCTAAAGAAAATTCACCGACACATGAAAATTCCTCATCGGATTCTGATTTAACTGCAGCGTTTAATGCTACGGCTGCCAATCGGCTCATTAATGAAAAACGCTGCTCGACGGCGCAAAAAGAACAAGAACAACAACAGCAGCAACAAGAAGAAGAACAGCAACAAGAAGAAGAACAGCAACAAGAGGAGCAGAACGAACAGCAACAGCAGCAACAAGAACAACAAGAACAGGGCGAAGAGGTGGCTAGTGGGGCTAGGGCAATGGAGACTGACGGCGATGAGACACCAGCACCCGAGTCTCCTGCTGCTGCTGCTGCTCCTCCGCCTACGCCCAGATTGCCCCGCCGCAAACAAGCGCATCCTTTGAGTCGGGTAGATAAACTGCAACGCGAGATGCAGTTACTACAAAATAGTACCTGCTTTATGATACCGCGTCTTTCCTTTGGTCGCTTGGTACGTGAGTTTATACAGAAGCATTCGCCCAGCACGACCTGCATAACACGTGGCGCCCTCGAAGCCCTGCAGACAGCCACCGAGATGTTCCTTACGCAGCGCTTTCAGGACTCCTATCTGATGACTATGCATCGCGGTCGGGTAACGCTCGAAGTGCGCGACATGGCCCTGATGGCGGCCATTTGTAAGCTGCATGGCCAGCTTTAATAAGTTATGTCGATGAACTGAATCGACCCTAAATTGGAACATAAGTAAATAAGTTTTCCCATTTGTATTGTCTTTATTTTCATAGTTTGTTTCTTGTTTTTATTTTTTTAATAAAGCTTAAAATTAAATATGTTTAATATAAGAATAGATTGTACCACAGTGTAGTGTAATTTCAATTTGTTTATAATTTCGACACATATAATTTCGCTGTTGTACACTTACACACCGCATATACTCCCCTAGTTAAACTCTCTCTTGCCCGCCAAACCCATCGTTCATTTGCATCGTGTGCTAACGTAGCGAAAACATCGACAGAGAGAGAGAGAGAGGAGGCGAGACCTAGAAAAACTTTTTTCTCCCAAGTGATTACTCAATTTAAATGGCAACAGCTTTGACTCCCCTTATCCCTGCACCCCCTTCCTCGGGGTATGCTAAAACAAGTCGAAGTAGTCCCAACAAATCGAATACAGTCCCAACAAGATGCTAATGCATCTGTTCCCAAATGACACGAGCCGAATGTGGCTGTGGTTGAAGTCGAAGCTCGTCTTGATTGGGGTGTCTCTGTGTGTGTGTGGGTTTACTGTTAATATTTTTATTTACACCCTTATAATGTAGCCCACACACTCACTCACTCACCCACACACACACACATGTCCCATACCAATCGGCCTGCTAATCTAATACAGACACAATCGAAATTTGCCTAAAAAAATGGCCACACCTCGTTGCCATTGTCCAAATGGCAGGAGGCTGGAGGCGGGGCTTGGGTGGGCAGATAAAAGCATTATGGGCAAACTTTCAACGCTGTCCAGTGCCCCCTCTTCACCCCCCTCTCTCCCACTATGATATGGCATGGGTCTATTACATAGATCATTTATTACACGAGCGCCGAACGACGTGGCGACTCTTCCCGGGCGACGTGTGTTTCTAATGTGATTTTTTATTTGCCCGCACGTCGTTTAATATGTCCCGTTACCCTCAGCTGGCCTGCATTTTTTACCGTTTGCCTCCTCGTGTGTGTGTCTTATCGATGCGACTTTATCTTGAGCGCCGTCCTTGCTTGGGTTTGTTTTGGCCACGACACGATTGCTCAATTTTTCGTTACACTTGGCAATTGCCGGGGGGAGAGAGAGCAGAGAGTAGAGCTGCAGGGTATCTGCGAGGCGATTAGGTCCTAAAGGAGTGTGTGGGAAGTTGAAAAAGGGGGGGTTAGCAATCCCTGATATAATACTTCTCGCTAACCTCAAGGCAGACAATAAACTTGAAAGTCGAAAAGGAAATTGAATGGGAAAACAGTAAATAACATATAATAAATACAATTCCTAAAGATAACATATCCTATATGCTGTGTACATTTCAAAAAAAACACAATATCGATATTTCAATATATCTTAATATTTTGCATACAATTTCCATGACATTCTTTTTAATTTAAAATGTCATTCTCATAATCAACTCTCCCTGAAGGTTTTCTAGCTAACAAGTTCGATTTTATTTGCCGCAAGCACAACTGTACCAAATGAAGAGACCCTCACACCCACACCCACATTCGGTACCCTCCCGAAAACCGAACTCTAATCAAACTGTCAACCAAAGCGACCAAGAAGCAAAAGTCCTAACCCAAAGCTGCCAATGGACAAACGATTCCCGCGTTGCCGCCCTCGTTAGACGGGGGGACATGTGAGCATTTCTCGAGTATCTCAATTTGGTTGGCCTTTTTCTAGCTATTTTTTTTTGTGTTGTATTTTCTTTTCTGCTTTTCTGGCTGGGCAACTTAATTTACTTGGGGGAGCATATGCTAAAAAACGAATGGCCATGACTTTTTTGTTTGCTTATCAAAAGTCAAGTAAATATCTGCAGCCAAGAGATACAGCTACAGATTGGCCCCACACACACTCGCTCACACACACACACACACACAATCACACACTCGTTGATGATGCTCCCGTGAGATAGTTTGATTAATGGCCAAAAAGTACGCAGCATTTTTGGGGCTAGGACAGTTGGAAAAAGCGTTAATACACATGTGACTCAAGCGGAGTGTGTGTGTGAGTGAGTGTGTGTGTGTGTGTGTTGTTGTGGCCACTATTAAGCGTACACCCCAAATATAAACAAGCCGCCTAAAAAGTTGCCTGTTTATAACGCGAAATCATCAACTTAACCTAACGCTTGATTTATGGGCATGTTCCACTAAAGACAAAAAAAAAAAAAGAAAACACGGGTCCGACTCACAAATGTATTGGTTCCGTTCAAAGTTGCCAAGCATTGGGAAGGGGGTGGTGGGGTGGGGTGTTGCCGACAGTTTGCGTTTGTCACGCGACGCCATTTAACGCGGCTCGTCATTGTCGTCGTCGCCTTCGCTTTATTAATCAGAATTTTCGCATCGCCAGGTGGCGTGTTTGATGCGGCATTTTATTTAAATTGCTCGCAACGCCATGTTCTTTGATTGCCATCCGTCTGTCCACCCCCAATCCCACTCCCTCTCCGACATTCTTTTGACAGGCGGAAAGGGTTCGCTATTGACTCGTGACTTTTCGATTTTCTCGATTATGACACGACATGCAAAGTGCTGCTGAAGTTTTATGACTGTCTATATTGCTTTCAGGGTCTATTATGCATGGATTGGTGTGAGTGCCAGTAAGGCTGGGAATATACTTGTATGTAGATATTAAGTACATAGAAAGACTGTTTAATAATGAGAAACCATAGCTACAAATTGCGAAAACTTTAGATTCGTGTTGATATTAACTTTCAACTGTTACTCAATTACTGCCCCTATCAACAGCCTTTTGGCCATTATAGTATTCCGATCTCAACACCCGGTTAACCCGTTAATTGCCCTTCTTAGGAGCAAGAGACCCTTCAAATTGGAACTAACCCTACTCAACTTGTCGGTTTGCACAGCAAACACTGCACAGACAATGGATCACATGACATGAGACAATAAGAGAGGATCGAAAGATACATGTCTGTACTCTTACCCTATATTCTACCATTTCCCCTTTTGGAAAACTTAACCCTTGAGGTCGACGGGCAAATGGGCAAATTGTGCATTTCCGTTGCGGGTTTGCGCTGGGCAAACAAACAAATAATATTCCTATTAAATTCAAATTACAAGCACGAACAGTTGGCGCCTTCTCCTCCCCCTTCTCTCTCCCTGTCTATTTTAAGGGATAGACTGACCACTTGAACTGGGCCTAACCCTTAACCCTTGCGTGAGAGTACCAGCATATGACGCCTACAACAAACTATGCCATATTTTTGATTGTTTTCCCAGCAATTAAGGTGTAGAAATTTGTCTAATCGCGCTAGTGGGTGCGGGTGGAATGATGCACGGAGGGGTAAGAGGGGAAAAAGGGGTACAGACGTACCTAATGGCTTTGTTGACGCGCTATAATTTGAGTCAAGGGTTGTGCAGAACAGCTGGATTAATGATAAGTTGTTGATATAGAAAATTGTGGAATATTGAGGGGTAAACTAACTTAAAGTTGTTAAGGAAGCAGAGGGAGAGAGCGAGAGAGAGAGGGAGAGAAAGAGATGTGTAGAGAAAAGGCAACACATTCTGCGAAACTGGCAACAACTTGAGGCAAGCTCACGACCCTCATCTGCATGCGCTACGCATAAATTTTAACCCAAAAAATACATTCGACAGCTGCCTCCGCCCGCTTCAGAGTTCCCCCTTCCCTTCCACACGCATCGCCTGCCAAAGTTCGACAGCTTCCGCTGCGTAGCTCCCACTCTACCTCCCGCTCTCCCACACGCCTTGTCTCTCTCTCTCGCACTCTCGCACACACACATTCTCTGCTCGTCCCCCATTGAGATTTTGGCTGGACATCTCTCTCGATATGGCGAAAGAGTTTCTTATCGTAATGCGTGGCCTATAAAAAGTATTAGAGAACTGCCGAGTCTGTATGTGGGCGTGTTTGCACACACAAAATGGCCGTCATAATTTCAGACCTAAGCCTGTGCAACACTGAGAGAAATTTGTATGAAAAGAGTTAAATATAATGATGAAATTTAAGAGAAAATAGAAAACTAAAGGAGATTTTTATTTATAGTCTTATATTAATATTATAATAAAATTAACAAGAATGAAAACATGAATTTATAATTTTATTTAAAAGGAGATATATGTATGTATATATTGACAACTCTATACATATATTATTATATATTATTATAATTTATTTTTGTTTTTCTAGCTACAACTTTTCATGTATTTTGTGTCGAAATTTTCCTTGAACAAGCTGGATCAGTTTCTCGTGTGTGAGTGTGGGGATAGACCCAGGGCAGCATGTAGTAGACACCCCATCCGACTGACTCGTTTGGGCCAAAAATAACTCAGTCAAGTCATCTCGATATTAAAAAACAACACGCAGCAGCCAAACGACAGACAAGCAACCCCAGCGCAAATAGAAGGGGGCCAGCAGCAGCAGGGGGACAGGGGAGAGGGAGGAGGTGAGTCCCAACGGCAGGCCGAACGACAGCTTTGCCGCATACGTGCCCGCCCTGAAGCACACACTGAGAGAGAGAAACAGCTACAAAGACTCCACTCGGGTCACATAAAAAATTAAAATGTCAAAAAAAAGGCCGCAGTTGGTTAAAAAAAAACAACGAGATACAAACACATGCCAAAAGACACATGAGGAGTGGGTGGAGGGGGAGGGGGGAAGTACGGGGGCCTGTTGGGGCGAAAGTCAGGCAGTCAAAGATGGCGTCGTCTGCGTGCTGCCTGCCACCCCTTTGCCAATGGGAAAAGCAACTGATTAGCATATGTGAATGTGTGTGCAAGTGTACGATGTGTGTGTGTGGGTGAAGCAACAAAATGGCGTCCTAACTGGTATCTGCTGTGTGGATCTTAAGAACTGCGCCACAATTGTTGTGGTCAGCACTTGACCGGGACAAACGGACCATATGGCAACAGGACCCGCTTCACGTGGTACTTGCATAATCATTGTTTGTATCTTGAGGATCGCCTACGGTAGCCAGGCGACAGAGGGCGAGGGCGAGGGCGAGAGAGTGAGCGCGCGCGCCAACATGCATAATCTCATGGGCACACCTTGAAAAAGGGACATTATTTGATCAAGGATATAGGAGACAGAAGAAAAAGGAAGAGGGAAGGATATGCATGGATAATGCATGCAACATGCAACGATTGCAGGGAAATTGCAAACGAATATTCAAGCAGTAAAAACGAGTTTCCTTTCCCTTTCACCACAAGACCTAACTGAAGACAACAACAGCTGCCTGTCTTTCTTTCTCTGTATATGCAGAACGGATGCTGTACAGCTAAGTACAGGGTATCGAATAACAATCGGTAGCAATTGTTTATTTACTCTTCAGGTATTTGCATTGCACAACTAAATGAATTGCTTGAGCTGGCACGGGCTGTTTGGTTTGTTCTTTCTTGATAAGCAAAATCATAGGATGAATAGCAAATCTATAGAACTGAAAAGAAATTTTGATATATTCTTATGTCTGTCCTATTTTTAGAGAAATACAAAAATCGAATTAGAGCTATCATTCATATACATAGGTTTTAATGGTAAAACCTTATAAACATTACTATTTTAAAATATAACTGGAATGAAGAACATGCTGATATTGTATTGTCTTAATCATTTTAATATACTTTGTGAAACGGCAATCCAGTTTCTCTTCATTTTCATTTAATTAAATTACTTTCATAGTTTTTTTTGGCATATATCCTAAATCTAATGTTATTTCAAGTTATTTTCTTTAATTTACTTAAAATTAGATAAATATATAAATACTTTAAAGAGTCAAATAATGAATCAAACCCAAGACTTCTTCAAATTCTTTCTATCACATACCGAACTGCCTACTGAAATATGAGTCTTATTTACTCTAGAGTCATTTATATAGTTTTTCTGGGAATAAAGTTGCCTAACCAGACACAGAACAAGAACCAGTCTGTAAACAATATACCGAATACACCGAATAGTTTCAACTGCACAGAAAAGGAGTACAAATAGAGAGACGGGTACGGGGCATATCCTTTCTGGCCTTTGGCAACTTATCAAATCGCAAACAATAAACGAAAAATGCCAATAAATCAAAACACCTACAAGAATGAAATGAAGAGAAGATGAAAAAGAAGTGGAAGAAGAAGAAGGGGCAGACGCTGAAGAAAAGGTTAAGGAGTACGGGGTGAAGCAAAGCCGGAGATTGAGCATAAAAAATCGAACAACGATAAATCGTGGCCAAACAAACTGGCGCACAAAAAGGACATGAAGGACCATTAAAAAATGGTTAAAGAAAAGGCGACTTAGCTCGCATTTATAGGGTTACATTAGGTGCGAAGAAGCACAATGAACGATCGGGCAAAGGGAAGAGAAGTGAGAACGGGGGAAAGCGAGTTAAAGGGGCAAAGGGTAGAACAATATGACCTTAAGTTACCGCAAAAGATCTTAGCAGAAGAGTTTCCCCCTCTTCCCTCTTTCTGTAGACGAAGACGCAATAAAAGCCGAAGGGGTGGAACATGTCGATAGGGGTTAACCGGGGAAGGTCTGAAGAATAACAATATAAAGCGCTTCTAAATCGTAGGTGTTAAAAAGGAATGCGACAAATGAAGGCACAGCAGAGCATGAGGAGATGAAGATGCTGTGCTGCAGACCTAGCAGAACTTACAATCCTGCAGTTCTCTTTCTTTCCCTAAATATCTTTAATCCTCAATTACGAACAAAAAGACAAGCAGAAGAAGCTTCAACTGGATGCAAGGCGCGTTGATTAGCAAGCTAAACACCGGCATAAGGCGGCTAATAGCACACGCCTCGACGAACCTGAACCTGATCCCAAAAGGATCACCTGCCTAAGCCGACGAAGAGTTCGGAGTTTGCAAACAGTTGGCCTAATTTGCGGAGATTTTCTGCAACATGCAAATGCTGCAAAGGAGGTTGCGGCACTTTTTGAAATGCAAGACACGCCGTTCCTGGAAGGGATTTACAAACGTAGTATACTATGATACACCGGCATCTTAGGGTTAAGCGGATTGTCTAAGCCGCTGCCGAAGTTTTTCTAACAAATGAAATTAGCACGGATTTGGCCCAGCGCAGCATCTGTAAACCGAGACACATATCAAGTTGATCCCCAGCAGAAACCGTGGACACTGTGCGATAAAAGTAAATTCACTTAAGTGGCCATTAGAAGGCTTTGTACCTGGCTGCTCTTCACATAAAAACCGCTTAATTTGTATACAAAACTGGCAGATATGAAAATTTGTTGGGCCACCACATAAGCTCTGGCATAAAATGCAACTACCCTCAGTCCTTGCGCCTGCCCCCATTGCCCCAGTGACTTGCTGCTGTCAGGCGAACATTGAGACACATGTCGAGCTGCTGCTGCCGGTGCTGCCGCCCCCGGCTCCTGCAACAGGGGCTCAACAGACAACTAACTCATAAATTTTTTATCCAAACGCGCTGCCTACTTGTTGTTTTTTTATGAGCTGCGACAATTGAACGCCCACCAAACGAAGGCAGGCAGGCAGGGCAAGGCAAGGAAGAAGGGATCTACGGCAGGACGACAGTGCGACGCCTTGCGACAGATAAGAACTGACAATACACAAATATGTGACACCAAATATGAGTTAGCACCATCCTTTGCCAGACAGTCGAACAGCCAGACAGAGAGTTCCCGGAATGCCGCTGCACACGGCGAGCCCACAGCGATTTCCTGTGCCAGAGCCGAGCAACACGTGCAAGTCTCCTGCGTCCTCTAGCGAGAGTGTGTGAGAGTCTTTTTTTAATTATTTCCAAAATCAAATTGGGTAGAGCTGCTAGATGTAGTGGGGATTGAGAGGAGGGCTGTCTATTAGACTGCATATGTAATTGAGTCGAAGTAATTGAACTAATCTAAAGGGAAACTTGGGGAAGGGAGAAGGAAGAAGTTAGCGGCTTAGTTAGTTGAAATAGTACATAATGTGTAAGGTCGTCAGTATCGTATACCTAACCAAAACAGTATCTGTTAGCTCACAATGTTAGGAATATATTCTAAATAACTTCAAAGTTCATTAACTTAGTTTTGAAAAACAATTTAAACAATTATAAGTCTTGTTTATACCATCTATGTATATTCTAGGTTTAAAATTACGCTGGCAATTCGTTTTATTCCATTTGCAATGTCGGAAGGAAGTGTGGCAAAATTTTAAAACAAACTTTATCTGTGTGATGTAGTGCGACATATTGTTATCAAAATTTGGTAGTGCTAGCTTTTAATGTCTCGTAGATTAAGGTGTTCATATGGACATAAATATGCTTATATCGATTCGCTGATTCAAAAAGGGTGTAAACAAAAGGATTCCGTTTAACAGTTCTCTTTTGTTCAGCTTTGTAGCATTCGTGTCGGGACTATCGCATTTGGATGTTCCAAAACTTAGTGTATCATTATAGATACTTTTCCCTCACTCTCCATTAATCTCCTCTTCTCTCTTTCTTTCTCTCTCTCTTTCTCTGCCTCTTTTCCTCTAGTAGCCCCCTCTCTTTCCTGCCCACTGACTACTCTTTTTTTACAGTATTTCTCACAGTGAATCTGCTCTGCCTTCCCCCCTCAGCAAAGTCTATTGGAGACTGCATAGTGCTCTAATCCTTTGCACGCAGTGCAACATCAAAGCGACGCTGCGCCGCTGTCGCCGTCGGTGTCGCAGTCGCAACCACAGCGGCAGCGTCAGCCGCAACCTAAGCCACCTCCTACAAAACAAAGCGATTAGTGCAAAAGCCGCCGACAAAGGAAAGCAGACAATAAAACGTAACCTAAACCGAAAGGGTGTATTGTTGCAAGGTGCCTAAGCGAGCGGCTTAGAGCAGGAGGGACAGTGCAACAGAGAGACAGAGACAGAGACAGAGGGAAGCAGAGTTGTATTTAGAGCATGAGGAAAGGCTGCTGAGAGCACTTAAAGCAGGCAAAATATTTGCGCAGAACGAGAGTAAAACAGCTGGAGCTTAATTTTCAGTGAAGTCACTTGGAAGAGTCCTCGCCAGCTGCTGTACTCGCTTTCATTAGTCCTTCAATCAAAAGCTTCGACTGCCCGCTGTGCGCAAGAGGTAAACAAATTGAGAAATCAACAAAAAACAGCTAAAAAACCGCTAAACGCAGCTGGCTAGCGGCCATTGAAGCTTTCGCCTAAGGGTTGCCAGCATGTTGCAAGGGTTGTCCCGCCACAAGGGTTAACCCTTTTGGTTTCAACCAATCACAAGCACGACAAATGATTCCATCGTTGCATATGTCAACAATTCATATTCAAGACTTCTTGTTAATGATGCGAACTGCTCAAAATATTTACGTAGATCTAACAGAATATTCACATCCTGTGTGTAAGTGTCAAAGGATCAATGGACACAGGGTCTCGAAGACTCCATTGATCCAACTGAAACTGCCTTTAAACATGCAGCTGCTCTGGGGATACCCTGCCACTTGGACACCTTGCTCGAGTCCGCTCAAGTGCGACAGGATATGTTGGGTTATTAATGACTTCGCGGCAATTTGAGTAGCGTGTGAAATATGGAAATAGAGTTGAAGCCAGAGAACCTGTAGTAGCAGTGATTCTTAAATTGTAGCTCTTTTAAGAAGAAAGATTCCGGAGTTTTCGATATAGTTTAACCATAAATAAATTGAGATCTGGCATTGCAAAGACTTTTAAAGGTTTATTTTTTAACTGTACCTCTTTGATTTCAGTTATAAAGAAGTTTGTAGGGTTTTCAATATGATAAAACAATAAATAAATCGAGATTTAGCTCTTTTTACAATTGAATTTTGTAGATTTCTCTCTGTTTCTTTGGTATTCTATAAAACAAGAGCTATCCTGGCGATAATTGCTTTCATTTTCAAAGGTGCCCGGCTGCCCAGGTAACCTAAAGCGTTGTCCAACACTCACACGTACACAACGTGTAAAGCTGCCCCCAGCTTAAAGCTAATAAACTCCCAGGTACATGAAAGCGAATACCACGCAGCGTAGTCGACTCATCCCGGCTCAAAAAACTGGGCAAAAAAATAAAACGAAATAAAAAAAATAGCATACAATTGCTGAGGAAAACGAAGAAAAAATGAAAAATGAAAGCCCACTTTTCTTTTCATTAGAGGAATAACGAGCAGCAATACACATTGTGCTAGCGAGAAAGGACATTCGTTGAAAAACAAGAAGCTGCCCGAAAGCTGACCCCTGCTTCTCACCGACCATGCCTTTCCTTGTGTCCCTGACGCTACAGAAAAAACAAGCTAAAACAAGCCAAATTCCTGTCGTGCCCGCCCCCGCAACAGGCAGAGGCAGATGAAAGTTAACAAGGCATCAAATAACAGGATGGCTGGCTCAAAAGCAAAAGGGTATCCTAGCGACGACCCGCAACGAATGTCCGACAGCGGAAAGAGGAAGAAGCGAAGATGACGAAGAGTAGGAGGAGGAACAGGAACAGGAGGTGGAGGTGGAGGAGCAGAGGCCGAGTAGCTTAAAATTAAATGGTACGAGCCGTGGGTGGACCGGGCTTAGGGCGTGGCCAGCTTATACTTCAAAATTACCTGTACGAAAGCACCCACACACATGTGTGTGTGTACGTGTGTGTCGCACACATGTCGCGTGCGGCGTGTACCGCCTGCAGCCCCAACTTGAAGCGATGTCAAGCGGGAGAACAAGACAACTTCGTCTCAATTGAAAAACTGAACAACACTAGAAAATTATTGGAAAATATCAAAATCTGCAATGTACGCTCAAAACATACCCTGTAAAAACATGAACAAAGAATTTTGGCTAGAAGAAGCACTTCATTTACATATTTATGCATTAAATTAAGAGCGAATATGACACTTTCACACGTCAATATACCCTGTAATACATATAACATTTTAAAGCGTTGTTTAAATACAAAATCAAACCGTTTCTCCTTAGCAAAAGTGCAGCTAATCCCCCCCAACGTAGTCCTTGAGCGTACCCTGTAATGAAAAGGACATCCACCCGCACTCGAAATTGATCTAAATGACGGCACTCCTCGAACGGGAGCTGCCCCGGTCCCCTGTTCATTCCTCTCCCAGTCGCTTTCCCCTGTACAGCCCCTCCTCCTCGTTGTTACAGTGCAGCCGAATGCATATTGTCCTTAAGGGTAGCCTTAAAAATTCATTAAAAAAATGTCATCGGCTATAAAAATAAAATCAAATGCGCATTTGCTGCGAGTTAATTTGTCGTTTGACTTCCTGTCAGCTGCCTGGAGGATAAGCCATTTATCACGCGAGGCCCCTCACCCAGCATCATGTGGAGCACTTCAAGTGCTACTCTAGCAATATATTTAGTTTGGTTATGGTTATTAATATAGGACGAAATGGAAGTGTCAACTGAAAATATAGCAAAAATTTGATTTGATTTGTTAAACAGTCCTGTGAAACAGCCAACTGTTGAACAGTGCTGTCCAATTGCTAAAGGTATTTAAGTATTTTTATGCAAATAAAAGTTCTGTTAAGTAGCAACAGTGCTGGACAATTGTAAGAAAGTTTTAAAATTTTTATGATAAAAAGCATTCTGTTAAGCAGCAACTGCTCGACTTTTGCTACTGTTGCCTAACACTGTTGTTACTGTAGCAGAATGACTTTACTTTCGCTGCGCACTTGTTTAATATTTTTACGCCACGAGCTGCTGCATGATTTGAGCTGCTTGCCGCACCATATGTTGCTGCTGTGGCCACATGCTGCATGCCGCGCACACTTTCACTCAGGCCGCTGCTGCCGCGTGATTATCACCAGTCAAATGTGGCATTCGCTGCGCCTGCGTGCCTCATTCGCCATGCCGCATAAATTTGTTATTAAAAGGACTAGCAAAGGATGCAGAGCACTGTCGAGGCGCAGTCAAAGCAGCCAAAGGATTCGACCATGTCCAGTTGAGCGACGGGTGGTCGGGGCAGCTGTCTGTCGGGACTTGCTGGTCCTGGTCAGCCTGCACATAAATTACACAATCGCCTGGCGATCTCGCAATCCTTTGCCAAACACTTTTGCAATGCAGCCCGTCTCTCTCTCTCTCTTTTTCGCCTCTATCGTTGTCTCGCTTTGTGTTTGTACGTTTCATAATGTCCTGCATTGTGCTGGCGTAATTTATTGTCCTTTTTGCCGTCCGTTTGCCTTTCCCACGCAGACGTGTGTCCTTTTTGCCTGTCCTCCTGGTTGCGGCGGGTCCTTCTGGGAAGTCTTCACTGTGATTTTACTGTTATTCCTTTTGGAGCCACTTCCTGAGAAATCGATCAACCCTTTCTTGGACCCTTGTCCGGCCGAATTTCTACAAGATTCTTTCCCCCACCCCGTCCACGCCCAGCACTTTCGCCCCGTTTGCAGCATTTGTCTTCCTCATTTTTCTAACCTATAATTAAATCGACTAAGCCGCCGCATCCTTTTTGTGCAAAGCGGCAACAATTATCCTTTCATTTGCTGCTTAGGGCGTGGCCAACTGCCACACACGCTGAAAGATGTTTGATTTGCTAAGTGGTTAACCTTGCAGACGGCCTAGAAGGATGTGCAATTAGTTTATCTTTTATCTATCTCCATTTTATTCGAGTACTGCTCTCAGTACTAGAGCTGGAATTCCTTTTCCATTCCCCCATCGTACATATGTATGTATGCAGCAAATAATTATTAAGAAGCCAAAAAGTATGCAACATGTTTTGCTAGGCTGCTTGAGATTTTGCAAAGATTTTCGTTGTTAAGTCAATTTATACCAGGCGAACAGCAACAGCAGCAAGCAAAAAATAATTGAGAATAAGTAAATCAAAGAGAGCGCAAGGAGAGTGGATTAGAAGACGCGCAAGACTGCTCTCTTTGTTTTCAACCAATCAGTACAGTTCACACTGTCTTTGCTTTGATCGAGTTTGACACGTGACATCTGCGCCCTCTCTGCGCTCGTCCTCTCTCACTCACTCTCTCATCTGACTCTTTCATCTGTTCACTTAGTGCTGCCTGTATGCTGTTTTTTCTGTTCGCCTGGTGTAATTTGTTGTGCTGCACCCAACAAAACAAGCGGGGCTGCCTTCGTTTGCCCTCTCTCACTATCTGCACTTCGTTTGTCTTTCTCTGTGCTCCTCTCTTCCTTACTTCGCTCTCCTCTTGCTAAACTACATTCCTCCTGAAATTTCTGCGCACCTGGTATTGTTCCGTGTTCAGACATCGAAAATAAATTGATTCAGTAAACATCGATTTATTTTCTCCTCTACTCAGTACAGTTTTAGTTGACTGCGCACTGCTATTTGTGTACAGTTTTTAAGCCACTGTTCAAACTCCGAAAACAGACCGTGCGATACCTTTTGATATGTAAGTTAACAGTTTTGCTCCTCACTGTTGAGTGCTGGTTCTGTTACATATAATAATAAATTAAATTGCAATAAGTTAATCAATCCATTTGGTTGAATATTTGCAGTAATACAACATATAGAACAAAGATGCACTTATTGTAAACAATTTAAACACTTTATACCAATGCATATTTAAAGTGATTAACATACCGCTGTTATTAACAGTTTGCCAAATGTTAACATAACGCGCGCATAGTGATTTGCTGCAGTGCAATAAGTTCTATGAAATAATATAAATTTTAATAATATAAGCTACATAATAACACAGAAATTATTAACAACTCTCACCGAAAATAGCAAATTTTTAAAACATACCAAACATTTTCAAGTATTAAATACATACCATTGCACACGGTCAATTTTAGCACATTTTCCCTCGCTGACATTCTGTCTTCTTTTTCCCGGCAAACAAAAAAGAGAACTGATAAACGTAACGCAAGAGTGGAAAATTGCAGAGACATGACGAGTTTTCGCAAACGGACCGTGCAAAAGCCAATCAAAGGCACTCGCACCAGCCCCCACACCGCACAGGTGATAACCTCCAGTGGCAATCCGTCGCTAGATGAAATTCTGGGTGGCGGACTGCCGATCGGCTCGATATGCCTGATAGGTGAGTACACAGAGAGAGAGAGGTGTGCAAATCGTGCAAAGGCAGCGTCATTACTTACCGTTTTAATCTGCCACACTTGCCACGCCACTATAGAGGAGGATCGCTTTATGACTCATGCCAAGGTGCTGGCCAAGTATTTCCTGGCCGAGGGTGTGCTCTCCAAGCAGGAGATATTTCTGGGCAGTCTGGACGATTCGCCAGCCGAAATGCTGCGTCGTTTGCCCAAACCACTGACCGACGAGGAGGTCGAACTGGAGCAGCAACAGGAGCAGCAGCAGGCCAACGAGCAGCCCGATAAGAATGGACTGCGCATTGCCTTTCGCTATAATGATTTGCCGCTGGTCAACTCGGAGCAGGCTACGGCCAAGATTGGGCATCATTTCAATTTGATGCAACACATGGACTCCATGATGTTGTACTATGCGCAGACCACGGTGTGGGATGATAGCTACAAGGAGTACGAGGTGTTCAAACAGGATGATAATATTAGCAACTCATCCAACTCGTTGGAGCGCGAGCAGCAGCCCCCAAACGCAGGCGGCGCTGCAGATGTATCCAACGTCTCCACGGAGACCGAGAGCGATAGTACTGCCAGCAGCACCACCACCACCACCAACACCAATGCTAATGCCAATGCCAACAACATCAATAATAATATTAATAACAACAATAACAACAACAATGCAACGGATAGCACCACTGCCAACAATGCCACAATATCATCAAGCACAACAGCAACAACAAGTGCAACAGGAACAGGTACAGGTACAGAAACAGCTGCCACAACCTCGGCCACATCGCCGGCCACACAGCCAGCATCGTCGTCGTCGGTGCAGGCCGCCAGTTTCTTTTTATAATCCACGCTATGATCGCCTGCTCAACGATCTGCAGCAACTGCTGCGCGACGACAGCTTTGTGCTCGGCACCAATACGCAGCAGAAGAACCTATGCCGCGTCTGCCTCACCTCATTGGGCTCTCCATTGTGGTATGATGATCATTTCGCCGCTGACTTGCTCAAATTTCTAACCGTCCTGCGGGCCAGCGTACGCAGCTGCACCGCTGTCTGCTTCATCACCATGCCCATGCATCTGATAGCCAAATACGTAAGGATGCGAGGGAGGGTACTCCTCTTGTGAATATCTTCTTTAACCACATTTTTCTACTGCTACAGGATACCAGCCTTTTGCCCAAGATACGCCAATTGGTGGACTATTCCATTGAGCTGGAATCCTTTGCCGGCTCTGAGCGTGAAACGCATCCGGCCTTCAAGGAGTACAGTGGCCTGTTGCATCTGCACAAGATGACTGCGCTCAATACGTTGGCCGTGCACATGCCTGAGACCACGGATCTGGCATTCAAGCTGCGCCGCAAGAAGTTTGTCATCGAGAAGATGCATTTGCCACCGGGTAAACGCACACACTCTGACTAGATATACTCCATATACATATATAACATACATTTGTACTGTCTTGGTGTTACAGATCTACAGGAGGTAGGATCGGATAAGCCGACGACAATGGCTGATCTTGTCGCTGCACCCAAATGCAGCTCGGGCATGTCAATCAATTCCAATGTCTCCATGGATTTCTAGTGCCTGTCTAGGGCTCTGATATTATTGGCCACATTGCCACAAACTTTGTTGATTGTTTCCATTATAAATCCATCACCCTGCGCCCCGCCCGCCCTATCACGCCCTATTTTATATACTCTGTGCCCCCAATCATCCAAAGCTGTGCAACGTCAACAACATCTAGCATGAAAAACAAAACAGAAACACCCACGGGAAAAGTGAAAGCTTAAAGCGATATTCAAACCACAACAACAAGAACAACAACAACAGCAACAGCAGCAACAATTACCACTTACATATACAATATATACATATATAGATATATATAATATTAGGCGTTCAAGGCGATATTTAGCCATCGCGCTGTTAGTACAACCGATTTTACAAGTTTTTCTTATTTAAAAAACAAAAAAAATAGTTATATCTCCATATATATATATATATATATGAATGTTTATACACAGCGTGCGCAACAGAAAAGCGATAATTCTCCCGATTGTATGTATGTATGTGTTAGCGAAAAATGTATGTTATATATGCCCATGATTTGATTCGAGTTAATTTCATTCCCTAACACGGGAGATGCGATCAAAATTAAGATGATTTTTTATTAATTTTAAAAGCCAAAAAGCCATTGAAGATTTTTTTAAAAAGTAGTTTTTACGATACGATTGGTTTATAAATTATACAAATTCCTAAGTACAATCATTCCTTTGTTATTATTTCTATTATTTGTTAGTAATACTTTGTTAATTTATGCTGAAACTGAAACAATATCGAAATCGGATTAGAAGAATTGCGAGTTTAACCATATCCCCCCTCCGACTGAGATTCATTATAATGAAACGAAAACGAACATTCTACATTGTGTCAAGTATATACATATGTAATTGAACTCGATTGAAAAATTGTACGGCATTAATATAGAACATACAAATACAATGATGGTTCATGGCGCGACAGTCCTTAGAGGATTCAGCATCGAAGCGTCTTTGTGCTTCAGCGAGAGACGAAAATTGCTGAGTTCCGTTTTCAACTTGAGATTCGGTCGCAGTGAGTCGGCAAAGTATTCGTCGCAAGGGGCATCGGTCATATAGAGAATGATATCGGCCGTCTGGAGGCCATCGGGTGTCTGATAACAGACCTTGGGCAGCAGCATGCGACCATTTTGTGGGCAATCCGCGAGCTTATCGCCCAAGTTGCTCTCTATGGCGCTTTTCATGTTGGAAACGCCGGACAACTTGATGCTACAAAAAGAATGGAATATATATATTATAAAATACAACAAAGATAATCTCTTTATATATTGTACCTGCAGTCTTCGAAGTGCTGCAGCAGACGATGCAGCACCAACTGCGTGAAGAGACGTATCTCAAGATCCTTTGCCAGGGTCTTTGGCAAGAGCAGATCGACAATTCGCTGCAGCTGCTCTACCTTTAGCTGGGTATACTTGCTAAAGCAATAGATGTGCACCACGGAGATCAGAGACAATTGTTGCCCCGCCTGGAGATCGGCTAATTGTTGCAACTTCTGCAGCAACAGATCCACACTAGGCAAGCAACGGGCCACCAAACATTCGTACATATACTTGATGTTATCGAGATCGTACATCGATAACAACGAGACCCACAATTGGTCCGACCAGTAGGTGGGATATTTATGGGTTATCCTGAGAAAGGCACGTGCAATACGCATCTTGACGCGGTGCGTCTTGGAATGCTCCACATAACTCTCTTGCTCCTCGATCATCTCGTTGTTGATGTGCAACAATTCATCGAGCACGGCGTCTATATCCGATTTGCGATCGATCACAAAGCTGATATAATTATTGCGAACGCTTGTGAAGAAGTAATTGTAGTGACTGATCAGATAACTAAACTCGATGCTGCGAATCATTGAGGGAATGCAAATGAGTAGTGTATAGATCGATCTCTGTGCGATCTATTACCATTTCTCCTCGGAGTGTGGAATGCCCGTGAGTATGCCTCGTATGACCAGAGAAATAGGCACACTCTTGGTGCAGCTGAGTATGTTGCTCTTGGGAAAGTGTCCCGCCTCGAGGACATCGCCGAGTAGCTGGACGTTCTCCTCCTCAGACAAATGCGCCGCAGCATACTTGAGAATACCCGTGGCACTAAGGAGAAGTTAAGAGATATACGAGATGTATACGAGATATATATATGATATGTATATGTATAGATTGCCTGCCCCTACAGTATCACACTGTCCGGATACTGTTTGAGTGTGTTCAACAGGGACTCAAGTATGCTCTCATCCTCCAGCGGCTCCGCGAGATCATTGAGCAGCCAGGCCACGCGCTGTGCCGTCAGTATTGTACCCTGGCTGAGTAGCTCCAGCGGGGTCATATTGAGATCTTCGATCTGTTGCCAGCTCGATAGTTTCTCGCAGGCAAACCAGTCCACGCTGCAATGTAGCACAAAGGTGATCTCTTCATCGTTCTCACAGCCAAGTCTATTCACTAAATATGATTGCAAGTCCTGCAGGTCTGTGATGCTCTCCACGTGCTCTATATCTAGCTGATATTCCCTATAATAGAAATCTAGTATGTTCTTGCGTTCCACTTCACACTCGAGCTTCAGGCTGAAGAAGAACGAGAAGAGGCGCCACCAGCCGTGCTGAACTCTCGGCAATTGGCTCAGCTGTTTGTGCAGCTCGATGCCAATGCTGGCATCTACGAGGGGGGGAAAGGGAAGGAATAAGCGATCATCTATAGGTATGTCTACAGCTGACCTGTGCGGAAGATCATGGAGAAGAAGGCCTTGTCAAAGTGAACCATTTCATCGGTTATGTTTGTGCAACTTGCGATCTTCCCAGTAAAACGTTTCTGATCGCGACAGAAATGATCGCTCAACGCCTTGATGAACTGTATATACCAGCCTAGGGAGAAACTCTCGATGGTGGGCTGAAAGAAGGAGGAAGAGAATTGAAAACTATTATAATTCTATTACTCGATCTTACCTCGAACAGATCGAAGATTCTGCTCTGCGCCTCAAAGCGCAAGTTGTCATTCTGCAGCGACTTGATGCAAGCACAGATGGTTAGTAGCAGGTTCTTGGAAATGTGTGGCTGGCGGGGTTGCATGCTGCGCAGCCAGTGCACCAGCGGCAGACTCTCCCACGGCACCGTGACCAGTGCCTCGAGGAACTGCAGAGTGCCACTGTTCTGGACAAATGCCTTGATCTTCACCTCGGGCAGGCAATAGTTCTCGGTGTCGTAGAGTTCCGTTCTGTTGATGCTCTGCAAGAACACTTCAAGTAGATTGACACGTCGCAGCTCAGTGATGCTGGAGTACATGAGAAAGTATTCCAGACTCCAGCGCACCACGAGCACATTGTGATTGTCCAGCAGACGCACATACAGTATGCGCATCCAACTGAGCCAGTCTCCCACTTGGCTGCTGCTTGCCACAAATCGGGGCAAGTGGCCACTCAGCATGGGCAGCACCAGATGCGATTCGGGCTGCTCCAGTTGCTCCAGCATCACAATGTACGCGGGCCAATGCGACACAAGGCAAAAGAGTCCCTGATTATTCTCATCCTCGCGACTCCGTTCGATAATCTGTATCAACTTTTGCATTATGGCATAGGCGAATTGGCGATCATCACTCAGCTCCGACTGTAGCAGTTGCTGCACCACGGCGAACAGCTGTGGCGAACAGGTGTACAGGAGACCCAGTTCCCGCACAAAGTCATCGAGCAAATGCTGGAGTATCTGGCCTGCATGTGGATGCATTGTCAGCATCTCTGGCAGCTGATCTCCCTGGCCCTCCTGCTTGCTCTGCAGTGCAATCTCATTGAGCTTGTGCAGCAAATACGTTCGCGAGGCCTGAGATTGCCGAGTGTGTGCCTGGACAGCATCGAGCACCTTGGCAATTCGTTCGCGATCCACACCGATATAGCCACCATCTGCGATTATCACATCGATCAGCTTATCGAAGAGCTTTGTTCCGAAGCGCACCTCCTTGTTGGTGTCCATCAGAATGTAGATGCTCTGCAGGACCCGCTTGAGTGCCTCCTCGTTGCCACTCACCATGTGAATGTCGATCAGGTCGCACAGCATGTTATCCATCTCGACATTCTTGCCAGCACTCTCGTCGAGACCATCCCCGATGGGTTCCACCTTCTTCATGTCCCGTCGTATCCTATCCTAACCTTTTATTAAATTCAAAATATAAATAATGTGGGGTTTGTTTTGGGGACAAACTGTTCTCAATAGTGTGTACAAAAAATAGATTGTAGAGAACTATAGTATGACTGATACTACAGTTATGAAACCGTATCATGAAAAGTGACATGAAACTCATGTTTGCTTTGTACAACGAAGGAATCATTGAATGTTATACTAATTATAAAATAATCAATTATAACTCTGGTATATCTTTTCTCAAATAAATCTATTATAATGAAGTTATTATCACAGGGTTGTTGCACTTTAAACTATCATTATATTTAATATAATTCCTCAACCAATTGAACTGAACTGAAAGATCAACCAAATTTGATTAGGTTCTTCTTCACCCACATTGGTTAGACAGTCAAGTTCATTGAACGCCCCTCCCCCAGCTCCGAATCGCTATAGTCTTCTATTCTGAGTCATGCAGTCTCTACTTCCCCCTCTGCCTGACCCACTCTTTAGACTACTTCTAATTGCCCAGCCGCCCCCAACAGCTATGACCTCAATGAATGATTCAATGGGCTCCGAGGTGCCTTCGTCTATTGTGCACTGTTAGCCGGAAATGCGAGCGCCATGTGGATCACAACGGTAAAGTGGAAGAAGCAAGAAAAAAGACAGACAGACAGAGAGAGAGAGAGAGAGAGAGAGGGATACATGGAGAGAGAGGGAGATTGCTGCGGGAGCAGGTCAACAAGAAAATTCAATTAGAATGTCCCCAATGCTACAGAGGAACCTCTTAGAATTAGGCAGTTGCGTGGGTTGGTCTACAAATGTTTAGTTTATAATATATTTAAATAATAAACTCAGTTAAGTAACAAGTAAATAAAGCTATAGTTGAGAGCACTTGAGTGTTATAAGTTTAGTTACCTAAACACAAAATTTATTTCTTAAATACTATATACAGTGAGTTTATTATTATTTACACAAGAATTAAAGATCTATCTTTTTAATTACGCCTGCAGTTTGATTTGCTATTGATTTACGGCAGCTGTAGGGGAAGTGTCAATATTCTTAAACAAACTATAGTTGCGTTTAATATTAAAACATATTGTCATCAAATTTGGTAACCCTAGCTCTTATAGTTTCTGAGATATAGGAGTTCACACATACATTATTCTTTGTTAGTTAACCATCAAGCCCATTTCCTTTTTTTTGTTCTTTGAAAATGTTTAAATTATACAGAACTTACCAAGTCACCCTCGCGCATAAATAGATAAGCCTGTTCAACAAGTTTTTCATGCAGCAAACGTTCTGTCCAGCTACAGCTCCATCTGCAGTTGTTTTGTTCTTGTTGCTTTCGACTATTGTTTACAAGCGGTTCCATTCCGCTGCAGATAGTAGAAGAGAGAGCGAGAGAAACCGAGTGAGTGAGAGAGAGCAAGTGAGGGAGAGCGGCAAGTAAAGGAGAGCGGGAGGGAGAGAGCTCGTAAAGAGCGATCGTAAACGTGAGCTTAACCCACTCGCTCCACTCACTCTCTCTCTCTCTCTCGTCTCTCAGTTACAAACTTGCCACCACTTGTGGCATACAAAGTAGATTTGGCGTTTTTAGTTTTTGTTTTGCCGTCAAGCAACGCGCGTGTCGCTTGGAAAAACCGTTGAAAAACTTTTGAAAGAAAACCCCAATCATTCCTACGCTGTGCATTTTCCCTGGAAAAACGTTCGGGTTCGGTTTGGAGATCAATGTAACATGGAATGCACAACTTGAGGCTGACCGCGCAATTGGCTACTGATTGACTTGACTAATTATCAACACCCACACACACCCACACACACCCCACACACACACACCCATCCCCAACACAGACTGACCCCTTACAAAATCGTCATGGGGCGCTGTTTCAATCATAAATTTGTGCTCAATTTTTTGCAATCTTTTGTTTTTGGTAAGTTTATAAAAGTATCTATACTGTTTACATATACATACATATATGTATATGTGTATGTAGTGTATAGGTATGTGTATCTGGTGAAATCTAGGCCCTAACAAACTGCCCAAAATTACTTTTGTACAACTTCATTTAATGCTATGCAACGCGCTTGTGTAAATTAAAGTGTATCAAGAGTTGAGCGAACTGAGCTAAAACCCTCATTAGCTTTGGCCCAGATGGAGATCAGCCCTATTTACTTGTACTTCCTATGGTATTCAAAGCATACCTTATCTTGATATTTATAATTAGATAGCTTGCTAAATAATTTCAGTGATTTTGTTGGGAATTTAATTAAGTTTTGGGATTTTTCTTTGAAGTTTTTAAAGGTTTTTAAGATTTCACTTTCTGAACTGATAGCGAAATTTTTGGAAATATTTTTGATGAATTTTGTTTGGACTACTAGATCTCTTAAGTTTAACTGACTATAAAAATATAAAACTATTAATTTATTTATTTTCACAGTGAAAAGAAATTAGCTCAGCTTCTAATCACACCCAACGAAAATAAGTGTGAAGAAGAATCCCAGAAGATCACGTATCTTATCAGTATATGTGAAGTATATGAAGGGTCTCTCTCAGTTTAAGGTTCTATGAAGGGTCTCTCTCAGTTTAAGGTTCTATGAAGGGTCTCGCTTTCAGTTTCAGTAGAGCATTCAAGTTTCGTTGCGCTCTTTGAAGTTTTCTCTCGATTTTGTTGTATTATTTTGTTCTGCTCGGCTGAACGAAAGCAGTCAAAGAGGGTGTTGAGTGGGAGGGGCAAGAGGGAATTGAGGAGGGGGCAGGTGAAGCATGGATAGACCAAAAGTTTTTCGCCAACACTTTTTGGCTTTGGGTTAAGCGCAGGCGTAGCTTGGCACCGAAAACGAATGAAACAGGTGGAAGATAATGGATAAAGATATAGAAGAGGGCACAGGCAGAGAAGTAGTTCGACTTCCGTTCCCTCTTTCTCTCTCTCTCTATCTCTCTCTCTCTCTCTCTCTACACACTCTCCTTCTCTCCCTCGCT
Organism: Zaprionus nigranus; assembly: GCA_018903425.1. Lineage (NCBI taxonomy): Eukaryota > Metazoa > Arthropoda > Insecta > Diptera > Drosophilidae > Zaprionus > Zaprionus nigranus. The sequence continues at coordinate 2,753,284 of JAEIGD010000011.1, read as the reverse complement.
CTTCCTCAGCTGTGCGGCATGCTACTGATTGTGGCAGGCTGCTATCTGTACACGGACAACAAGCGCATCTTGCTCTCCCGTCTGCTGGCAGCACCAAGTGAGCAGCTCAGCTCACTGCCTCAGCCCCTGCTCTACTACATAGCCCTGGGATCAGCTGTGGCTGGATTTATCGCAGTGCTGGCAGCCATGCTGGGCTTCTGGGCCAGTTGCCTGCACACCTATTGCTTCCTCAGTGTCTACTTTCTGTGCGTCGTGGTGCTGCTGCTGGCCGAGTCCGTGGTATGTCTAGCGATCACACTGTGGCCACATTGTCTGGGCATCAGCCTGGACGAGGGGCAAATGGTGAAGGCGCTGCAGCGTAATTACGGCGTGCCTGGCCAGGAACAGTTCACCAATGCCATGGATCTGGCACAGACCCGCTTTGGTTGCTGTGGCATGCGCAGCTCCCTCGATTACGACACCTCCCTGTGGCGCCTTGCTGGCTACGGGCAGCCCAATTGGCCTGTGCCCCTCAGCTGTTGTGTGCTCGCCAATGCTCCACAGCCATTAGCCTATCTTGATCCCAAGCCCGCCAATGAGACACAGTGTCAGGCACTGGAACGTGCTGTCTACGAAAGGGAGCGCTACACGGAATCGTGTCTGGAACATTTGGATGCCTGGTACCGGGAGCAATACAGTGTCTTCCTGGTGGGCAGCCTGGTGCTGGCCCTGGTGGAGTTCAGTGTGCTCCTTGGCATCATCCTCACCTGCACGGGCATCGCCTCGCGTCGTGCTCGCATCGACAATCTGCCACAGGTTGGTGGATTCAGTCAGAAGGGAAGACGCCGTGGCACAGCCAAGTCGCGACAGGCGCTGGTTGACAACATCTACGAGTCCGAGGTGCAACTGCGACAAGGTGCTAGTGCTGGTACTGCCAGCATGTGCCTGGGCCCAGCGAGTCGCCATGTGAGCAGCGAGGATTTCAAGGAGCTCTACGTGCAGCCACGTGATCTCTACAAGCAGCGCCACAACACCACATTCAAGCCCATCGCCAGCGACTATCAGACGCCCACGCGCAGCTATTTGGTGTAGGGGCGGGCGGTGCTATGGAATGAACAGGTGAGGCAGATACTACTATATACTACTATATATACATAGTGTATATACGATACATATATAACAAGATAGAAAACTCTGTAACAGTATAAATGCTCGATCTACGTCAAAATTCAAGTCAAAGTAGCCTTTTCTGTCCGTATGAACACCTGAATCTTGGAGACTAAAAAAGCTAGGGCTATCAAATTAGCTGACAATATGTCTTATTATTGCACGCGGATATAGTTCATTTTAGAATTTGGCCACGCCCACTTTCACCTTCGTAAATCGATTAAAAACGAATGGCAAGCATAATTTTAATTCCAAAACTTTAATTTTTGCTATGCACCAGAATTATACCTTACAAATAATGTCTGAATATATCATATTAAACGGATAAATAAGATAGAAGTTATTTAAGAAATAGGTTTAGTGGAAAACCGATTTCGCAGCAGGCCCCTTTAAGTATGCAAAATAAAACACCTTAAATAGATAAGTTACATATTTACGAGCAAACTTTACTGTAGCGTTCTTGCTTGTTGCCTAATAATACTGGAAAACTTTATAAAATTGCATATTACAAAAGTTGCTAAGGAATATTTATGGTCACTACAGTAGTCACTGCTGTTAAGGTACATGTCGCTGGGTCAAGTCACTGATCTCTTTCGCTATCTACAACTCTTTCATTACAGAACCAAAGTATTAAAAACAATCTACAAAAAGTACTTCAACTTAAATCTTACGATATATAACAATAAATTAAGTCAACACGAAACTGAGCGAACTGGGCGGGCGCCCTGTCCAGCATGGCACACACTGGTGAAATGAGTATATCAGTATATATCATTACTATATCTCTGATAAGTATAACTCAATCATTTGATAAGTATAACATCGTCATCGTCCTCATCACTGGAGTCCTGCAACGTTTGTATGCGTCGCCGTTTGCCATTGTTGACCTTGGCAATTGGAGCCGGCGCTGCACCTCGTCGTCGCTGACGTCGCCGCTCCTTGAGTATGCGCTCTGCACGCTCCAAGGGACACTCGGATACATTATGTTTCTCATTCTCCACACTTACATCATTGGCAATAAACGAGCAGGGAAAATATTGCGATGGTTCCGCCTCCACGAACTGTGAGTAAATCGATTCATCATTGTAGACACGTGCGGCGGGCATCTTAAAGGCGCCAGGACGCTGTATGGGACTCCTGCAAGGAAGGCATAGAAGGAATTACTTGCGCGACTTGCACTCTCTTTCTTACTGCAGACTCACCTGACTGCTTGCAGGTATATGGCATGCATATTGGTATCGTTGTGCTGCTCCTCCTCATCACTGGAAACTATCACTGAATCCTTTAGATAACAACCAAAGGTTCTTTCCGCTTCCGCATCCTCTTCATGCTCGGAGCCACTCATATCCACCTCGTCCAGTATAAATGAATTGAATTTGGCACGTTTGCGACGCGAATTACGACGCGCTGGTGGTGATGGCTCGAACTGTAAATGGGAAAGGTTTAATGAAGATTTACTGTACAAGGTTTCATCTACTTACAGCCTGCGTGGCGGGCACCTGTTCGAAGCTGTCGTCCAGAAGAAGTTGTGTGGCGGGTATCATGTCCATCTCCTCCTCATCCTCTTCCTCATCATCGGAGATTTCTACAATTTTACGCTTGCTTGACCGGCGACGCATAATAGGTGAATCCTCCTCCTGCTGCTCTTGCTTCACTACTGGCTGCTCCTGCTTCGCGCTGGCTGCTCCCGCTGCTCCTGCACCTTCTGATTGCTGCTCGTGTAGTGCAGACGCTGTGCCGCTCGCGACAGTTGACCACGTCCGCGCATGCGTTGCAGATAATTCTCAAATATGCTGGGGGACTTTTCAGCGCTAACTGGCACAGTGCGTTGTCTGCCCTCAGGAGAGCGAAGAATACTCTTGGCTGCAAGCTTGGCGGCCAGGCTTTTGGCTGGAACAGTTGCTGCTGCTGCTGCTGCTGTTGTTGTTGTTGTTGCTGGATGCCACGGCGACACAGAGTCGTCGGCAAACAGATCGGGTGAGAGGTTTCGTGGTGTGCTTGCTGTGGATGGAACTGTTGGTGGATTGTTTTCCTTGGCGTCTGATAACTGCTGCAGCTGCTCCTCCTCTGGCAGCGGCTCCAGAAAGTCATTGAGATCGATGTCGAGTGCCTGCTCTAGTGCATCCGGTGTGGACATTGGTGTGGCTGTCATGGATTTTGTGGACATGGTGGTTATATCCGCTGGAACAGGCTCTTTCGGCTGCTCCAATTGCAGCTCCTTTTGTGCTCCTTTTGCTGCTTTTCCTGCTGCTCCTCCAGCTGATGGAAGGCAGACATGTCCTCATCAAGCGCATCCATTAGTGACGACTCGCGCAGCGTTTGCACCTTTCTCTCCAGGATGGGCGTGCTGGCGGCACTGATGACGCAATTCAGGCGACTCAAATTGACACTCAACTGGCTGCACTCCAAGCGGGAAGTGTCCTGTTGCTTCACCGGCGTTGAACTGTGCTGCACGGCAGAAGAATTCTGCCATTGACTCAGCTGCAGTGTCATCGTCGTGGTCGTCGCTGTGACTCTTCCGGCTCTTCCCATTGCTCGAAATAACCGGAGGATTCATTACCCAATTGCTCACGCATTGTTTGCTCCAAGCGTCGCAGTTCGAGCTGCTCCAACTGCTGCTGCACCAACTCATAATTATCCGCACACAAGCCGCCCTCATGCAAATCCTTGAAAATATCCCCACAGACCGCGTTGAATTGTTTGTGTCGCTGCACGTCCTGCGGTTGCAACAGATCCCTCATGGTTAACTCGGCAACGGGTTCAGCAGGCTGCAGCAGCTGTTCCAATTGCTCGCCACAAATCTGCTGCACCAACTCGTAAATGCGTCGCGTGCGTTGCTGCCGCGTGTTGAGACGCTTCTCTGGCAGTTGCAGCTCCTGCTGTTGCTGCATCTTGGCATGAAGATCGCGCACAAAGCTCGCATCCGATTGCAGCAGAAAGAGCTTTAAGCGGCTGTGGCAACTGCTTGTCCTGCAGCTGAGCGAACAGATCCTGATTGCGCTGTGAGTCGCTTATCAGAGGTTTGCTTGCCTGCAAGAGGCGCGTCAGCTTGCGCCAGCGCTGTGTCTCCTCCTGACTGGAACTGATTGTGCTGCAGCTGATTGTAGGCTGCACTTGCTGATGCTGCTCCTGCTGCTGCTGCCTGCTGAGCCTGCTGTTGCTGTTGTTGTGTATCCAGCAGAAAGTGCTGCACACTGTGACGCGCCATCTCGCTTTTGCAGCATCTGCTGCGTGGCTTCACTTGCTTTGTACGACGGTGCTCCCTGCAGAAACTTCTCCTGGCTCTGCTTGAAGAAATTAAGCAAGTCGTGGCACTTAACCGTCGACGGCAGCTTGCGACCTTTGCCCTTGATTGGTGAGGCTGTCTTGGCTTTGGGTGTGGATGCTGCAGGCGGTGCAGGCTCCATGAAGCGTTGCTCGCACTTGGGATTGAACTGTGGCGGCACCAGGCGCGGTGCATGTTCGTACAGCGATCGTTTGATAAGCGACGATGTTAGCAACTTGCGATTCAATTGATCCTTCTGTGCGAGCACCTCCTTGAGAAGCTGCTGCTCCCGTCCCTCTGTCACCAGCATGACAACATAGCCACGCTTCTGGCGACCAGTGCGTCCGATGCGCTGCACAAAACGCGTTGGATTCGAGCTGCAAATGTCGAAGCAAACAATCAACTCCACTTCGCCCACATCGAGACCTTCTTCGCCGATGGAGGTGGCCACCAGCACGTTGCTGATGCCACTACGAAAATCCGACATTATCTGCAGTTGTTCCTTCTGGGTCAGTGAACACATACCGCCTCCATTCGCCGAGCTTTGGCCAACAAAGCAGCGCGAACGGACCAACGGCCTGTGCTGCAGGAGTAAACGTTGAATCAGCATCACAGACTCACGATACTCGCAGAACACAATGGCACGTGAATCGGGATGAGCCTGCAAGCAATATCAGTGCAAATGAATCTAGTTATATACCATATAATCTCTCCTACTCACCTCAAAGTGCTGCAGCATCACCTGACGTGCTTCCTCGTATTTGGGATGTCCAAAGTCCAGTTTGGCGGGCATGGCAGCCACTTGGCCATTGGTCATGGGTCGCGTGGAAATGTCTAATGGATTTGGGCCAAGTTGTTGGTGTGTCTGTTCCACCAGCTCCCGCAGCGCTGGATCACGCAGCACAAACTTATCGCGTCCACGTTCATCTACATCGAAATTGTTTACGAAGACACGTAGGCCGTGCCGTTCCAGCAATTCCAATGAATGATAGAGGCTAATGCACATTGAGAAGTTGCTGGTGATGGCAGTGTGTTCCGGATGACGTTGACCCTGCGCTGCCTGCTCCTGATAGCGATGCTGATCGAAGAGTAAATTATTTCGCGAGATATTGTCACGTGCACCCCTCAGCACATCGGCTGCAATTAGCTGACGCAAATAGGGATCGATAATCTGCAGCAGACGAGCACGTGGCTCCTTGATCGCGTCCTTGAGGGGCACAACAATGGTGCGCAGGGTTCGCTGATGTATATAGGGCTGCACATCTATGGAGTTATCACAGCGGACCTCCACATGGGAGATATATAGATTCCTACAAACATTGGCCACATCATCCACGGTGCGTCCTGGCGTAGCTGATAGCGCCAATACACGGAAATTTTGATTTCTCGCCATGATCGACTCTATCACTTGTGTGTAGGCGTAACGTCCCTTGGCGCGATGTGCCTCGTCTACAACGATCAGTTTAATTGAGGCAAATGGAAAGTACTCGGTGGCACCGTCCGCTGGATCGATCATCATATCCGATTGCACCACTTGGGGCGTGGCAAAGAAGACGCGTCTGCTTCGCCAAAGTTCAACACGTTTGGCTCGGGGCAAACGGCCTGTGAGTTCCACTGTGTCCTCTGGAGGAAAAGGCATGATCTTCTGACAGGCGGCTATCTGTTGTGAGACCAGCGGACGTGTCGGTGCCATAAATATCAACTTGCCCTGCGGATACCACCGATGCAGATTGTACATCACAACAGATGCAATGAAGGTTTTACCCAGACCCGTCGGCAGCACCACTAGCGTGTTGCGATAGAGTGCCGCCTGTACTATGCTGTGCTGATACGATCGCAACGGCAAATTGTTCGGATAAAGCCAATTTGCACCCGCGTCCACATCGAATCCATCGAATTCAGACTTCGTCTCCCGTTGTTGTTGTTGTTCTTCATCTTTTGGCGCGTCCAACAACTCGAGTGCCTGCTCATTTAGTGCCTGATCGAAGTCATCATCATCGACCGGCCAATCGTTGTTCATGGCAATTGGAATTTAATAGTAAATACAAATGCAAATAAAAAAACATAAGAACAAAAATCAAAACAAAATTAAATAGAAATTTGCAAATTAAAACAGCTGACGGATTGCCAGATCGTCGAGTTTTCTCTATGCTAGAGCTGGGTTGACCACTCACGATAGTTTTAATATATCGAATATTTGTGTGACAGACCCATCGACGATAGTATCGATAATATAGATGGAAGGCGTCTATCGGGAACCCTCGATCGGACCAAAAACATGAGTTTGAAAGTGAGTAAGTATATAAGATGGAAGGCAGTTTCAGGATTTTTCTATGGTATACAAAACAAATCGCGCCAATTTTAGAAAAATCTCATGGGCTCAACTTCTCGGGCTTAGTTATGTCGGCGCATGGAGGAAATTAGGCTTACGTTGATCTTGGAACATAGGCGCATATAGAACATATGTACATATTGTATATGTATATATTTACCTACAGACTTCAGTTAAATTTGTTCAAGGAGAGATCTTTTGAATAACCACTTCAAGGATAAGGTATTGTTTATATTATTATATTTTCTACAAAATTCAACTTTGTGTTATCTGTTTAGAGTTACTATTACACTGGTATCATTACAATACATTTTTAGCTTATGAAGAGACTTACACAATGTGCAACAACATTCAATTGAATATCAGAGGGAAAAACTATCCCAAGAAATTCTATCATGTGGGGTTGTTTGCGAACAACACTGACATACTCGTCATAGCTTATATTCAAATCCTTATCCAAATCAAACTTTCGAAAACATATTTCAAGCATATCCTGCAATAAAACACAAAATAATCAATGTAATGAGACACAGGTTACTATATGCTGTCTTACTGCTCGCAATTCAAAAACCTCATCATCGTCATCGCCTTCGAACATAGCTGCAATATATTTAATTACTAATTCGCGAGATAAATAGCCAATTGAATCCTCGTCGTAGACCTACAAGTAATAGAAGATAAGACCAAATCTTTTCAAATATAGGAGTGCCAACTACATTTTTTATACTTACACTGAACACAAATTGCATGCGCAATTCCAAGTCTCGGGAAAAATATATTGTAAACAAACGTATAAATGAATTAAGAGTGCAATGATGAATGGGCGAAAAGTGGGGATCCTTACAATCCCGATCAATGCAAATGGTCCTTATGATGCGATTTGCAATGCGCTTGTCCGAAATTCTAAACATTTTCAACAAACACTTGCTTAACTGTGTAGATTCCATATATTTGGAGTCTTTTCCATTCTGGATAGTAAATTTGTGGTAGACCATCGAGATGCAAAGCAACTCGATCTCCGAAAAGATTGGGTTGTGCATGTGCATCACAGCCTTCCCATAAATATAATTAAAACGTGAATTTTGCATGTAATCCAATGTTTCGTCAAGGTCTTTCATTTTCTTAACAAACAGTTAATTCAAATCTTTCAACAATAGAAAATTAAAAAGAAAAACAATCGGAAGTTATTCCGTATTTCCGTATTTTTGTCTATGTGGTTTTTGTGAAACTGAATTGTGTCCCAAAAGAAATGTCTTCTCAACTGGAGAAGGCTTTTCAACGAACACTAGATCGGAAGAAACCCAATAAAAATTAAGAAGAGTGCGTAAGTTTTAAAGACGATCTATGTATTCTTTATCTAGATGTTTATTCTCCTTTGCTTGAATTATTTTATTTAGTAAGCTAAAGCAAAGTTACAGGATATTACAGCGCTATACAACACAAATTGTACATACATATATACGGGGAATACTTATCAACGTACCTTGCTTAAAAGACGATCGTACAGCTTACAAAACGTAACTTATGAGTACGACAATTATAAAAGTTTATGTGTATGAACAATCATACAGAATACAACTACATAGATGTACAATTATTGGTATAGTTATTTATGTTTGTATATACTAAATTAATACATATAATACTATATATGTAAAAAAAATAATTGTATAAAACCAAAACTTAACGTACTTGAAAAATGAGGTGGCAGGGAAAGGGTAAGGAAGCTGGTACAATTGTAATACAGTGGCAAAGTAGAATACTGACTGATGAGTTTCGGATGAGTGGTTTACTTATGCAGATGGATCTTTGAGTATTTCGAGTTTTGTTCTTCTGCTTGCGACACAACCGTGTTCGAAATTCATAAATTTGTAGAGCAAGTTCACTTAAAAGATACCAGGATACAAATACAATATAATAATAATACTAATATTGGAAAATGCAATGCGTGTGTTTCAGTGTGTGAGTGTTGTCTCTCTCATTCTCTCTCTCTCTCTGTTGTGTGTGGGTGTGTGTGTGTCATGCACAAAATAAACAGTCCATTGTGTTTGTCATGGCAGGGCGCCCTGTACCGTCGCCTGCGTGTGGCAACATGAGTATTTCGTATTCGCTTCGGTAAACGTTTTTTGTTTTATCTGTATTCATATTGCATATTCATATGTGCAAACGCATTCGTATTCGTATCTTATTCGTCTTGATTAGTCTGAGTGTCTTTTGAGACATTGAGAGTCGGCTACATTTCGCTAAACGCATTTCAAGCTAAGTTTTTCCATTTTTGTTTTCTTAAGTTTACAGTTTCCACTAAATGCTGGCAATTCGTATTTTCTTATGTGATGTGTCCGTGTCTGTGTGTGTTTGTGTCCGTGTTCGTGCACAACAACTAGTTGAAGGCCAAGGAATTTGCATTTAGCGCCAGTGATGTTGCCGAGCTGCTGCTGCTCGACGACGTTGATGGTTGCGGCTGCAACTGCGACTGGGACTGACCCGATCCGCTGTCCAGGCGCAGATTATTATAGTCTGTTTTGGCATTGCAGCGCACAGCGCCGCCCATCTGTGCCTGCTCTTGTACCGCCAGTTGCTGATCCGCATCCCCGTTGCCATTCAAGCCACTGCTGCTGTGATTGTAGACACTGAGCCGTGCCTCGTGCTCGCGCCGCTGCTGACGCATTCGTGTGTCGTGCTCCTCTCGCATCTGACGCAGCTTTAGGTCCTGCTGCTGTCGGTAGTACGACATCTTCAGTTCCTGTTCCGATTGCTCAAAGCGCAGCTTCTGCTCATGCTCGCGTCGTGCATAGTCTATCTCGGCCAAACGTGCCTGTTTAAGCAGCTTGAATAACTGATGTTTATACTTCTCATCTATTTCCATGCTGACAATGGTCTCGTTGGCCGTAGCTGTTGGCGTACACGGCGCCACGGCAGCCACATTGACAATGGCTGGTGTTTCAGTGCTGAAGTCCTCGGATAACACGGACTGTGCCTGTGAATGCTGCTGAAAAGTTGCGAGATTATGACGAGGTTAGCTGTTCCAATGCGTACACACACAGATCTACGTCTACTTACATTGCGCTGTCGTCTTTTGCGTGTTGGCGAAGTCTTCTCATTGTCTGCCGAGCCAGCAGCCCCGTCTGTGTCCTCCTTGTTGTTGTTGAGCAACGGTTTGGCTTTGGCACGTTTGCGTCGATTGGGCGCTGATTGGGTCTGGGCACTCTCCTGCTGTGAGTCGCCGCCAGCGGTGGAGGGCGGTGGTGAGGGTATAGCTATGGTGGATGTTTGCAGTGTATCCTCACTGGCATTTGTGGAATTAGGTAAGGCAGCCAATGGCATGTCCTCATCCTCGTCCATTTCGAGAAGCTCCTTTTTCAGCGGCACAACGTTCATGGCGCCAGCACCAGCGCCGTTTGTGCCGCCACTGCGCGTCTGACTGCGCGACGATACTGGATCTTTTTGCAACTCCTCCATGAACTCAATCATGCGCATGCCCTCTAGTGCATCCGACTTGGGATGCTTCTGTTGGTACTCGCGTTTAGCTGAGTTTTTCATGCTGCGCCACTGTACCTGAATCTGTTCCAGCAGTCGATGGCGAAAGTTCAGCGCATTGAATCTGTGAATTAACAAATATTGAGCATTAATTGTAACTCCGCATTTGGCATTTGTATTCACTTACTGTTTGGTGATTTGGGACCAGGCCAAGCGCTTGGCCTTGATGCTTTTGGCGTCGACGCTGCGATTTTCAACGAATGCGACTTTTGTTTTAATGACCTCCAAGAGAAGTCCGCGTTCGGCTTCCTCCCAATTGAGTGAGCGTTTCTTACGCGTGCCCTTTTTCTTGCCAGTTGCGCTTTCTTTTTCAGCAGACTCGTCCGCAGCATCTTCAGCATTCTCCACCCCCTCATCAGAGGCAGTTGTGGCTTTTGTTTTCGACTCCGCCTTTTCGTCTTCGTCGTCATCATCTTGCGGCGATGGCGCACTCTTTGTCAAATGCTCCTCCAATTTCATTGTTTATATATTTGTTATTGTTTTTGTTGTTGTTTTTAACAATATTATCGTTTGTTAAAGCGCGATTCCGATTTGCAAAAATTCTTATTTGATTTCTGTATATACTTTGCACTGGCGTTGCCACACAATTAGAATGCTAAATAGATGGCAACATGGCTAACTATCGATATGCAATATCGATAGCTAAATGGCATGCATATCTGTCGACAGCATTGCTACGCAAGGTATCGATACATCGTCATACTCATACTTTAGTATCGAGCAAAGTAAGTAGCAGGCAAGAATTTCCATTTCACTGGGAAAAATATAAATTTTATTACATTCTAACACAGCAAGATGGCTATTGGTGAATATCCTGCTGACTATAACCCAAAGGTGCATGGACCTTACGATCCAGCCCGCTTCTACGGCAAAGGTACGTCAAATTTGCAAAATTACGTAATTCACCGCACTCTGCGGCGGCGATTTAACAATTTTCATCCATCACTTTATATAATTATTTTGTTTTCATCCTTGGCATCCGCAGCTGATGTGCCTTTCGGTCAAGTGAAGTTGGGTGAGCTGGGCGCCTGGTTTGGACGCCGCAACAAGTCACCAAATGCCATTGTTGGTGCCATTAGCCGTGCCTGGTGGCGCTGGCAGCACAAGTACGTTTTCCCCAAGCGTGCTGGCATTGCACCCTTCTTCCAGCTTACCGTGGCCAGCATGGCGTTCTTCTATGCCATCAACTACCCCAAGTTGAAGCACCACAGGAACTACAAGTACCACTAAGTTAAACTCTTTTTAGTGTACACATTGTTACAACTTTCGCTAAAGGGGAGAGAGAGAGAGAGAAGAAAGAGAGTTGGAATACCACAATTTAGTTATGCTATATTCTTGTTTTGAAAACGGCTAAGTTTAATAAAACGTCTGCGAATAACAGTGATGCACTTAAAATTTAGCCCTCAACTCAATAAACACACTTCTCCACTGCATTTGCACCCGTGTCCAGTTGAGCAGAGATTGTGGGCGCAAGGACTTCGCATATGAATGGCAGCTCGTGGTCACACCTCAGTGTTTGCCAGGTGCCCTGGGGCGTCAGTGCCACACAGCTGGTGTTCACCTGGGAGCCCCTGAAGACAAACGAAGGTAAAAATGGCAGTACAAGCATGCAATAAACTTACGTTAGCCGAGGATGCCCCAGATGCCAGGCACTGTAGAGAAAGCAAAGCAGACTCTCCTGCTGGGCATTGCGAAAGTCAAGTGGTTGCAAGGCGGAGCTGCGATTGTACTGTAATCCCACATAAGCCAGAAAAATAGCCGGATCTGGATTAATGTTGGCGCGCTTTCTATTATAATTGCGCAGCCATTGCGACAGTGCGTATGTCCTTGTCTCGGAGGCAACATGCGCCAGGCTGCCGCTAAACTCGCTTGCATTGCTGCAAGCTCAATGAAGCATTCACATAGCTGGAGGGTTGAGTAAAGATCACAAATATACCCACCTCGGCTACACAGCTGACATTGTCCAGAGCTTTAAAGGAACATCTACATTAAGGCTCCATCACACATATCCATGCTACCTACCCGTAGGTCTTCCATATAGACTATAGTAATCAAAGCGACTATCATTCACCATGCCCGCAAAGCTTTTATTCTGCGGGCACTGCAGAACGTGGCAATTGAAGAACTCCCCCGGCTGTTCAAAGACACTCAAACGTCTACGCGCATCCTTATAACGTCTGTTGGCTGTTCCCTTGCCATCATTGTTCTTGGGCTCTTGGGCATAGCGATTTACGTGTCGCTTTGGGCCTCCAGGTGCGTAGTTCAAGGCCAATCCACGCAGATCACGCGCCATTTGCATGCAATCCTCCAAAGACGAAGTATTCTCTAGCGCCAAGACTGCATCTGTGGCAGCACGCTGACACTCCCTTACCAGATGAAACTGCAGGGTAACGTTTTCTGCTGGGCAGTTTAACGAGCTCCGTGTGGGCACAAAAAGTGCGTGCATCAGCATCAACAACAGTTTCCACATGGCTAACAGCAGCAACTGATGGTCCAGTTAGTTTGTTCAAATTGCATCAAGAGCGACTGCAATTTGTCCATCATATTGTGACAATGCAGTGTAATTAACTTCTCAGTTATATAAAAAGATCACAACTTGTCAGTCAGTTTGGAAAGGAATGTCAGTGCCTAACAGGCATAAATAATAACACAATTAGATCTTTTATTATTGGTAAATTTATTGTTCATTTTCATAGATTATTTTAGCTTATGCCTAACTAAAGTTCTTGTTTTATATATTTTAAATAGTGTATTCTTGTTCTTGTGTTTACATATTTTAGATCAAACGTGAATTGCACAGCTCCAGGAGAGCGTTCACCAAAAGATGCCAAAAAACGCTCGAATGAAGCTGTGCAAAGGCACTTGAAGTACTTGAACTTCTTCTGAGAATTAATACAAATGTAATATTATTAATTATTATATGGGGTATCTGTGTATTTTGGAGCAATCGATCGGGTGCTGAAGGGGGCTGCCCTGCTTAGAGTAAAGTAAAGTTGTAGTGCTCAAAAGCATGTAGTTTAGGTTATACAATGACAAGACAACAATTGTACAGGAATTGAACGAGTGCCAGGTGGCAGGTGGCAGGGTGACAGGTGTAGTTGCAACAACTACGTAAGTTTATAAATATTAGAGTACAAATACAAATATCACCTGAGCGTCGGCTGCTGCATTCGTTTTTAGTTCGAGTGTTTAAATTACAGTTAAAGTAAATTAACTACATGTGTATGTATATAATGACTGCACTACAAGATCAAGACTGTGTGTGTGTCTGTGTGGAGAGAGAGTGTGCCTTGTGGGGAAGGTATCCAACACCAACACCAAAGTGCGAAACAAAGTTGCCTTAGGCGAGTTGCCTCTTGCGCACACAACTCTGCGACATTAGCGGGCAATATCAGCTGCAAAATTGCCCGGTAATCTCTGCACGAGAAGAGAGAAGGGATAGGGGAAGGAGGTATGTAAGAACTACACTTTTAGTATTACTATTAACTACAGACAGTTGCTTAGATGCACTGTGCTTGTGACCTTATCGACTAAAATGCTCCCAAATTTCGTCACGAGACATTTTGACTACCGCTTGCTGCGCGAGTATCTCATTCTGGATTCATCTATAACATCCTGGACTATCCTGGTATGTGTGTTTATGTTGTATATGTGTAACTGTAATTTTTGTTTGATTTTAAAACACTTTGAGTGTTCCCTTTCTGGAGTTTTGGATAGAAAATGTTTTGAATTCTGTGCAACAGCTGAGCTTAACTGCTGTGCGAGAATGCGGTGTTTGTGTACGGTCCACTGTAGATGGAGCTGCCCGAGTTGGAGACTGTCTTGGTGCTGCGTCGTGCCATAATGCAGAGCACAGCAGCGACCACGGCCAGCATAAGAATGAGGCCCGCAATGGCGATGGCTATGGCGAACGTGCGCTGTGACACGCACAGTGCATCCTCGAGAGTCTGAAATAGGGCATAATCCATAGGTTAATCTGTGGCCAGCACACAAAAGACAATGTGTGCTTGGTTTACCTTCTCCTTGTATACCGCATCCTCGTCACTGTCGTTGGCATTCTCATTCTCATTGACATAGAGACCAGAGAAGACCTCAATGGTGGCCGGCAGTGCTTCGTCATCTTTGCCATCGTTTGCCTGTCGCTTGGGTCGCTTGCCGCTACAAACTGGCGCCTCCTGGCAGGTGGGATCCTCTAGAGCGCAGAGCCGCACATTGCACTGATAATACACGGATGTGGTGTAGGGGAACTTGTGCGCCGGGAAGGTCACGTTTGCTGCTAGGCGATCTTCCGTATAGTTGAACTGGCCCATGATCTCGTTGTCCATGGGACAACTATAGAAAGCAATGGATTAGTTCAGCTCTCCTCCTCCCTCTCTCTCTCTCTCTTTTATTTACTTACCCATCCTCGCCCACCAGTCGCTGCTCACCCCAGCCCAGTCCGTCGCGCACAATGCAATCGGTCACGTGCAGTCCGTAGAGCTTTTGCTCATCGATGCTGATCACAATGGTCAGTGGATCACCGATCCTCACATCGTCGGCAATCTTGTGCTCCTCATTGTAGATCTTCATATGGCAGCCAGGCATGGGAATTTCGTTGTTAGTCACTTCGTTATTGTCCTCGTCCTGGTTCACATCATACACATCCTCCTCATCCATGTCGTCATCATCCAAACGCTGCTTGTCCAGCGAGCGTCCATAGTCGCGCCTATCGTGTTCATCACTGCGGAACGCCTGTGGCTTCTGGGCATGCTTGCGCAGATGCTTCTTCGGTTTGACTGCCGCATCGCGACTCTTGTAGGCACAGCGCACGTGGTAGCCGCGTCCCAGATCCGTTATCAGTTTCAGATGTGGCTGCAGCACCATGGTGTTGAAGAACTCAATACCGCCGTCATCCTGAAATTCAAAAATTGAGAAATAGGATGAAATATATTACAGATATTGTATTCAATAAAAGTATTTCCATTCACTTGAATTGTGCTAATTATTTAGCTGGAAACCTCAACGGAGTTAAAAGCCAAAGCAGTTGAAGAGAATCCAGAACAACTTCCTAACAAATCTCTGTGTGATATTAATTTCAACGTGCTCTACAAAGCTTACAGTTCTTTTTGCATTTTCTTATAGTTAGCGCTTGCTTAACAAAAGACTTAGGCAACAAACTTGCCACAGGGCGGGCAATGAACAACAACTCCCACTTTGTCTGGCTTCTTAATCAAATTGCAAGCTTGGCAGCTGTTAATGCTAATGCCCAAGAAGCCATATTAGCAGCAGAATATGTGTACTATATATGTATGTGTGTGTGTGTGTGTACAATGGGCCTCATAATACACACAAAGAGTTAGAGAGAGAGGGAGAGAGAGAGTTACGCTTGGCTGCCGCGGAAAATAGCCGGTTTGTCAGTGAGAAATTTGATGTGCGACTTGGAAGGCACTTCAAGCACTTCCTGATGGTGGAGGTGGGGGTCGGGGCCATTTATCTTCCATAGAATTGTGCCGCGCAGCGAAGTGTGAAGAAGATTCGACGCTAGCTATCTCCTGCGGCATCTGCACTCAAATTAGCAATGCTTGCGTAATGAATTCTTGCCTCCAGTTTCGTTCTTAACTGAACTGAAACTGAAACTCAAACTGAATGTTGTAAGACAGTGTAGTGGACGACGCGTGTTGCTAGAACTTCCGTTTCCATCATTTCATCATTTGGAGAGAGTTTTCATCTTACCTTGCGAGACCTAACGGTGCTTGGGCACTTGTGCTAATTTTCAGTGGAGGAACCACCATCAGCCATTCGAGTACCCTGCAGAAGCTAATGATAATGGGCTCACTCGACTCGCCTCAACGTATGTTTGGTAATTGGGTCTGCACGAACTTGGGCCACGGAAACGCTTCAATTAAGTATCAACGTCACCCGCCAGGCATTCTTAATTGCAATTGTAGCCCCCTCCTCCCTGCTTTATTGTCTCCTCTCCATTCTATTCCCTCATTGTTTATACTGCTGCCATTAAAGCGAACTGTTTCCGTCTTGGACTCTGCCCTGAAGATGATCATGCTTAGAACTTGGCCCGCAGTTCTCTCACACTCTTTTCTCTCTCTCCATTCCTCTTTCTTTGTGCTTCTCTCGGCAGCATCAGGCAATCAGACAATGGACTAATAAAAAGCATAATAAAATGACATTCAAGATCCCAGGCACAACAACATAACGGTAGAGACGGGCCGACAGCTATTATGCCATTATGACACTTCTGTGCCGACAACAACGAGTTGTCGCTAAGCCCCAGGGCACTCTTCTCTCCCTCTCTTTCTCTCTCTCCCTATCTCTCTATCTTTCTCTTTGTATCTCTCTCCTTTTTTAAATAGAAATGTTTATGTAAATTCGATTTAAAGTCGCTTCGAAATGCATTTGTATCTGTGCAACGTTTATTCTAACGACTGGAGACATTCATAAATGTCAGCGCCCAAGATAATATTACTGCAGTCGCCGTCGCAGTCGCAGCACGCCGGTCGAGCGTTGCGTGGGTGACAACCAATTGACCAGCTGACCTTCACTCAGTAGCTATAGCTGTATGTCTGTCTATATGGATTTTAAAATATCAATAACAATACGAAACACGTTTTTACATGTGTTCAATTTTGGCATTTTCACGGTCAATGCACGAAGGCGGCACCCGGCGGCCGTTGAACGCGTTTAAATTGCCGCCAACGACGCTGTGCCTTGAAGATGGGCACGGCAGGTGGAAAGAGGCACGAACTGACAGTTGATCAGAACAAATTGATTATCGAATGATGTGTGTAGAAAGAAACGTGGAGTATGTGGAAAATCAAACAAAAGACTTAGGCAACAAACGTTGAGAATACCAAAAACAAAAAACTTCCGTCACTTTTCAGCTCAGTGCTGCCACAGTCAGACGCAACATCTACGCAGCAATTATAATTTAATTAAAAAATGTTTTGCGCCCTTCACATTAGGTACGAGTTCTCTAGGTGTATTTGTCTGTGTGTGTGTGTGTAAGTCTGTTTCTAAGTCTCTGTCGGCGTCGCTGCTGATGACCCTGTGCGTAAGCAATAAATAAAGCGCTTTAGTCATTTTTAGCTTGACTGTTTGACATTTGAAGCGTAAAGAAAAATAAGAATTTCTGAGAATTTTCGATTTAAAAACCTCAATAAAACCTCAGCATATTCTAAGTAATTGCTAAGTTTGCAGCTTTCAAATAAATAGTTTTCATGCCAAGTAAAGTTTGATAACAAATGGTTTTTATAACTTGTTCATTTTCCTATTATTTTCTATTTTTAACGCTGTACTTTGTATTTTTATCGATGCTTGTTTTACATAATTATAGGAAATACTATTTATAGTTGTGTTTTAATTGTGCAGCTGCCACAGCAGCAACAACAATGGGCAACAGGGTCGCTACGGAGTCAATGGCGTGGCAACTTTTTGCGGCAGTTGACACGCGACTTTTAACCATAAATGAGCATGCACAGACACACACACATACACACACAAGACACAGACGTGCAAATGCATGTCGCTGCTTTGTATGCAAATGTGCATACGCTGAGCTCATCTTCATCTTTATCACGAATGACGTAATATGTACGTAAGCATCCTGCCCTGGCAATTGCCGCTTGCCTTCGCACAAAACGTAAAAAAAACTTCAGTCACTTATTGATTTTTCATTTTGAGTGTAGGGTATAAACATATATATACAATGCTTTCCACTTGCACTCCCCTCCTCAGTTTGCTGTCAATATTTCCCTTGTTTATTTAACGATCGTTGCAGCGACAAGTGGCGCGGCGCGACGATGAAAAACAAAAAGACTCAGGCAACGAACCCGCTAAGTGGCGGCCAGAATAGCGACCAGTTCGGCTAAGGCTTTGTCTATGTGTGTGTGTGTGTGTGGCACACATATTGCCTCATGAAACCGTTTGCCGTAAGACCAATTAAAATTTGCAATTTTTCTCAAATTGTGTCAGACCAATCGAGCGAAAGGAAAAAGTCTTCGCCGCACCAGCGCAAATTATAAAACGCTTTGTCCGTCCGTCTGTCGAGTCCGTCTGCTCCAATAAACGCTGGGAAATCACATTAAAAACAAGACAAAAATGTAACACGATGACGACAGCAGCGACATAGGTGTGAAAACATCGATGCGTGAGTTGCAGTCGACGTTTAGCCGACGATGAGTGCTAATTGAGATTTCAAAATATACAAGGAGGGGGGGAAAGATGGGAGCGTAAACGTTCATCGTAAATCGACAATATGGACCAATAAACAAACCACACCACATAAGAAACGATCCCCGCGGCATGTGCAACCCCAAACAAAGTCCATATAAACTCATATTGCTTTTCGATTGTAATCCGTGTTTGGGTTCGGTTCAGTTTGGTTTGGTTTACTTGTTCGTTGTTGAAAGATTACAAAATGAACAGTTTTTATTCCTCTTTATCCACAAGGTTCTAGTTGAAATATCTGCCTTTCTCTATGCTAACTTCAAATACAATCAATCTACACAGTTTTTCTAATCTCTTAGAGATTTGTAGAGTATTTCTTCAGACACTTTGCTCAATATAGTTTTAAGTATATATTTGCTTAAAAAGAAAGGTTAAAATAAACAAATATTATGCATATATTAAAGTGATGCATAATCTTGAATAAAACAGGATTTTTATTCTCTTTTAATGAAGTTTAAATATTGCAGGAGCTTCAATAAATACGAGAGAGAGAGGAAAAGGAAAGAGAGACAACTTCTGACTTGGCTTTGCTTGGCATTACTCTTGGCTCCTCCCCGTCAGCCTTTTGCTCAATCAGACAGTTAATGATGCACCCAATACGCCGTCGTTAATTGAATGCCAAAGAGTCACAAGTCCGAGAGTGACGCGATGTGCGTCTGCTGTCGCTTCGAGGCGAGTCCACAGCTAATCATCTTGGCATATGGATTGGACCTTGTAACCAATCTCGACTGGATGCTGACTGCCTTATAAGTGTTGCTTGATTTTATGATGTTCGCCGAGCTAAAGCCCAATTAGCGTGCCAAAAAGGCAGAACAACTTCGCATAATACTATTTTATAATATGTTATATAGAGATGTATGGTGTGTGTAGTGTGTGTGGGTGCCCGAGTTGAAGATCTTGCAGAATGACCAGCGACACGGACTTGTAGTTACGCATGACTTACCGTTTCCTTGGGCATTGTGTTGCAGCTGCGGAGCGGCAGCTTGTAGCGCAGTGGACCATTGTGATCTCTGGAAAGGAATTCAAAGATAAATGTTGATTATGCTCGGCTCAGTATCGGGTATTGCGATCTCGCGCGGCACTCACCTGTACTCGCTGAGGCATGTGGAGTTCTTGGACAAGCCTTTTGGGTAGATCATGCCACTGAACAGACCCGTCTCATGGTTTGGAGGCGCATCTTTGATGGTGATCAGCATGGAGCCAGACAAGCATTTCACTCGCACGCTCGGCTCGATCGTCGTTGCCTGTTTGCTGCCTGGGGGCGTGCCCTGTGCGGCTGCTGCTTCCGCCTCTGCCGCCGCAATGGCATCGTTTAGCGAGCTCTGCGCATCCTCTGCAAAGTAACGAAGTTTTATTGTTGCGCATTGAACATGCAGGCCACTCGATGGGGGCAATGTGCTTGCGATAAAACTACAGTTAGACCATAACAATATGAAGCTCAAGTTGAGCCTAAGGATGGGGCACCAAGGCTCAGCTAGAGATGGACGCGGGCTTGCGATAACATAAAAGGCATCGTTTTGCTAGCACAGTCAAAGCAAAGCTCAGTCCGCACATCATTTCAATTGAATAAATACATTGTATATGTATATATATAATCAATCATCGTCTCTTTCATTTAAATTTAGAATAAAAAAAAATATAAGTTAGGTAATTAATTAATTAACCGCAGTTTCTCCTCCCTCACACTTGGATATCGTCAGATGAACTGATCTGATGCGCCAAGCTTAGCTTAATTCTTAGTTAAATTAATGTGACCGATTACAACAATGATAAAAACGCATACATTAAAATACTAAATCCGAGTCCCTCTATCGGCGACAAATTACTTAACTAACTATCGATAGCCAACTTATCCGTTCCACGACAGCCATTCAAATTGAATCCTGACTAAATCGCAATTTCGCCGCTATATTCGATAGTGCAACAAGCAAATATCGATTGCCGCAAGCTTGCGCCGCGTGACACGACAATCACCCAACGCTAGGCGATGGCAATGGCATAAATCATCAGCGCTACGCGTATCTGCTTTAACAAAGAGTCAAGACAAGCTTAAGGCCAAGACAATGGCCAAGACGACAAGCCGAAAAGACGCCCCTGGGAGTAAAGGCTGCTGCAGCTGGCAACTGGAAACTTGCAACTTGCAACAAACTGCAGCTGGCAACTGCGGAAGCAATTGCGCTGCGACAAAGATGAAACATGAAAAACGCAAAGATGCCAAGTTAATGACATTGAGAAGCCTTCGCTGCGCAGAGCCATTAGAAAGAGATGAGTTCCTTGAACTTGCAGTTGCGGCAGCAAGAACACGAACCCTAAGCTTGCTCCAACTCTGCGGTTCAGCTCTCAGCGCAATTCCAGAGCAGCCAAAGCCGCAGAGCAAACGTAATTGCAGTGCCAAGAACTAAGGTAAGACACACAGAGTCAGAGTCAGAGTTGCAAGGCAGCCCAGGGCTACGTGCAGATCTCTCGCACATACATATATAGTTTTGTATATAGTATACACGACACCTCGCGTGCGGGTTCTCCATTCTCTGTTCTCCATTCCTAGCGCTTCTCATTCTTCTTACTTGTTTTTTTTTTTTGGGGTTTTTTGCACTTCTTTTGTGGCCCAGACTGACGGCGTGTGCTCGTCTCGCACGTCTCCAACAGTCGCTGCGGGCTGGAGAGCTGGCAATGGTTTGCTTTAGTTCAACGAACCTTTAAGCAATTCGCATCAGTTGGTTGGCTTCTATTCCTATATATATATTCCTATTCTCCAGCCCCATATGCTGCTGGGCAAAGTAATTGCATGCAACTCTCGAATCCGGTTTTCAGATGTGCCCCAAAGCTAAACCGAACTCGAAGCCCATCCGCGGTTAAGTCGTTTTCCTTACAGCCTTTCTTGTTGTTGTTGTTGCTGTTGTAGTGGGGCAGACTGGCACATAAAATGTTTAATGGCTTTCTATTATGTATAATTTTGTGAAATGCATCGCATAGAGCGAACTGCATAGTCAACCTAGGGTTAGACTGCACTTCCAGGCTTAGTTAGGGAGAGAGAGAGAGCGACACATTTTTGATAGCAAGCATTGAGAATGCTTTTTATAAATTTGTTGCTTGTGAATCTTAGTTGCTAACCAAATTTAAAATTATTTTAGTAAAATGGACAATGCTGATGATGATGATGGCGCAGAGGGCAGTGGAATAAAACCCGACAATGAGGCGGACCAGCTTATATACCAGGCATTCCCTGACGAATCTTTCGTTAATCATTTGCGTGCAGTGATCAAGTTAAGCAAGCAAATCTATACCGAGCTAGCTGTTAAAAATATCCTCGCGGAGCTAACAGATGAGCTCGTGGATACAAATATTGGGGATAAGATTGATAGCCATGCCTCCACAAGTCTGGAGGAAGAACTTAAGCATGTGTCCACAAGACTGGAGGAAAAACTTATGCATGTCCCAACAAGTTTGGAGGAAGAACTTAAGCCTGATCCTCATGCCCCCACATGTCCGGATGAAGAACTTAAGCATGCCCCCACATGTCCGGAGGAAGAACTTAAGCATGCCCCAACAAGTCTAGAGGAAGAACTTAAGCCTGACCCTAATGCCTCAACAAGCCTGGAGGAAGAACTTAAGCCTGACCCTCATGCCTCCACAAGTCTAAAGGCAGAACTTAAGCCTGACCCTTATGCCCCCCACAAGTCCGGAGGAAGAACTTGCGCCCTATGTTCCAACAAGTCTAGGGGTGGAGCTTGACTCAAAGAGTCTTAGTGAAGAACTTAATACTCCAACAAGTCAGCAGCTGGAGTATATTTTAATCCATCCAAAAGCAGATGACAACTCTAAAACCGCTACTAGTGAATCGTGTGAGCCCAACACAAGTGATCTACTTGAGCAAACAGACGCCAAGCCGGAACAAATCATCAAGGAAGAGGTGGAACATATATTTAAACATACGTTCGATTCGGTTGCCCAGAAAATAGATGGCAACTTATGGACTGACTTTCAGCAGAGTGGCGACAGTTTTCAAGATCTTGAGGTGAGAAATGCGCCAACCTAACTTCATCTGTTAACATATATGAATCTTCCACAGCTGAGTGAGATCTGGCACAATAAAAAGGTGGGTATATATAGTAGTTAGTCTATAGCTACATGCTAAGCTTAATCTTTTTTAATTTTTCAGTTTTTCGCTGATGAGGAACCGAGAGTAATATCCTCAGCCGAGTTCTATACCTCGCCGAATCACAGGCAAGATTTAAATTGCTTTATATGTTTGTATGCAATTTGTGCTAATCTTTTATTCTATTTTATCAGTCCCGTATGCTCATCACAGGCAGTGCTGCTCTCAACGCCACTAGACGAGTTTACTTTGATGGACAAGCTCGATGTGAGCGGAGCAATCAAGGTGGGCAGAAGCGAAGAAGTAATCAAATTGCGTCCTCAACTGTTGCGCATTATACAGAACAGAAACAACTGGGACATCATGATCTTTGTTGGAAGCTACAAGTTCCGTTGCCATATGTTAGCCCTGCAAATGTATTCTCCATACTTTCGACGCTTCAAAACGAGCCAAACCTACGCCATACGCATGCCATCAAAATATGTAACTCCACGAGCGTTTAAGATCGTCTACGAGTGGATTATGCAGGAGGAGAGAATCAAACTGATGTCATTCAGTAATCGCAGTATACTGGAAATCTACAGTGCTGCTCAGTTTCTGGCCATAACCGACCTAATCAATACCGTTTGCCAATCGTTTGATATGATTAAAAATGAGGATGAGATCTATAGCCTGCTTCCCGATGTCTTCCACTTGGGTATACCGATCTTTGAGCAACTATTCCTTTCGCGGATTAGTCGTTTCTTTCTGACTCTCGTCGCCTCGCAGGAATTCGTTGAGATGAAGGCTCGGCATGTTATACTACTGCTTGCCAGCCAAAGTATAGGTGTCAATTGTGAAATTGAGGTGGGCTTAATACTCGCATTGTGGCTACCACAGTTACTACACACTCATTCCCTTCCAGGTTGTCTATGCTGCCGTGCGCTGGCTCAACCATGAATGGCCACAGCGTCGCATCCATGTGCACGATATGATGAGCTCTGTTCGGTTCTCCCTCTTACCACCCATGTTTCTGCGCTACTTGCAGAGACCGCAAAAGACACGAGTGCTGCATGAGATCAGCAGGTGTCCGCTGGTCATCGAGGAGATTAACAAGGCCTTTGTGTAAGTCCATCAACTGCTTAGACAATCATGCACATTCTAACTGTTAATCCTTGTTGCTCCCCAGCTACACCTCCTCAACATTGCTCTACAAGGGTCCGCATGCTGTACTAGAGTTCCAGCTGCCCGCTTTCGAGGTGCCCGAGCATCGTAAATGGCTTTATGATCCCCAGTGTGCCCACCATCGCAAGATCATATGCGATATGCGTCAGTTTTTCACCTACGCGCAGTTCCTGCAATATTTGGAGACGCTGCACCACAACGAGCCCAGACACTGGAAGACTCTGCAATATCTGGAGGATTGTCTGCAAACTTGTCCATGCTGATCGGTCAGCTGCCACTGCCTCTGCTGGGTGTGCCACACACGCCCACACACACACACATCCGCTTGCCAAGTGTGGCGTAACACAAGTTAACTCATTCACTTTTAGGAGTCATCGTTTTTTAATAAGACAACCGAATGTGACGTGAGTTGTCTTTTGTTTGCCTTGCGATTTTGTGGCTG
Organism: Zaprionus nigranus; assembly: GCA_018903425.1. NCBI lineage: Eukaryota > Metazoa > Arthropoda > Insecta > Diptera > Drosophilidae > Zaprionus > Zaprionus nigranus. The sequence continues at coordinate 2,729,082 of JAEIGD010000011.1, read as the reverse complement.
TAGCTTTATGTTGCTGTTGTCCAAGTTATTATGTTGTTCGTGTGTGTGTATGTGTGTGTAGTAACTATATACGAGGCGAAGACTGTGCAAACACCTTCACTTTTTGCGGCATAAGGAGGAACTAAAGATAGTTGTTTTGTCTCTAGAGGAACCGTTGTTCACAAAGCAAAAAAAGCTGCATGTATACTGAGAAAACTTGTGTACTATATATGCATACATATATATATATATATATATATTATATATATATGACTAGCTATATATTGCTAAGTAATTAGAGGGATCTCTGTGCTTTTAACTCTTGTTCAAATTCTGTGCAAAACTAAATCGAAGCTCATTTTAAAGATATACAAATCTAGCTAGAATACTGAAGGTTGTGTGCTGATTACCATAAGCAGAGAGAGAGAAAGAGAGAGAGAGAGGGGGGAAAAAAGTAGAAGCTCCATAGAAGAATTAGAAGATTTATGTACTTACTCGTCGCTGAGGGGATCTGTGCACCGTGCGTCGTAAGCGTTGCAATTGTCTGTAAAGAAAGTGGACGGAAAAAGAAGAAGGCAGAAGGCTCATTAGCATTGCAATGCGAACAGTTGAGCTTTATATGGGCCCCGAGACGGCCCGATCGTGGCCCCATAAAGCAGTTGACATAAATCACGAACGAGCCGACATTAATGCCGGACTAATCTATGCAAGGCAAGTCTGCAGGCAAAGCAAAGCTCCTTTAATTAAAATGAAAATGCAGCGAAATGCGGCAACAGATTTTGGTTTCGTTCGTGTTGGCCGTGAGACAAAGAAAGACAGAGAGAGAAAGAGTGAGAGAGAGAGGGCAGCGCGACAGCGCTTGTCCGACACTGAGATATGAGCAACATTATTCTCACGATTCTTGTGCCGCAGATGCAGCTAGAAAAAAACTTTCGCCAGCAGCAGCAGCAGCTCGCGCCAGGTTAGAGTTGAAACTCAAGCTGTGCCGGCACTGAAAATGAAGCCGAGACGAAGGCTGAGGCTGAGGCTGCTGCAGATGATGATGCTGGGATTAGGAGCGAGGCTGAAGCTGGCATATCTGGTGGGGCCGACTCGCTTAGAATCTAAGCGTGGAGCGCGCAGTTGTGCCACTTTTGGCAAGTTGCCACGAACGCGAATCAACTTTAGCATACAACAGCGACAAGGGAGGGGGAGTGGCAGGAAAGAGTAAACATGCCCGCTGGTGTTTGCAGTTGAGTCGCAGTCGGCATCCAGCCCATCCAGGCTCATATCCAGGTTAATCGCCTGTTTGGCCAATTGTCATTCACGGCCAAGTCTGGAGTTTGCGGAGCTGATTGATGTCTTTGGCTGGCTCTTGGCCTGGTCTGGCACGGCAAAATAGGGTTACATACTACATATACTATTGTAGATATATCTTTATTGTACTTACGATTAAGTGCAGCACCGTGCAGAGAATTTGAGTGCTTGACGTCATTGTGGGAGCTGCAAAAAGAACCAGAAGAAGAAGAAGAGAAACACAAACACATTAAAAAGAGATGTGAGACACAGATACGATGGGAATTTTGTTAAGTGGGAAGTGATTAATACAAAATCAACAGAGGAGAACCGGTTTCAGGTTTGCAATATCGCTAGAGATCCGATTACATTATGCTAAATCATACAAGGCAAAGATTTTAATGAAGTTTTGATGTGTTGCCCAAGGCGAAACTTTCGAGAAATACACACACACACACACACACACTGTGAGGCGGCCCTCACAATTGGGTCAGCTGAAGCTGAGTTTCGTGGAAGAGGTAGAGGTGGCAGGGGAATGAAGGGCATGTTGCGTGCCGAGCGAAATGGGTTGAAATCACTATAATCTGAAGAAGGAAGCTTCCCAGGAAACATAACGGTAAAGGCGCTACAAAAGGTCCAACAACAACAACAACAGTAGCAGCAGCAGCTTAACGAGCTTCCGTCAACAGATGAGGCGCGTTGCAACAACATGCAACATGACAAGCAGACACCAAAACGGGTGTTAAGCACATATCAATAACCAAATAGAGCACATGATAAGCACATTTTGCCCCCTTTGCCCCTTTCTTTTCATCTGCCTTTCTGCATTTCAGTAGCTGCTCTGTGAGAACATGCAGTATTGAGAGTATTGTCATGCCCAGGAAGCGCGACCGGGCCCGGGCACAGCTATTGCCAGATCATTATCGAGCCTGCTGCGACCTGAAACTGAAGTAACATGCAGTTAACATTCATAGATGGTCAGCGCGCGATAAAAGCCGACAATGTTATATACCCTGTAGGCGACTACAAGTTTAGAGAGGGTGAGCGAGAGATTGAAAGAAATAGAAACTGAAGAGAAGACTCTACAAAGATCAGTGTTAGGTTGGCATCTATCACTACAGGGTATTTATCAGTCGCACACTCTACTGGCACTTGCATGTGTTGCTTCTTGTTGTTATTATTGTTGTTTACTGTTTTGCCTGCCAACACATTTCATTCACAACTTATGATGTCACAAGAAGCGAACCAGATAGAAGTGCGGACAGATCGACGGACAGACGACACCGACACTCACACATTCAAATGCAGTTTGCCACTTTATGATTGCCGTGTTGCAGTGGCAGTTGCAGCTGCATCGTGGCGCTGTAATCTGTTGAGGATTTCGGTTATTATTGAAATTGTTCGCTTGGGTTTTTTCGAATGAAATTGGGTCAAGCGATATCTTGATAAATAGCTGACATTATGTGGCGTCGTCCCCCATAGAAAAGTGAATAGAAAATGAATTATTGCTGTGCCACACGTTGCACTCACCTCACACTCAGTTCCAGCTATAAACTGAGCGCCAGATCCGATGCAAATTGCCAACTACAATAATATAACAATGACAACAGCAGCAGCAACAGCAACAACAACTAGGCCGATGACAATTGAACCTGAGCTGAGCCGAGCCGAGTCGAGCTTTTGCCAGTGCAATAAATTAACTGAAATTAGCTGCATGACGTAAGTTCATTTAGCGGCAAAGCGCAAAAATGTCGCCAACTGAGCCACACACACACACGCAATTTGATATTCATTGTGCACTCGCTGTCGCATACCCTGTAAGCCAGTAATGTTGTAGATACATAGAGTTAAGAATGTGACAATGCAATACAGCGATAATAAAATATAAAGAAATAAGTAAGTTGTAAAAGAAAAATTAGAATCCGGTTAACAAACAGATAGATAAGACATACAATTTTAATTTAAACTGCATAGAAATTTGATATTTTCTATATTAATACAGAAATTATATTCCAATCAATTAATTTCATGATCAATATTTTCTTTTTCTTTCATGATCAATATTTTAATAACTTTTAAAACAAATATTTTTTGCAAATATAAAATTTTCATTATAAACGATCAATCTCTTATGCTAGGCGCTCATTTCTTTATTTAGATCTGCATTATCGATTACATTTAAGCGTTGCCACATTGTTATGATTATTCATATTTAAAACAGGCCAGCAGCTGATTACAATTGGATGTATTTTAGTATCAGGATAATGTACCAACTACTTTTACTAGAGCTGTTACTAAAATACTTTAAAATGCTTTAAATTTTCTAATTAACATTTTTAAATTTTTGTTATAGGAACAAATCAATAAATCGAAATATAAATGTAATAAAAATAATGTACCTATTGTACCCTATAAACTATAAAGGGGATTTCACATGCCTAAAAGTTATAACACCCCTTTTTAAACACACACGCCTTGGAAAGCGCAGCTCATGCAGGTAAAACAGGCAAAAACAACAACTAAAATTATAATAAAAATGTTCGCGCATTGCGTTCGAACGGAAATTATGAATAATGAACTCTGATTGGCATCTGCTCTCGTTACCCAGTTTCGAGTTTTAGCTGCACAGTAACAACAACAACAACAAAAACGAGTAAAAACTCAGCGAAATGGGAGCAAACGACCTTCGACGAGTGCTGTCGATAAAACTGCAAATTGCACGAATTTCTCGTAGCATGAAACGAAATCATGTCGCAGATTTATCTCCCTTTTTTTTGGGAGTTATAAACGTTACTTATACTTGTTATTCATGCTGGACTATTTCTTGCAGAAGTTAATTGAATACCTTTAAATAAGGTATATTATAAATCTTACTTAAGCTGAGCATGGTTTGATTAACAATATATAAATATAAAGCTATATCCAATTTGTTTCTGTTTATGTGATAATTACCATATTTATTGTATATTATTATATAAAATCAATCTTAAGTTCAGCATGAATTAGTTAGCTATATATATTGTATATATAACGATGCACTCATCTGTTCTTAACCCGCTGTTCTCATTGTGAAGTCATTCAATTGATGATGATGATCGTCATCATTATCGCTGCGCTGTGCGCTCAACTGTAACGGATATTTATGCCATATGCGACTGTCAAGTGTCGAATTCGTTTGACACACATTCCGCAACACCAACAACAACACCAACAGCAACAGCAGAAGCAGCAACAACAACAGCAACCTTAAAACTAAATAAACAAGAGCAAAGAGCCTACAAATGGGCCGTGCAACTGAATAAATTAAGCGAGCACGAGAAAATAAAAATGGAAAAACAAAAGCAATGGAAATACAACAACAACAACAGCAAAAAGAGCAACAAAGACAACAAAAACAGACAAATAGATAAAGCGACGTGCAAACACACGTCGTATTTATTTAAACAATTGCATTTTCATTTACGAGCACTCGGTTATGTGGCGACTAAATGACCTCGCGTGCGCCTCCATTAAAAGCAAACAGCTCCATTCCTCTTTCCCCCTCCCTGCTCCACCCTCACTGCCCATAAACATATGCGAAAAGTGTATTTTATGCTTTTTGAGTTGTTGTTTTTGTTGCTGCTTATTTTTAACGACTTTCTGCTTGGGGAACAACTGTTAAATTTGTTTTATTACTTTGCTGCGTAAGTGTGCGTGAAATGCGTGTAATGATCCCATGGATTAAAGACTTAGGACACAAACTTGCAGCAGCCCGTTCATTAGAATCGCCCCTCGAATTGCGGCCATGCAAATTGCCAAAGGCAACTACGAAACTGTGTTAAACACACACACACACAGAGACAGGCACACAATGAGATTGAGAGACGGCGGTGAGCACAATGCGAGTTTGACCTATTTGAAATGGGCATCGACAGTAAAACCGAAGCGACTTTCTGACCAAATCGCCGAGAGATTCTAACAACTTTCGGTTGCGGTTAACACATAAAAATTAGAAATCTTTGGAGTTCATCTCCAGCTACGGCTCGTTTCCTCTCTCTCTCTCTCGCTCTTTGGCCCTCATATTATGATCAATCAGTCTGAGGGCTGCGTATGGCTAATTTCGCTGCAATTTCGCTGCCATAGAAAGTAAGTTGGCCAAGACGAGGCGCGACTTGGCTGCAACTTGGTTGCCACTGCAGCATATTGTGTTCTTAATTATGGTAATTAACGCTGAGGAAAAAGGTAAGCTCGATAAAGGCAGTGGCAGTGGCAGTGGCAGCGGGAAAGCGCATAATATATTTATTTCTTTAGCCAGTTTCTGACTGCTTCTTCTTCTTCTTCTGCCCCTTCTTTACAACGCCCGTTTTGGGGTCAGACATGACGTTAATTCGTTTGCTTTGTCTTAGCTTTTTACTTTTTACCCACTGTGCGCGCGAGTGCTAATCAGAGAATCAAAGCCAATTGAAGTATCCAAAGAAACTTTCACCTGCTTAACTATGCAAAACCCCGGGGTATCGATGCGTCGATCAATCCGAATTAGAATTTCAAAAGCGAACTGGAATCACGAATTGGAATCATGTATGTCTTGGGATTCCAACTGGTAGCACTGCGATGAGACTATGTGATGGCAATTAAGTGTCGTTTGGCTGCCAGCTTAAGGTAACAATTTGTTGAATAGTCTAAGGGGAGGGGGGAGAAGAGTAGTGGGGCGTAGGGGGCTGTGGATCAAAAGTAAACGCAGTCAACGAAACGGAACGACAAATTTGCTTGTTGTTTTCGCTGTTTTAAAATTTTTTTTTTACAGCTGCGCGTTCGCCTCAAGGTCATTGCAAGTGCCCACTCGACGCAGTCGCAGTCGCGTCTCGCAAATGAGCAAACAATGCTTCAATTTGCCTACAAACAAAAACAATAGAAACACAACAACAGCAACACTTGCAAATAAATTTTCATTGCGTTGTTGATTTTTCCACACAATTTTCCAACATTTTCACATTGACCAACAGCTGTGGCACATTAACCGTTTTCAAATCTTTATGACTCTTGCCGCAATTTGCAATTAACAACAAAATGCGCTTAAGTTTATGTTAAAAGTACGCATTATCGTGATGACTTAGGACACAAACGTGGTTTAAGCAATGACTTAGGAGACAAACTAAGTTTAGGCAATGACTTGGCACACAAACAGAGGCTAGGCAAAGGTTAACTAATAACTTAGAATACAAACTAAAACTTGATCGACTTAAGGTCAAGCTGTCAGCTACCCCTTACAAAATATGGATAGACTAAGACTAGAATAAGGATAGACAACAGAAAAAAAAAAACAAAAACAGGACAGTAGGTTTTTTATTGAAAAAAGGCTCAAATTTCATAATCTTTTACTTTTATGCAATTTATTATGTTCTATAGATAATATTTTAATGGTTTTTTATTTTTTGAAAATAGACCCAATCAAAATAAGGCAATATTAACCAATATTTCTGCAATTTTTATGGACATGTTGCTTTTTATGATGGAAAATTAAATCGTAAAACGGGTATAAAGTTATTTATACAAATCATGATGTTGTACGTTGATTTTAAGAACAATTTCATTAAAATTATATCAACAGTTAGTTTTGTTTGAGCAATAAAAACAGTGCAGACAGGCAATTATACGGACAGTAAGATGAAGAGATTTTAACAGGCAAGACGACAAAAAATTAAGAGAAATAAATAAGAACTGTCCAGAAAAAGTCTAACCTGCCAGCACTGCTTAGACTACAAAGGCAGTCAAAGCAAAGACTAAGCACACAAACTCAATCCAAGGGTTGACTGAGGTCACAAACTTAGGCCAGACAATGAGACTTAGGACACAAACTTCTATGGAAGCCAACGCAGTGAATTGCAACACGTTGCACATGCAAGTGCGTGTCAGTATTTTGGACAGATCTACTTCGTGCGTCTTGTTGCCAAAATTGGAAAGGCGTCGCTCACCGAGCTGTCCTTGTGCAATGCAGCTACATACCACTTAATATCAGTTAAGAGAAGGTATACTGCAGAGATTTATTTCATTTTCGAAATGCAATAAACCAAGTCAAGCATCAATTGCAGCTTACAGGGCATCAGCTAGTCGTGCAGACTGCCTCATTCTGAGTGCGTTTTGCTTGCAAGTTGCCAGTTGCGTCAGTTGCTTCGTCAGACAGTTGCCAAAGCCGCCCGCGTTTGGCTGAGTGCGTTAAATTGGAGCGCTGACAAGTTGCCACATCTTGCTGGATAGGGAAAGAGGTGGGGGAGAAAGAGGGTGCATGGGTTGTGCCTTGGGAAAAGCAAACAAGCGCTGACAAAACGCAAGCGAGCTGCCCAAATGTGTTGCGTCTTTTATGATTTGCTTCATTGTTTTTGGCTTTTTTTTCGCCACGCGATTACGTAAAATTTCTACAAATTGTTTTTGGTTGCTGATTTGTCAAGATGTCCGAAATAAGTTGGAAACATAAAACGAGCACCCACAGCTGGGACGAAGAGCCCTGAGGCACAGCTTATTTTCAGCTAGTTTTTTAACGCCTAATTTTTATCTATTTTTTCTCTCTCCGCTCTTTCTCTTTCCTTTTTGGCTTAGCCGAAACACGCAACAAATTCGCAATGAACGTGACTGAAGCTCAGCCCCGTTTCGCCGATCGCCGCAGGTCTTGAATATGTTTCAATTTTTATCAGCCCCAGCAACAGCAACAACAACAACAATAACAACAATTTACAGTTAATTTTGCTATGTTGTTTTTTTGTTTGGCTTTGGCTTGGCGCCCATTGTCTGTGTCTGCTGTGTCTGTGTCTGCTAGGGGTCAGGGCGGCGTGGGGCATTAAAGGAGGAGGTAAAACTCGTTTTGCCAATCGGCAAACAGTTCCGTTTTGTGCTGCTTCGAAAGCTGCTCACTGCTCGCTGGTTGCTGTTGCTATTGCCGTCTCTGCTGGTTGCTGTTGTTGTTGTCTTTTAGCATTGTTATTGCGCCTAGAAGTACTTAACATTCGAGGCCCCAAGCGACATTGGCTACCGGTTCAAGACTAGCTATAAAACGGCTGCTCAGTTAGTTGATTTGGTAATTGCAAACCGAATGACAACATAAAAGTTCAGCAAATATTCCCAAAAGAAACGGCTAATTATGATAAACAATGAGTAATTTCCTAAAGTTTTAAATACTTGAATAAAAACTAATATTAACAATCAATTCTTGAAATTTTGAAGAGTTAAAGAAAAAGTTATAACAATAATCTTTATATGAGCATTTATAGAGCTCTGTTTATAAGAAACTTTTAATGTCACATTTCCTTTAAAGATTCCCTTTTACACATTGCATAAGCTCTATCTAACTCCACGTTTTACAGGGTAAACTTAAACTGTATACGAATGTTAAGACTTCAAGATATTCTACACACTTTGCTTTAAAGATTCCCTATAGTCCACATGGCATAAGCTCTGTCCAATTCTACGTTTTACAGGGTATATTCAAGCTGCAAACGTAGCTGGGCAAATTTCAGCGTTGCGGTTCAAAAGTCATGACTTCGGCCAACATGCACCAGTTGTGTTTTCAGCTGTTTTTTCAGCCTTTTTTTGTTTGTGCTCCAGTCAGCCACACCCACGCCCCACGTTTTGGCTGCGATTTGAAAGTGTTTTGCTCGCGATTGTACAACTGAAGCCAGACTAACCCACGCAGCGAGCACGACGTGGAGGTAAAAGCCTCCTGCACTTAAGTTGGTCTGCATTTGGCCAGAATCTAGCCAGACTACTTTTCATTTAAAACAAAAAAACCCCCCCCCCCCCCCCCCCCCCCCCCCCCCCCCCCCCCCCCCCCCCCCCCCCCCCCCCCCCCCCCCCCCCCCCCAAACCAAAAAAAAAAAAAAAAAAAACAAACACCAAAAAAAAATAAAAAAAAAAAAAAAAACAATATTCCTCCCCAATTATTTATTATCCACAATAATTTTCCCCCCCCCCCAAACAAACGAACGGGCAAACACACATACTATAGCTAACATTTTGTCCGACTTGGCTTAACTCGCAGCGACTGCAACTGGGGTGAGTCATGTGCGCTGTGTCTCTGAGATTGGACACGCCTTTTAATGAAAACCGAATAAAACTGCAGAAATTCCGATTTGCATAATTAGAGACTGTCGCAGAGGAGAGGGGGTGGGGGTGAGGGGGCAACTCATGAGTAATGCGTGCGCCGAACGGTGGAGTGTCAAGTTTGTTGCCTAAGTCTTTATCGACTGCGAGTGCCGTTAGCTGCTTATTAGCCAAGTCAACTGTAAATCGATATTGCTGCCAAAAAAAAAGACACAGAAATAAAGAAGAAGAAGACGAAGAAGAAGAAGAAGAGTACAACATTGTAAGTTCTACGATCGGTTGAATGACCTTTCTTCTCTCTTCCTCACTCTCTTCTGCTCATTTTGCGTGCTTTTCTCCCTATCTACCTCCCTCTGTTGTCTTCGATCTGGCAGCGATTATAAATCAATTATGGCTTCACCTTTGCAGTTCGTGAACCTTTGCAATTTCAGATCAAAAACGGTGCGTCATCTATGGAAATGAAGCGCGTTGAGTTTTCCCATCGATCTGGCAGATGATGCCACACAATGATGCTGCAAGCGCAATTCACTTTTCAAGTGAGAAACACAAAAAAAGAACAGCGCAAGCAGCGATATAAATAAACTCAAAAAACACACACACACACACACTCGAAATTGTTTCTCGACGCATTCCGCTTTTGCCTCAAGGTCATCCGCGTCGTTGTCGTTGTTGTTGTTGCTGTTGTTATATAAACGAGTTAAGTTCATTACGGCCAAGAAGTGGCGTATAAGTGTAGCCAAACAGGTCTCGCCTCTTTGCCTTTTAATTATTAAAATTTTTGACTGTGTTGGCGTCATAATTCCCCCCCCTCCTCCTCCTTCTGTTGCTGCCCACACGGTAAACGATCTTCAAGAGAACTTGGAAACGGGTGTCTTATTTTGATTTCTGGTTCTATTGGCCACAATTATTCACAACAACAAAAAGGTGTTGCAGTTAGAAAATATTTTGATGGCTAACAACCGCAAATTAACCAATTAGAAGGCGATGCATCACAACTCGGAAATACGTATACGTATCTTCCATTCAAGTGGCCCAAAATCCCTGGCTGATGATGCAAGTTGCCCGTCCCCCTCTCCCTCTCTCTCTCTCTCTACCTTCTTCCCTTGTTGCCGCTTCTCGACTGTCTATCAATCAAATTTTCTAATTGCTTCTTTAGACGCCAACACACAAAAGCCAGAGAACAACAGCAACAACAGCAGCAGCAACAACAATGGCAACAACACCATCTCAACAATAACAACAACAATCGAAACGCCAAGCCATAATTATGGTTAAGGCCTTTCCGCCAAGTGCTAAAAGTTAGACAAGCTTTTTGTTGTATGTTCCATTGCAGCCAATACAGACTGTATATACGACCCCGATGCGAGAGATGATTAATACTATTCCCAGACAAGCAACACACAACAACATTTCCAATTAGCAACTGATGCCAGTACTTAGGATCATGTGGGCGAGGCCCGCATGTAAATTTCATTCTCTAAGCAGCTTCAGAGGGCGGGCAAGCCGTTCTTTAATGTGCTTTAAGCTCTGCAAGCACACTCTTTACTTTTCTCTCTTTCTCTATCTATTTTATAATTAAGTGAATATTTTGATAGAGTTCTTTTGTAAAACATTGTAGTACACACAATGTATGCTCACATTATTTAAAATATATACTAAGGCACGTAAGCCAAGTAAACGGTCACCCTGTTGTGTCCTTTTGGTCTTTCCTTTTGGTATTTTCTTTTTGCGATATCGATTACATTACAGCGTTGCCACATTGCAATGCATTGCTGTGATTATTCTCAATCTAAGTAAGTTAGCGGCTAACTGCAATATTAATAATTAAGTACTAAATAATGTGTTGCTACAGTACCTTCTTCCTATTGAATATATATAATATAAAATATAAAGCTGTACGCTGTTTGCTAAGTTTATGTAAACTTCGCAATATAAAAAGCTAAAAACATAACCTAATTTCAGTGCAAATAAGTTTGTTTTGCAACTGTTGAGTAAATATTTACTCTTTAAATATGTATGTGTATTTGTATTGAATTGAAGTGACCCACCAGAAACCTTTCTTAAATCTTTTCCCAACCTCAGTGTGCATTGCAACCAACAGAGCAGAGCAATTGTCTTTCGTTCTAGCACCTCAGTTCTAATAGTTATTCCCCCACGAGTTGTCTCTTCTTGGCATTCTGCCACTGTGCGTTTTCCTGTGCGTTTCCCGCTGCTTGCCGCTGACACATTAAAATTGAAAGAAATTAAACATGCCGCACATGCAACAGGCAGCGCAAAGCGGATGTCCGTGACGAGGCTATAGTGGTCATGCCTATATAATATATGGCCTAAGCGCATATAAGTCATGTACAGTGGGCACTTGTGGCATGCCACGCAGCCGCGGAGCTGCGTCATGCGAGCTAATAAGGCCGCCGCTTGCCACATTGTCGCTTGTCGCATCTCCATATTTGTGAGATCAGCAGCAGATGATGATGACGATGACAGGATGATGTAACTGCGAACTTGGCAGCATGCGACAACCAATTTCGGACAAACAGACCGGGGGATCTAACCTTGAGAAACAGGTTCAACGCACATCGCACCGAGATCGGAAACTCTTGGACAGGAAAACGCAAGAAAAAAGCTAAAAACAAAAACGAAAAGCCGCGAGTTGAGTAAAATTCATTACTTGCTTGCGATTTGCGCATATATGTACGAACAAAATTTCTTGATATATTTCGAACGAGTCGCGGCGAACCGGTTCCGTGGACCGCCTCGGACGATTTATGAAGTCATCTTTTGTGGCGTTTTGGCTTAGCTTGCAATTTTACCAAGTGACGGCGACGGCGATGACGATGGCGGCACATCAAAAATCCCATTTCCAGCGCCATATTGAAATGGGTACGCAAAATAAATTAAGTCTATTTCATTCGAAGAAAACAACAGCAACAACAACAGCAGCAGCGAACGAGCGAACTCACCTCAGGAAAGCGAACGTTGTCCCGATTTTTGCGTAATCCAATTAGTTATGTGGCTTTGTTTTATAAGTGTTATACAAGTATAACAGATTTTGTTTTGACAGTGGACAGTGTGTGTGGAAATATTTGTATATATTTAACAATTTATCATTCACATTCATTCACTTTTTGTTATTCGTTTATTTTTGCTTTTGCATTTTTTCTCGCCTTTTCTAGCCAAATTTGCATGAATTTAATTTAGCCAACTTCCTATTTGACGTTTTACATATGTATTGCGGCTTGGAGTGGGGGAAGTGGAGGTTAGCTGGTGGGGAAATACAACGAAAATGCTATAAACAATGCCGCCAGACTGGAAAACCCAAGCGAAGCGAAAGAAAAGACTACAAATAAAGCTGAAAACTCTTGAGCTAAGAGAGCGCGATGAGCGTCTTTAAGAGCTACGCAAAGAGAAGTCGCGACTGATATAGCTTTTGGCAGGAGTTTGGCTATAGCTTAATTGCTCAACTTTGGACGAAAAAAAGGCTAAACACTAAATGACTTAGGCAACGAACTTGCGGTCACACAATTTTCATAATCACAAATCACAATCGCATCCCCCCCAAAAACGAAAACAAAAACATTAATCGTGATGAACCCACGAAATTGTCCGTTAGTTCAGCCGCTCTGGCCAAGGGCAACAACAATCAAAACTGAAGTGAATAACGTGAATAAAAAAGCGAATAAAGTCGTATAAGCGACAACATCTCAACAATTTCTTTTGTAGCAGCGCGTCAAATGCGTTTGCACGTTCGCCCGCCCCGCCAAGTCCAATCCAATTAGAGCCATTTCATGGTACGATATTCATGCTATATAAACATGCTATATAGCTATAGTAGGGGCACTACAAACTTCTAACACGTACATGCTTGTTTCTCATCTGTGATCCCCGACGACGACGACGATCAGTTGGAACAACTTCGAACAGCAAAACGCGCGCGACGTTGCTTGTCTCTGTGTGTGTGTATGCACGAGCGAACTTGGTGTGTGTGTGTGTGTAGGATTGTGTACGTGCGCGTACGTGTTGCGCGCTTTGGATGTGTCTCGCACACCGATCTGGCCAAGACTGACTGCCACAGCGACTTGAGTGCGGCCCAAACCGACAACCGGTCTAAAGTCGACGCGCTCGTCGTCGTCGGAGTCTTTCGGAGTCGACGTCGTCGGAGTTATTGGCGAGACGCTTTTATTGGCGTCGCGCTCTTCAGCTGAGCAAGTATAAGTGAGTGTGTATTATGAGTGTGTGCGTGTGTGTGTGTGTGGCAGATTTTCAGCAACTTGCGGCAACCGAAGTTGGTTCACACCGGTTGCACTTGAGCCCTGCGCCACGCTCGACTGACGCTCTTTTCTCACCTACAGTCGAGAGATTCTTCGTTGCTTCTCCTACTTCCAGCTTCGAGCTGGTCAACTTACCCATTCCCCGCGTGTTCCCCAATCCCTTCTGTCCCAATCCCGTCATGCCTGGCCAACGCCACTAACTAAGCACGCTTCCATTCCGAATCTCTGGCCAAGTTCTACACACAAATCTTAAGTGATGTGTGGGCCGTCAACTGGAATGCCTTGATGACGCCATATACGAGATTGCCAGAGATCGCACAATGTACTGTGGGCTTCTGTCACTATGCTAACTACGTAGCATGTTTGTTTGCCTGGAAATAAATGAATCTCGCAGTTGCATTTACATTTTACCTTCCTTTACTCAGGTAGAAGGAATACAAAGAACCTCTTCGAACTGTTGTTGTCGTTGTTGCTGTTGTAGCCTTGACTGAGGTCTCTCTGTTGTTGACGTTTCTTATTAACTTGCGCATCTCTATTTATGTTTTTAGTTATACCAATATTTATGATTATCATGCGTGTTCTCTTCCGAAGAGACGTGCGGGAATGCACAAGGCGAAGACGTGAGCACATCTCAGGCGACTGACTTCTGAACATGACTGAGGGAGCTGAAGTTCTCGGGACACGTTTCCATAAATACATCTTTAAGTTGATTAAATATTAGCAACAATAAATTAGTATCATAATTGAAATTTGTGCTTCTAAGTTTTTCCATTTACTTAAACAAAAATCACTAAACTTGGTATATTTCATGGTTTTACTATTTTAACTGATATTACGAAATTAACTTGGGTATCTGGGAATCTTTTCCATAAACAATATCATTAGGTCTCGTCTAGAATTCTGTGTAGTATACATGAGTAGGAAATTTGCAATATTATCGACTTTGTTATATCTTCTACTACTACTGCTAGAGTTTAATGATCTGCCCGAAGTTTACAGAACTTTTTGTGCTGTCAAAGTCGATTTCATAATATTAACTTAATGATAAAATATTAATTATTATTTTTATTATTATTAAGTTTTCTAAATGAGTTTTTATAATATCATCTTAATTTTTCAAACATGCCAAAATATTAGTGGCATATACATACATGGTTACTATAGACCTCAATGTAATTTGTATTCCTAAGATGTTCCCATTTTTCAAATGTCAAAATCATTAATCTTGCTTATATTTCTAACAGTTTGGCAAATTGTTACGCACTGTAAATCGCTCAACCCGCAACATGTCTGGCAGTTAAATATTCTCGCAACAGATTCAGTGATTCAGAGATTGTATCTTAAGTGAATTACATCACAGAGAACTGCCAAAAGTGTCTAGAGATTTGCATAGATATTAAGAGATTCAACAACCCACGCTGAGTACATTTTTGGCAACTCAGACACAGAGCGAGAGAAAGAGATGGGTAGATAGACCTAGAGGAGGCCCACGCAGTGTGTGTCAAGTCAATGGACAAGTTCATAAGACAAAGCTGACAAGTTCATAAATCTACAAGTCGATGGCCTTAGCAACAACAACAACAACAAGCAGAGCAAAGGAATACTGAAAACAACCCCAAGGCACCACGGACGACGTGGGTGGAAGGTACTATATATCCTTTTGAGGAACTACTAGCCAAGGTAGCTAAGGGTAACTGAACTCTCCGACATATTTATTTACTTGTCGGCATTGAGTTTTAATTCAAATATAGCCACAATCCAACTGCAAGCTGAGTTGTGCTTGCCGTTGAGACAATTCAAATTTGTTTAAAAATTTATTGTTTGTAAATGGTTTGTTAGATTTGAATTGAAATTACCGTACAACGAACCAGTTTTCTTCAAATACCAATACAAATTCCCATACCGAGGGGAACAACATGACCGAGATTTTGTCGCGTGAAAAGGAACTTTTCAAAATGAATCAGGAGCTTAATCAAATGAGTTTGAGTCCCACCCACCGTGATGGTAATCGATTGGGCCAAGGCGTGACACAATCACGCTACAGCACGTATCTCAAGCAGAAGGGACCCAGTACGTTGTTGAGGAAGAAGCACGCAGTCGATATGACATCGGTCAAGGCGTGCATGGCGCGCGGTGGTTTAAGATCGCGTGGTATCTGCAAGTCCCCCCAAGAGTCCACCCACATCGCCATTCTGTCAGTCGCTGGCATCACCTCGTCTTGGCAAGGGCGGGATAACGCTGCTGTCGCAATCGGCCAAAGGTACCAAGCCGTTGGCAACGGATCGGCGGCACTGGGACGGCGATGCCGACTTAAAGCCGGTCAACAAGCAGCAGGGCAAGCAGCCGCCTGGACGCATCGACAACGGCTGTCATCATAGAGTCTCCCACAAGACAGCCACCTATGTGAAGTATCACAATCCGAATTTCAAGCAGAGTCCCTCATTGGATATGTTGCTGCAGCAGGAAGCCGACAATGAGGCGACTCTGCATAAGCACCATCAGCAACAACAGCAAACACAGCAGCAGCAGCAACCACAGCAGCACCACCAACATGTAGGCGATGTGGAGCCGATGCGACCAAGTACCACCGTGATAAACGGACAGTCCAAGAAGCAGTTGACCCAGGAAAACTTCATAAGGTATTCAATGAGATCAATAAAATATGCATCGAACTTTATCACATTTTTTCTCTATATTCCACAGATTCCTGAAAGCTAAAGTAGCCATATTGGAGGAGGATCACGCGCAGATCACCCAAGACATGGCAGCGCAGCGTGAAAGACTGGAAGCGTCCATGAATGCACTGCGCAAGACAGAAGCCCAGCGAGATCAGGCGGTCAGCTCGAACAGTAGACTTTCGGAGCAGCTGGAGAGACTCGAACAGCAGGCTGAGGATGCGAATCATCGGCAAAAGGATTACCAGCAGGAGCATGCGAGTCAACAGCGCGAGCTGGATCAACTCAAGCGTGAAGTGAAGCTGATTAAGCAGATGAACATTAATTTGGAGAGTCGCTTGGCGCACGCCAATGATGAGGCCGAGGCAAATCGTAGGAAGTGGGAACAGCACAATGTCGATCAACGGGATGAACAGGATAGCATTCGCAAGGAGATCAAGGTGCGAGGCAGTCGCATCAAGGCATTGAAGAAGCAGCGGGCTGATCTACTCAATGCCTACAAGAAGCAACTCTTTATGATCGACAATCTGAAACGACAGAATTGTTGTGTGGAGCAGGCAGTGGCCATTGGCTTCGCCGAGAAGGAGTTCAATAAGGTGCTAGAGTGGGGCAGCAGTATCTAGGAACCGCAATATCCAGAAGTCATTTTTATTTGTATTTTTTTTTTTTTTGAATATGTGAATGTACAAATTAAATTCTTATCCCGCCACTCAGCCAACTCCCTCAAGCAATTTCATTTTCAATTACAACCTAAGTAATTCAATAAGGCACAGGACGAGGGTTGCTCCCTGTCCTGTGCACTGTGAGTGTGGTATAAAAGCGGCTGTTGCTGCCACCAGAAGTCACAGAACACTTCCACACTTCGAACGCACAACATCAGCGACTTCCCTTCACAAGCACACACTGTCCACGAGTAATAAAGACTGCAGCATGGCCGCTCTAAGATGCACAATCACTCTACTCCTGGTCACCATCATTGTGGCTGCCATTCTGTTGCGCAGCAGCGAGGCAGCCTACAGGAAGCCGCCCTTCAATGGCAGCATCTTTGGCAAGCGCAATGGCCTGGGTAAGTGAGAATCCTGTCCAGCATTAGCTACTAGATGACTCTCTCCATCTCGTTCTCTCTCTATCTCTCCTTACTTAGACTATGACAACGCCAAGGCAATGGGCGCCGTTTGTGAGGTAGCCGTAGAGGCGTGTCAAGGCTGGTTTCCACAGAACGACAGCAAATAGGAGCACGCCCTGAGAATGCACATTTTGGGACTGATCTTAAGCATACGCAAAGTCATGAAGCACTCTAACACTTACCCATCTACCCATCCTAGTTCTGGTTGCTGCAACTGCCCAAGCACAACCAGCGCGTTCAACTGAACTGAAAGACGTTACTAAGATATCGAAAAAGCATGTATAAAATGTATTAGTTAAGTCGTCCATACACATACATATACATATATATATATATACTTAAAACCCTACATAATACATACTCAATAAACTAAAGAGCAATGCACTTTATCCTGATTTTTCATACTAATAGGTAAAAATACCCTGCATCACGCGCTTTCTTGAGATACATTCATCGGTTTACAATTAGTTAGGGAATACAGTTTAAATATGGTGCAAAGCAAGCACTACGCCAATACAATTTCCGTATTTCATATCTTACTAACTACAATAAAATAAAATATATCTGTAGTTTAGCCGGAGTCAACGGCGTCGACGCTGCCGCAACTCGTTTATATGCTTCCGCAGGTATGTCATATAATCCACCATGGACGAGGTAAGTGCCTGTCAGTAATAGAACATAAATACATTCATTAATAATACAACATCATCATTTATTATCCCTCTTATTTTACTCACTGCATCCAGCACATAGCGTGGTATATAGCCTTTCAGATCCAAACACAGCACCCACTCCAGTATACAGCTATCCGACTTGCCAATGATCTCTCGAAATGCAAATCCCGATACAATATTTTCACCTCTGTAAACGTTAAAGTAACGTGAGATTATGTGGGTTATATTGGTAAATACTCTTGCTCACCTTGTGTATTTCGTTGTGACTGGAACCGCAGGATATGCCACACTGATTGCCGAGCTTAGCCATACTTTGTTCTTGGTTTTACCCACCATCGTGTCGGGCAGTGTTAGTGTATCTTTCACAGTGATCTGTGCCTGATCCACATCTTCTTTCGCATCCACGAATTCATCATCCAGCGGCGGTGGTTCAACACTAAAATTCAAGGCAGCACCTAAACTCTTGGCGCCAAGACTTTTGCTCAACGTATCGTAGGGAGTTGTTGGCGCCGTCGCCGCTCCTGGTGCGCTCGTTTCCACTTGCTGCTGTAACGAGCCACGACCGAAGAGCTTCGTACGATAGCTGCCAACACTACCGGTTTGTGGTGTCTCCGATTCATTGTCCGACAACGTTGTGACGCTGCCCCCGCACGAACGATTAAGTGAGTTGTCATCCTCATCGTCGGAGCTCAGCTTGGCCGCCTCGTCGTCGTCGCAGATTTTTCCATTATTAAACAAACGACACGAACGCAAATTGACAAAGTCGCGACTTTTCACCATGCCGCCACCGCCGCCGATCGACACTTGATAAGTAATATCCGTATAGGAGTTGATTTTCTGTAACATAAATTACAGGTATTATATAAGTAATCTTTTATATATGTTATCCCTTGACTTACGCGAACTATCTTTGACTCTAAGAGCGCCGGGTTCCACTTGGGCACATCCTCGATGCGATAGAAAAGTTCCTCCATGAGTGCCTTAGCCGGATACTTCAGTCTCGCCGTCAGTTTGTATATTTTTCCAATCTTATCACGCTGTGTGCTGTGAATGGTGTCACCCTTGGGCGTGACCTTCTCCAGCTTCCAATCGGTACACTCAATTAGCTCATATACCTTGCACAGGCAATCCAAGCCCATTTGATTGTACTCCGCGTCCTGCAAAGGAGAAAACAAAGTAGAGAATCAGTCTATACACTCAAGTTTGACATTTTGAACTACCATCAACATTATAGTAGTCTGCTTGATACCTGGACATCATCTTTTATAGATGTTTCAATTGTACAATTGTTTTATTCAAGAGTTCTCATTAATATGCGCATTCATTTACCTGTTCATCTTCTTCGTCCGAGTGATGCTCTGTGTCCAAGGGCGAGTAGAAATCTGTGACGCTTTGGGAATTACGTTCGGGTTGGTTCAAGATCGTTGGATGTGCCAATCGATCGTTTGTTGTGCGATCATTTGGGTTGGCAGCTGCGAAATCGAAAGACAAAATATGTAAATAAATAAATATATAGATTAAAGGGCAATTCGAGTCTTACAAGTAAAATAACGTCGCGCATGTTGCTCCTGTGGTATGACCCGACAGTCCAGGAACCAAGCCTCGCCCCAGGCCAGAATGAATGAAGTTATAATGAGTATAACTTCGAATACTTGCTGTTTGGAGTGCACCCACTACGGAAAATGAGTTTATTATAGTGTCTTTAACGGCCGATCTGCGATTTGTCTTAACTTACATCGTAGAAAAAAACTTTGGAGATGAGAAATACACATGACGCGCTAGTAGACAGCTGAAATAAGAAATGAGTCGTTGGATAAGACAGGTATACAGTGAATAATCAATCACTACAATCACTGCAATCACTTACCGCTATAATAGACCAATGATTAATATATAGCATGGCATAGAAGAAAATTAAAACTACGAAACGGCAGAGAGCGGTGGCAACCACATCGAAAAGAGATGTGTAAATTGTATATTGTATAACTTGTTTCTGGAACGCCTGGAATATATTGTCGCCCCCGATCTGCAAAGAATGTAGAGTATAAGCAGGCTGTCTTTATAGCGAGAGGCAGAAATATACATACCACAATGCAAATTAACCAGAGCAGCGAAACAAACACCAGGTCGAATGTGACAAAGAGGCAAAAGAAGCGACGCACCACCGACATTCGTCCATCCTGCATATACCCGCCTAGGAATTCCTCAGTGAACAAATTGATGGAATGCGGTCGCGCTGTGTGAATTGACATTGATAATTATATTAATTACACATAAGGGTGTCTTTAATAAAGCACTTGAACTTGAAGAGAGAGTGAGAGTGAGGGCGGGAGAGAGGCAGATTCTGGACGAAAGAGAGTGCGAGGGAGTTAACTTACACATATCGTAGGGCATGTGGTATGCGTTGCCATGCCGAGCATTAGTTATAAGGAGCTGGGCGGCGCTGCGTACGTCATCTGAATCATTCTGGGACATGGTTGATTTCGACTTTAACTAGCTTAAGCAGTTAGCTCATTTTATCTATACTGCAAATCACCTAAAAGTATAAAACAATTAACAATTGTTTATTAATGTCAACAATATTGGTTATCAGTAAACAAAGCCAATTCCATAAAAACAACTGTCGTCGATAAGATCGCCAAAAAGCAAAACCAATGAATGACTAATCGCAATGCGTGTGCGTGTGCAGTGTTTCCTCGCAAGTTCTCTATGTTTGTTTCTGATAAGGCATCATAATCTTATTCACCCAAATTCATACATAAATTAATATAGTAGCATTACTTTTTATTGCATTATCACCTCGACTTGACCCAATTAAATGTCACACTTCACATACTTCAGGATCTAACGTCGCGTTATAGTTTGCTGATAAGCAATTTTTATTAATATTTGTATTCATCGCTCTTCATTACCCTTTGTTTTGTTTTTCTTGATCAAACATATTCAGTCGGTGAATTTCACACCCGCAAACACAATCAAAACAAAGCGCAGTGTTTACACACACATATTTACCTTGGTAAATCAATCCACTTTTATTTATTGTTAAATTAAATTATATTAGTAATATAATAACTATTCTTATTATTGCAATTGCCAATTAGTTGCTGCAACGGGATTAGACGGAAGCAAAACTTTGCTGAAAGTGCATAAACAGCTGATCAATGTGACCGTGCATTGAATAATGTAGAAATACCAAAAAGAAATACTGCACTACACATTAATACTATTTTCAAATAATGAAAACGTTTATTTTGCTACTTTTTCAATTAATTGCTTAAATGTATTGAAATTATTTTGATATCATCGTATGGTTTGTCTGTTTTGGGATTTGCTTTCGAGTTACAGATATTTAAGACAACCTCCATGCCTCGAAATACACGGCCAAATACGGTGTGCTTGTTGTCCAGCCATGGCTAAAATTAAATGTCTTTAATAAAACCAAGAAGAAAATATAATAAATCACCTCTTACCGTAGGTAAAACAGTTATAAAAAACTGACTTCCATTCGTATTTGGACCTGCATTCGCCATGCTTACAGTATAAGGTCGATCATGCTTTAGACTTGGTACAAATTCATCTTTAAAGTCGCTTCCCCATATGGACTTTCCACCCGTACCGGTGCCAGTTGGGTCACCCGTCTGCACCATAAATCCCTTGATGACGCGATGGAAAATATGTCCATTGTAGTAACTATATAATAAATAAATGTTGTATATGACTGTATATTCAATACGTTAAAAGTTCTTGTAACAATTTACCCATTCTTTGCATGCACGCAAAAGTTCTCCACAGTCTTCGGCACTTCCTTGAAAAATAGTTTTATATGGATATCGCCCTTGGTAGTGTGAAGGACAACATTCTCGTAGATACGTTGGATAACTAAAAATGAGTGAATAATTTATGATAGTTACAGAAGATAGAAATTAAAAAATGATAAATAAAATAACCTTCATCTTTTAAATGTTAGCGTGTAAAAGAAAATACACAGGGTTAGTAACAAATAACGGTTAGCAACAGGAGCTGCGAGTAAATACCTTGAGACTCAGGCACGGCAATAATATCTTCTTTCGATGGCTTTTCATTGAAAATGTCACGATCAACGTCTTGTAGATCCGATGGCAGACGCCTGCTATATAGGTAAAAGCGGTTCTTTCTGTAAATAGAAAAGTTATATATTTATATGATCGCTTTAATATATTGTATGATTAACTTACTTGTAGGCTGTGCAAAATGCCGTGGGATCATTAAGTAGATTTTGCAACGCAGGATTCTCGCTGGCCTCCTGCTCCAACGTTATAGCGGCCTTTTGTCGCTTGATTCTGCCTTGGAAGAGTGCCACTTGCAATGGACGAATATTATCAGTTTTACCCAGAATCGTAACACAACGATTAGTGACCACATTGATCACTTTGATGCCCAACATTGTGGGATACAGTAGAAAGTTTCCTGTGCTGTCGAATAGAATGTTTAGCGTAGCATTTTGCACAGTCTTCTCCAGGTCTCGTTCAGCTGCCATTCTACAATAATAGTTATTAAGTAATTGATCCTCATAATTATTCATTTATGATATTACCTTCTACCGAATTCCATATTTGGCAGTGCATGTGGCGTCTGCTGCATTTGCGTGTATGTGGTGAGTGCTTCATCAAAGACTCGCAGCATTTTTCCTGTATTAAATTGAAATACGCGCACTTTTCTATCTATTGAAATCGCCGCAAATTTTTTTCCATCCGGAGTCGCTGCCAGACCGGTTACTAATGTTTTATTCTTAGCAAACTCAAATAGGCCTGGTGATAAATAAGAATATAGCAATATCAAAATTAATATAGGATAATAAAGATTAGAAATGCTATTTACTTGTGTCCAGTTTCGATTCAAAGTTGACTAAGCGTTGCGGAAACTTATAATCGTATTTCGAATTTTGCCAGTACTCCAATATCCCATTACGATCCACCGAAATAACCGTTTCCATTGCTTGATTAAAGCACATAGCCACAACTGGCGCTAAGTGCAGTTTATCCAACGTGTAAAGGACTTCACCACCGCTTTGTCCATCATAAATGTGTATGCTGTTGCTCTCCGA
The DNA here is from genome assembly GCA_018903425.1 of Zaprionus nigranus. Lineage (NCBI taxonomy): Eukaryota > Metazoa > Arthropoda > Insecta > Diptera > Drosophilidae > Zaprionus > Zaprionus nigranus. The sequence continues at coordinate 2,705,932 of JAEIGD010000011.1, read as the reverse complement.
GTCAGTTCTAAGGATGATGAACGAGATAAGCAATATAATACAATGTCAAAAGGATTAGCTAAATGACTTACATGGCCAGTCCCTGCATAGCATCTGCTGGCGAGTTAATCCATTCGCTACAGAGAGGCGTGTAGCCTAAACGTATTATATTGATCATATCAAAGTTGACCACATCGAATACTTTCGCCGTTTGATCGGCTGCCGCCGAGCAGAGCAAGGTGCCGCTGCTGTTTGTTGAGAGCGATTTGACGGGCACCAAGTGACTCCGAAAATGCTTAACGAAGTCAATGCCCAGATCCATTTTTTTCCAGAACTTGATGTGGCCATCTAAGCTGGCGGTCACCACGAACTCCGTTTTCGTACTCACCAAATGTGTGATGACGTCGCGGTGCATGTAACTACGTTCATAGCTCTCGGCATTTGGTAGATTCTCCAAATAGATTTGTTCATAGGGCAGAACTGAGTGTAAATGTGAAATTGATTATTGGTTTTTGTGAGTAAATTTCATTCTATTTAATTTATGTACCTTTCTTTTTCTTAGCCGGCACTGCCGCGCTTTGCTCCGAGGGAAGCGGACCAATCCAGCCGTCATTTTCACCCTCCTCCTCTGCATCCACGCGCTGTGCTTCTGTAGCCACTTCAGGTTCTGTTACATCACTCGGCGCAGAGCGTTTCAAGTCCACTTTATCATTTTCTTCACTCATTTTCCGCAAATAATATTTTTATAAACAAACCCAAAACAAAGCGTGCAAAACTATCACAGTCGAAATTCGATAAATGCACTATTGCAATATATCGATTGCGAAACTTGAAGAACAGCTGTCCGTCTTCGCTGCGAATGACAATTTGCGCAATTTGTCGCAATTCACACAAATTGAAAACATAACAAGCCACAGATTTAAACAACCTCAAAAAATCTGTATATATACAGAATTGTAAATAAAGTATGCAAAAGACCAGCGAAGAAGATAAGTCGCAAAGCAGCCAGATTGCGTCCAAGCCACGAAAGGATGCAGACGATGCTGGTGGCGGCGGCAGCAGTGGCACCAGTGGCGGTAGCGCCAATCGCATCATTGTTAATGCAGCGCTCGGAGAGACAGAGACACGCATACGAATCAATAAATGGCGCGTACGCGAAGGACAAAATGTTTCTGTGGCACAAATTCTGTTCTTATACCAGCAACTAGGCGATGATGGAAAGCCTGTAAAGCAGAACGACTTCTTGGTACAAAAATATAAGTCAAATCGAGCTGGTGTGGTTAAAAAGCGGCTCCGCAAGGAAGGTGAAATTGTGATAAAAGGGTGAGTTTTTCTTCCTCTTCTTTGGTTTTGTGTAGGAGGTTGGCGGGCGGGTGGTGGGTGGAATGCAATTATGCATACCAAAGCGAGCGTATACATAAAATGTAAGCTTTTGTTTTCTTATTATGCTCTCTCTATCTCTCTCTCTCCCCCTTCACTACTCTTCTCATGCACAGAGATGCGCTTTTGGAACTATCCGAATGCATACACACCACTGTCATCAAGGACATGTGCGCAGATTGCGGCGCAGATTTGCGCCAGAACGATAATGTAAGTGTAATGAATAAATGATGTCGTAAAGTTGAGTACTATATTGTATTAAATATCTTATTGTTCAATAGGGTCAAACATCTGAGGCCTCGGTTCCCATGGTGCACACAATGCCTGACCTAAAGGTTACTCAGAAATTGGCTCAAAAGTTGGGTCACGATGACACTCGCCGCCTGCTCGCCGATCGCAAACTGGTGCTGTTGGTGGATCTCGATCAGACCGTTATACATACAACCAATGATTCGGTTCCCGATAATATCAAAGGCATCTATCATTTTCAACTGTACGGCCCACAATCACCCTGGTATCATACGCGTCTGCGTCCAGGAACCGCCAAGTTCTTGGAGAATATGTCACAGCTCTACGAGCTGCATATTTGCACGTTTGGGGCTCGCAATTATGCACATATGATTGCCCAACTGCTCGATCCGGATGGCAAGTTCTTTTCCCACAGAATTCTATCGCGCGATGAATGCTTCAATGCCACCAGCAAGACGGACAACCTAAAGTGAGTTTCCTTTATCGAGATAATGTATTAAGCAATTATAAGTAACTACTATATCTTGTAGGGCTCTTTTCCCCAACGGTGATTCAATGGTTTGCATTATCGACGATCGTGAGGATGTCTGGAATATGGCATCAAATTTGATACAAGTGAAACCTTATCACTTTTTTCAACACACTGGCGACATCAATGCACCGCCAGGCTTGTCCAAGCATGAACTAGACGGCGAGGGTGTAGATTTTAAAGGTAGGCACCGCATTAGGAGCTTTCAAGGCATTCCAATTGAATTTTATTCTTGTTTGACCTGCAGAAATTGACAAAATTACCGAAAAGAAACCAATGGACGGTGCGGATAAGGAATCAGAGAAACCTGAGGAAACGGATGCTGACAAGGGCGACAATACAGTTTCAAGCACAAGTAAGGATGAAGAGTCTGTAGATGTATTTGAACTGGAAACAAGCGAAACAAAGGAGGTGGATACTCCTAAGAGCGCCAGTACCTCAGAAATTGAAGAGTCCTGTGTAAATAGCGTTGATAAATTGAATGGAAAAACTGCTGGCGAGGAGGTGGATGATAACTCATCTGGTTTACCAGAGCAAGATGAGGGGGTGCATAGCCCGAAGCAAGCAAGCGACACCGATGACATTAATGTCACCGATGATCTCCCTGCGGATAATGTACAAGTTAGTAACATCAAAACAGAAAAATCTCCGCCTAAGAAAGAGGATGATGAAAGCATTGCATCGTCAACTAGCGGCGATGATAGACGCGGCCCTGAGGCCGCCGAGGACGACAGTGCGCAGGGTAGCGACGATGTGGCCACAACATCGCAGAGTTCAAGTCCAAACGTCAAAATAACTAACGACGGGCAGAAACAAATTGAAATCGAGGATCCTGATGATTATCTTCTGTATCTGGAGGTCATTCTGCGCAACATACACAAACGTTTCTATGCTATTTACGATGAGACTACAGAAATACCTGATCTCAAGATTATTGTTCCGAAAATCCGCTGCGAAGTGCTGCGTGGACAAAATCTAGTCTTTTCCGGCTTGGTGCCGACACAAATGAAATTGGAACAGTCGCGGGCGTATTTTATTGCCAAGAGTTTGGGTGCCGAAGTGCAGTCGAACATCAGTAAGGACATAACACACCTGGTGGCTGTCAATGCCGGCACTTATAAAGTAAACGCGGCAAAGAAGGAGCCCAACATCAGGGTAGTCAATGCCAACTGGCTATGGGCATGCGCCGAGCGCTGGGAACACGTTGAAGAGCGTCTATTTCCATTGGATCGTAAGGTGCGCAACAAGGGCAGACAGCCGCCTGCCCATTGCCACAGTCCCGAGCATGTGGTCAACTACAATGAGAGATCAGAGATTTCGCCATCGAGCAGTATGCAGCAGGAGCAGGGTGGAAACTTCCGTGAAACGCTAAATCCGTTGCTGGTGTTCACCAACGCTGACATTGCCGACATGAACAAGGACTACGAGACGTTCTTCGAATCCGATTCATCGAGCGATGAGGGACCCGTCAACTTTGGTAAGCCAAATAAAACGCAACCTCCTTCGATTTGTATTTAATTTTAGTGTATTTGTTAATTTTAGAAAATCCTCCCATGGATAAGAAGTTACTGAAGCGCAAGCGAGAAGATGAAAGCTCGAATCGGGCACACGATTTCTTTACCCGCACTGGAGATATTATTATAGGATCACCCACTAAAGATGTTGCAGATTTCGATAAGAGTTCCAATGAGGGTGATGAGAATGAGGACGAGGAAAATGAAGAAGATGACGATGAGATGCCAAGTGCCAAGTTCCGAAGAGGTAAACCAAGCTAAGACAATTGCAAACAATCTACTCTAACTTACTATTTACATCTCCTGCAGGCGAAGAACTTCCTTCTGATTTGGAAATGGGATCCGATTCGAACAGCGGGGACAATCAGGAGGACGATGGTGACGATGGCGAATGGAATATGATGGGCGCCGCATTGGAAAGGGAATTTCTTGGTCTAGAAGATTAATTCCTTTGAGTTCGATTTGGACATAGGAAGTTAGAAATTGTTGTTGGCATTAACAACAATGTTTAACACACTTAACACATTTTAAATGTAACTATTCTTCAGAGAGAAAATTACAACGTAATTAAATCAATTATCGGAAGGTTTAACTTAGTGGAAACCAACCAAATCAAGCGAAGCAATAACCAGAAAATTACATACAATATAGTGAGAGTTTATTGAAACACATGTGTAACTACGAGATTATATATAAGATGCCCACACACACACACACACACACCTGTATGTATTAGTAGTTAATATGTATCTACTTTTAAACTACACACACACACACATTCGTAAGCTACGCGATTGCGTATGAAATATTCTATTTCATACCCATAAACACACACACACACGCATTGCACTTTTGTATGTTAATAGCGTCGATTTGGCATTCATATAAATTGTGAAATAAAAAAATATCATATATCTCACTGTAAGTAATCGCGAACGAAAATGTAAATGTTGTTTTAAAAATAAATTCCGTTAAAACGGACTAGTAACTAGTGTCTACTTTAATATTTATCCATAATCAATGTACACACCCCTAGTTGTTTATTGTTGTGTGTGTTTTTAATACAAGACAGCTTCAACAAATTATGTACATACATAATAAGAAACAAGTAAACAAGTAATTACCATCATACATTTCTCACTAAGTAAATAAATGTACATATCTTCACCAAGCCTTGGGTCTCTGCTATGTCTTGCTCATGGTACGCTGCTCCTTGAAGCGGCTAATGCGCTTCTTTGGCGCATGTGAGTCAATGTATTTGCCCGCGGGTAGTGGCTCTGGCACAGTGGGTTCCTTTTCCACCAGGTCCTGCATGACCTTTTGATAGGCGCTCATGTCGCGTAAATCATCATCGATGGTACGTGGCTTTTTCTTCTTGTTTCTGTTCTTCTTATTGGGGGCTTGGTTTGCATCCCTCTTTAAATCCTCAATTGGAGCACGAGGCTCCAATTCCACAGCCGATTTGTTGCGCAAAATCGACTCAGTCTTACTGCTGGTTACCGGTTCTTCAACTTTTGAAGAAATCTTGGAAAACTGAAAATTTATACATATATATAAACTGATAAGATCACGAGTTATGATTTGCTTTCTTACCTCAGCTCGTGGATCATTGTATGCCGCTTCTCGGGCCTCTTCCTTAAGTATAGGTACGCGCAGTTCTTCCTCGCCCTCAAAACTGTTCACATAAATAGGAAAATCTTGTTTGGCCTGCTTCTTTGCAAGATCTTTTTTGTACAGTTCGTAAAAGTGCGCGGGGCATCCGGGAACACCGTCTTCAAGTTCCACTGGCTCTGCCACTGCATCGGAATGTTGAAAACTTATGTGAAGTGTATGTATTCGTCCCGTAGAAGCCTCAAGTATTTGATTGACCAAATCAAAGTCCTGTACACTTTGATGTTCCTTAACAAACTCCAGATTTTGTTCCACTTTCTGCATAATTTGTTGACTTGTCGGGGGCTTCACATCAACATTCTTTGGAGCTTGCTGCAACGAAGTGTCCAACGAAATGACATCACGCTGTGACGTCTGCTCTGGCTTCGTTTCTGTTCCTGCTGTTTTGCGTTTGATAACATTTCTGCAACAGTTTCGTTGCGTCTGAATAACAATTCCTCATCGGTTTTGGCAAAAGATATACGCCGTTTCTTATTGTTAACAGTATCTGGTAAAGACTCTACTTCATCCGATTCCTCTGGCTCGATGCTTTCATCTTTCTCAAATATCATTTCCTGTAGATCATCTTCCAGGGAGACAACCACATTCATCAGGTGAGTCAGCTCATCACTTATGAAATGTTCTTTTTGAATTTTACGCATTTTAGCTTTTATTATTTGTATCTGAGATTTCAGAAACTCCTCCTGCTCCTCTTCTGGCAACTGTACAAGCTGCTCTCTTATAATTTTCACTTCCTCTGGCTGATCGGAGTCATCATCATCTGAAATATCGTTCTCTTCAATAGAGTTCACAGTCCTAGCAGTTCTGCGTTTAGTTTGCGAGACTTCTGTGTGTCCCTTCTTCATTAGATTTTGTACCATTTCATTGGTGTTTTGAAGGTTGCCCTCCGCCTCCGGATCTATTTCTTCCGCATCGTTCTTCTCCTCAGCTTCCAATTTGTCAAGTAAGTCAATTACTTCATTATCCGTTAGAGCATCTTTATCACAGTCTTTGGTTCCAAAAGCAGCAGTTCCCGCAAGATCGTTAAGAGCTTGTTCATTGAAATTCTCTGGGTCCAAGCCAAGCTCCTCAATCATTTCGCTCTCTTCAAGTTTTTTGAACAGATCCTCGTCTTTCAAGTGCTCTTCGCGTTGCACGCGTTCCTCTTGTTTCTCTTTACGCACCTTCTCTTTGTGTTCCATAAGCCATTTCTTGTGGGCTTCCTCATCGTAATCCTCTATTATTTCAATCTCACCTGCATTTGGCACAGCACCCTCCAAAACTGGCTTCTCTAGATTGTTCCTGTAATATATTCACAACTTATAAGCTGTTCAGGCAACAACAAATGAATTTACTCACTGCCAAAGATCTGCCTCGACCTCAAGCTGCTTAAGGTGCTCTTCTGCAAGGCGCAGTCGGTGCTGGCATATCTCCTTGGCCTTATGAGCCGAGCAGGCCGAAAAATATCCTTGATAGTGGCCTACAAGCAGTTCGTTTGTATGTATCAATTCGCCCGGCATTAAAGCCTTATTTCCAATCGGTACCATAACCTCGACAGTCAAATGTTTGGAGAACAAATCTAAGTTGCTGATTGCGGTCTCGTTGTCTGCCTTGTATGCTTGCCAACGCTCCGTTTCATCGACATTCTTGTCGAGTGCCTAAAATATCAAATTAATTGTATATAATTTTCGCAATTTTCAAATTGTTTGCGTTACCTGTCTAAGCACTTCGTCGCGCCGCTCCATTGTTGATTATGTATCGAACATTATGGTTATCGATAATTTATTAATATTCTTGTGATGTGACCAAGTAATATTAAGAGTATTTTACCAAAAAATTGTAGCATGAATTAGTTGCTGGTAAATATTTAAAACAAAAAGTTAATAAGTTTGTATTTGAACTAGAAATAAAATGAAATAAAACAAAAAATTTTATACTAAACACAATTATGTATGTTTGGCTTAGTTTTCAGCTTATGGAGTCTGCTCCGTCTGCCTGTTACATACAATTACCGAAGTTAGTATACCCCTTTTTTAACATTATGGGCAAAGGGTATAATAATATGATATATTGTTGGAGCTTTTAATCGTTTATAGGTTACAAGTGTGTTCAAGAGGAAAGAAAACAAAACATGAACAACAGGTCCGAGATAAGATAAACCCCACCATTATGCTAATTGTTCCTTTATCTGATACTAGATCAAAGAAATAACTATAGGCAATTAGCAGTAATCAATAAATACACAGTTGGTACAATTGCAATCTGATTGTTTTGCACTTTATTCAATATTATTGTATTCAGCATACAAGCTCACTCATTAAAAATTAAAAAACACATACCACACGTGCAGAGTTTTGCATAGCTCAACAGATCTACAAGAGGCATGAAACGTTTTGAACGTTACACGGAGCCAATAATTACCGTATGCATACATACATACATGTATGTAAATCATACATATACTATTATATTATATATAAACTGATTTAAACTATGTTCACACGAGAGTTTCATTTCGTTTGTTGATTTTCCTGTGCTTGTGTACATTGGCATTATTGTTGTTGGTGGTGGTGGTGGTGTGTTAGTATGGGAGAACAGTTAATTACATACATACAAAATATACATAAGTAAAGCTTTCATTTCGCGTACTTCGTCGTTGTTCCGAGATTGGCTCTGGATTTATATATTTATTTACGTTGTGCATTCTTAGAAACTGCACCACCAGCCACGTTACTATTACCCAATGTGGGGAAGTTCTCGGTGAGCTCATGCATCTTCTGATGGCTATCAAAGTCGGCGGCCAAAACGATTTGCTTGCAGCTGCACACTTCCAGGCTGGGCAGGGATTTGATCTGGGCGGGCGTTAGCGAGTTCACGTTTTGCTTGTGCACCAAGTAAAGTTCCTATAAGGAAAAATGAGTATATTAAGACTTTAAAACCACAAGTAACTCTTAATTTATAACCTGTTGTTTTCCTATATCGGGCAGCATGACTAAAAGTTCTGGAAATAGATCATAAAACTTGTCCGTCATGGCAGACTGACAGTGCTCGTAGTAGGCTCGACCTGTGCAAGATCCATCGCGAAACTTGGCCGAAAGCAAGCGAAATTCGTTAAAGGCCTCGGGTGTTTTAAGTATCTCTCGCAGCTGATCCACCAAGTTCTATAAATGTCACAAGTAAATAAGGAATCGAATTCAACTTTAGTACAACTGATTTACTAACCTGGTTTCTGTTCGCTGTATCTGGTGGATCACAGTAACTTGGAGGGAGACGGAACAATGCTATAGCTGTCGCCCAGTGAACTAGTGAATGTCAGATTATTGGCCAGCTTTGCCACCGAGTTTACTGTGACATTGGACATAAAACCTGGCGGTGGCTTTATTGGAATTGCTCCATTGCTGATGGTGAGACCTGGTGGGGCACGTGACGTAGTGGACACATTGCCATTGCCATTGCCATTAGAGTTGGAGTTGTTAACATCTATTGGCAGTTGTTTCTCATTATTGTTGTTGTTGTTATTGTTGTTGTTGATATTATTGTTGCTGTTATTGTTACTGTTGTTGTTGTTATTGTTTTTTTTCCTTTTGCTTGTTTGCTTTGTTTGGTTTTTCTTGTTTCTCTTGATTTTCTTGATTGTTTTTCTTATCCTTTGCTTTTTTGTCCTTTTTGTTTGCTTGTTGTTGCTGCTGTTGTTGTTGTTGTTGTGCTCTGCTGTTGATTTTGGTTAGCATTGTTTCGATTGTTGTTGTTATTATTCAAGTTATTTCCCTTCGGCGTGGGCAAAAAAGGCGGTGGCGCTACCTTGGACTTTCGATTATCCAATTCCCTTTGTTTCTTCTCCGACACGGGCTTCGACCAGTTCAAGGATGCGGCAGAGCCACCATTAGCTTTACCAATACCCGCTGACGTTGGCTTGATGCTGCTTGGACCCAGCGTGGGAAACTCAGTTGCCGTCAGCTTGGGCGCACTCTTCTTTTGCGCCTCCAAACGTGCCTTAGCCTCGGACTCCTCCTTTTGTACCATTTGTAACTTCTGATAGGTGCTCGGATGCGCGACAGACACATAGTCATCCACAAGAGTGCGATGCTTGGCAGACACATTTGTCATGGTTACGCCTGAGCTGTTGGGCAACATATCTTCTTCTAGATTACGCGCCATCTTTCCCTTGCCCTTTCCCCCTGGCAGTGCAGGAAAATCCATTTCTGGCGCTGCTTTTTTGCACGCGACATTTCCAGCTGGTCGATTTGAGACATGCAACAACATACTATTCGCTGGGGCATTGCCACGCGCAACAGTTCCAGCACCAGCACCAGCATTCGAAGGCTTCTTGAAGGCCGCTGACACTGGCACGGCAGACTGACCAGGCTTGCCCATTGGAATGCTGCCTCCAGCAGCGCCTCCCAAGGCTGGAAAGTTCTCTTTAGTGCGAGCTAGTCCCGAGGTGCCGCTTAGATTACGCATTGACGGTGGCGGTGCCCTAACTAGGGATACATTCGGTCCCGATGTAATACCAGCCAACATAGGGAACTCTTCCTCATTGCCAGCATCAATTGTGACGGGTTGATTGCGCTGAGAGCTCGTCGTTGGCAACTCATCATAGTAATCCTGCCGCTCCTCATTCCTACATTGCAATAAAGTCATAAGAAACCGTAGATGGAAAACAACATTGGAGATTACTTACCGCGATCTCATGCTAACGTTTTGTTCGGTCTGTCCCCGGCGTCCACGTGGCCCCAGAGTAATCTCAAATTGCAATGTGCGCGCCTGCTTAACCTGTTGCTTGTTGAGCGATTTGCCATGCACACTGGCCACATGCGCCTTGTACTCGATCTCATTGCGAAAGGCGCCTGTGAATTCCTCAGTGGCACATTTGCCTTCCTCGCACAGGAAATGCTCCTTTCGAAAATGATCGGCCAAGTCAGCATAAACGCTACGAATGGAAATCGAAATAGGTAATCAGCAAAAGATAAGAATAATAATAGAAGGGCTATGATAATAATACTTGTAAAAGTCGTTGCAACCATCAGCATCACAGAAGTGACAGAAATAGTGATCTCGCCGCAAATGCCGGAAGAGTTCATCCCGATCCACGTAGCGTTTGTTGCAGTATTCGCACAGCGGATGGCCACGGTGCGATGTGTTGTCCGGATCACCTTTGGTGTTGTGAATAACCAGCTCTGCCTGCGTATAGCAGCGGCGCTCGAACGTGAAGATCTTTAAGGTCTCCACGCACAGATCACAGAAGTACATGTTGTGTTCACGCAAGACATGATTGCGCAGCGCCTGGAAAGTCCGATAAGGCGGGACATCGCACCTATTGAATTACAATTTGGAAATTAGCGATTGCCATGCACGTAAACGGCAGATCTACCCACTTAGGACAGGGGTGGTCGAGGAGCTGATAGAATTTCTGTTGAATATCCGCAGTACAGAAGCCAATGCGATACTTTTTGCTGTAGAAATCTGAGCGATTGTTAGCCTCCAGTTCGCGGTACGGCAACTTATCCAGTGTAAATAAAACCTGCAATGTTAATTTATATATATACATATATACATATGTATATGTATATTTTACACATGTTCTCCAGCTCTAATAGAAGTGAATACAAGATTACCTTGGAGAGCACATGACGGCATATGGGGCATTCGTTTTGCTGGCACAAGACTCGCATACGAGTGGAGCACTCGTAGCAGACAGGATGATCGCAATCGCCAATGGAATAGATATCAACAGTTTTGAAACAGACCACACAGGCATTATCATCGATTCCCACTTGATTGCTACTCGAATCTGGGGAGATCTTCGTGATCGACTCATTTGACCTAACAGATGTTGCAGCAGCTGGTTCACGACGACGATGGTGGTACTGCTTGGCCGACGAGCCTCTCGATCTCGAGTTCTGCATGGCGACGACTATTGGGGGAACTTTTCAACTTGTTGCCAAACGTTCACGAAGTATTGTCAAGGGTGTTTTATTGCCACACGCAGCAATGTTTGTTTGTATTCGTTTTTCAGCAGAAGCTTAACGGTATCTGCTTTGCACTTATGCAAACACCTTAATAATTAAATTTGTCCGAAACCCACAAGCGAGACTACAAATTTCACTGAATTTTTGTCAGCGTGGAGTATGTTACAACTAGTTATATTCGATTGGTCACTTGAAATAATCGAAAACGTTGCTTAGAAACTACACGGTCTCACCAAAAATACTGTCATTTTCAAATTTATAAGAATCAGTTTATAGGTATTTTTTCTTTTTAAATAACTGTCACACCACATGTTTGTTTTGTTGTTGCTCAAAGCTTGTTAAGCAACCAAAAGCTCATTGCTATGATATTATTAAGTATTTTCCATGGTATTTTTTAGTATATAAAGTCTGGCAATGCTGCCTAAGCACAATGTTCGCCGAAATTGCAAGGAGCTCATACTATATTGTTTCCTCACATGTAATTGGTAGACATTTGCGCCGACCAATTTTCGCAACGTCAGCACGAACAGTTGCGACGATAAACAGTAAAATTAAATTAAAAAGTACAATAACAACGAAGCCAGTCATGTACTCTACGGTCGAAAAGGGCAATAAGAATTCGCCAACTTACAGCCTGTATTTCAGTAAGTATGAAAAAAAAAGCCGCTGCTGCAGGTTTATTATCCTTTGGGTTAATCAAGTTAACGTGCTCGTGTAATCGGCATAAACAATTATGCAACAAGTTGCGGCCAATTAAAAGACGTTTGCTTTATCAGCAGTATTAGCATCCGCTGCTGCTTCCGCTGTCACCTTCGCCGCCACCGCTGCCGGCAACATGACACTGGGCAAGGTGAATCAATTCGACTCCGCACAGGGTACAAAATTTGGACTTTAGTTTCAATGATTGATGAAACAACTTACGGACGATATCGATATCGTAAAGATATCTTTATTTATGCAATATATATTTGGCAGAAACTGTACATGTGTGTGTGCATATGTTTGTGTAGATTGAAACACAGTTGAGGTAGATTAAAGGTCAATATAATTAATGAACTGATAGCGTGCCTTACGTTTTGTAACACATTAATAACAACGCTTCATTATTTTGTGCTAAAATTCGTTATAGAAAACGGCTGCGGCAATGTCATCTCGCCCATGCACGACATTCCACTGTTCGCCAAGAATGATAAGTCTGTCTACAACATGGTTGTGGAGGTGCCACGTTGGACAAACGCCAAGATGGAGGTGAGCAGACTCAACAATTAATATCTATCGATAACAAAAGATTGCGTGTCTGCCTTTTTGTCTGGTTAATTAGATTAGTCTGAAGACACCGATGAACCCCATCAAGCAGGACATCAAGAAGGGTAAATTGCGCTTTGTCGCTAATTGCTTCCCACACAAGGGTTACATCTGGAACTATGGTGCTCTGCCCCAGACCTGGGAGAACCCCGACCACATTGAGCCCTCGACGGGCTGCAAGGGCGATAACGATCCCATTGATGTCATCGAAATCGGCTACCGTGTGGCCAAGCGTGGTGATGTGCTCCAAGTCAAGGTGCTGGGTGCCATTGCACTGATCGATGAGGGCGAAACAGACTGGAAAATCATTGCCATTGACATCAAGGATCCGGTGGCTTCAAAGGTCAACGATATCTCCGATGTGGACCAGTACTTCCCGGGTCTGTTGCGTGCCACCGTCGAGTGGTTCAAGGTGAGTGCTAAAGAAACTAGTTTAAATTGCATTAACTAGTGAACTGATCAATCTATCTTGGTTTAGATTTACAAAATTCCCGATGGCAAGCCGGAGAACCAGTTTGCCTTCAATGGCGATGCCAAGAACGCTGACTTCGCCACCTCTATCATTGCGGAGACTCACAACTTCTGGCAGAATTTGATCAATCAGGGCAATGTGTCCAAGGCGCCAATCGCATGGTTTGTTTAAATATTAGTTAAGAGTTCTTGTTCACACCTCATTGCTAACTTGAGTTTCTCTTTATTCTCCCAGTGAAAATCTGACAAATAAAAACTCCGACTTTGTTATACCTAAGGAAGAGTCTGCCCGGCTGCTGAATGAGGCTTCCGATGGTGGCGAGGTCGAGGATGTGCCCGATACAGGTAAGGTTTACTATATTCGTCGTGCCAAGCTTTAACTGCACACAATTTGGACAAAATACTCCAATCCCCCCGCATGCCTTACTAACTACGAGCTATGATCAAAAACCAAAGAAATTCAAACCAAAAACACAAAATTTTGTGCTGTTGTAAATATTAACACTAAACAAACACACACACAAGAATACACTCACTCACATACACCCACACACGGATACACTCACGCACAGAAATGCACACACACTTAATTTGTTTGTAATCGGGTCTGCTTGTTGAATGCCCTGTTCGATATTATATCAATAAATATTGTGCCATTAAAATATGAATAAATATACATATATATAAATCTCTTGTCTTCCAGTTGACACCTGGCATTTCATACATCTCAAGTGAATGAACCGCAATTTGCATAATTCTCCATAATTATCGTAATCGTAGCCGATTGAATCGCACTGTTGATATTGATATATTGGAAAACTCACAAGCTCTGAATGCTGAATGAATTGAATATATATTGTATATTGAATAAAGATATTGCTTTTGCACCCAAAACGAGATGTGAAACAACAACAACAATTCGACCGAAATGAAGGTGAAACTCGGGTACTCTCTCCACTTGAAATATACAGTTTTTATTTATATTTTACGACTAGATCCAAACAAGTTTAAATTAATTAGGGTACATGTAATGTAGTATATCGAAATATGCGCTGTTTGTGCTGGTTATATTTGTAGTATGTGTGTCTGTGTATATATAATATTCTCTTCTTCGCGACAGTTTTAGCAGATGTGTGTGATTAGAATTAGAATTAGAGCGTAAACGTAAAGGTAAACGTAACAAATTAACTTAAAGGCCTTAAGGATACACTAAAATGTACAAAATATATGTATGTGTATGTGGTAGGTAAGCATACATATATGTATATAATTATAAATACTTGTAGTATATGGGGCTCTATAGAAAACTTGAAAAGAAACCAAAACACATTTCCTTTTTTATTTATTTACATCAGACATTTTGAATTTCTCGTTTCCGTTCGGTGTCCTTTGTTTCTTGAACTAAATTTTCCATAAATAAAATACATACATACATGTTGTATGTATATTGTGTGAAAACTAAACTTACGACAAAAAACAATTGTACAAACTCGCATAAAAGTATGAGAATAAGAGATTTTACACGGCCACATTAAGCTGATTATGTTTATTATTTGTGTATTTTTCGTATTTAAGAATAATATTATCATAGGTATTTCGTGTCGTGTATTCGTGTTTTTTTTTAAGTTTTTTATTCATTTTTGTCCAACATTTCTTATTTCTTTCCCGTGCTTAATCATACAAGTATTTTGCGTATTCTCCGCATCTGAATTTTTGTTCTGTCAATTGGTTTGTCTTCATTCGTGCGCCTTGGGTTCACATCGCGTGTGTGTGTGTATGCGTGTAAGTGTAAATATGTATATGTTGGTGGAGTAGTATACAGTAGTATGGGTAGTACTCGGCTGGTCTCCTCTCTCGGGTTTACTTGCGTCCCAGAGTATCGCGCCATTCGTTGTACTTGTCCATCTCCTCGTGCAGCTGCAGAGCCTCGACGCAGGCGTTGAAGAACGGCGATCCGAAGCAGTCTTGCCTGTTTGTTTGGGGATAGGGAATGAAGCGCATTAGAAGTTCGTCTTGACAGCACCGAAAATATTAATTCTGATTGGCATCGCTCGCAGCTGTGTTTGGGGCTGCTTTGAGCTTTCAAAAATGCAAAAATCTTGTTTGTGCCTCAGTTCAAAAATATTGTTGGCCAGTGTGCATAGGAAAAATGGCAAAAGACAAAAAGCAGTTGCACATAGCAAACGTGGCGAAAAACAAAATCAAAATTCAAAGTGTACTTAAAATGAAAAGGAAAATCAAACTGAAAAACATACCACAAAATAAAAACGGTAAGCACGCGTTTTTAGTCGCGTCGGAAACGCGCGCGCAACATCGTTAACAGCTGCTTCACTTGTTGCTGTTTCTGTTGCTCTCACTCTCTCTCTCTGGCGTTCTCTGCGCTCACGCTGTAACTCTCTTTTGCTCTCTCTCTCTGTGTGTGTGTGCTTGTCACTTTCCCAGTCAGTGTCGCATTCTAATTTCATTTATCACAATTTTGGATACCAGCGATTGTTTTCCTTTTTGTTCATTATTTTATATTAATATTTTATAATATTATTTTTGTTGCGTTTTTTTGCTACATTTTTAATGCATTCTCGTTTAATTTTGTTTTTTTTTTTTGTGTTATATTTTACTCGAAACGTTTTTTGTTGGTTTGCTTGTGTTTTGCACAAATTGCGTTCTAGACTAAAGTTGTATTTGTATTAACTCGTGGGGATATATAATTTCTTTGTTATTATGTTTCTTCTTCTCCTCGTTTTTCCTTTCTATGCCAACAAATTTTACGCTAATTACGATTTTAATCTTTACTAAATAGCACAAAATTTTAATACATTTGCAAAATACTTTCGTTCTTGGGGGTGTAAGATACTGTGTGTGTGTTGGTTGTGTATGTGTGTTGCTGTCTGTCTGTGATGTATTTTTTAGTATTTTTTGCCCTTTGATGTTTGTATGTAAATGCTGCTTGGAATACGCGATACTCTTTCTGCTTCCTCTCCCTCTCTCTCTATCTTTTTACAAATACAAATACAAAAATAATAATTATACATTAAATAAGTATATTAAAAACAATGGATTTTTTATTTTACATACATAACGCAATAATAATAAACAAGCTAAGAATACTTAGAAATAAATACTTCCTCGGCATCGGGGTTCGGCCGTCGAAACTATTGGGAAGAAACCCCCCGACTCCGCACTCCCACCCACCCAACTCGCACTCTCCCCTTCTCGCTCTGTTGCCCTTGCAGTGTGTGCGTGTTTGTGTTAGTGTGTATGTGTGTGTGTATATGCTCACTGCCCACTGTGTTCCCATGTGTGTGTGTGTCTTATTCCCCCGACTCCTGTGACCCGTGTCCCTGTCCCTCACTTACAACAAACGCGTAACGACGTTTCAATAAATTAATTAAAATAATTCGGTTTTAAAAAAACACATATAGTAAAAACTGTAGAACATACAGTAATAAATAAGTACGAATTAAATTTGGGCGTTTTATATTTAATTTGTTGTTGTTCTGCTTGTGGTGATTGTTCTTGTTCTTTTTCTTGTTCTTGGATTGATAAGATTCTTCGGATTGGTGCTTACTAGTTCCAAGTTCCAAGTTGCAGTTCCACTTCAAGAGAACTGGAACTAGCTTGCTTAACTTTCTTGTGCTGCCAGTTTGCTTGAGTGTGTATGTATGTGTGTGTGGGTGGTTCTGTGGTGGATTCTGCTGGTGGTGGATTCTCGTGGCAATTGACCACTTAGAGTTATGTGTTTTGCATGTTGAACGATATTGGTGAACCGTTTATTACTTTTATGAAGTGCTGTAAATTGGCTATCTCTTCTGTGGGCGTTAACAGCACTTTCACGCACTCGCCAAACATTTTGGAATCAAAGCAGTCTTTCCTAAAATTGACATAAAAATAGCAAAAATCATAAACATACAAAATCAAGAGATTTAAACACTCAAATCAAAGTTGGGATAAGGAAAATGAAATGAAATCAGAACTAGAAACAACCAAATTTGAAAACGAAATGGAAAAGAAACGAAACGAAAGAAAGATTTAAAGATTGCGTAGATCGAAGTTGATCTACTTGTAGATAACGGGCTTGTGAAATGGATAGGGCGACCCGTTGATCACTTTGAGATACTGCTGCAGCTGCTGTATCTCCTCATCATCGATGAGCAACACTTTCAGACAATCTCCGAAGCTTTCGTGGGCGAAACAATTAGCCCTGCAGCAAATAGACAAGAATAAGATTCAGCTAGCATAGATAGATAAGGTATATACAGATTGGCTAAAAAATATAGATAGGTAGATAGTGTGAAAGAAGAACTGAAACAGAAAACTGAGAAAGCGATAGCAGCTAGACAAAGTTTGTGTCTATGGTTTTAGAAATACATATAGTACAATTTGCAATTTCATAATATATTTAAAACGTTTCCTGTGTTCTTTGATATCCATGTCAGGGTCATCTTTCACATATAAATGTTTGTTTCTCTTTATTTTTCAACAGTTCACCTTGAACTGCTTTCAAACTGGCGTGTGGACGCAGTTAATGAGGTTGAGGACGTTGTTGGGTTGCTTGGAGAATGGGCACGGGAAGGGATAAAGGAAAAAGGGCTTGTCGGATTTGTCACTTTTCTCTCTCTTTACCTTTGTTCGATGGGTTAGCGATGATGGAGCGATGATGTAGGGGGGGAGAATTGGGGTGCTTTTATTAGTTGGACTACTTACTTGCATAATCGATGTATACTCGCCTCGCGGAACAACTGATAGCAGTCCTCGCAGATGCGATCCAGTCGGAAGAACATGGTCTTGTTAAAGATGCCCTTGCACTCCAGATCGAAGAAATTGCTGCGTTTCGACAAATTGTGACTGTGGGGCAACGCTGTGAATATGGGTATCAAGACGAGAAACAGCACCACCGAGATCTTTATGTTGCGGGAACACATCTGCAACGGAAGAGAGACAGAGAGAAGTGAAAGGTAAAGATTAGTTAAGGAAGCTTATAACGTTTTATGATAATTCCTTAATGCCTTCATAAAGAACGAAGATTACTTTGAGAACATTTCGCTTCACGCAGTGTTACGATCATGCTGTGCTATTATATGTAATGCTACTGCTGCTAAGTACCGGAAATAGTTTAAAAATAGTACAATCTGCTGTCTGGCAAGTCTATTTATAGAGCCAAGTGAGGGCACAATTAAGATCAGCCTCGGCTTTGGCTACGTTGTCGCGTCGCCGTCGGCTGCGTGTCTGATTTCTGGGTAAGTGGATATGGGCCAATCTGAACCTTGAAACCGCAAAAAGGCGAGAGAGAGAGCCGCACGCACGCGACGGGTGGTCGTCGGCCTGGCCTGGCCCAAAGCAGACGACGGACGCGTCGACCCGCTCAAGGCGAGACGAGCTCGTAAATCGTTGATCGTTCTCGCGTCGTAGATCGTATATCGTAAGTGGCAAATCGTAACTCGTAGTTCAAGGTATCTAAAAATAGCGACTGTCTGCAATTGCGACTGCAAAGTTTGTGCTAAAAATAAAATGCGCCGCATCTGCCACATCTGCTGCACTGTGCAATAAGCAACTAGCAACTGCCGGCGGCGGCGGCGGGATCAGAAAGGTGTCTTCAGGCCTCCTCGCAGACGTGTCTTGGCTATAAATAGGCCGGCAATTGCAATGTTTATTGCATTATTTGCAAAAGTGTCGACTTGGCCAATTTACGATTTGGCGGTTAGTTCAGAGTGACCAGAGATGCAATTATCGATAGTCACGAACCCACCAGCACTAGCTAAATTTATCATCACTAGTCAAATTCAACTTCGAATGTTATTTATTAATTAAAATCTTATGTAATAAATGTTTTTTATTATTGATTAAAGTTTGTTTTATTAAGCATTTAAAGGATTATGAAACGCGTGTCTAGCTGGGCTCAAATGCGTAAGCCAACAGCACGCGGTACATGTATGTGTGTGCTGCGTGCGTGCGAGCGAGTGAGACAACCACATGCTCTGCACAGTCGGACAAGCCCCCAAAAAAGAAGACTAAATAAAAATAATGAATAAATTTTCTTCATTTCTGTATTTGCATATTATTATCAATTTGCGTGCACAGGCCGCGCCGGGTTATTGTCGTCAATCTGTCAGTTGGTCAGTTAGCCGCTCTCAATTACCACGCGAGTGCGACATACATTCCCAACTATTGAATAATTTGATTAAAATTGCA
This sequence comes from Zaprionus nigranus, assembly GCA_018903425.1. Taxonomy (NCBI): domain Eukaryota; kingdom Metazoa; phylum Arthropoda; class Insecta; order Diptera; family Drosophilidae; genus Zaprionus; species Zaprionus nigranus. The sequence goes on along the minus strand of JAEIGD010000011.1, from coordinate 2,686,700 downwards.
AATTTTCCACTGCGCTGTTTGTTTATTTGTGAAAATGTGAGAAATTTGTATGTGAATGTGGCTGCCTTCCTGCGTGTCTGTGTGTGTGTGTCTGTGAAAATGAATGAAAATTCAAAGCAGACACAGCGTCGCTATTTCGAACGACAACAATTTATTGAAATATTTTCGATTTTTCTACTCTGCTGGTCTATGTTGTTTTTACGATCGTGTTTCGTTCAGCACCTCGCACGATCGTTCTGAATGTGTGCGAGCGCGCGCGCTTCTGTATGTGTGTGAGTGAGTACATGTGTCTGTGCGTGTGTCTGTATGTGTGCGAGTGTTTATTTAAATTGATTTTTTATTGGCTTGTTGATGCCTTCAATTAAGTTGCGCGCATTTTTATTGTCTTCGCTTTTGATTTATGGCCAAATGGCCAAAGTAGAAAAGTTCATCAATCAGTTGCCAAATGCCCGAGAATGTTAATACCAAAACAATGTGGTGGGGCGTCGGGTGGGTGTGGGGCTGGTTGAGGAAATGAGAGCAGTGCGCAACAGTTGGCCAAAATCTATACGTTTTCTAGTACAATGTACGAACTACTTTTGTATGTATTTTTTTTTGGGGGTATTTAAATATACTAAATTAACAGCTGCCGCGCGACACGTGAGTATAGTAAAATACTAGAACAAATAAAACTAAAAATAGTGTTGGAAAAGTGCAGACTTGAGCGTGGCGCCGAAGCTGAGCCGCATAAAATATAAGTATTAGTGCATGTATAATGTATATCGTATTTCGATATATAAATATGCATATGCATGCACAGATGTTTGTACATTTGTGCGTGTGTGTGTGTGGGTGTGTGTAGAGCGCGTGTGAGTTACATCGCAGCGCCACAGAGAGTTAACAGCAGCAGCAGCTGCTGCCGGTTCGCATTACCCGCACAACGCGACCTCTGCGCAGCGGCAACCACTGCTAATTGGACTCGAATTGCACGATTTATGGCTATCGGGCGTGCAAGCGAGAGTTCGAGAACGAGTTCGATTTCAATATCGAGTGTGCATGCATTTATTTTTAACACTTTTCGCCGGCCGCATAAATTGCATAATCGATTAACGACTGACTGTAAAAGAATAACTGTTAAGCTTTAACAGCGACTGTCACACTGCGGGTGTGATGGCGTCATTGTTGTTGACCACCAAAACAGGAGCCAACGAACGCGATCCGATTGCGAATCTAGAACGATTGATCGATTTACGACTCAAGCCGTTCATCATCGTGATCGTCATCGTCATTATTATTATGTTTATTATTATTATTATTGTGGAAGAGAGCATGTGCTGGCAATTTGTTTGCATTGTGCTTTGATTAGCTGCCAATTGATTTTATTTGTCGGCGCTGCTGCTTTGTATCAATTTAAATAACTGTCTGTCGTACATACAAGCAGAGACATTATAAATGCCCAAGGCATGCGACACTAACACATACACATATACATATGTCAATGCCTCTGTGTGTGTGTGTGTGTGTGAATTAGAAGCCACACAATTCGCCATGTTCGCGGGGCTTCAAGTCGAGTTTGCCTGATTGTAAACTATTCAACTTTGATTTCGATTACTTTTCTTTCATAGTGCGTGCGTATGTGTGTTTGTGTGGCGTCGCTTGTCGACATTGAATGAAGTCATGAGCCAAAAATAATGACGACAATTATACACAGAAATTGTAAATTCTTTTGTGCGCAATAGTTGAAATTATTTAACGCCTCAATGATTTATTGCCAATGCATAAATCCACTTGTCTTTCTCTCTCTCCCTCTGTCTTTCTCTCTCTGTCTGCCTCCTAAAGTTGGCTAGGTATTTGCGAGGAATGCGCCACTGTTATCTGTTATCTACGTTATCCGTTATTATTATCTAGTTGTCAGTTACGGCGAATTCACATTGAGTGACAATGAAAAGCTTGCAAAACTGTAGCCAAACACACACACATACACACTCACAGTATGCATGTGTATGTGTGTGTGTGTCGCATGTTCCACAACTTAACGCTTGGCTACGCAAGCATGGCAAACTTGCTGTCACCCTGTCCCACCCCCCTGCCAGCGTTTCTACGTTTCTTTTTTGCCATTCACAGCGCATCGTTGCTATGTTAAGGAAACTGTCAAACTGTTAGAAACTGCTTAAGCAACCCACTCTAGAGACTCGAGACTGCTTGGTACCAGGGCCAACACTCGTGCAACAGCAACAGCAACAACAACAGCAACAATGGCAACACGAGCAAGGCGACTTGGCGACATGGCGAGACTGCTTGGTACCAAATAAACTGGCACAGCGAATGTAGCCAACATTGTTGTTGTTGTTGCTTTTGCTGCTGCCGTTGCTGCCTGTTTTTGCGGCCTGTTGCGTTCGTTGCGCTGCTGCGTTAAACGGTGCTGTTAATTTACTAGACATGCGGCAAGTTTTTTTACCGAAACTGGACTCCGCTTGTGGCAAGCGCAATTTAATATGCATTAAATTCTCTTTGGCTTTAAATTAATAGAGCAACAACAACAACAACAACAGCGGCTCATTTGCAAAATGGCGGCTGCCACTGTCTGCGTCTGTCTGTGAATGTCTGCTGTCTATCGTTTACCAGCACTGCAAATGTGATGAGTTGCTGCTGTTGTTGTTGCTGCTTGCATGGAAAAGAAGATAGAGGGAGTAAACAGTAAAGTAGGCGTGGCATGCCATCAACAAATGTTATACATGTGTACAGGGTATGCAACAGTCAAGCAGGCGCGCGCCTTTAGCTTTCTTCGTGTATTAATTTCGCTCACTTTGGCTGCCGCTGCTAAAACAGATGCGCTTTTCTATGGCTTCCAGCAGCGCTGCTGACGCCACCGTCGCCGTCGTTGCGCCGCCGTCAATTGCTTGCTGAATCGTTTGGCGATCTCTCGGTGGGGGGGGATTGATCTGCTTTGCTGGCACTGTTTTGGACTGGGCTCGTGCGCGTATCGCATCCAATTTGGTATTATTAAGATTATTAAGATTAATAGTTGTTGCTCTTTCGTAATCGCAGATCGTAAATAACACACACACACACTCACACACACACACACTGAGTGTATCTATGGCTGTGAGTATGCAAATAGAGCTGATGATGTTTTTTTCTCTACAGCTTCTTCTGCCTTCCGCTTTCCGTCTAATCTCGTTCAAGTCTAAACTCTCTTTAAATAGTGACGAAAACACAGCGCAAACAGCAACGAAACGTGTATACACTCACAACAACAACAACAGCAACAACAAAAAAGTAGTAACAGCAATAAAAATAACAACAATGAATACTCTGAATAGTGTTAACAAGCCAAACAAAACACCCGCGCGAGCAATCAACTTTGTTGGCAACAAAAATAAAACTGAAGATCGCAAAACTGTTGAGGTTGCTGAGGCGCTGCCTGCGCTGCTGCTGCTGCTGCCTCTGTCGCTGCTGCTGCTGCTGTCTTTTTCTTATCAGCACACACACAAACACACACACATACATGCACACAAACGAAAGACAGCGACGACAGCGCGTCTGGCATCGTCAGCGTCAGCCGAGCGAAGCGAACCCAACCAAGTTATGCATGCAACTGCAGGTGGATATCGCTGTCGCTGTGTGTATATGTTCGTGTGTGTGACTGTCTGTGTGCTCGTAATCAAAACACACACAAACACACACACACACACACTCTGGCACGCATTAAAAATTCAGAGTGGAACACCCAGGCGTATACGTGATGTGCTTATCAAGCAGGCCAGCAAAAGCGCGCACGCTCTGGCGTGTAAAGACCAACAAAAGAAGACGCAAAGACAACAACACCAACAAGTTACTTGAGAGTCCTGTTTGTGCGTCAATTATTATGTGTGTGGCTCAATTACGCTGACAAGCGCGGCGCAAACTAGTTGCAATTAAGACGCATTTCCAATCAGAACTTCAGCAGAATCTTTTGTTAAGTTATTGTGTAAAGTGACTCTGTTAAGTCTGTAAAGTCACTCTTAAATCACATATATAGATCACATAGGTGTATGTAGAGAGTAGAGAGGTGTGTATAGATCATATAGAGTGTAAATATATTGTATAGAGTATATATAAATCAATTGTTTAGCAAGTCGAAGCAGTTGTAAAGCAGAAGACGCATTTCCAATAAGAACTGCAACAGAATCCTTTGTAAAGTGACTCTGTAAAGTGTATATAGTGTGTAGAGTGTGTGTACATCATATAGAGTATATCACTATCTTATAGAGTATATATAGATCAATTGTTTAGCAAATCGAAGCAGTTGCAAAGCAGAATTAGCTTGATTAGTTTGCCATAAAGTGAAATAATTGAAACTTATTCCTGGCAGTTTGCACTAGCATTAACATTATCATTAGCCAACTACAATCGTACACACTTCTATCTATGTGTATGTGTGTGTGTCTATTTTTAATTAAGTCTAATGTGACTGTCAGATACATTACTCATACACCGAGTTGATCGCAAGTTTGAGTTTATTACATCGGAATAGATTGAATTGGATTGGCTCGCCCATTGGCCAGTTGTGCCAGCCAGTTGGGCGACCATTGGACACACACACACAAACACACACATAGACACACACACACTCTCGCTGGCAATTGGCATTTTATTAGTTTAATTGAAAGCAAAACATTTTAGCATGCATGGAGGGAGAACTGAACCGATCCGAACCGACAAACTGGTTTCGACTCGACTTTTTCAAATGCCCCGTAAAAAACATCAAACGAATGTGAATACGAAAACGAATGTGCGAATGTGAATACGAATACGAGTTTCGAATACTGTGTGAGTAGTTTACAGTGCGAAGCGTGTCACAGGTTTCACTGTACAACACACATACACACGCACACACACGCACACAGATATAAATTAAACAAGTCCATTGAGGAAATTATTTGCGAATATTTAAAGCTGCTGCTGATTGTGCCAATTTTCAATGTTGTTGCTGTTGCTGTTGTTGTTGTTGTTGCTGCTGCTTTTGTTTATAAAAAGCATATAAATCACATAATTAAGTTTTGCTCCTCTTTATGGATATTGAATTCTGTTGCATTTCGATTGAAATGCGACTTTAATGAAACGCCAAACCGCAATCGCCATTAGCATTAAGCTCTCTATATAGGCCCATTAGGCGCAGCTGGACATCCACTCGCCCAGGGGGTGGTCACAGCTCGAGGCGGCGGCGCGTTTAATGCCGCTAAATAAGGTTTTATTTTTGGACATACAGGAATATATCGGCGCGTATCTTTGTAGAACGAGAAGTGCGTATGCAAATTCAGTTAACAGAAATCAATGCTGTTATGCTTGGTTACTTTGCAACACTGGAAATCAATTAACACAAGTGCGTGCTGTTATGATGCAACAATTGACAGCAGCTTAACATAGGTGCATTCTGTTACACTTCCTGCACTAACATTATGTGAGCAAATTTGGTAACACTCAACTGGGAATGTAAGCAGCTTAACAGCAGCTTAACAAGTGTGCATTCTGTTACGCTTCCTTTACTAACATTAAGTGAGCAAATTTGGCAACACTCGACTGGGAATGTAAGCAAGTTAACAGCAGCTTAACATATTTGCATTCTGTTACGCTTCCTTTGCTAACATTTAGTTGGCAACTCTGCCAAAAATCAAAACCATTCACTGTTATGTTTGACATGCTAAACTTGCAGCACTTCCAAGGGAATGTCAAAAACTTTATCGATTAGCCAAGTGGATAAAAGAGAGAACAAATTCGCAATTTGCCATAAAAATACTTGATATACTTGACAAGAAGGGGGGTCTATAAATAACTTTGGGTTCTATGAACATTTGTAGAACATGTCAAACAGCGGAAATGGATATGAGTCACGGCTGCAAAAGTGCAAACACACGCGACGACGACGACGACGACAGCGATCACAGCAACCGATAAGAATAAAAACGGCCGTTGAACGTGTGAACAAGAACAAGCAATAGCAAAGAACAGCAACAACAGCAACAACAAACACACAACGGTTATTCTAAGAATGCGCGAAGTGGCCCCCTCCCCCTCTTTTTCCACCATACTCCTCGCTACCCCTTTCCACATCAAATCGATTCGTTGCGATGAGATTCCAAACACGATTCATGGGAATTTTTCAGTTTGGGGCGCGCGAGAGACTTTGGCCCCCAGCAAGGCATGTACGTGGTGTGTGTGAGAGAGGGAAAGAGATAGCAAGTGTGGTTGCGTCTGCGCGTGTCAGCTTGGGGTAACATAAAACAATAAACATTAATTGGGGATTAATTAGCTTATTAATTGTATTCATAAGTATATTTTATGGCATACTTTTCGGCTCTGGCTGCAGGGTATCTGACAGTCGCTTACAATGTCAATCTCTCTGTAGCTGTTGCTGTGCGGCCAAGGACGGAAGAAATGTGTGTGACGCCAAAGCGTCAAGTGCGACTATATATGGCCAAGATGAGGCAAGGAAGATGGGGGGAGGGGCAAGGAGAGGGACCTCGCTTGACGTCAATTAAAGTTGAAAAAGTGCAACAACTGCAAACTAGTTTGCAGCGATTACATGACACAAAATCAATCATTAACATTTGTAAATTGTGTGCAAGACATATTTGGTAACTTGTTGTTGTTGTTGTTGCAGTTGCAGAGAGACGGGCCCCCCTTTTGTTGTTGTTTGTCAATTGATTGTTAATGTTTATTCAGCTTATTACAACATTTAAATTTGCCTTTACGAGCCGCAATAATAATGAAAATAATTAATGAATGAAGTGCAATAAAAATGGTTTAATTGCTAGCATAACTATGGATATAGATATGTCGACTCTGTGCGCCATTAAAGGCCAATTTAATGCGCAGACACACGGGCCATAAAGTTGCGAAAACAAGCTGAAAACAACAGAAATAGAAACCGAAACAGAGATGGAGAGAGACGCAGAGAAAAATAGAGAAACTGTTGCATCAGCCAATTTGAAATTGATTTGATCTGACCATGATTAATTTCAATTAAATGGATTCTTGGAATTTCTTCGACAACTCATGCAATAGATAAAGATAAAGATAACTGAACTTTCGCTATTAATTGTACCTTAGGCCTTGTTCGGGGTTATGTGCGGGGTTTTTCAACACTAAAGCCGATTAAAGTCGCGATAGTTTTGCGTCTACTTCAATGCCAAAAAAACAGACCTCTGTTCGCATTTATGGGGCATTGAACTGAACGATATAAGCCAGCTAAGTAGCACGAAATATGTCAGAGGCTGCAGCTGGCAGCAGATGTTATGCCTTATATACCCCATATATTGTCGTATTTGAGTGCCAGCGTACTTATAATAATATGGAAAACATATGCAAATTGTGTTTTGTCTTTGACTTATGGCAATTTCAATTGGCAACATCAAAGCGTGCCAAATGTACCCTGTATCTGTATCTGCATCTAAAGCTTTAGCTCTATCTGTATCTTTTTTGCCACACATTAACCTCAAAGTGCGGCCCCTGTTACCAATCAGAGTCCACTTGATTTCTAGGCATGGGGCGCAACTTCATTATCATGTTGAACACACAGACACACTCGACTCGAGGCAGATCGTTTAAGACGCCTTGAGGCAGCACAATTGCTTTTCAATTAGGCGACAGGAGGAAGGGGCAAGGGGAGGACGGCGCGTGCCCAAATGCGATTGGAAGAAGAAAGCATTGCCAAGATTTATCGTTGAATTCAATTAAAGTCCGTCCATAGGGTTAAAAGAGGGCAAAAGATAAAAGAGTGCGGCAAGAAAAAAAGAAAAAGCAAACGAAGAAAATGAAAATGAGCAGAGTGCAAGGTCAGCCTCAGTTGCAGATATAGAAGTTAATCTTAAGTACAAATCGATCTGTAGAGAACTTTGAGCTGCATTCATGAAAGAATCCGCTCTATTCCTCTCTTACTCTCTCCCTCTCTCAATGCCTCTCTCTCTGCCCCCTGTCGCTCTCTTTGCAGCTTTGCGATCAACTGCTTCGATTCATGCACTTTAATTTGCAGCCCATTTCATTCCTCAACTTCAACTCTCTCATTTCCCTTTTTTGCATTTCAATCGCATCAAGTGCAACTTCATCATTACCATGGCCTTTTCAAGTTCATTAACATGCCACGTTCCGAGATCGAGATCGAGTGTAAACCAATGACGTCCATTAAGAGTTTCTTTCTTCTCTCTGCTCTGCTCTGTTTTGGTTTCTGCTTCTGCTTCGCCTTCTCTGTTTTACACTTCTGTTCTGCCTCCTCCTCGTCTGGGGATGAACTTGAAAAATGCATTTCATATTTATGCTGCCGCGATTTCTTAGAAAAGTCCCCCCTGCCCCCACCCACTACTGATTGATGTTCCCCTTCCCCCTTCTGCACGATTGATACTCACATTTAGTGACAGCTTCTTCATCGCGTTCGTTTGTTGTGTGTGCTGCGAGCTGTTTGTTTTAGTTTTGCTGTTGTTTTTGTTTTGTTTTTGTTTTTGTTTATTTTATTTTTAGCTTGTGCTTTACAAACTAATCACTTGGCAAATTTGTTTGGCGGCGCTAATTACGCTCGGTTTAAGTACTCGTTTTGCAGCTTGCTTAAGTACTCGGTTAGTTTAGCACAGTAGTTTGGATATTTAGTTGCGTTTTTATTGCGCTTGTTTCTTAAGTTGGTCTGCCGCAGTTTACTCGTTTGCTTTTTACTTGTTTCACTACAACAAAATCAAAAGTTGCGCGTTGTTTTATTATCAATTTTCTGTTTATTTTTACGTTGTTGTTTCGCTGCTGCATCGCAATGTTTGTTAAATTTGTTATCGAATTACGAAAACTATCAATTCCAAGGCATGAGCTTGAATCGAATCGATTTGAATGGCAAATGTTGTGGGCGACGATAACAATAAAGTGCAAATTAATTATCGATGTGCAAAAACTATCAATCTCAATATTACAAATGGCTGCCAAAGGATGAATGGAATGTGAGAGAGTAAGAGGAGGAGTGCGTAGGCATTGGAAATGAAACAGACATTGAAACTGGAACTGGAACTGAAATTGAAGTGGGAATTGTCTCTTGCAAATACCATTCTAAATACGCATTGCCGTTTATTATTGTTATTAATGCGCTCTGCACAAGTCTCTGTGTGTGTGTGTGTGAGTATATGTACATATCTCTCTGTCTGTCGACGTCAACGCCATTGATTAAAATCATTTATATGCATTGAGTGCTTTGCGGCGGCGACGGCGGCGGCGCAACTGCAGCAGCCTGCTGCGCAGCGCGGGCAAAGAGAGCAGCAGAAGGAGAGGAGAGACAGAGAGAGTGTGTGTGTGTGTGTGTGGAGAGAGGGAGAGAGGCTGGCAGGCTGACTGTGCGAATGCACATGGTTGCTTTTGCTCTTTGCCGTTGTTGTTGTTGTTGCTGGTTTGTGCTGATGTTGATTTATTTAGCCGGTCCGATCGCTTCGCTCGCTGCATTTAAAATGTCGGAAGTGTTTGCGTGCAAAAAATAAATACAAATGCTCACACACACAGACACACATGTGCACACATGCGTGTGTGCGTGTGTGTATATGTATTTCCTGTTGCAAGCGCAATTGTGTGGTAGCAACAACAACAGTAGAATAGGCAATGAAACGCGAATTTGCAAAACGCGCCAACAACATTTTTTCGATTTCTAGGAACCCGCAAAAATATAAAAAGAGAAACAACAAAGTAATAACTCCACTCCTTTTGCCTGCTCCTCCTGTTGCCGCCTCTCTTCCCTCTTCCCCTTCTGCCTTTCCTATGTCTCTCTCGAGTCGCGCTTCACTTCCACGCACCAATAAGAACTTATGACATCATCGCCCAACAAAAACCATCAACGAAAGTTGTTTCGTTGCTCTTCTTGTTGTTGTTGTTGCTCTTCTTGTTGCTGCTGTTGTTGTTGTTGGCGCACCCTCTCATGGCAACAGAGCCAAAGAGAAGAGGAACAATGTCAAAAAAATGTACAACAACAACAGCAAGAGGCAAACGTGGCTCAAAGAGGCCTGTGCAGAGTCTCTCTCTGTGTATGTGTGTGTGTCTCATAATGCAAAAACAACAATAAAAGAGCAGCAGCAGGAGGAGGAGGAAGAGGAGAAGGAGTAGGAGAAAAAAGGGCACGGTAAAATGTGCCGGCAATGTCGGCATTGATTTGGTTATCGATATCGAGATGAGATGACGACACACGTTGACGAGTTGACTTTGTAATGCACTGCAGGGGCAGGGGCAGGGCCAGAAGCAGGGGCAGGGGCACAGCAGGTAGTCCCCTTTTGAGTCAGACAATCGACCTGCGCGCACAGATTAAGGCATCGCGATAAACGACACCAACCAACAACAACGACAACAATTGCTTGTTGGTATTCGCTTTGAATATTTGGTATTTTTTTATTTTTGATTCGGCATTTGTTACCATTTGCTGTCTCTCTCTCTTACTCTGTCTCTTACTTCGTATTGCTGCGCTGCAAATACCCTGTAATCGCATTCAATTCGTGACGCTGCAGTTTATCGAAACAACAACAATAAAAACAAAAACAGCAACAGCAGCAACAACGATAAAAATAATAATCATAATAATCAACGCATGAACATTTTAGCGCGAGGTACTTTTCCACAATTCACACAATTCGAAAGAAATAAACTTTTGTTTCGTCTTCTTTTTTATGACTTGTGTGCCAGTATGTGTGTGTGTGTTTGTGTTTTTATATATTTTTTAGTTAATTTTTTGTATATTTTTGTTGGCCGAAAAAAGTGAGTTTAGTTTTCGACGAGTTTTGAGTTAATTTTGAATCGTTTCGTATCGAGAATATTGCATTTTCCTACAAAATTATTCACAATTTGTTGCCTGTCTTCGATTTGTTGTTACACTTGTTTATTTAGTTGTTTAATTTGCATTTATCGTTATGAATAATTTCAATTGACACTTGCACTTTTTCTTGTTTACTTGTCGTGCTTACATGATCTGATTGAAAAGTGAATCGATCTCGATATATCTGTGCCACAACTTGTGTGTGTCTCTCTCTCTCTTTCTTTCTTTTTATCGCTCGCTCTCTTTCTCTCGAAAACGACCTGCTCGCCACGCTGTTCAAATCGAAACTGTTGCACTCTGAAATCCGGTTTTGTTTTTTATACTGAATTTTTTGAGAAACTCTGCGACCGACCCTCTTACCTCTGCAACATTGTGCGGCGATTGAGTGTAGACGACTGAGGCTGTTATTTGCCGCTGCTGTTAGCAATAACAGAGCGCCTTCATTGATTGTGTTGCGCTGTTAATGACATGTTGCGCAACATGTTGCTGCCCGCCAAAGGCTATTGAATACAGATATGGCGCATTATTTGGAAACCTTTTCACCAATTAGTTATCTTAGGCAGTTAATTATAATCATTAAAGGATAACGTGCTGATAACCCTAATCATGTTTCCTTTTGCACAGGGCTTGTTAGTGTTGCCAAACATGTTGCGAGTACATGCTGCTGGCATTAACATAGCTCTGTTAATGTTGACGTGCACTCTCTTGCTCTCTCTCTCTATCTCTTGTCTTCTGCATATGTATGCGTGCGCTCTTTGAGCCACTTGTTGCTGCCGGCATAAACTGTAACTGTAACTGTTGCGTGTGCTCTCTCTCTCGTTCTCTCTCTCCCTCTCTGAGGATCTAAGGTATTTTCTTGTGTATGTTACAGTGGGCTGACTTGGATTTCCCCAAGTATCCGCTGACGTTGCTGATGTAACTATGCAATTGCAATTGCAATGGATGTATAATTATTACATATAATTGCCACAGAACTCATGCAGGTAAGTTCTATTGTTCTATACCCTGTAGCCAAATAGTGTGGGCAATTTCCATGCGCTCTTTAAGTATTTATTTTATTCTTATACATTTTATACTTATTGTTACACATTTTCTGTTGCATACTGTAAGGCTGCTGCGGATGGGTATGGATTACAGGGTATGCATTGCGGATGTCAGTTTCAATTACTTTGCTGTAACAGCTGTAGCACACGACAATCGACAATCGGCCAATTAATCGAGGGGAAGTATTCGTAAATGGAAAGTGCCGCGAGGCAGTTCAATTAGCTGGAACGATTCCAGACGGAATTACCACGATGACTGTGCACTTGTTAGCCGGAACTGTGCCTTCTCCCCACTCCCACTCCTGTGACACGACTGGCAAATTAGGCTAACAGATATCTCGAGCCATCGATAAAAAATCAGCTGTCTCCTGCTGGGTCGAGTGCAATAAAAGCGCATAATCATGTCAAATATCGCAGATGTTCAAAACGGCGACACTTTTACGACTAACCCAATTAAATCATCATTACAAAAGTTATTGCTCGAAATAGGCTAAAATTAGAATGCGAGCTCAATTAGAATACGAGGACCAATTCGCGTCACTTGGTTTATTATTTATATGGCTTTGATGTACACATTTGATGACGCGATAGGTTTGAGTGAAACACTTGGCATGACGTATGCTATTTTTTAAATACTTGTATTTTGCGGTATCGATAAGGGGAAATTCTATCCGATAAATCTTTGCACTAGAGCTGTCAGCTACTTCCACAAAAACTCAGCAGAAGAAAACCAAAAAAAAATATAAAAAACTAACAGAGAACTAATGAAAAGTATAAAATATATGACAATATGTTATTAATCTAATCTGATTTAATTATAATATGAATGTGATAATAATATGGTTAACACTCTACAGTGATGACATTATTGCTGTCAAGCGGAAGTAATATTTCATCACATTTTTGCAGAACTGAAGATCGACTCATTCACATGGCAACATAGTGGGGAAAGGGAGAGAAAAAGAGTGGGAGAAAGAGAGAGACAGGCATAGGCAGGGCGCACATTACTTGCAAAACGGAACCGGAAATTACACTGCCATGAGTGTGTGTGTGTCGTCAAAGATGCCGACTTGTAAACGCAACGGTATTTTACCATATCATATCATATCATATTATATATGTTACATACATGTAGTACCTACAATATGCATGTATATTTATGCCAACTCACGGGGGCAAACCGTGTAAATACCTCGACTCATTTGACCTTGTAACAATTTCTTTACAACAACAAGCCTGAAAATGAGAGTGTATTTGGGCGCTGTAAATAAGAGCACAGTTTGCGGGAACGGGGGTGTGGGTGCAGGGACGAATTTACTGACGCTGTCGTCGTTGCCACACTTCAATTTCAATGTTATTAACCTCAAACTGGGCCACAGAGCAAACAATCAAATCAAATACACGTTGAACTTGCCAAACCGACAGACTAACAGCCCAAAAAAGGGTGTGCGATAAAAGTAAACAAACAGAAACAGAAACGGACAAACAATACATATACGTATTCGAATGCAAATATGTATGCAAATGAAACCGAGATCAGGATCGCTATAGGAGGAGAACGAGAAGTTAAAAGGGAGTGTAGTGGGGGGAGGGGGCGCTTACCTTAGGCGCTTGCGAGTTTCGTTTTATCGGCCCACACAAGTTGCTTGCCGCTTATCGACGTAGCCTATCGGCTATCGGCCGTTGCCGCTCTCTTTCGTTGCCTCTGCTGCTGCTGTTGCTGCTGCGCTCGCTTCGGCAAAGTTTCGTTGCATAAATTTCGTCAAGTTTTGTTATATTTTTTTTTCCTTTTCGCTGTTTTTGTTGTTGTTGATTCTTTTGTCTTAGACACTGCGCAGGGGCGTTTCTCTGGCGCTTGAATTTATCGCCATTTTGTGTGGATTTTTGTCAGATCTTTGTGTGCGTTGCGTTGATGCGGCCTAGGCGGCATCGGTGGGCGTGGCCAACAATCAGTGATGCACACACAACAACAACAATAACACAAACACAACTTGTGCACTATTTCAATTGCAATTGCAAAAAATACGCAAAAAATACATGAATTTGTTTATGTATTTGATATTCTCATTATCCACTCTGCGTTCCACACACACGCGCCTTCTCTCTCCACGTGCGCTCTCTTTCGCTCTGTGCGTAGCAAAACTGAAGATAATCGCGTTATCGTTCACAATGATGCCGACGACGCGCTGTGAATGAATGTGAATTGTTGTTTGTTTGTTTGTTTGACGTACGATCTACACGCACACACATAAACGCGTCTCTCTCTCTCTCTTTCTTTTTGCTTGCTGTGGTAAGGAGGAGGAGGTGGAGGAGTGTGTAACGGGGGGCGGATGCGGAGTATTTCGCACGCAGTGCGCGTTTAGTGACATTCAGTGCCAGGGCATCGAAATTGCTTTACATACGCACACACACACTGACACAGTCGCTGGCAGAGGGACAGAGATAGATATACGCATATATATATATATATCTTTGTAAATATATTTCCACATAATTGATACGCGGCACTGCACATACAGACGCACAAATGTCGCCCCTGATTCTCACGTTGTGTCGCCGATAATTCACAATTTACCGTGCACTATATACAGTTACACACACACACGCATACAGCAAAACATACATACATACATGGATATGTATGTATGTGTATGTATGTATTTATGTGAAATACATATGGTAATATTTTTATCCAAAAACAAACACTTGGAATGACATGTATGGGGTACAGGTATATATATGTATATGAATATCTGGTATATCTATATATACATATCTTGTCGCGCAAATAAACTAAATATAATATCGTCTTTAGTCTGGATTATTTTGTCGAGAAATAAAGAGAGAAAATTGTCAAGCCGCACGAAGAACGAAAGCAGACTAAATGCAAAAAATGAATTGACAAAATGTTGTGGGGGACAGCGAGCAGCGACCACATTGAGCAGTGGAGCACGGACGATCATTCATATACGTGTACATATATATGTATTGGTGTGTGTGTGTGTGTCAGACAATGCTGCCTGCCATGCTTAAGCTTTGCGATAGCTTTCCCATGTGTGCGTGTGCATGTGTATGTGTGTGCGTGTCTGTGCAACTGTGGTCAATGCATTGGCACAGGCAGAGCGGCAGCGCGGTCTCTAATGGGGTCTCTAGCCAGACAAAGAAGACGAGCGATGTGCGCGATAGAAAGACTATATAGAGAGACACTGGCTTATCTACGATTAACATGAACATTCATGCACGCGCTGCTATCGC
This sequence comes from Zaprionus nigranus, assembly GCA_018903425.1. NCBI lineage: Eukaryota > Metazoa > Arthropoda > Insecta > Diptera > Drosophilidae > Zaprionus > Zaprionus nigranus. Next base: position 2,671,622 of record JAEIGD010000011.1, on the reverse strand, counting down.
GATCCCCGTTACTCTTTTGCCCGACTACGCCACTGCGCGTGTGCGACGCACGCACACAGCGACAACAATTGAAATTGAAATTGAAGCATGTAACTGTAATAAAGCGCGCTGGGCATGCACGACTACCTGTTACTCATTAACAGTCACTGCAAGTCTGTTTGCCAGATATGATTCTATTTTATTGAGCAGTCACAACTGTGGGCTTTTTTGGAGTAATAAAGCTCTATTAGCATGAGGTGCTTATAATACCTGCGTTTATTAACTGTAAGGTATTCAGTAGAAGTTACGTAAATCATATTCACGTTTAAATGTACATGCACTACTGTGAATTTGACATTAGAGTGTTCAAAATGCATTTACTAACGTAATTATCTCATATATTCAATTTATATCGATATACATTATCGATTAATTAGAGAAGGAACGTAACTATACAGCTACTACAGAGCTGTTAACTAGGAATTATCCAAATAATCCAATGAGAGTGTTTAAAATGGCTTATTTAAGGTAATTGAGAAACATATTGCCAACATATCGATATACACTGTCGATAAATTGGAGAAAAAACACCACTACTAATTTGATAGCTCGGAGTTATCCTAAAAGTATACTGCACCATAAGTAAAAGCTGTTAACACATGCTCAGTAAAATAAACTAGCTCTGACAAATTCGGTTTACAGGGTATTTTTTAACTAAAGCTTTCTCTGTCTCTCTCTCTTTTTCTGTAACGTATCTTTGCCAGTGAGTTCTTGCAGCGCATCTGTCGAGGCGATTCCGGGCGATGCTCGTGGGGAGTTCGGGAGATTCCGTGTAAAATGTAAAGCGAAGCTGCGAAGCGTCGAAAATTATTACTTGTTTCCGTTTTGGGCGCAGCCCCGGACTTAAACATACACACATATGCACACACACATGTTGACATACATGCATAAATATCTCTATCTATATCTATAAGCATAAGCATATCCATGTCCATATTCATTTCCATATCCATATTTATATATATACATACATACATATATAACGTATGCGGCTCTCTCTCTGTCGTCGCTGATTTACGTGCTGTGTGCGCTTGCGCTTTGAACTGCACTTCGCGTATATTCCGGTTGTGCAGCTATATCGCCTGCCTATCGGGCGATACTATATGCCGCAGCATTACGTATACGTCAGCGTGTCAACAAACTTGTAATGTGGCACAAGTATGATTCAATAAACCCAAACTGGCCTGGCTCGGCGGCTGTTAGACATGTTGACCAGACGCCAGTTTGACAGCCAGTTTGCCGGTGATTATTCAGTTAGAGTTGTCTATATAGTATATATGGCTAATGAAGTTGACTCTCACTCTGAATGATTTGCGTATTATTTAACGGTAACAATGTGATTCAAATGCGATTGCGCAATTGGCTAACTGACTGCAGAAACTGCACAGGGGCGGATCAGGGCAGGCTGGGGGCAGGGCAGAGGAGGCACCTGAGAACCGAGAACTGTGACAGTTAATTGCCGCATATTTCTTCTTGAGAATCTACTGAGATATATGGTATGTGCACTAAATGAGCGCCGCACACGCAAATTATAAATACTTAGCCAGCACATTGTAAGGAAATGTCAGCCACAAGCCGAGTAAGATCAGCCCAGAGGCGGAGCCGAGTGGGGGAAGAGAGGGGGGGGAGTGAGACCCCAGCAAAGGTCACCCGGCCCAGGCAAACATCTCTCTCTCTCTCTATCTCTCTCTGTTGTCTCTGGTCTCTCGAGTAACTGTATCTAAATTCGTGACTCTGATCCATGATGGGCACTTAAGCCAAGCCAGGGAAACCAGATAAAACTGCTGCCATTTAACTGCGGCAATACATTTCCCTCGCCATCGCCAGTTACGTGTGTACGTAGACTTGCATGACCGACTGTCGACAAATATAGCAGATCGTCAATTTTGAATTAACAAAAAAAAAACAAGAATTCTTCCCTTCCCTTTCCACTTGCATCGCTTGCAACGTTCTTCTCTATTTTTATATTTCCATTTCTATTTGCACATTCAAATCGATTGCAATTATAGATCTGCCTAGTCCCCCCTTAGCTCTTCTCACCTCTTCGCCCTCTGAAACCCGTTTTGTGTGCTGTAATTGAAGCGTTGCACTGTAAACAAAATTTGCATAATTTGCATTTGGCATTCTGCAGTGAAACGGAAGTGAAAAGCAACCTAGATGACCTCTTGAACGGAAAGAAAGAGCTAAATACCGAAACATTTGTAATGAAACTATTTATAAACACAATGTTCGCAAAAGTATCTTTAGTTGTTCCCCCCATATCATGTGATGATTCAGTTATTTTCTACATGAATTAAATTGAATTTAATAGCAGTGAAAGCTGAATAAAAAGTCCCTAGATCTTGAAACCTTTTAAGGTTCTATAGGAATTTTTCGTAGAATTATTTTTGAAATACTATAAATTTTAGTTAAAAAACCTATAACGTTTCAAGAATTTAAAAGCTAAATATAAATTTCTCAAAAACGTAATCATTTAAAGAATCTAAAGATATTTTAATACTTGTAGGCTCTTTTATATATCAAGTAGATTACAAAATCTTTTACATTTTTGAGACTCTTTAAAAATAATTGAAGTTCTACAAATATGATATGTGTAAAACTCATAATATGAATAAAACTCATATGAAACCTTCAACGTTCCAAGATCTCTTAAAATATTGTTGTTGCACAAGAGCACTTCAGTGAAGGAATCTTTTTAAATACTATATCGAAAATAAAGAATAACTTTCACGTTTCTGGAAACCAAGATCTTCTAAACTTTATAGGAAACCTCAAATTTTCTGAGAATAAATTTTAACATTTATCAAGTAAACTTCCTAACTGAGTATTTTGCAGTGTAGCTCAAGCTAACCCAAGCTCTCAAGCAGATTCTTCTTTCTACTTTTACTAAGTATTACGGTGGTTGTCTTTCCGCACTCTACAGATTCATTTTAGTACTCACCATCTTGCTAGCCTTTTGGGTGATTCTGTTTCGACCGAATGCGACTGCGACTGATGCTGATGGAACCAAACTCCGTTGGGCTCTGCAAACTGTGCCAAAATGTTTGCGAAACTTACAAGCCAAGCGACTTATATAGCGCCTTTTTCCAATTGTGGGCGGCAATGGGTGTGGCTGGCGTGGGGGGTTGCTTTATCTGCGCTCTTCTTTTTGCATAATTCGCGGCTAATGCTGCTGCTGCTGTTGATTACAAAGCGCCCTCGAGACAAACGACAACTGTATGAATTATCTTCCACTGTCTGTCTGTCTGTATGTGTGTGTGCGTGTGCGTGTGTGTAAGTGTGCTTGTCCATCATATGCTTATGATTACGATTACGATTATGATTATGTAGTTGGTCACACGTTGATTAGAATGCGCTCTTATCACTTGTTGCCGCCGTGCTGTGTTTTAATGTTTCATTTTCATTTGCCCGTCTTCGTCGGCTTCTTCTTCTTCTTCTTTATCACAATGCAATTTAGCTGGGGCGCGTAGGAGACCCTCAACCATAATGCCAATGTGGCACACAAAGGGTGTCATTACAGGCAATAGATGGATGGATGGCAAGGACGATACATTGTGCACATCATCAGCATCCAACCGAACATCCCGATGGAAGCCTTTCACTTTCCTAACAGCAGGTCTTCCTCTTGGACATGCGCATTTAGCTTGAAACAAGCCAAGAAGTGAGAGAGAGAGACAAGAGTGATTCGACTAACATATACCCGTCAATTCTCTTTGAAATGATTGATTTTATATAAGTATTTAATTTGTTAAGAATAACAATTAAATTAATTATAAAAATACACTTTTTTTTGTAATTCAATTTTAATTAATGTTAATATTAATTTTAATATTCAATCAGATTTATTTGTTAACTAAATCAGGCAGTTTTTGTATTCCTCGTTAAAGAGCTTATGGTGCTATCAAGGTTTTGTTCTTGAATTCATTAGAAATATGTACATCATATTATATCATTAAGGTGTTTCATAAGTCATATCAAATATTTTAAATCTTATATATGTATGTTTATCATTTATCTGTTACACACAGCACACTAAAATTTGCCGAAAAACTTATTTTTGCCATGATGACCGTGTCCGTGTCCATGTCCATGACCTCCGCCGCCACCAGCGCCACCACCCACAATCACCGGCTTGACCACCACGATGGGCTTCACGACGACCGGCTTGGTGAACACGGGCTTTGGTTTGATAAACTTTCCCGATAGGCCGCTCAGCAGTTCGCCGGGATTCGGCAAGGTTGGTTTCACGAACACGGGCTTTGGCTTAGTGAACTTTGATGAGAGGCCATTTAGAAGTTCACTGGGATTCTGCAGATACGTTGGTTTCTGCACTAAGAAGACGCTTCCTTTGGACTTGTGAGCGAGAGTAGGCGTGGCTGCTACGGCAAGCAGAATAAGTAGACAACACCTGAACAGATCCATGACTTTAACTAAATGACACAGAGAATTGCGTTGAGGGTCTATTTATGGGAAGGTATCGCTGCGAGCAGTTCAGAACTTCATTTGCATGCGGCAATTGTCGTACGAGCGAAGTCTTATTCAAATTTCAATTTGTTTTATTACTGAAAACTCCTCGCACTGTTCTGAGTTGTTGCTGCTGCTGTTGCTGTTGCTGTCACTGAGAATTCCCCCAGTTGTAAGTTGAATTGATAATGATTATGAGGCGAGGTTGTGATTCTGCGCCACATTATTCACAATGATCGCTTGTGCCCGGCGGAGAAGTTGTCATTCAGACGGCGATTCTCTAGATTTCCATCGGGCATGACGTCTGCGTCTGTAGCCTGACTCGGTATGGCTGGCGTCTATTAAATCCCAAAGACACTCACTTGACTCGCATGTCCAATAGGATTGACTTCATTTCTGTTTACTTATCGAGCCTCATTCCGATTGCGGAAGTCAATGCCAGCGAATATTCAGCATACTTTCATGTAATCAAATGAATCACAAGCAATCTGATTAATATTTTCATATATTTAAATTAGCCAATAATATTAAATAACATATTAATAACAAAATTAAATAAAAAAAATATTTACAATTGTTTCATAAACGTTTTTAAAAAGATAAAGTTTGAATGCCACATCAATTTAGTAATCAAACTAACAATTTAAACGAAACTCGCTTGCCTTAAGGAATATTCAATTAGATTATATATATTTGTAAACATTAATTGCTTTGGCGCTTCAACAAATAGATTATCGCCACCGATAACCGTTTAAAAATTCCGATAACTTCAAAGTAATTATTCAATGCGCAATAATATCGATGTTTCAATTCATCGATAAAAAGTCTGTGGCAGCCCTGCGGCGAAAAAAACAAGCATTCGGCTTATATTTATTTATAAAATCAGAAATGGACGAAAGCGTTATAGAAATTAACGACTCAATTATAAGTATTCCGAGCGATACAGATATGGAGGATGGCGAAGTCAAAGAAGCCGAGGATTCTTCCAGCGATGTCATAGAAATAACCGCCAAACCAGCGTCGCCGCCACCTCCACCTCGGCCCACCGTGCCGAAGCAATCAAAGCAGATACAGCAGAGGCCAAGTGAAAAGGCCGTGGAGCAGGAGACGAGTACAACTGACCCCGAACTGATCTTTGAAGTCAACTTCTGCTCAACGGATGACTACTCCAGGCTTTCGAATCGTATGCTGGAAGTATTTAACAGGACTTTTGCCGAAGATAATTTGGTATTCCAAACGAATGAACCGGAATCGAGAATTAGGGCATATATAAACCCTACGACTCCACAGCCCGACACAGATCTATTCCAAATTGACACTGCGCCCGCTACGAAGCTAAATGCATCGCAAGTGCCATCCTACAAACGCTGCCACACTGATATTCTCGATGAGGAGACATCAAACCGAAAGAAACTAAAAGCAGAAGCGGTTAACAAATGTTTCCGCCCTAAAATGCAATCTGCCTGCTTTAATTGTGGCGACACCGATCATTCCCTACGAGAATGTACGCGTCCCCGCAATCAGAACAGGATACAGAGAGCACGCAAGAAAACAAGCCGCGTCGAACGTTACCATGTCGATACGGAGCAGAGATTTGCACATATACGACCAGGAAAGATCAGCAGTAAGACTCGCCATGCCATGGGCTTTAGTCGAGGCGAGCTGCCATTTATTTTCTACCGTATGCGTGTTCTGGGCTACCCACCAGCCTGGCTGGAGGAGGCCAAGGTGCAGAGCTCGGGAATGATTCTCTTCAACGCCGATGTAAGTAGATTCCGGAGTACTACTAATATTTTTCACTAGACTAACTCAAGTACTTTCAGGGCAGCGAGGTGCAGGGTCCTGAAGAGGAAGAGGGCGAAGCCGATGGCTTTAAATACGATGTCAATAAAATTATTGACTTTCCGGGATTCAATGTTGACCCTGGAGCCAAGTTCTATGACGTAAGTAGTGCGTAATGTATTCTATTTGCTGAAATCTAACAGAATCTTCGCTAGGACTATCAACACCACAATGTGCCACGTTTCCAGGAGAACCAACTGAAGACTAATTTCATCAAATCTCTGGGCGTGAACGTAACCAAGGGATACAAACGAAAGAAATTAATAGATCTTCCTACGCCGCATGATGTTAAACCAGCTGCAGTTGAGAGAGCGACGAACTTAGTTGAGCACGACATGGACGTTGAGGATGGCAACTCCATGGATGGTGAGCAGCCTCCACTGCCTGCAGAGTCAGATGCTCCGGCACCACCTCCCCCACCAACGAAAGAAGACAGATCAGTCGGCAGCTTATCACCATCTCTCGAGGATCTCAAAGCTCAGCAGGCGGAATTGCTGGAACAGTTGGAATCAAACACATCGCTAAACACGAGTAATCTGAGTGTTGCCGAGTCAAATGTTCTGTCGGTTCAGTCGCCAACACACGACGTTGACGACGATGAAGCGCACAACGCTCCTGCTCCTGCTGAAATTGCTAAGCCTGTTGTGTTTAAGGGTCCCTCCATTGAGGGTACACCCCTACTGAAGTTCTCCGTCTACGAAAAGCTCCCAGTCGGAGATAACTTTAAAAAAGGGCGTCAGCGATGTCATCAACTTTGAGAATCTGCCCGACTCCACGGGCAAATTTGAAAAAATGAAGGATCTGTTGAAGAATGTGCGAGTACAAATGGATAAACTGCAAAACTCCGATGACTGACGGGGGGCGATGCTTTGGGAATACATTGTACCTTGTAAATACAGCGATATGGGCCATATACCATGCGTGTGTAATTCGGTTTTCTTTATTCGCCAATTTATATTGAGATTGCACATATAAAACATGCAAATATATGTATGATAAGTATGTACATACATATATATGTATGTATATAGTATGTATGTAGTACGTATTCAAATAGTTTGTACAGGATCTGATATTAGTAAACGAGAGTTGCGCTACAATTTCTCTTTCTATACAGCTAGAATTTCTCATACTTTTGATTTCATTGCATTAGTTTATTGTTTGCTCTTTTCTACTCTCAATATACGTATATATATGTATGTATATATATATATTATTGATAATTTATCCCAATGTATATACGCGTAAAGGTGCACATATAAGTTGATATAGAGAGGTCTATACATATATGGATTTGTGTTTGTGTAACCAAAAATGCAAACTGTTAAAAGGAAAGAAACATGCTCTAGGACGACGTCTACTCCATCCCAAGCCACCTCCGCGCCTCAGCTAAGTGTGCTCAATTGATGGCCGGCGGTGGCTGCGGAGGCGGCGGCGAACCATCCTGATTATTATCGCGACGACTTGTTGGCTTGTTGCTGTTGCTGGTCGTTGTAAACTGGCGCCAGGTGCTCGGATTCACAACGTACATGAACATGGCCAGAATCATAAATACCATGGCAATGGTGAAGTTGCCACCATTGTCACCGCCAGCAGTCTGTCCAGGCATCTGCGATACTCTGCCGCTCACTGCAAAAATTTAGGGCACTTTAAGATATGTTTGTTACTCGTATCTAGCAGATACTCACCATCGATGCACTCAGTGTCCGTGCAAGCATTCTGATTCTGGCGAATCTGTATGGAAATTGCAAAGGGGGTAGTGTAAATGATACTTGTGTGGGTGTATGTGGCAACTTACGAAGTTGATCAATCGTTGCATGGCCATCTCATGCGACCAGATGCATTCGCAGCCGTCAAATTCGTCACCCATGGTAATTTATCAATTTATATATGTATGTTTGACCTGGTACACACACTGTTAATAAACATAAAGCGAAATATTTATGTATATATATATAAATGGTGTGAATTATAATTTCTTTATGACAATTTGCATTTTTGACGAACGATTGACGGCTGTCTGACGTGGCCTTTGCTGCAGCAGGTGAGAACTAACCGACGCAATCTGAAGAATTGTTTTTTGAAACTGCAAAGGGAGCTCAACTGAAACGAATTTAATTATTTTTTTGTTCGCTATACAGACGAAACAGTCGAGTGATTAGGAGGGATCTATATACATATGTATGTATAGTATAACTCTCTCTCTCTCCATGAAAAAAAAACACAGCTATAAATTGTGTTGCTAGAAGTATCTGATAAAGTCGGTTTCGCAGAGAGGGCGCTCGGGAGAGCCGCTCTACATACACCCGTACTATATTTAATAACATCGCATATATGTACGTATGCCTCTGTATGTGTGTGCTGGATGGATTTCTCTCATTAAGCTTCACTAAAATATAAGACCGACCTTGGAATTGGCACAATATTTTGAAAAAATTGAGTTGATAAGAAATCCCAGATGACTCTCAGTTTGTTGCCACAACTTCAGTGTGTGTAACAAGTGGAAGTACTCGACTTTTACATGCATATACACGAGTCAATATCTGCTCCATGCTCCACATACACATATTCCACGTACATATGGAAGTGTGTACATACATATGTAGGTAGACACTTCTTTAGCGGGATACACTTTCACAGTAGCAAAAACGTAGTTAGATACGTAAGACTAATTAAATGCTACACCAAATGATCGTTCTCTTTATCGTTCTTCTAATCATCATTCCACCATCTTGCTTGACATTTTAAAACATGAAGTCACTTTCGCAGTTGATTGTTTTGTTTTTCATATTTGGGTTATTCGTTCGTTCCAATGGAAATTGTGCAGCGGAGGTAAACAAAGTGCATTAGTTTTGTTTATGTGCGGCAGCAAACTGCTTTAATAGTGCTTATTTCATTTAATTAACTATTTAGTATCTACATTATTGCTTTTGTTGCTATTTTTGACGATTAGTTCGTTTTAATATCCAACTGTTTATTATTTTATATTACACTATTTATTTTCTTACCAATCTGGTTGGAATGGGAATGAGAGACTGGAAGTCACATATGTGAGTATGCTGCAAGTGTTGATAAACGGCAGCAGGAGAAAAGCACTTTAAAATGCCACAACCAGCACTGCTCAAATGTGCTTAGTATTTTGAACGAACTTATCGTTTTTTTCAAATATCGTTAGATGATTTATTGCGAATGCGACTTAAGCCAAGTCGGCGCGTTTTGTTTGTGGATGCGTATATGGGAGACAAAGCCTCCTCGCTGCGCCGCTTGCCAACCCGCTCCCTTTGCACGCTGGGTGACTCCAGCGAACAGCTGCGATCTCTCCGAGAGTCTCTTTGCAGTTGTCTCTGATTACTTCTACTTGGCACCGGCGTGCTGGTCACTGGAGCGCAGTGCTGTCGCATTGGCGTCTGACCAGGAGTCGTATCCACGTTGCAGTTCTCTGAATCCCTCTTTAGCTTTCGACGCTTGTTCAGCGATAAAAGATTACGACGCGTAATAATCGAACTCTTTGTGACATTGTCCAAGGGCGAACGCTCCGAGAGTTGTGACAACGAGACCTGCATGTCCGGTGTGCTTCTGGGAGTGTCGAATGCATTATCCAAAGTAACCGGGGAGTTAATCGCTAATACTGAGGCTTCACAAGGTATCAGCTTAGTTTGTTTTCCAGCTTTTCTTGACTTGACTAGGATCTCAGCTTCACCTTCTAGCAATTCGGGTGCTTCGTTTGTTATATCTTCTAGCAGCAAAGTAGCAGCAGCTTCTTCGTTTTTGGGGGATATAGAAATTGGTTCCAAGTCTGCCATGAGCATTGCAGTTTTCCTTGGTATCTCCTCTGACAGTTCCATGGCCTTGTTTGATTCAGTTTGAAACAGAATGTTTTCAGAAGCAACAGTATCTGTAAAGTTCTTGAGGCACTCCTCTTTAGGCGATTGTGGTGGCACTGAAATTGGTTCCAAGTCTGCCATGAGCATTGCACCTTTCCTTTGCATCTCCTCCGACAGTTCCACGGCTACCCCCTTTTCCTTCCTCTTCGCTTCCCCCTTATTTGATGCAGTTCGAAACTGTATTTTCACAGAAGCAACAGATTCTGTCAAGCTCTTTCTGGCAATCTTTAGGAGAAACAGAAGTGGGCTCCAAGTCTGCCATGATCATTGCAGCTTTCCTTTGCATCTCCTCTGACAGTTCCATCACCTTATTTGATGCAGTTCGAAACTGAATTTTCTCTAAAGTTGCGGGTAGGTGGCTTATCCTTTCAGTGGTTTCTTTCGTTGTTTGAGAGTAGTTTACATCTAGATCAGCCATTAATCCGGCCGCCCGTTGCTGCTGTTCCTCAGTAATTTCGATTGCCCTATTTGATGCAGTGCGAAAGGCGACAGGTTCTACCGTATCCAAAGGCATCATCTCCAGCTGACTGCAAATGGCTTGGAAGTCCATTGCGGGCTGCTGCTGCTGCACAGTCTCAATCTCAATGGGCTGCCATTCACTTAAAGGTATCTCATCGAGAAGCTCTTCCTCTTTCGTTCTGTTTATTTCCAAATCTGCCATTAGATTTGCACCTGCTCTCTGCATCTGCTCCGTCACTTGAATAGTCTTATTTGCAGCTGTATGAAATCCCTTAAACTGATTTGATTGGTCTTCATCAGTTGCTGTGCCGCACTCCAGATCAGCCATCAACATTGCCGCTTTCTTTCTCATGTCATCAGTTAATATCACTGTTTTATTCGAAGCTGTTCGAAATTCCATTTGATTTAAGTCATCACGAAACTGAATTTGCTCTGAAGCTGCAGGTAGGTGGCTTATCCTTTCACTAGTTTCTTTCGTTGTTTGAGAATAGTTTGCATCTAGATCAGCCATTAAGCCGGCCGCCCGTTGCTGCTGTTCCTCAGTAATTTCGATTGCCCTATTTGATGCAGTGCGAAATGCGACAGGTTCTACCGTATCCAAAGGCATCATATCCAGCTGGCTGCAAATGGCTTGGAAGTCCTTAGTGGGCTTCTGCTGCTGCATAGTCTCGATCTCAATGGGCTGCCATTCACTTAACGGTATCTCATCGAGAAGCTCTTCTTCTTTCGTTCTGTTATTTTCCAAATCTGCCAATAGATTTGCACCTGCTCTCTGAATCTGCTCCGTCACTTGAATAATCTTATTTGCAGCTGTACGAAATCCATTAAACTGATTTGATTGCTCTTCATCAGTTGCTGTGCCACAGTCCAGATCAGCCATCAACATTGCTGCTTTCTTTCTCATGTCCTCATTTAATATCACTGTTTTATTCGAAGCTGTTCGAAATTCCATTTGATTTAAGTCATCACTAGGTTGCTTTGGTTCAAGATCGGCCATCAATTGTTTAGCCTGAATTTGCATTTCCTCGGAGACTTCGATTTGTTTATTCGATGCAGTGCAAAATTCAACGGAATCAGGAGCATTTGCAATGGTTCCGACTTTACTATCACTTAATGAGCAACTGGGAATATCTATTGGCTGCCATTCGCTAAATGGAATCCCATCCAGCAATTCAATATCACTGATCTCTTTGGTGTCTATTCGATCCTCCACAATCTTTTTTTTTCTTCTTTCATAACTGAAATCATTTCCGTATTCATATCACCATCAAACCAATCGTCGCAGACGTTTGTATCTAAAGTAGATAGAAGTTAATTAAACTCCAGCATTATATAGACTATACTTACCCAGGGGTTCAACTTTGCATATGGCAGTGTCCTCTGCTGCTGGTGGGCGTGTACTCTCGTTAAAGAGAGCAAATTCAGCACATTCTGTTGGAGAATCTTGTTAGACTATTATATAAATGAATTATTTATTATGGAACTTACGCATAATCTTGCTATCACAGATCTCATATTGAAGGCGACACTCCTCTGTGTTGCCAATAAGGTAACCGTTATCATCTAAAATATCTGTTGCATCCTGTAGATCGTCAATTTCCTCCGACTTTATTTGCAGATTCGCAGGAAGATCGATGCTGGAGTTCGCATTAGTCTGGGTGAAGAATGCACTTAAGTTCTGCAGGTTTTCACATATCATCTGCGAGCTGCTGGCATTGAAGTTACAGTGCGTTGTTGTTGGCATTTGGGTTATCAAATCTTCTTGGACCGAAAGCCCTGAGGAACAACTCATGCGTTCATCATCATCTTCTATTATGATATTTTGAGAGATCGGCTGTGGCAGGGGCGGCTGTGGTGAGAGGCGTTTACGACAATAAGTCCGAATTCTTTTATTTCGATACCGAAACCAGGGCGGGAAATCATGTGAGAGAACCTCATCCTCTTTCACATAACTGGGCGATCCGCAGAAATCTAAGAGTATCGCTTCAGCTATGGTTTTAGGTATATTTGGAGCTTCGAACGATATTTCTGGACTATGCCAGACTTCAGCTTCAGCTTCGTTTTTTGGAAACTGTTGACTCTCAAGCATGGATTGCAGTGACATGAAGTTCTCAGAGGCGGGCACTATCCGGATACGTATGGGTTCTTGTTGGGCATGCAGACAGTCTAATCGATCAACCTCGAAGAGGTTGACATCTCTGGACTCACATTGTTCTTCTCGTCGCAGTGTCTTATGTAGCTCCTCTTTGATTTCCACGGTGTAAGTTGATTTATGCCGCAAACGTATGGAGCGGCTTGATGTACTTGCTCGTATTGGTGTCGGACTACTGTTTATACTAACATCATCATCGTCCATGACAGCGCGAACGGCTTATTTATTCATTGTATTTCATTGAACAAATCTCCATATGACCTGCTGAATTGCCGCTTTGTTTATAATCGAAAACTATCGATAGCAGTTGCAAGCAGTAAATGTTCAGTGCTGTGCACAGTGCAGAAAATATCGTATAGAATTCATTAAATTAATTCATATAGTAAATAGTTAAACAAAAAATAAAATAAATAAACAACACAGCTTAAACCTCAAACTTTAAACGACGTATAAATTAATTTTAACAATAAATATTATTTGTGCATCCCTAATCCCAATTTGTTTTGTTGTTGTCTAACACTGCATGCAGCCTTATCGATAACAATTATTAGTTTGCCAGATTTTAGTGTAGTCAGAATTAGTTGAATCCTAAGATGGGGATAACCACAGCTGCGTTGAGAACCCAACTGATGGGGTTGACCAACTTTATCGGCACACATAAAGACCAAGCGGAGAAATACCGACAGCTGCTGAAGACTGTGCTGTCGAACACCGGTTCCGAATTGATCGATACACTAAAGATCTTTGTTGAAGCCATTGTCAACGAACATGTCAGCCTGGTTATAGCCCGTCAGATTCTTAACGATGTTGGCGTCGAACTGAGCAAACTGCCAGACGACATGTCCAAGGAGCTCTCCCACTTTACATTGGAGAAGGTGCACCCTCGTGTTATTTCATTTGAGGAGCAGGTTGCCGGCATTCGGTTTCATTTGGCCAACATCTACGAGCGCAATCAGCTATGGCGGGAAGCAGCTACAGTGTTAGTGGGAATTCCTCTGGAGACTGGCCAGAAGCAGTATTCCGTTGAGTGCAAGCTAGGTACATACCTGAAAATAGCACGCCTGTATCTGGAAGATAATGACTCGGTGCAGGCCGAACAGTTCATCAATCGTGCATCGCTGCTACAATCCGAAACAAATTCCGAGGAACTCCAAGTGAGATTGACATAACTCTCTTACTCCATGCTCTTGGTTAAGGCTAATATACTCTTCTCTTACAGGTGCTCTACAAAGTGTGCTACGCCCGCGTTCTCGACTATCGCCGCAAATTCATTGAGGCTGCCCAACGCTACAACGAACTATCCTACCGTAAAATAGTGGATCAAGGCGAACGGATGACAGCTCTGAAGAAGGCACTCATCTGCACCGTATTAGCCTCGGCCGGACAGCAGCGTTCGCGCATGCTGGCCACACTCTTTAAGGATGAACGATGCCAGCACTTGCCAGCGTATGGTATCCTAGAGAAGATGTACTTGGAGCGGATTATTCGTCGCTCAGAGCTGGAGGAGTTCGAAGCGCTGTTGCAGGATCATCAGAAGGCATCCACCCCCGATGGTTCGTCGATTCTGGATCGCGCTGTCTTTGAGCACAATTTGCTATCCGCCAGCAAACTTTACAATAACATAACGTTCGAGGAGTTGGGTTCCCTCCTAGATATACCAGCAGTTAAGGCCGAGAAGATTGCATCCCAAATGATAACCGAGGGACGCATGAACGGTCACATTGACCAAATCTCAGGCATTGTGCACTTCGAGAATCGAGAACTGCTGCCCCAATGGGATCGTCAAATACAATCGCTCTGTTATCAGGTGAATTCCATTATCGAGAAGATAGGCGTGGCTGAACCCGATTGGCTAGATAATCAGAACTGAGCCAAGCTGAGGGCGTCATCCAATTTACTGAAATTCTCATCATATAATATAAAATTTATATACAACAACAACAACAGTCTGTGGTGAACTACGAGTGTTGCGAAATTGCCGTTTGACATGTGTAAATTTCATTTTGAATTTAAGAGAAATAAATAAAAACGCATCCGATGATCCCGTGGATCCCAAGTGAAAACACCAAAACGTTTGAAATTGTATAATTCAATTAAACTTTATGAAACATGTACATACACATATATTCACAATCTTTCTTTGTTTTCATCATTTCTTTGCAGTATAATTCACAAAAAGTCTCTGTGTATATAAACATTTTAAAGTCTTAGACAACTAGCGGAAAGTTTTGCTTTTGTATACAATACAAATGTCTCTAAATATATGTATATATCTATATGTATATAGTATGATACGCAGATGGCGTATGCACTAGAAAATTTGATTAAGTTCCCTCATACTACCCACGCCTACAATTCATCCAAAAAAAAAGGCCGATTGACTGAAGAAAACTAAAGAAGTAGAAACTAATAATTAGTATAAAATATAAGCTAATTATATTTAAACAATTCAACTAAACAAAATGCAAAAAATATGCTTTAGCGTAGTATTTTACAAAAGCAAGGCCTTAAAGCATCCATCGACTTCGATGATTCTCCGACTACTAACAACAATATCTCGGACATAATATTTAAACCCGATTCGATCCGATCTGATCGCTATACCAATAATTTTCAGAGACTCATTTCTAGAACTTAAAAATTAGCGTAAAGTCATCCCTGGGTATTCGCCGAAGACTCCTCGTTCAGCTGCATTTGTGTGAGGGTGCGGACAACGTGGCCACGGTTCATGGGCGTCAGACCCTGGCAGAGACCAACGACAGCGTCTAGCGCCACATCCGGACAGTCCTGCAGAGCAAAGAGGGACATAAGATTAATAATGAAATTGGGGATATGGGGGGAAAGTTCAAGTACCTCGAGCATTTTGGATATCGTTGAGATGATTGCATCCCGTCGCACAGAGTTCACATTTCTGGACACAATCGATTCGCCATTGGTTTGCTCCTGATACCAGGAAACCATCTCCTCGTTCTTGTCCCACAAATAGGCCTGAAGAGAGGGAAATACAAATCAGTTAAAGCTTTTGTCTTGTGACAGTGGGTATGCACAGTTGGTCTCACCTCTGTGGCTCCCTTGTCCTCCACCAGCCAGCGGCGCAGCATCTGCTTGGCCTGGCCCACAGACAGGTTGTCTTGTGCGCGCAGAATCTTCTTGATGTACGCATCCTCGAGCAGCAGACGACGCAGACGCCAGTAGAGCCAGCGGCGTGATTCGCGCCATGGCACAATCTCACTGATGCACTCCTTCTCCAGCATTCGTTCGGGCGTGTCGTGCAGATCGGCAAAGTGCACGGCGACTGTGTGATAGACATGCATCAGCACCGAGATGCGCGCCTTGATCTTCTCATCCACCTGAGCAGCCTTCACCTTATCCCCTGCCGCAGTTGCTTCGTCAAACTCCCGTTTCAGCTGCAATAACAACAACAATAAATCAGCTCGATTTCTTTAGAGGGTGGATTCAGTTTACTTACCGCAATTGTGGTGCCATCGAGACGATGTATGGTCTTGATGAGATCCTTCTCTTTGTACTTGATCTCGACAATGCCCTCTGGTTCGAGAACACCACCACGTGCCTCAGGATCAGCATAGGTCTCCATGTAGCGCGGATTGATGAGAGAGTCCAGCACGGCCCAGGCACCACCACGCAGCTCTGCGTTGGGTGGCAGATAGATAAGCACCGGCTTCTTGTACTCACGCAATCCATCGACAATGTAAGCGCCAAATTTAACAATCTGCTCGTACATGTCCTTCATGCCGCCAGAGAAACCACGCCAATTGGCGAACACAATCAAAGGCAGCTCCTCACGACCGAAATCTTTGATGGCCTGCGCTGTCTTGTACGACGAGTCGGGATACCACACCTGACCAGCCTGCTGCAGTGTCTTGGCCTCAGAGTCCAAGTTGGCCGGATCGGCGGGCATTTCCACCTCCACAGTGCGTGTCTCCACGGCAATGACACCAACAGGAACACCGCCCAAACGAGCACGGCCTGTGACGACAGTCTTGGCCCATGGCGCCATAATCTCACTCCATGAATCACGATCAAAGAATCCATTCTCCCATTCGTTGCCATTGACGGGATTAACACGACCAGCGAGCATCCAGCGTGGATCATATGGAGATTTGGTGGGCATAAAGTCAACAGGGCGATCCACACGATCGCTGGGCAAAATGATGGGCAGATCGCAGCCAATGTAGGCAGGAATGTAGGAGAGCCAGTCCAGGATGGTGTACACACCGTCCAGATCGATGGCTTCAGTTTTGTGTGTGACACCGTTGTTGAACATAATCTGCACGCCACCCAACTGATTATTCGAGGCATAAACCTTGCGGCCCAGCAACTGTAGTAGCAATCATATAGATGATTAGTAAATCTGCATCCAATTTCTAAGGGTTTCTCCTGCCTTACCTTATTGAGCGCAGCGTAGCCAGTGAGTATAATATGCGAGTTATCGATTTGGATGACACGTTGACCCAGACGCACCACATAGGAGCCAATGCCGATGGTGCGGCAGGTGACCATGGCTATGGTGACAATCTCCTCGTAGGCCTGTGATGTTTCACCGGCAATGAGGCCAGCATAACGCAGATTCTCCACACCCAGTCCATCGTCCTTGCCAATGATGTCGGTGATCTTGTAGCGCTGCTCACCCTCATCCTCAATTAGTATGGCACGCACAGAGTTCAAATTGGCCACTTGGGCATAGTCCTCCGTAGAGAGATATAGATACTTGAAACCCTTGTCTGGCTCCTCGGGATCCTCCCATGCTATTTTGAACATGGCTTTCACCTCCTCAGCCAGACCAATGCGGGCACCACTGTTAACTGATATATAGATCTGTGGAAGAACGAGAATTGATTAGCTGAGTTGAATGACAAGGAAGCAAGAGGAGCAGGAGACTTACCCTGGGCACCTTGCGTGCGCGTGCCAGTTTGGATGCCTTGTCGAAGAGCACATCCTCCTTGATACCGAAGGAACCAATCAGATAGGTCAAATCGTTGGCAATCACAATAATCTCACGTCCCTGAGGATATTCAGGTGTGGCCAGAACAATGCGCCAGGCAACCATGCCACACTGTAAGATTAGATGTGGAATTGGGTTTAGAATCAGCTTGGCAGGACTTGTAATTGTTGTTGTTGTTGTTTACTCACGTTATTCTCGCCCGGCAGACGCTGCATCTCCACCAGACTGTCGCCCTCGAGCACCAGTTCCTGGCACTCAAGCAGAATCTTATCGGGAATGCGTATGTCGACGGTGGGACGCGCCTTGGAGAACTCCTTCCAGTGACGTTCGGTCATCTGGCGGAACATGTCGGGCACATCGTAGACGTAGGTGGTGCCATTCGATTGCGCCTGGAAGCGTTTCTGCTGCAGGAAATCTTTGGTCATGTATGGCGTCGAGATGGGATGACCGTGTAGAGATCCCTGCTTCTCGCCATAGGCCTTGAACTTGATCTGGAAAAGGGGGAAACCCATTAGCATAGAGATTCCTCTGTGAATGTGGGATACTTACAATGCCCGTCTCTGGCTCTGTTTGCTCTGTGTACATGGAAATGTCCAGGAAGTAGCCCGAGTCATTGGCAATGCACAGACGCACAGCTTGAGTGGGCGACTGTGGGGACTGACGGATGACCATCTTGAGTTCGGCCTGCAGCACACGCAGTTTCCACAGGCGGGGACCATAGCGCATGATCATCTTGGTGACAGACTCCTCGATCTTTGCTGGATCCATAATGACGGTGGGCACAAAGTTCAAGAAGATGTGATTGCAGTCCGTGCGCTTGGCATGAGGATGCGAGAAGGCAACCTCCAACTCATCCATGGCCTCGAGCAGGACACGTTCACCTTCATTCTGCAGGTACTCAAACGAAGCCTCCTTGGTGATCAGATCCGAGTGACGGATAATGGAACGTATAAAGAAGCGATAGTCGGTGACCTCTTGACCCTTTGACACCTTCGCTTTGCCCAAATACAAATGCATCTTCTGATTGGCTGTGGGCAACGCCTCCAGATCGTACGTCTTCATGCGATTCAGTTCCAAATGGAAAGCCGAAGCGGGCTCCAAATGCCGATAGATGCGATCCTCCTGGAAGTTATCCCTGGCACGATACGTGAAGAACTTGGGGAATTGTCGCTTCTTGAGTGCGGCAAAGGTGATGCGCCGTATGCGTCGCTGGAACAGCTCCTCATTGTGCTCCTTGCAGTAGTTGCCAAAGATCTGCGCCATCTGCACATCGTCCATCTCGCCCGTCTCCCGCACAGCAACACTTATGATGTGAATTGGTTCCGTGGACTTGGCCTCCTCGGCGGCATTGGCACGCGAAATGGGATCCGAGAGGGAGACATTGATCGATGTGCTGTGGCGACTATCGGAAATCGAATCGGCAGCCTCCACGGCCTCCAGCACCTTGGCACTGACCAGGGCTGGCGATACGAAGTCTTCAAGCAGATCCAGAATCTCATCCGAATACATCTCGAAGTGCTCGAAGGAATCAAAGGCGGATATGGCACCAGTACGCACAAAGGAGCTGCCCAAGGTCTCTGCGGCAGCATGATCCAATCCCTCCGGTGAGCTCATGCGGGAGAATAAACGATTCGGATGCGCAGTGGGTAGCAGGAACTGGAAGTGCACCAAGGGCAGGCCACCAGAGAGCTCCAGATGCTGCAGGCAGGTCAGCTCGTACGAGGTATAGGCACGTCTCACATAAACCTCTAGAGCAGCATTGCAGACAGCACGATTCGAGTGATAGAAGAAATCGTGGAGTATATCAAAGATCGAAGTCTCGGAGAGAATCAGACGCTGCAGATTCTCTGGATGGAAATCATGTCCGTACATATCCACAGCAGAGAGGAAGATCGACTCCATTTGATTGTGGCGCAGCTCGTAGGCAGGCTGATGGGCTGCAATGAGCACTTGACGGGATCGCAGGGCAACGCGCGAATGCTCGGCACGATTCAGTGAGGTCAACTCACTCAACGTGTTCGCCAACTCATCTGTGAGTCCCGGCTCATTGGCCCACAGATGATCGATGAGCAGCGTGACCAGCAGATTCTTCTTGGCCACCTGAGCGTGCGAGAAGATTGTGTTGACCACCGTCAGCATGTCATCCTTGTTGTGCTCGCGCACCAGGCCGACACACTTGTCGTAGTGTCCGTGCTGGAACTGCGACTCCACGTCGTAGTACTGACGCAGCAGCTCGTGCACGGCGGCCTTCATGCGTCCACGGATGCCATTCCTATAGCGCTGCACCAGCTGCACAATGCTCTGTGTGGTCAGGAAGAAGACATCGCGATCGGCACGCTTCTGCAGCGTTGCCGCGTGGCTATCGATGACACTGGCAATTTGCTGGGATGGGAACTGTGCCAGGACACTGGTAATGTTGCGCTCATAGAGTGTCATCAGTTTGCGTATCTTCTTCTCCACCGACAGTGGAATGCGACCAGAGATGGAGGCAATGACTTCCTGCAGCTCAAGCAGAGGCAGCGAAGGATCTCGCAGACTCTGCATGAACTTCTCGATGATGTCGCGCAGACGTTGTGCGTTAAACGGTTCCGGCAGGCAGTAGCCGGCGAGGGTGTTCTCCAGAATGCTCTTGTAGGTGTTGTGCACACGGTTGAGCTTCTCGGGCACAGGTGCATTCTCTGGCTGGGGGAATTGGCTCTTGCAGGGCTGCGCCTTGGTCACCAGCGAGGGATCATCCAGTTCCAAATGACCCAGAAGCGAACCAGCATCGAGCACAGCGCCAGGACGACGCACAAAGGTGACAGTGCCTGCCTCCTGGGAGGTGAGCGTCATCACCATCTTCATCACTTCGATTTCAGCAAAGGCCTGTCCCTTGGCCACATGGGCGCCATCCTCGACAAGCATATTGATCAGTTTACCCGCCGAGGGACTGCGCAACAACGAGGGATCATTCTCCTTCTCGAACACGCAGGTTTGATTGCCTATGACAATGCGATAGCGATCAACCTCCTCCTTCATGTAGGTGGTGTAGGAGGCGCCCTCCAGCGAGATGAGCAGCCCACCGTCGGAGAGGCGATGCACCTCGATCTCCTTGAACGAGTTGTTCATCAGCAGGAAGTACGAGTTGGTGCCACTCTTGGCAGCCTGCACCTTGTAGCGCAGGCCACCGTTGATTAGCTCCACATCGACGACATTGGTCAGCGTGTTGGCGGCCTGGATTTGACCCTTCTCCAGTGAGGTCTGGAAGCTGGAGAATGACTCGGTGATCTGACGATCGGCAATGTGCAGAGATCCGCACATGACACCCAGCAGAATGTCGGGCTTCTCGGACTGCACACGCTCCGCAATGAGGGCATCCAGCCAGGCAGTGTCTATGCTATTGTCCAGGAAACGGTTTGTCTCCAGCAGCGTTATCAGGTACTCAACGGTGGTACGGAAATCTCCACGAATCGAAAGCTCCTTGAGGGCAATGACGAGATTCTCACGTGCCTGCTGACGATTCTCACCCCAAGAGAAGCAATGGCCAAACTGGGAGTCGGCAAACTCGTGCAATCCTCCCGAGGCGGCCACACTGAAGTAGCCCCACACATTCTTGCTGGAACGGAAGTTAAGCTCCTGCACGGTACCCGAACTGGGCTTGAAACCCTCATCGGGATTCTCAGAGGTGATACGTGCGGCAATAACGTGTCCAGAGGGGCGTGGCTTATTCGGTGGATTCTCAAAGTCAATGATGGATGAACCCCACGGCGATTCACCGTAGAGCAGACGAATATCCTTGAGACGATAGAGCGGGATACCCATTCCAATTTGCAGCTGACAAGCTGGCAGATTGACATCGGCAACCATTTCTGTGCAAGGATGCTCCACCTGCAGACGCGGATTGAGCTCGAGGAAGAAGTATCTGCCCTCGGGATCATACAGATACTCCACAGTACCAGCGCTCACATAACCAACCATTTTGGCCAGACGCACTGCAGCCTTTTCCATGTCCTCAAAGACCTCCGGCTGTGCCACAATTGCGGGCGCCTCCTCAATGATCTTCTGATGACGACGCTGTATGGAACAATCGCGACCAAACAAACTGATCGCATTGCCATATTGATCTGCCAACAGTTGCACCTCCAAGTGACGTGCTCCACTTGCCAGCTTCATCACAAAGATCGGGGAACCAGGCACCTCAGCCTGCACTTGACGGAACAGAGCGGGAAACTCTTCAGTGGTATCCACACGCCGAATACCTTTACCACCGCCGCCCTCAGAGGCCTTGATCATCACGGGGAAACCTACAAAAATATGCAGAAATTTATTTGAAGATTTTCTCATTTTTATTCCTATTCCTCAGCTTACCAATCTTGGCAACCGCCGCAAGACCCTGCTCCACATTGTTGACACAACCGCGTGCAAAGAGTTCACTGGAGATTTTGATCTTCTTGCCGCTATACTGCGCTTTCAGCTCTGAGCCAGACCAGGGCAGAGTGGGAATCTCTGCAGTTTGGGCCACAATCGAGGAGGCAACTTTGTCACCCAACGCCCACATGGCACGCTCTGGTGGACCCAGAAAAACCAAGCCCTCCTTATGCAACAACTCCGGCAACTTGGGATTCTCCGATGCATGACCCCAACCAGCCCAGACAGCCTGTAATATAAGTAGATAAACATTAAATATATTACATAAACAGGTATTATAATTTATAATTATCTTGGCTCTGACGTCATTGCCAGAAGAAATCTATAGTTTAACAGAAAGTCGACTTTTTATACCTTCTTATAGGGATAGAAGGGTACTAACTTTGTGTCATATCTAACCTCCCCAAAGTATATATATTCTCATTAGTGCCAACACCCACCCCTATATACATTTATGTTTTTAATAATTATCCCCATCTTAATGATTATTGAACATTTGATTGCCAACAGAGCACTAACATACAAGTTATTCAAGAAACAATGGTATTATACCCACAGATTTCGCAGACTACGCTTGTTGGTATGCAATAAAAAGTGAACTAAGCATTTTTTTAATAAATATTTGGGGTATATTGTATATCTGTCGTTTACACTCGAGTGAAGCTTTCATTACTTGTTTAAATGTTTTGCAGAGTTCTCAAACTTCCCACTACATTGCGAAGACCTTTGCAATATCCACATAAGTAGCTATAAATAGAAAAAAACAAACCCATGCCTACAGTGGGTTAAACACAAAACAGTGTGAGTGCGAGAGAGACAGAGAGAGAGAGGTGGGGAAGGTGTTGAAAACTTATTGATTTTCAAGCTCAAAAGTTCAGATGTAATAGCCTGCGATTATAGCACGGTGTAGCTAGTTAAGTGGGCATATCTACAAGTAGAGAGCTCGTAAAACACACACACACACACACACACTTTAGGGAGGTGTGCTGCGAGAATTGAAATCGAACGATTCGCTTGACTTGAATTTCAGCAAACAAAAATCATACGATCGTGTGAGGAGTTCTCTAGAGTTCTATAGTACGTACTGGATCTGACGTAGACCCGACCCTCGATCAATTGAATAACTTTGAACTTACCTGCACTTGAGTGCGAAGTGCAATATCCACAATGAGCTCAACATTCGCGTAGTTATTGTTGTTAGATCCACCGGGTACGGGCACATAATGATCAGCCATTTTAATATATTCCGCATTGGCCTTTAGATCCTCAGGCGTGACCATTACTACAAATCGTACTGCCCTCTCGTTCTTAAACATCTCGTAGGACCAACGACGAATGGATCTCATGCACTTGACGGCCGCTATGCCATTGTTGGCGATAAGGACACGATTGATGACACGCGTGCCACCGAAACGTTTCACAAACTCCTCCGTGGTGGCGATATGAAAGTCCCTATACTGATCACGTTCCTGTCCGAGTCCAGTGCCGCGCGACATGCTGGGTCTGCGAAGAAACGATACAGTCATATGTAGAGACATTTTCAAAATGAAATTTAGAGCAGATTGTTCAATGTACGATATACTTATGGAGATCGTCGTATAACACCTGCGAGTAATTTTAGCACCCACCCACCTACCGCCTCTAAAACGATGCATCTTTGCCTGCTACACATTTACACACGACTCTACGAGAATTAACTCTATTATTTACTACTAAGTTCAGACTTAAATTTTCCGAGTTGCTTTGCTGAGTTGAGGTTAAAGTTGAATTTCATTGCATTGAACTTTGTTCATGTATTGCAGCGCATAAACCTTTTAATTGCTGCCAGCCTGTGTGGGTCAATGTTAGGCAAGCCACAAAGAGAGCAAGCAACTGAGAGAGAGAGAGAGGGAAAGAGACAGACAGGTGTAGACAAGCTCAAGAAGAAGATGAAATTAAAAGGCTTTTTGGCAAACCGGTTTTGAACAAATTCCAAAGTTTACGAGAAGCTTTTACATTGTTTACTTTGTATGCGCTCTCTCTCTCTCTCTCTTTCTCTCTGCCTCTCACGGCAACTGGAGGACGCTTTTTGCATTTGTAAGTCAAATATTTACTTGCTATAAAAATAATTATGCGCACACAATTTATAATAGAGATATATGTAGAATAAGAGAGGGACAGAGAGAGAGAGTGATATATAAGAAATCATATCTATTCGTTTCACTGATTTACTTTAAAGTGCCGGCGGGTGTGACGCTGAGTAGGTTCCCCCGCCGTTGTTGTTGTTGTTGCCAATGATGAGTTCATATTGTTATTGTTAAAGTTGTTATCATGCATATTGCCAATGTTGTTGTTGCTGCTACTGCTGTAGTCCGTATCAACATCATCGTGTTCGATGGCCACAATATTGGGTATATTATTATTTATTGTCCCACTGTCGTTGTTGGCATTGTTGGAATTCCCTGCTGCATGTTGCGGTTCCTCATTTGCTTCGACAAGTACAAAACGTTTGCTGGCACGACGCTTCAACATTTTGACCAACGCAATTAGGGCCAAGATCATTCAAGTCCACTTTGGTGATAAACCGAGATTTCGAACTAGTTACAGTTACAGAGATTATGCAAGATTATGCTTGTGGCTCTGCCTGCGCCTCTGCTGACTAATCAACATGAATTTTATCGGGCGCAACTTTCACCTGCGCTGCACAACAATGGGAACACAAAGAGCGACTAAAAACTATAAACTAATGGCAGGTCAGAAAATAAGAAAACACGCGATAAATATTTTGGGGCTAAAGAGCTAAACACGCACGCTGCGACGACCGACGCGGACGGAAATTGCTGTAAAACTAAACAGCGATGACGATGACAGACAGCTAAGCTTCGGCATTGCCAGAGTACGAGTAACTCCCGAGAGAGCAACAGCCTAACAGACAGAAAGAGAGAGAGAGAGGGAGAGCTAAAGCGAAGTTGACCTCTGGCAACATCAGTTATGAATGAAAATAAACAAAAACTCAACAGTTCCCGTACTGTTCCCACACTGTTGGCACCTGTCGCCTGCCAGCTGCAGCAGCTTTTTCTCTGCTCTCACTCAGTGGCATGGCACTCTCTCGTTCACTTTGCCTGGCACACTCGCTCTCTTTTAATTGGCTCGCCCATACTCTGCATCACTCAAGTTCTCTCTTAAGCTTTTTAAGATATCACGCACATTGTTGTTACTGCTTTTATATTTATATTGCCATCTCGCTCTGTAAAACTCGCGCGATTTGTTTGGCATCGTTTAGGGCTGCGCAGCAACAATGACGTATGTAGTTAAATCACTTACTGCCCCTGCTTAATTTATTACATAGGGTATACGGGCAGAGGCAGAGGGTATATATTAGTTGTAGCCAGAAGTGTATGCATATGTATGTAATATGTATTAGTATATGTAAACATATTAGTATATGTAATATACATATGTATACATACATATTATGTATAAACATAATTTCATTAAAACGACACACTATCTGCAAGGGTACTAAACATTCGGAATGCCGAACATAGCTTTACTTTCTGGATTGCTATTGTTGTTGTTGTTGCTCTGAACTAACCTTAGACGCTTGCGTCGTTCCGCAATGTCGCCATTTTGACGTAAATCGCTCTGCATTTTCTGGGGAAATTGATCGCCAGCTTCGCTCGCCTCGATAGCTTCCTTCTCATCGATTTCGTCACCGACCTGCGTGTAATTAGTCACATAAAATAAAGCAAGGTGTTATTTACGAGTTATCTACATATGATATCTAGACTAAGATATGATAATTTCCTTACCAGAAAACTTGGACGCTCCCCACCATCTGTGGCCGTGCCTTGTGTCGCCGCCTCGCCGCCAGTTTCGGCGGCATTTGTTGTTGTTGTCTCTTGATCGCTCATTTTTTTGTTGTTGTATTTAATGTTGTCAATGTTATTGTTGTTATTGTTAATATTAAAATTGCTTAAATCGCTTAAAACGTTATCCTTCAATTGTTCACACAGACCATCGACCTCGGACTTAAGGCTCTCGCTGGAGAACTTAACCTTCTTGATACACGACTTGGGATATCGTGGCTGATCTGTTGTGCTGTTCTTTGATGTTGTTGCTGTAGCCGCAATAACACTGGAGTTGTCTGCAAAGGAGAGAGAGAGAGATGGAGTCAGTAAACATCAACATAAAGATAATATTTTGAAGAAACACGTTTTATATCCGTCCCTTTTTCACATTTATTTAATTTACAGAAGTATAAAAGATCTTACTATCAGTGTTGTTGTTCTTGTTGTTGTTGTTGCTGTTGTTAGTCGGAAATATTGTTGGAGTTGTTGTTTGGCTTTCGTAGTAGTCGGTTAGTCGGCGACCAAAGAGCAATTTCAATAGGAATGCTATAAACGCCAGAGTGGATAGCAGCAGTGCGATAAACATCGGCTACATCCAAAATTGCAAATCTATAAAAGAGTCTAAACATATAGCAAATCTACTACTGCTAATCGGTATAAGCAGGGCAAGAGAGAGAGTTCAAAAGGTTAACTAGCACATCAATACATATTGACCGCGAATTGATATTGAAACTATGCCAAATCGGAGCCAAAACAAAAAACAATCATCAAACTAATTTCCAAAAAATAATAAAAGACGTTCATGAAACCGAAAAACTTTATGAATTTCAATTCTGCATTGACGAAGCTTCGATACTCTTTAAACTTTATGAGTGCAAATAAAATGAACAGGTCTCTTATCAGCTCGTAACTGTACCGAGCTTTGCTTACGTAATTGATTGAAGCGAAGAATCGAACATTTGCTCTACAATTTGAATTATTTTCTTACACCTGAACTTGATATGAATTTGAAGTAGTTTCTACGAAAGAATACTTGTAGAGTGCAGAAGATAACATAAGGTTTATATAAGTTGGGTTATGAAATTTCAACTGAGACTTGAACTTGAACTATCAAGGATACATAATTCGTATAAAGATCTTCTGTGATCACAGACCTTCTAGGTTCTTCTGGAGCCCTTCCTCTTTTAAAGTCTATATATAGAGTATACACAAGAAGGTAGAGCGGGTACTTTGTACTGCGCATTTAAATTGATACCAAAATAAAAGACATCAAAAATACAGCACATGTGTAGAGCAGAGCTTTGTGGACATGCAAATCAGTTTTTGTATATATCAAGAAGAGGTCATCGATTTAGCCATTACAATATGTAAGTGTGCCAGGGTGTGTGCGCGTTTTCAAAGACACCTAGACACCCCTTTCATTGTTACACATTGTAACTTGTGGAATTGTGTAATCCAATGGGGTCTCTAGAGGCATACGATATTAACACATGGAACTTTACTTCCGACAAGAATACAGATCGTATTAATTATAACTATAATTTATGTTATAATTATAAAGATCAAGTGCTGCAGTTTGAATTCTCTTTCGTCTGCATTTATTATTTTATTAATATTGTTTAGTTCCTTCGGTTTTTTTACCACGGTAGTTTCAGTTATTTTGCATTTGGTTATATTGGGGTTTCTTTTGTTTAAGACGCGCGTGAAGAGAAGCAACAAGTTTCGCACGTTTTGGTGCCCGATTACAACTGAATTGACCGACGTTTGGAATGCGACTGGTAAACGGTGGCGCCGCGTACTATCGCTAGCTGCCGCCTCTGCCCACTGGGTTGCCGTCGTCGTCGCTGTCGTCGTCGACGTCGTCACTATCAATATCAACTGCTTATGCTTGCCTAAATGTCTGCGTCGGCAACAGCAGCAGCAGCAGGTGTATACATGTGTGTGCCTGCGTGCATGTGTATGCGTGTGTGTGTGTGTGTGCTTATGCTCAGGTTGTTGTGCTCGTATGTTAATTGTGCTCAGAGGGCTTTACAGGTCGAGGCAGTGACCGCTCTAAGGCATGCTGAGTACACAAGAAATCTGCAAGCAGCAGCGAATTTAGCGATTAGTTATGTCTCATTTTGTATTTATATATATTTACAGTTGTTAATAACGATACAATTGTTATCATTTATTTACAGTGTTCTCAATAACAACCGATACATTTGTTGTCTATTGTGAGTGAGTTCCTTTTAAGCTGCCATTGGCGGCTTAGCGCGCAAGCCTCGATAACACAATTGATATAAATCGATAACAAACATAGCATGTATCTAGATTGCAGCTTTCAACACTTGTTCTCGCTGTTGCTCTCTCTCTCTCTTTTTCGTAGTCTCTTGCATGTCTGCTATATTTTCAATGTCAAGGCTGTTGTTATTATTGTTGTTGCTGTTGTTGTTGCGCAACTTAATGTTTAATCTTTATTGTCTGACATTGATGATGCACTCAGGCTCACCGGACACTAGCTCAGGGTTACGACACGAACGCAATCAAGGAAACTGCAGCAGCAACTACTGCTACAACAACAACAACAACAACAACAACAAACCCAAATTGCACTTGCAGCTGTGCGTCAGAGCAAAGCACAATCTGATTGGAATAATGAGGAAAAGTTGAGGGTGCAAAAAATATGCGAAAATTGATTATCTTGCTATTGACAGATTGTCTTGCGTGTGGACAGTGTGTAATAGAGTGCATGAATGCATTCAAACGGGCAAGTGTATCATTCACTATTCAAAGAGGTTAAATATTTTGGGTATAGTTGTAAATCAAATGTGAGTAAGTGTACTCATTCAGTTCAATGTTTTAAGGTATAAATTGAGTACAATATTTTTGGGTACAGTGATATTATATTTGAATCTATTTAATAAGGCTTTTGCATGATGCACAACTTGTAGAAATGGGCAAAATCTTACAACAAATTGTAAACAATAATCTCAGTAGTGTCCAATAAAACTTTAATGTCTTCATGCAATACTCTAGTCTGCAGGTGTATGTGTGTGCGTGTGTCTTGCTTGTTTGCCTGTAATCATAAATTGAAAACAAACTGAACTCTGCCATGAGCAAATCACGCGAACCTACACATCACATAAACTGCACACCGGCATCAATATTGTGTATATTCCTTGAATCAGCAGAGGTTTTTTAAAAGTCATAAATAAAAGTATTTCCAGCCAAACAACAGCCAAACAGGCGAGAATAGGCGAACAGCTGATAAGATGTTGAACAAGAAATCTTACGACTTTTTTCAATTTGCTGCGGCACGACGGTAACCATGGTAACTGCCCGGCTATGATTAATATATTCATTATAATTGTGGAGTGCGAGTACGAGTAGGAGGACGGGTTATTTTGGTTTGAAGGTAAATGCTGGTATTACCTATTACCCATTTAAACACTTATCAGTTATCAGCCGTTATCAGTTCTGACAGCTCATACGGAAACTTTTCGGCTGCTGATACAAATTATTCATGTTAGACGCGTGGCCATCCTATGGATTATCAATGGGCGTCAGCCTCAGACGCGTGTGTGTCGCACTCGCAATACTTGAGACGTCTGTTCTTGACACACAGACACGGTCATAAATACACGTGTGTGCGTTTTAGTGTGTGTGTGTGTGTGTATGCAAACATATTCCCTATCAGCAATATTAGTACACAGCTTCCCAGTTTCAGCTCCAATTACAAGTGCATTTCTGTGCTTGTATGCGTGTCTCTGCTTATGTGTGTGTGTACGCTCATAAATTAACTATTAAGTAATTGAAGCCGGCTCGCCATGGTAGCTTTTCAGAGAAACATTCTGAAACCACCCACAACAATTCTACCGAAGCACAACAACAATAATAACAACACTTTGTTGGCAAACATACATATGTATGGGTAGAACATACACATGCGCGCACACACACACATGTCGGTGTCATGCGGACATCGCGCGATATGCGAGTCCAATAGAAATCAAGGTCAGCTCTGCTCAACAAGAGAGAGAGAGAGAGAAAGAGAGCGGGAGAGAGAGCGCGCGCAGTCGAGGAACGTAGGAAGCCAACATATTGAACGATTTATGCTGCTCAACATTTTACTTAACATGAAATTAAATTAATAACAAATCTGAGCCACGCCACACACACACACACACACGCACTATATGCACAGTTATTCGACTGCTGATTTATGAATGCGCCTGCCTGGGCGAGGTGAATAACCCGTGCTTTGCACTCTAGTTCAGAAGGAACTAATGCATATTTATGTATGAAAAGTCACTAATCGTGCATTAATTGTCCACTTAAAACGCACTCACTGGTCATTGACTTACTTTTCTCCATTGTATTGAGCTTCGCACGTCTGTTTTTCTTTTTGTTAGCAATTTTGTATACTTATAACTGTTTCTCCTGTGGTCCGTAAAATTCTTCTCCAATTGGGTTTGTAGTTGTGGGTGGGTTAAAATTCTGGATTAGAGAACCTCTTTGAGGATAAGTGATTTGACTCGTTACACACTTCACTTGTTCAGTCGACAATGAATGTGACACTTATGTTATTGCACATAATTTGCAATTGTTTATAGATGTTTATCAGTGGGTTTTATACGCGTAAATAAGCATTCGATTTTGTTTTTGCTTGCGACCGATAACACTTGCCGATACTTATGACAGTGTTGTCAAATATCAACACTAACGGGGGTGCTGCCAACTCGGCGTAAAAGAAAACAAGTTGGCTGTTCCTATAATCTGCAATAACATTTGCAACATTTGCTGTGAAAAAGCCGCGTTTTTGTTGCTTCCAAAAAAAGTACAATAAATTAGACATTAATAAATAACAATAAACATGTTTGATGTGGAACCAATTATTGCGGACCACAAAGATGTTATACACGATGTAGTTTTTGATTATTATGGCCGTCGCATGGCTACCTGTTCAAGTGATCAGACAGTAAAGGTAAACTAAGAGCAGCTGCACAATTGATTACAGTGGCACTAAACATTGTATTTCCCTTGCAGATATGGGACGAGGACGAGCAGGGCAAGTGGGCTGTGACGAGCAGCTGGAAGGCGCATTCGGGCTCAATTTGGCGCGTATCGTGGGCCAATCCAGAATTTGGCCAGGTAATAGCAACGTGTTCCTTCGATCGCACTGCCTCACTGTGGGAGGAGGTCATGGGCGAGAAGGTGTCCACAAGCAATGCACCCACCCGTCGCTGGGTGCGTCGCACAACGCTTGTCGATTCCCGCACCAGCGTTACAGACGTCGAGTTTGCACCAAAATATCTTGGTCTACTCCTGGCCACAGCCTCCGCTGATGGCATCATTCGCATTTACGAAGCCCCAGACATAATGAATCTATCGCAGTGGCCAGTGCAGCACGAAATTGCAAACAAGCTGTCATTGAGTTGTCTGTCGTGGAATACATCCACGTATATGGTCACACAATTGTTGGCGGTAAGTTGTGAAAGGGAAAAATCGGAGATTGCGAAATGCTTAAAGATTTCTTATTGCCTTCTTGCAGGCCGGCAGCGATGAATCAGCCACGCCCACGGGCAAAGTGTTCCTCTTTGCGTACAGCGAAAACGCTCGAAAGTGTGTGAAAATTGAGACTGTTAACGATATCACTGATCCCGTGACGGATGTTGCCTTCGCGCCCAACGCAGGACGCACCTTCCACATGCTCGCCGTGGCCAGCAAGGATCTCTACATAGTGAACATACGCGGCGTCACGTAGGTGCTCCAGGCAAAGATAATGTGATATATAACTAAAGTCATATGTTTTTACTGTAGGGACTCTACGGGCAATGCCAAGCTAGATCTGCAGACGCTGAAGTTCAGCGAGCACAACTGCCCGGTATGGCGCGTTTGCTGGAACATGCTGGCCACCATGCTCATCTCAACTGGCGACGATGGCTGTGTGCGCATTTGGCGCATGAACTACACAAGGCAATGGAAGTGTGCCGCTGTGCTCAAGGCCGAGGGCAGTGGGCCAACATATGAACCGAATCCGTCGACGCCTGCACTGGGCACCACAGCTGCGGCCACGGCAAAGTTCTACAAGAAGGGCACCATTGGCAACCAGGTGCCATGGCATTAGCCTCCCATTCCTGTATGCGTGTCTGTGCGTATTTGTTG
The DNA here is from genome assembly GCA_018903425.1 of Zaprionus nigranus. Lineage (NCBI taxonomy): Eukaryota > Metazoa > Arthropoda > Insecta > Diptera > Drosophilidae > Zaprionus > Zaprionus nigranus. The sequence continues at coordinate 2,639,435 of JAEIGD010000011.1, read as the reverse complement.
CCAATGTTAAGTTCAAAATAAAATTTATATAAATTAAAATAATACTGTAGGCTATAATGATCACAATGTTAACTCAATCCCGCCCGGCACTTACTGCATCGTGTGCACATCTTGATAGCTCCGTGGCTCAGCGCCACTACCAGCGACAGCGTCAGACTGCTCCTGCTCCACATCTGTTTGGGGTCACTTCACATCTTGTTGGCAGCAAGGTCACAATAGCCGCGTTGCATTACATCACAGTGGCAACTCTCTCTGTTGTTATTGTTGTTGCTCTTCTTGGAGGGTGGGAATAGTGCGCGTGCCGCTTAATAAACAATTTATTGTTTATTTTGGATTATTACATACGCAGAGCGAAATAACAGTTCGAGTTGAACAACAATCTAAAGAAAATCGAAATCAAAACAAATTCTCGTTCTCTCTTTTCAATGCGATAACCCATAAAAAGAATCGAAATTCTCTGCCTGCACTTGTGCTTGTGTGTGTGCGTGTGAGATCTGATAATCGAGAGAGAGAGGAGAAAGGGAGAGTAAAGCACGTGCATGTGTGTTTACACTGGTCGGATGATTATTTTGACAAAGGAATATTTAAAATGATAACCACGACCAATGTTCCCTCTTCCTCTTTTGTTTTATTTAATTTGAATATAAACTTATTTCATATAGTGATGTATAGTAAATATTAGTTTATTTTCATATTTCTTTAAATTAGTTAGTGAACAATTGATTGAATTTGCAATTGAAAATAATCATTAATTAATTATAATTTATAATTTTTAAAGTAATATAATGTAATTGAGTACATATTTTCGTTACATCACTGGCGGTTAAAAGGATCATGGTGGGCTTGGAATAAATCTGGCAATTGGAACAGACAATAGTAATGGTTTTGTACTGATCTGAATTCAAATATATCTATTAGATTAAAATACTGAAAAAAGAGGAATCAAGCCAAAATTTCTATTCAAATTACAAAAAAAACTTTTTTTCAAATTCCACATAATTAAAGTATCCCTTGAAAAACTAGACTCATTTCTCTCATCGTAATTTTTCTCATTACCTCAATGAAAGACATATGCAGAGCGATAAGGCGAGTGCACAATGAATCAATGATGCGTTTAGGTCATGCTCCATATGAGATAACATGAAAAGGATGCGAGGATGTGTAAGACCCCAAGCACATATGCATATTTCAATATACTTAAAACCTGCAGCTGTCTCGAAAATAATGCCATAAATAGGCAATAAAAATGTGGCCAAACAAGTGTCAGAATCGATCGAGGACGACAACAACGATTAACAATTGAATATGGAAATTTCTGCCAGGTTTAACACGAAAATCCATTCAAGAAATCACATAATATTCCACTTAATTGAATCGAACCGCAATAAAATAATTCACGTGGTTCCACATATGATGAATCAACCCCGTTCCCGCTGCTGTTGCTGGTAGACCCAGAGTAATCCAAGAAATGAGCTCGACTTTTGGTTGTGCTTGTGTTTTTATATAGGCAAATCTGACTGCAAGTGAAAAAAAAAAACCCACCCTGAAGCACACTATGGAATCGACCTTGTCGGGCAGGCCTATCCCGTAGCCGAATGATTGCCTCTAATTGGAAGTTTTGACGTGTACATTACGTGATGGTGTCGACGATGACGACAACGATGATCTCTCTGTCTCTCTCGCCCCTGGACACCCCTTGGCGAAAGCTGGTTGATTTCGAATGCGATTGCCAAATGGGGTGGCCTTATGCGTGGGAAGTCAAAGCGCAGAGGTCTCTCACATTGCTCGTGTAGTGTTGTCCAGCCCTGGTAACGCGATAAATATTGAAAACATTTATGGATGTTCAACCGGCAAAGCTAAATTAATGCGCAGAAGATTGTTTCATTTTCCCAGTCAGACTCTGCTCGGGGGTTGCTTGGTTAGGTTTATAGGGAAACGTTTATAATGGTTTGTGTGTTTCGAAGGAATTTGTCAAAGGGAAATTCATAGCAATAAATTCGGTGCTTGAGTTCTCTTTGCTCAACATTTAAATTTAATTACACAAATGTAATACACGTATTGGATTTATATTAATAAAACTTATCTTAAACTTTACGTCATTGTTCTATTTTCTCTTTTATCCTCCATTTCTGTTCTCATCTCGAACTTTTGCTACCCTTTGACAGCACCTTGTTGCCTGTTCCTAATTATGCCGGCTTAACTAACGCGGATTTCCTTCGGTTTGGTTTTGCTTTTGGATTTTCACTAGTTAGCGCTGCGTCGTTATGCAAATGCCAAGTGACCCCATCTCGAGAACTGTTCATAAAGGGTTCGAGCGGTACGGCTCGCTGGCTTGACCAACGGTCAGCCTCCGGAAGCCTTTGGGTCGCGCACAGTGGCCAACAGCTTATTAGTTGCGATTATGCGTTCCAGTTCAACGGTTTTGTGGGTTTCTGGCCGCGCCACAAAAGATTTGCATAAATAATATTATTGTATTTGTCGCGTTTACAGGGATATAATGCCCTATAGCGCTTCTTCTGCTTTATTATCATCCATGGAAAATAATGAAATTTCGCTTGGCGAACGCGTCTAACTAATTAGTGCAGTGAGTAACGAGGATATTCTAATGTTGCCAGACATCTCTTTTACATAGTAATTAAACGTTGCATATTGTGAGGTTATGTTAAGCATGAATATGTAGTTGTATGCGCAATCGACTGACCATAGTTCGACTATAAATTAAATAAATAAATAAAATATAATATTAAATATTATGTTTCATCAGTTTAAAAATAAAAAAATGTATAAAGATGTCTTTAAGAATGATATTTAGAAATCATGTTATGTTGATGAACATGTTCTTGAGAATAGGGTTGTTGGTAAGTGAACTTTGCCAGGGGTCCAAGACATGTCACTTTTATTGAGATCAAGTAATCTTTTGAATTATTTCATCCATACTCGTATAGGTTCTTCTTATGATTTTAAATCTTTTGTAGACTCTCCCAAAATGAAGTACACACCTTATTTTCATTCTCTATTATGATCTTTATTTACAGCGACTGCAGATTGTATAAAATACTTATCGAGTATACAAAACGCTTTGTAGAAAAGCTGTGAAAAATGTTAATACTATGAACATAACCTAACTTAACCCATTTATCCATGACTTAAGACTATCACACATGTTCGGCTTTGATCTGACTAGAACTGGGTTACATCTGAGGCTGTTGTTGTTTGGAGGAGTCTCCTACTCACTTAGTAGGCCATTTCGGCGCCCCAGGGACGATAAGGTTTGGCGCCATTGGCGGCGGCGTATTGCAGGGCGCTGGCATTGTTGTAATCCTGGCTGCCTGTAACGGGATATTGCGGCGCTGTGCTGTAGCTGAGGCTGGCGGGCACCTCGTTGCGATGACTGTTGGACAGGTCGGTGTATGTGGGAATCTGTTGCTGCGCCTGCTGCGGCTGCTCCGCGTGCGTGCCGTGCTCCTGCGTGTAGTGCTGAGCCTGCTGCTGTTGCTGCTGTGGTTGCTGCTGTTGTTGTTGTTGCTGCTGTTGCTGTTGTTGTTGCTGCTGTTGCTGCTGTGTGTTGCTGCTGCTGCTGTTGCTGTGTGGCTGCCTCGGCACGTGGCTCCATCGGGCCAATGACCGCTTCACTGGCCCCAGCCACACTTGTTGCCGAAACAACGCTGGATACACGTCCGACATGATGCGGCGAGGCAATTCCCATGTAGGCGCTGCTGCTGCCGCCAGACATGGGAGCAGGCACATAGGAGCTGGCACTGCCCACTGCGACTGCGGCACCAACGGGCGCATAGCCCTGGTACGGAGTTCCAGCACAGCTAGTCTGATAGCCACCGCTGGCGGAGATCTCGCGCTGCTGAGCAAAGTACTGCAGATGCGACATGAGGCGCAGACGCAGTGGATCCTGAATGTCCATGCCCTCGATGGTGACCAGATAGCGAGCCACCTCAGCGGCACATTCGCGGAATCCAATAGTATGATAGTCCATTGCGACGCGCTGCGGATCATAGTTGAGCGAGTCCAGGGCTGCAAGTACAGAGAGAGAGAAGGAGAAAGTCAATAAGCTGGCCAAGCTCAAAGTGAACAGTTCAAATAGTTGTTCCCACGCGAAAACATTAAAAAACTACCCCCTTGTCCCAGGCCGAGATAGCATTAGCAGGCCAGGGGGGGGGTAGAGGGGAGAGGATTGCCCTGCACATGGGTGTAAAAAGCGGGTGGTTTGCGTAGCGTGGGAAGTGCCGAGATTCTCGCTTCTCTCACCCTGCCACGCTAATTTCCCCTATTACAGCAATTGTTCGTCCAGTCCACCTAATCTTCCCAGCCTCGGGACACAACAGAACCCAACAGGTTACAATTGTTTATCCTGCTTTATGATAATATGACAAATATGCCGCCCAATAAATACGATATCATTTTCCCATCCTCAAGGGATGTTTGCTCTGTTGATTTTTGTTGCTTATGTTCCCAAGGACTGTAACACATTTCCCTTGGCTGGTGGAAAAAAACTGATTTGGTATTTCACAATTGGAAAAATAAACAATGTTGGGATAAAATACTAATTAGAACTCAATAGAGAAGAGTTTAACTAATACAATTTAATACAATTGTCGATAGGTACGCAGAAAAGGGAATTGATGAGTTTAATGACGAAATTATAGAATATTTAATAATAATATAATAAAGGTAAACTAGACTTTCTCTACAGCTGATCCCTTAAATGTAAGAAATAATGTACTGTTTAACTACAGAAAATAGACTCCATGAACTATTAAAGTATTTGAAATAAAGTATTTCTGATCTCTAGTAATATAGCATTCTTATTTCTTAAAAATCCGTCAGATCAATCTTCTTATATATTAAAACAAAAATATCTAGCTCTCTTTTCTCAAAGAACTGTTGTTCTTGATTTTCATCGTACTTATCTTCTACCAAATCCTCTTTTTTTTACTTTCTTACTTTCACTATAGTGCTGAAGAGTTCGAAAGATCAGATACTGAAAGAATAAAATCGTACAAAACGCACAGTTAAACTATAAGGTGACGAAGGAGCTTTATAATTTGAGAAGAACGATGGAAAAATTTTAAATAAGGTTATCATCGTTCTCCAATATTTCAGATACCCAGTTCTGTAATTTTTCCACAGTCTAAATTCACTTATATCGAAATTAATTAATTAAATTAATGTCCTTATAAAGCAATTAAGGGATTCAATTTCGCATCGATTTGGAAAAAGAGTCTACTTGTTCTTATCTTCCTAAAGATCTCTTGTACTTCCTTGCACTTCCTTTTCTTCGCTCTGATTTATTAATTTCAGTTTCTTTCAGTTTCTTTCATAAACTTTCTTTCTTTCACTTTTGTTCTTTCACTTTCTTTTTTCACTTTCTTTCTTTCACTGTAATCCTGAAGAATTCTAAAAACCTTAACACTTTTCAATCTCTGAACTTTTCACTTTTACACTATTTTCATTCTTTTTCTTGCTGTAAATAATACTCACTTTTTGATTGTAGGCTCTTCAGATGCTCGACGGTCAGCTGCAGGATCTCGGCCTTCTCCAGCTTGGCGGATCCCTGCTTCTCGTATGCGGAAGGCACCAGACGTTTCAGTTCGGTGAGGGAGGAGTTGATGCGATCGCGTCGCTTCTTCTCGATGACGCCGCGTCTCTTCTTGCGGCTCATCAATTGACAGCTGCCCGTGCCGCTGGGCGAGATTCTGTTTAGAGCAGAGAGGGAAAGAGAGAGGGAGATTAGTTAAGGTTTCACTTGAAAAGATTGCGCATACGCACTGTTCTTTAGAGGACTCCTCCGAGTAGAGCTCGTCGCAGTCGCTCTCGGAGAGCGCACGCTTCAGGCTGTTCGAGTGCTGCGAGTGATGACTGTGATGGCTGTGGCTCTGTGGCGGTGGCACCCAGTGGCTCTGCGGCGTGGCTGGTGGCATTGCGGCAGCGGCGCCAACAGCGGCGACAGCGCCATAGCCCCAATGATGCAATGATGCCGGAGCGTGTTGCACGTGCATGTTGTGTTCCATTTCGAGACGGATGCGGACTTCTACGGAGTTGACCTTGGCAATGGCAATGTTCGCAGTTATCGCGCTCTAGGATCGGCCTCGGGATCGGGAGCTAGTTGTGAGCACGTGACTTATCGTGTGCGCGAACGGCGTTCGACTGATTTGGCAGCACACGCCGAGCGGACGTTCAGGCCGTCGTCCGGTCCGCACTGTCTCAACCCCTTTGTAAAGCAACGCCGGCAGCGGCAGCGCGCGGTCCAATAAGATGCAGCAGCAACCACCCCTTTGGCAACGCGTGTCGCAACGTGCCGCGCGTGGCTCTGCCGGGGGTGGCTAACGTGCAGCGCCGGCGATCAGGCCAACAAATGAACAAGCAGCAGCAGCGGAGCAGCAGCAACAAAAGTGAAAGCAGGCCAGAGCATGCCCGGGCAGCGTTCATTCTCTCTCCCCCTCTTTTTCTTGTGCTTGCCACACTTTGTGGCTAGGCAAATACAGCATTCACAATGATTATAATGCCAGGCAGTTCATCCTTGTGTCATCGATGCCGATTACATCTGCAAATCGGCGCCGTGGGCGGTGGCAGAGGCTGCCTCTTGCCTATTGCTGCTTGCCGCTTGCCACACAGCTTGTCGCATTGTCTTTTTGGCGGCCACTTGCCGTAGCATTGACTTGTTGCCGCCTGCGCTCGCCTCAAACTGGAGCACGCGACCGCCGAACCGAACAGCCGCCGGCTCGTGTGCCCGACATATGCGGCATGCGGCTCCAACAAGTGCAGCGGCAACAACAACACGGCCCCCTTACCACCTCTCGTGCCTTACGCCTCTTGCCGGCGGGCGGCGGCTGGCGGCCTCGTGTGACCCTCATCTTTCTAGGTCAGTGGCCGAATTTGCGTTTCAAGGTTATGTGGAGCAGGTGCCGCGACAACGGAGATGGAAAGGGAACGGGAACAGGAACGGGAACGGAAACGGCATTGACCTATGACCTAATCTGCGTCAATCGATTTTCTCTCGCGTTTTGCCAGCTGCATCTCGTAATCTGTCTCTCTTTCTCTTCCTCAGTTGAGATGTGACAGGAAGCAGAGAGTTTTAGCTGTATTCAAGCTGAAAATAAATAAAAACATTGCAAAATGATATGCCGAAAATAGCTGTTTTCAGAGTTCTACATTTTACTAAAGACTTTGGTCCTTGATTCTAAACTTTGATTGATTACGAATTAATTATGTTATAATACTATATATAATTATATGTCGTATATACAATCTTTTCTATATAATAATCCTTGTTATGTAATATAAAAAAGAGTAAATAGATATTTATTAATTTATGTTTTAGTCTAGGAGTCAGATTCCTGAAACTAATTAATAATAATTAAAATCCTTACTTAAAAGGCTGAGGTACAAGAATATATATGTAGGAAAGGTTAGTAAAAATAGGTTATTACCTTGAATATATTATAAAATTAATAAAATATTCTTACAACTTTCTGTTGTAGTTTTTTGTTGACTATAAAACATCAAATATCAAGGGAATCCTTTTTCGCATTTCATACTCAAATTTTAAACTAGAAGTTCGACTTAATTTTGAAGATATTGTTCGTCTTATAAATTTTAATTATGTTTAATATTATTATTTGTATTATTTTCAATACTATCTCTCTAATTCCTTTTCTTTCCTTTTTCTATCTCTTTTTATAAGAACCAAACACCTGCGAATTGTTTAAACAAATAATCGGGAGAACAAAGAAGAACAGGAAACCCTTAAAGTATGTCACAGAAAACTAATTGAAAACTTCTCAGGCCCGGCGACGAGTGCGAATCGCTTTGCAATTCCTTGTGGAATACGCGGCGTATGCTCAATGCGACAACACACGACACACACACACACTCCACTCTGTACACACACTCCGCTCTGCAAGGCGAATCGTCGTCATATTCATTTCATGTGCAAAATAAAAAATTATGAAAAGTACTTTTCATTTGCTTCGCTTGCCTCGTCGCTCAGGTTTTCAAAAAGTTAGTTCAACTTTGTTGATGGGGCGATTTGATTGTTCTTATTGTTGTTGTTGTTGCTACGAGGCACGTGGGACAACTCCAATAACAACAAGTACACGCGAAGGTAAACTTTAAGCAAGGGTCGAGTTGTAGATATCCTGTAGGTAGTGGACTTGTTGAAATAAACATGAATTTTAATATACTATATATATAATGATAGTTGACTGAAGGCAGAAAGCAAAGGAAAGGGAAGTAAACTTATTCAACATTTGAATAGCTCATCAACTGTTCAGGAACATATATAAAACATATTTGAATGTATGCTCAATACTCAGTTGAGTATTCCAACCCTTGCCAGCCTTCAACAGCGAGATTCCAGGGTATGCTAACAACTATTGTGGCAACAGAGCTGAGAACTCACCCTCAGGGCAATCGCTGCTGGCCACACTGCACCACCGTAAATCGACCCAAAGGCGACAGTGAGAAATGGCTCGTGGGAAAGCCAAAGGTTCGACGATTCTCACGCATGTTCAGCACGTGCGGGTCGTGCGCCGTTGCTAGCTTCAACTCCGTCTCCGACGTGGACTCTGCTTGGGCAGACCAAATCACTTGAAGTGCATTTAATGCATGTCAACTTCAAGGCGGGGCTGGGCCAATAGATTGTTGTTTTTTTTAATGGGTTTTTATTTCACTCTCTCTCCTCTCTATCTCTGTCTCTCGCTCTCCCTTTCTTCTTTATAAACTTAAATATATTTTCTATAATTTTGGCATCATGTAAATCTGCTGTAAATGAAACAAAGCTTTCGCTGTGGTCTGTTTTAGGTATAATTGTCAAAAATGGAAACTCTCTCTCTCACTCCCTCTCTTTCGCACTCTCTTAGGTCTAGCGCAGAGCAGGCATGTTGATTATATAGTATGTCTCCCTTCCTCTTCAGAAACTCTTAAGGCATTGGTTACAGTTGTTGTTGTTGTAGCTGTGATTGTGATTGTTGTGGATCTGCAGCAGATTCTGCGAGTCATCCCAGAGACTCGTCTCGGCATCGTCGATCCACGTCTCCAGCGTGCAGGAGCTGGAATGATGACTAGATCGCTGAGACTGCGAGTGCGAGTGGCCAGCGCTGCCCAGGCGGCGACTGAGCTGCCCCTGCTGCGCCGGCTGCGACTGCGACTGTGACAGCGACTGTGACTGCGACTGCAGCTGCCGCCAGCGAGTGTCGAAGGCGTCCCAATGTCGGCGCAGATCGAAGTGCTGCTCGTGCTCGTGCTCCTCCAGCGAATTGCCATTGATGTCCCACTTGACAATGGGATAGTCGTCGTTGGGCGACTGCTCCATGATGATCACGTTGTGGTAGTTGCCATCGAACTGCGAGCCGAGGCTGACGCTGCATCCTCGGCTGCAGCGCTGCCTGTACAGCGCAGGCAGGGATGCGGGCTGTGGCTGCGGCTGCGCCTGCTCCAATTGTAGATTGAGGCTGCAGTTGGAGTTCGAGTTGGAGTTGGAGGGCGTGTGACGCAGGTAGCGCACGTTTGCCTTGTACTGCACCAGGTCGAATTGAATGTCCATGGACTGTGCTGACAGTGACTGCAGCTCCGGCTGTGTCTCTGTCTCCGTTTGCCTCCAGAGCTGCTGCTGCCTCGCAGGCGAATTCAAAATATTGGACGGACTGTTGCGGGTTGTTGCTGTTGCTGCTGTTGCTGTTGCTGTTGCTGTATTGCTTATGGTTTGTTGCTGCGTGCTCTAAGTTGCAAAGCAGCTGCACCTGCAGCTCCTGCTCCCTCTCCTCATCTTGCTGCTGCTCCTCCTCGTCCTCATCCTCGTCCAGGCGCTGCACAAACAGTTGCTTTGAAGTGGAAATTTTGCGCAGCAACTGCAGAAAGACGGAAGAAAGGAAGTGTGATTAATGCGCATTAACAGCCCGACCAGCCCGACCCCCAGGCGGAGGCAATGTTATTTCTGTTTTGGTTGCCACAAATCGATATTTTATTGATTGCGCCACCCAAAACCGGCAAGCTCCTAACCTCCACCTACGCCCAATTAGGGGCACGCACACTCACCTTGAGACAGGATTTCTTGGTGCGCCTCAGCAAGTGGGACATGTTGAGTTGTGACTATTGTTGTTGTTGTGGTTGTTGTGCAATTGTTGCTGTTGCTATTGCTGTTGCTGTTGTTGCTGATGTTGTTGCTGATGTTGCTGTTGGCCACGCGTCATTTCGACAGCTCCTGCTCCTGCTGTAGCGGCGGCTGCTGCAGCTCGTCGGCCTAGCGAAACAACACTGAAAGCAGCACAGCAACTGCCGGGCCCAATGGCTGCCGAATCCAACCCCCGAGGTGGCGGCAAGCGGCGGCAAGCAGGTGGAGCAGGGACGTGTGTCGCATGAGTCTTCGCCGCCAGGCAGGAATTGCAAGTGCCAAACCGAGCTAAACGCACACACAACACCACACACACTCAGCTGAGAGCCAAAGCCATTGTCGGTCTTCGGCACCGGCGCACTGTAACTGAAATCTCCGAAAGGCTCCCTCGGCTCATTCTCGGCTGTTCGGACGTCGACGCAGATTTGGCCCGTTTAATGTGAGTCAGCAACACGAGCCTCGAGTGGACCCTTCTCTCTCGAGTGCCAGTGGAAATATGCTAATGCGGTAATGCAGCTGATGGCCCTCGGGCTGCTCCCCTCTTCCCTGTTATGTGAGAGAGAGAGAGAGAGGGAGAGGGAGAGGAGCGTGGTCTGCATGTGCACAGCTTTATTATAGGCCCGGCGCCAATTCGGGGCTGTAAATCAGCATGTCCTAATTAGTTGTGGCAAGCACGACTATCTGATTTAGATTTAAGTTAAGACTGTCTACAGCATTTGTAATATATAAACTTATATGTTAGACTATAAAGAATAGTTGGCTATATATTATTTGGCTATTTTGTTGGGCAGTTTTCTGCAAGTTTTGTCTATAAAGGCCAGAAATAAAAAGTATTTTGTATATACTAACTATGCTCATAAAAGTCTTTCCCCTATAATGCAGGCAAACAATTCTGTATAGGAAATTGTAGAAACAAAATGGTGTTATGCATTATAAAACTGTTATATATTTTTATAGGAAAATATTAAACTTAAAATTGATTATAATATTGTTATACAATTGGTAATGTGTGTAATCTTCCATTGAGTTTTTCAGTTTCATTTCAATTAATACTTCTCTTCGAACAAGGAATTGTAGAAATAATTGTTTGGTTTTCTTGTAATACAAAAAAATTTTTAATTTAAATAATATATATAAACAAATAATTTAAATAAACAACTCATGATTTTTATATATTTAACTAATTATCCTTTACATATTATTATATATTTAATTAATAATTGTTATGAACTAATCTTAGATAGTTTTTGAGCTTTATTTATTTATATTATTTAACCAAAGTTTGAATTCACATCTCACTGATTTTAGCTTTAAGATTGATTATTTTATCAACAAATTCTTTTTAAATATACAACATAATTTGTATAATGAATGTATTTGATTAATCTTGCAGTGATACTTCTTTCATTTCAATTTGATTCATTCGCAAATGTTTGAAAACATTCGATGAACTTGCCACCTGACCCAGATAGATAATTATATAGAGCACACACAGAGCTGAAATTTGTCTGGCCCCAACTAATGAATCCGACACAAACAGAAAGTGAGCTTGGGAAGAACTCAGCTGGGAATCTGAATGACTAATGCGACATGTAATTAATGACATTTGCATTTAAATTTATGTGAACTTTTTAAAAAACCATTTAAATGCATTTTAGTGTAAATTTGGAAAACGAGTTTTCCGATTAAACACGCGAGGCGCGACAGAAATCGGAAAATGGAAACACTTTGCGGTCTGTGCTCGCACATTTGACACATCACTCAAAGTGAAGTGCGCTCGAAGGAGGAAGGACGAAGGAAGAGGGACGAGGCATGAGAGCAGGATGAGTGCACTCAAAACTGAATGAACAAATGAATGAATGATGACACTCGCAGCAAATTGCAAGCCCAACAGGCTGACCAAACTGCCATTTGATTGTCGAAAGGGCAACGCGAATAGAAATGGAATTGGGAAGGAATTGGGAATGGGAATGGGACTTCGCAGAGTTGTTATCTCTATGAAGTTTGTGGATTTTCGCGCATCTTAAGCGTGACTCGACGATCGCCAAAGCAATCGCTCAATATATTTTTGACAGCTGTCATTGGCCTTGTGTGTGTGTGTGTGTGTAAGGTTTTTTAAGCCGTTACCTGGTCAAAGGGTGAGTCGGCCAATTAACGATTGATCGATAACGCTGACAGCGCGCACAGTTACGATATCGATTTCAAAAGTTTGATTTTAATTTATAATTGCCCATCAATAGGGCAATAGATTGTATTGCGCACGGGGTGGGGGAGGGACGGGGAGGTTTGGTTGTGGTCGATTGGCCGTGGCACAAGTGTCACCACACCCCGACGACGCAACCCTCGGGGCAATCCACTTGCATTTTATGGTTATTGTCATGGACACTGGCGTAAGCAGTGTGAGAGGGGGCAGGGGCGGGTTTTGAGTGTCAGGGTCAGACAAACTAAGTGTACCGTTACCCGTCGCATCGCCTCTGTTCTGGGTGGACAATTATGCGCACTTTGAACTTGCGCACACAGAGAAATTTACATTTTATTAGTTTTACATGCATCGAGCATTAAAATTATTTACGATCCCAAATATTGAAGGTTGTAAATAATTTCGCCTGGCACTTTCGGCACGTATGGCCCACAATTGTTAATTGTATTGTAACGGACTTCGCGCTTGACCTTTTGCCACTAATTAGAGGCGCATTGTTCCTCGATCCTCCCCGTTTCCCTGCTCCCGCTCTCATTCAACTGGACACGCGTGCATTGTCTTGTTTTAAATGTTTTGTAAGTCTGTCGCAAAATTTGAACTCGAAGTCAATCAACTTGTCGTACTATTCACTGATAACAATTGCCTCACCAAGCAGCCAACTTACACGATCGACTGGTAGGTACTCTGTAATTATTCCGCTTGTTTTACAATTACAATTACATTTGTGAGAGTATCTTAAGTCTTGCCCTATGCATAACACAACTTTCAGTGGAATATTTTATGAAATTAACTCATATATATTCTTTTTACTTTGATTTACATTCTACAGAGACGTAATACTTAAAGTTTAATAAGTCACAGTTGCTTTTAACACATAAGAAAGTTGTTGCCAAGTTTAATAACTCAGGCATTAATAATAATTGATGATTGAACAGAAAGATGACTAGATTTTCTTATATACGATACATCGAAGGCCTGAACATACCTCTAAAACTACGCTTAAAGAACTACAGGGTATTAGGAATCCACCTTATCATCAGCTCTCGCTCTTTATCAACACTCAGTCGTAAGTCGCAGCTCATCGGAAACGGAGTAGAGATGTGCACTAAGGGAATCAATTATTACGAGCACGTGCTCGACATTAAGGAAGTCATAGCCCAGGCACAGCTGCAGGACTGCGACGAGGCACTCAACATTTGTGATCTGTCCAGTGTGGAGCGTAAATATCGCCTGTGGCAACAGCTGCTGCCCCGCATCCGACCCTACTACGCGGTCAAGTGCAACGACGATGCCACAATTGTTCAGACTCTGGCCAAGCTGGGAGTCGGCTTTGATTGCGCCTCCAAAAATGAACTGAAGCAGGTGCTCGAGTGTGGCGTCTCCCCCGATTGCATTATCTTTGCCAATCCCTGCCGTCCCGTCAGTCATCTCAACTACGCCCGGGAACAGCGAGTGGCCAAGGGGACCGTGGACAACGAATTCGAAATCTATAAACTGTACAAACACTATCCCGATTCCAAGTTAGTATTCTCGTTGTCTGTCTGCCGAATCAAGATGAGCTAATCTCTTTGCTAACTTTCCATTCTCAGCCTGATTGTGCGCTTCAAGTGCGAGGCAAAGGCCGCTCAATGCCCGCTCGGAAATAAGTTCGGTTGCGATGCGGACATCGATGCTGCCGCCCTGATGATGCTGGCCAAAGCCCTCGACTTGACGGTGAGTCAGATACGCTAAAGTTCACAAAAACACAAGCTTATGTGGCACGTGTAAGCTTACGACTTCTATAATTACTCCGGCCGTATCTGTTACAAGTAAAAAACTTCTCCCTGAATATGGTTACATAGGAGAATTGTCTAATAAGTTTTTACAAATTATTATTAGCACTGCTTATTAGAGGGGATAAACAATGGGATATATTTCACAGAGTTCTAAGTTCCATACCTTTTTCTTCACGGTTAAACTTGCAAGCATTATGTAGAATTCCCATTTTCTACATATTGAAAGAATCATTTATTTATTGTATTTATTAACCCACTACAGGTGACTGGCACCTCCTTCCATGTGGGATCTGGTTGCAGTGAATCCGAGGCCTACGAACGCGCTATCAAAAAGGCAAAGAACCTCTTCGACCTTGGCGCCCTGTTGGGCTGCAATATGAAATTCTTGGACATTGGTGGCGGCTTTCCAGGAAGCGATGATGTGCAGTTCGAAAAGGTATTAAAAGCAAGCTACAACTAGATATCATATGAATATAATGAATATATATATTTCCACAGACCGCTGGCATTGTAAACAAGGCGGTGCAGAAACACTTTGCTGATGAAAGTATTGAGATTATTGCCGAACCGGGGCGCTACTTTGTGGCTGCTGCCTATACGCTGATCTGTAAGATCCATGCCAAGCGGGAGGTGCGCAGTGAGAGCGGTAAACTGGACACGATTATGTACTTCCTTAACGACGGCGTCTACGGATCTTTCAACTGCATACTCTACGATCATCAGGTGGTCACAGCGGAGCATTATCTCGTATGTAGTACAGGCATAAGATAATTATTCATTCTATACAATATTTGAAATTGCTTTAGGAAGGGGCTGAGAACTTGCCAACATTCAAGAGCTTGATCTGGGGTCCCAGTTGCGATGGTCTGGATAAGGTACGTTCAAAGATCTTGACTTAATTTACAACTCGATTACTATATACCCAATTATCTGCAGATTTCCCAAGATATACGCTTGCCTAATCTGAACAGGGGCGATCTGATTGGGTTTCCAAACATGGGCGCCTACACGGTACCCATTGCAAGTGCCTTCAATGGGTTCCCTTTGGCGAGGACCCTTTACTACCGTGCCATATGACTAAAAGAAATAAACGATTGCGAACTTGTGTTAGTAACCAATTTGATTCTTTATTTCTTTGTTCATTACAATTCGATCGAGAAAACATAGTCTGTATGGCTGACAATCGACTATCGACCATCGTTTATCGAGAATCAAGATTTCCAGCCTCACACACTTTGAGTTCTACAACGAAGCGTTCTTCAACATTTAACTGTCTCATGAATTCTTCTCAATTGATTATCCGTAATATTTCGAAAAGAAAACTCTAACGCCAAAACTGACCCAAGTTTGACCAGGTTAGAGTATATTCTCTTGGAAATATTTGCGGTTTTTCGGATTTGTCCTTCAGGATCGCACGCCAGCGGCTAACTGACCCAACCAGCTGGCAAGCAGCCCGGCGAAGGACGCATCCGAGAGGTTTTGTAGATGACAAATGTATACATAAATATAAATAGCCTATGCACAATACACTTAATACGAAGTAGGTATATGTGAAACTTAGTTCAAATACAATTCAATAGAGGTACATACATAGAAACATACATATATAAAAAAAACAATTTCAAAAATTGTATTTCATAGTGTGGCGTAAATATCAAAATTGTTTCACATGCTCAAAAGTAGATTCTATAAAATTTGTGTTATCTTTCTTGTATTTTTCATTCTCTTCATCTTTTTCTTTTTTGTAGTTGTTTGTTTTGCGAGCGAGCCAATGCATACTCCTGATATGTTGCGATATTACAATATATATAACGATTATGTATACAATAATTGATATGCATGTGTATATGCGGGACCACAAAATGTCCGTTCTTCTCCCTCCTACTGCTCCTCTTTATCTTCATCTTTATTCTTGCATATAAAGAGTACAAACTACTTATTCCATAATCAGTTCTTGGTGATTGATGCAAATGTTATTTTCTTCTCTCGATTTGAACGCGTACAATATTTTTGTTTTTTTTGTTTTATTTTAGGTTTAATAAGGATGTAAATAGAAGTATTTGTTTTATAGATTATTGAAAATTTCGACTAGGTTGCATGCTTTGATATGCTGCTTGGAAAAAACTTCGAATAAAAAACAGAAACAAATAACGAAAACGTTTTATAATGATTGTATCTCACAACAGCGACGACGACATAGTACTACACACAATAGATGGGTACAGAGATTTGCATAACAGTAGATTACGTTAACATCTTATGCATGTTTGCGATAAGCATGTACGTTTTTCGCTTATAATTCTTATTAAGAATACTAGAATAATAATAATATTATCGCTTAACTTTTAACAATTCACGTGTTTTGGATATGTTTGCGTTTCAGAGTTTTTCGATTTGAATTTTCTATAGATAGAAGTAGTTGCGAATATCTTAAGCCTAAGCTATGACACATATGTATGTCGTTCGATAACGATAACAATAGCGATAACTTTTACTTTTGCTTCTCCTACGCAAGGCAAAGCATTAACAATCAACGATCTTCATCTTGAAGAGTTTTTGTTTTTCTAACTTTAGCACTATTTGTCGGGCTACTGTGCGTGTTTTTGTTTGGTATTTGTATTTGTGTATCTGTGTGTTTGTGTGTGTGTGTGTGTATCATAGATAACTATGAGTTAATTATTGGTTTTTTTGTTTAAGCGCATTTATGGCATTGGCATCATTTATCAATTCAACAAGGTGGGTGTGTATCATTTGCATTTGGGTATTCAGTTTTCGATGGGGCACTTGCGGGTGATATTGCTGTTGTTTTGGTTGTTGTTGCTCTTGGTTGCGTGCATTCTGAGTCTAACAATTGCCAGAGTTGCATAATTCACGGATTCACTATAATCTATAATAAAAAATACAATACAACAACACAGAAATGGTTTGTAGGCGTACAAAAGTTCTTTGGTTATTTGGTTTTGGTTTTGGTTTTTAGGGGGCATAAGTATCACTTCGTCTATGTTTGATGATGATGATCCATCATACATAATATATACTAAATAGTATGTATAACTAATCGGAAAAACGGATGTGAATGCAATTGATACGATTGCGTGTGTGTGTGTGTGTGTGCTGCCTGGAGTTGCATTTTAAACGCTACTCAGAAAGGCCAAGCTAAACATGGCTATTTGGGCCAAAATGTTCACTTGCAGTATCCGCATGAGACCGCCGCTCGTGGGTGAGGGACTCACATTGAGGCCGGCGCAGTGCATCTTCTCGATGGGCATCGCTTGCACAAAATACTCGCGATTGTCCAGCGACATGTGGCACAGTGGCTTCTTTTTTTGCGACATTTCATCGTCCTTGTTCTTCAGATCCTCCAGCAGCTTGGGGAACCAGACCAATTCGCAAGAGCAATTCAATGGATTATCTATCAGGTTAACAAGTTTTTAGATTAGCTGGTTAACGGTACTTGGAGCAACAACAACGACTTGCCAGTGATGTCAATGATGCGCAGTGTATCAATGACCGGTTCCATGGTGTCTTGGGGAATGCGTTGCAGCTTGTTGTTCTGCATATTCAGTGTCTCCAGTGAGTTGAGGTTCTCGAACAAGGTGCTTGGCAGGACCTTGATGCTGCAACAGAACAATAGTCATAATAATAACAGAGGTCAATACAACTATAAGGTGAGCTCTTCAGGCTGCACTTTGGGAGCTTTACTCATTCTTTTTGCAGATTAACGAAGGTCAGCGAATCGCCGTAGCCTGTAAAGGCATCATCGGCCAGCACATTGATGTTGTTGTTGCGTAAATCCAAGTGACGTAGCCGATGGAGGGGTCGCAGAGCCTCACTGGGGATGGAGTGGATATTGTTGTCGCCCAAGCGCAGATATTGCAGATTCTCTGTGAATCCAATTGGAATTATGTTTCGCGTTTCATTAGCATTGTAACTTGATTTTACCCTCAAGACCCTTGAATGCATCCTTATCAATCACACTGATCTTATTGCCCTCAAGTTCCAGTGAATTCAGTAGACCCAAGTGGGAGAACACATTAGCCGGCACAGTTGTAATCATGTTATGGGCCAATATCAAGGAGTCTAAGTTCTGCAGACCTGGAAAATTAAAAAGTTTAACTACAGTTGATAGTTTTCTATAATATATTTAATATCCTTACCTTCAAAATCACCTTCGCTGATGGTACGGATCTTATTTTCTTGTATCTCCAGCTTTTTCAAGGTATCCAAAATTGAGAGCGCCTTTTGTGGCACACTGGATAAATCATTGCCACCCAAATTCAGGCGCTTCAGTTTCCTAAAGATTGCAATAGGATGAGTAAATTGTATATTCATCTATATAATCAAGTATACTTTTCTAGGCCTCTGAACGCTTCGGGATCGATCTGTGCTATTTTATTCTCATAGAGTGTGAGGATTTCCAGCGTGTCCAGTCCCTCGAAAGCATTGTTATGTATAACGGTGATTTTGTTGTGATTCAAATTCAAAATTAACAAATGATACAAATGTTGCAGCGCCTGCAAAAAAGATATACACAATGCATTAATTTTCTGCTAACCACCGATTATAATATTTAGAATCCAACAAGTTGAATATGCCCAATTAGAATGGAGTTATCGATAAACATGGCATTTATCGGTACTTAGCATATGTTTAGTGTTTGGTAATTACAGAAATAGTTTCGAAAATACCTGAGATGGCACCGTTTTCATCTGGTTCAATGAAACATCCAACTGTGTGAGTCCTTTGCCTGGATTAATATTTAAGTAACAATTATATTAATTAGTTTTCGATATATGTATTTCTCCACACTCTCACACTCACCTAGCGAACTTAGCGCATTCTCTTCGATGGCCGCCAAACTGCTGTTGTGTATTGTCAAATGGCGAATGTCTAAGGCTAGAAAAACGAATCCCTGCAACTTGGGCAGGTTGTTGTGGCGCAACTTCAGATAGAAGATAATGGGACTCTTTCCCCTTCAACGTGCCCATGGATTTGGTAATATGCACCAGATCAGTTGTTTCACATAGTATATCCAAACCGTTTTTCTTCACCGTGCAAATGCAGGGCGAGATGTCGCTCTGCTCCGGACACACCTGTTGAGGTGTGCCTTGGGCCATCGCTTCGGCCAGCAGGAGCAACAGGCAGCCTGCTATAAGTAGGGCTAATAGAGGTCCTCTATCGGCCATGGTGAGCGCACAATCAACTTTGACTTGCCTTGACTCAACTTAATACAACTCTGCGCTCAGCTCGACTCGATGACCGATACGAATTTAGCGCTGTCGTCGTCGTTGGATGTTCTAATGATGCTATTTACAATTGTGTCCCTGCTTGAAGAGCGCATAGAATACAAAGAGGGAGAAGAGAGCAAAGAGAAATGGATGAGATTAGTGGAAATGGAATGGAAACGAATCTACTAGCTACAACAAATACTGAATTACGAATTAAGCGCACAATGCGCGACATGTGCGATTTTATTTGTGCCTTTTTGTGTTTTGCACTGCGCTCGTATTAAAAATAAATTGAACTAATTGAGCAGATACACATACACATACACATGCCTGTACAGTCGTCATCAGAGTGCTGATGATGGTGATGCCTTTGCCGATGCTACGCATGAAAATTGCACAAGAAACTTATCAAGAAACGCTCTCACTCTCTCCTCGAAATACCGAAGAGCTAATACCCTAACCTGGTAGCTATTTCAATCGAACCTAAACGGTATTTTAAAACCTTTAAAATGGTACCTGCCACCCTCAAGCATCCTCATGCACAAAGTGCGTATTTTTTCATCACGAAATTAGGAAGGAAATTCTTGGAATTCCTTATAGATGAGCAAGTACTCACCTATAATGTTTGTCCGTCCCTATTTGATCAGTGCCAAATAAAACATGCTTCCCGAATCCGAATTACGTGAATTCCCAGAAAAGTCGCCTCGCTGCGCAACAACAAGTTACCATAGCTCACTTTCACAGTGCGTCAGCATCAACAACTCAACAGTTCAGTCCCGCTCACACAAGCATTCAACACACGCATGAGGTTGTTGCAAGGGGGGCTGGGGTGGTAAAGGCGAGCACCCTGTACAGTGTACACGGTGAGGGTGGCCAGATGGTGTATGGGTAGTCTGCGGCAGGTCTGTGTCTGTGGCTTGAAGAGGGGCGTTTGCTTTCGCGCGGCGGCGTAATGTGTAAACTCGGTCAGAGTGTGTGTATAGCTATGTAACGGAAAATCGATACCATCACAAAGAGGTTGTTGAATGACAAGCAATGCGAGTATTTCGTTCTCCTGTGACGCCAACGGTGCCTCCAGTGCGACGACGAGAATTAAGAGCACATATTTGTCTGTTTCTCGGTAGGTGAGTGAGTAAGTGGTACCAATGTTGTTTCAACAATAAAAGCCTAGTGTGTAGTCCTGCTGGGATTATGTATGGGGCGACGCTGCAATTGCGTGTGGGAATATATTTATTCTATTTTACTTTTTCGCTTCCGCGCGCCGACACACGCATTAAGTGAATGTAAGTGCGTGTATGTGTATATGTGTGTACAATGGGGAAAAAAAGAGTACGAACAGCGCGAATAAGAAGCACGTTTACTTGGCAAAACCGACGACTGCGGACTGAAGTCGAGTTTCAAAATTCAATGTTTGCCGTTTCGTTTCGGGGGGTTGTTTGGCTAGTTGCGCAGACAGTGTTGGAAAGTGAATAACAGCAACGCGTTAAGCGTTGCCACATAATTTACAGCGATGGTCACCCTACCGACTACAGTTATCGAAAAAACTATTGGAATTGAAAAACCGATAATTCAAGTAGGCATAAAGGCCAAGATTTAGGATCCTAGTTGGCTTTTCTATTATTTCCTCAATACACATTTCTTAAACAAATCACTTCGTTTCAAACGTTCTCATAAGTATTGTCAAAATTGTTGTGGTATTATAAAAATTCAATTGTATAATGAGAAAAGAAAAAAAGGAACTCCTTAAAGAGCTCTTATGTGAGTTTCTCGCAAGTCTTTTTGTTCAAGTTATTGGATGCTCTGTTACAAAGAACTATGGGGACATTCCACATGCTCTTGCGTGGGGTGGTGCAGTCGCGGCTGCAACACAAGCTTTTCGCATAATATCCGGTGCTCATATAAATCCCTGCATTACCATTGCTGCAATGATTCTCAAAGTTGTTGAATTCCTTGAGGGCTGTCTTTATATAATATTTCAGTTAATCGGGTCAGCCTGTGGATTTGGAATCGCATATGCACTTTTCGAAAATAGCGATTTTAAAGGAAAAGTATTGTGTGTTTGTGTAGTACAAATAGATCCATGGTGGAAGTCGTTCTTTCTTGAAATTTTTATGACTGGAGCCTGGGTTCTTGCGATGTGCGCAACATGGAATTACTCCAACGTTAACTTATTGGAATCGGTATCATTGCGGATCGGATTGGTAGTAGCCATCTGCCACTTAGTTGGCGTAAGTTTCAAAGCATATTTTATTTAAATGTCACTTTTCTATATACATATATACAAATATTAGGGAGCTCAAACTGGCTGCAGCATGAACCCCTTTCGAGCGCTTTGGCCTGCGCTCGCTGCAAGCCACTGGGATTGGGCTTTCATTCCGCTTGCTGTTCCACTGGGTACTGCCATTATTATAGCGCTCATCTGGCGTTTCTTTTATATATGGGGCAGGGATCGCTATAATTATGTTGAAGGAGAATAAGCGATATGAATGCCGCCTCACGCGTTATGTAAATATGTTTGTAGATGCATGTATTGGTATGTGTGCGTACAATATATAAATAGGAACGCGGTCTATTATTGCTATATTTGGTCGAGTACTTTGTATCTCGTGTAGGACAATAAAATATTAATTATTAAACAAACTTGCTTTCTTATTTTTACTTAACGGCTTATCATAATGTTAACAGTCAGAGAGAGGATAATATATTTATGATCAGCATCTCCGTCAGAGACATCAGGAGTTATTGCAACAAAAATTGGGGAAAATATATTGCATGCAGATCAAGTTAGTTTAAGAATTTGGCGGTGCCCCTTCCTACCCTGTAAATCGATAAGAATCATAACATAATTTACTGTGATGATCACCCACCGACTGCTGTTGTCGCCTTACAGAAATATTGAAACTAAGAACGACAGGTAAAGTGGAGCACGCCCGACAGAAATATATTCTTTTTTGCTATTGAAAACCATTGCGAACCCGTTACTACTCTAATAACGCATAGCCATATATGCCGAAAAAGAATATTGTAACTTAAATATTTTTTATAGGCTAGACGAAAAACTTAAAGGACAGACTGTTTGGAAAAAGGCTGACTTGGCAGCCCTGCTGATAGTGATTCTGGCCAAAAATGTATTCTGCCACAAAGTTTGTATACTCCTTTTTAAGGACATAAAATTGAATTAACGCAATAGTAGAAAGCAGAGAATTCTAGTAGGCCTAGAGGACTTTTGTATTAATTCCTTATGTCTCCAACATGTCATTTAGTTTCAGACGTTCAGATCAAAAACATCTAAATTTTTTGTAGGTTTTAATACAAATTCTTTCGTAAGATGGGCACTAATAAGGAGTTATTCACAAGGCTCCTATGTGAATTCTTCGCCAGCTTCTTTGTCCAATTTTTTGGTTGCGTTTTCTCAAAATTTTATGGCACAATTGCACATGCCATGACTTGGGGTTGTGCAGTCATTGCTGCAACACACGCTTTTCGTATAATATCCGGTGCACATATAAATCCTTGTATTACCATTGCTGCAATGATTCTCGAGGTTATTAACGCCGCGGAAGGCTTTCTATATATATGTTTTCAAATGATAGGGTCAGCCGTTGGGTTTGGAATCGCATATGGGATACTTGATGGAACTGTTTACAGAGGAAAAACATTTTGTGTTGCTGTAGTTGAATTAACACCGTGGTGGAAGTCGCTCTTACTTGAAATTTTCATGACCGGAGCCTGGGTATTTGCCATGTGCGCTACGTGGCAACGAGAAAATATCAACCTATTGGAGACAGTATCATTGCGGATCGGATTGGTGGTGGCTATCTGTCACTTAGTTGGAGTAAGTTTCGTTCACGTCAACATATTTCTTAAGGAAATTATAGATTTTTCAAAACCCCAGTTTTGGGATCTATCTTTATGTCGGGCGCAACATTCAGCTTTTGTTAGTTTTATTTATTGTTATTTAAATTTTAATATATTTCTATATATTTATCAGGGAGCTCAAACTGGCTGCAGCATGAACCCCTTCAGGGCACTTTGGCCCGCAGTCGCTGCAAATCACTGGAATTACGCTTTTATTCCTTTGGCCGTACCAGTAGCAACTGCCATTCTACTGGCGTTAGCCTGGCGTTTCATTTATGTGTGGGAGAGAGATGCCAAGTATAATGAGGATTATATTGAATGAGGGACTTGAAAGCCTATTCACGCATTATGTGAATGTAGGTGCGTGTATGTGTATGTGTGGTTAAGAAGCACGTTTGTTTGACAAAAGCGACCACTGATGACTGAAGTTGAATATCGTAATTGAATGATTGCCGTTTCGTTTCTGGGATTGTCAGGCCACTCGTGCCAATAGTGTTGGAAACGGAAAAAAAAGTTCAGCTCGTAGGGTTGCCACATCATTAACAGAGACTGTAATTAGCGGCATGTATATGTATGTGTATTGACAAGACACGATTTGAGTAACGCTTAAGAAGAATATAGAATTCTAGTAGGCCTTAATTAGACCAAATACAGTTAACCCTCTACAGCCTCAACATCGATCAAATAAATGAAAATTTTTTTTTTACAAAATAATTTTTTACTTTTGGGATGAGATATTTCATCATTCATTAGTCTAAATATACCCAAAGTCTAAAACTTGGATGATTGTTATTTTCTTGAAAAAAAGCTTTCTCAAATACTACGGGGGACATAAAAAAGTGATTACTTTGGTCTCCGTTAGATGGACATGTACTACACCATAGTACTTTATATTTATATTATACAAGACTTCTGGTTTGCTTATTTCGTGTTGCATACTTTGAGGAGCTTATTCGGGATCGGCTTCGAAATAACGATTTCCAAATAAGACAAACGTCAACTGCGCGTATTATATAAATTTTCGTTTGGCACAAAGTTATAATACCCTTCTACAATATGGGTAGCGGGAATACTAATTTTGTACATGACATAAAAAGAAGTGCAACGCGAGCAAATGATAAAAATGGAATTACGTAACAAAATCAAAATTCATTGAAAATAAAAACCCTAAATGGCGTCGCATGCTATAGAGGATTATGATCATAGATGGCTTTTTCTATTACTGTACTATTTTCTCAGTTCTCGAACAGATCACATCGTTCCAGACGTTCAGTTTAGAAGTACAAATTTTTTAAGTGGATTTATTAAAAATTATTTTGTAAAATGGTGGAAAGTAGTACCAGATTATTCGTAAGGCTTCTTTGCGAATTCTTAGCAAGCTTCTTTGTCCAAGTGTTCGGATGCGTTGTCTCACAACTTTCTGGCACAATAAAACATGCTATGGCATGGGGTTGTGCAGTCATTGCTGTTACACAAGCTTTTCGCATAGTTTCCGGTGCTCACATCAATCCTTGCATTTCCATCGCTGCAATGATCCTCAACGTTATTGACGTTGCTGAGGGCTTTCTTTATATAACTTTCCAGTTTCTAGGATCAGCTCTAGGGTTTGTTATCGCGTATCTAGGTCTGCATAATAGTCCACACAGAGGGAGTATGTTTTGTGTTGCAAAAGTGACTTTGGAACCATGGTGGAAGTCTTTCCTTCTTGAAATCTATATGACCGGAGCCTGGGTATTTGCCATGTGCGCTTCTTGGAGCTACTACAACGTGAACCTATTGGAATCAATATCATTGCGGATCGGATTAGTGGTGGCTTGTTGTCACATAGTTGGAGTAAGTTTCGTTGACGGGCGTGCTCGACTGTAGTTCTTCTTATTTGTTTATATAAATTAACCTTTGCTTTTCTATATTTATCAGGCAGCTCAAACTGGCTGCAGCATGAACCCCTTCAGGGCGCTCTGGCCCGCGATCGCTGCGAATAACTGGCACTACGCTTTCATTCCTCTTGCCGTACCATTCGTAACTGCCATTTTACTAGCGTTGGCATGGCGTTTTCTTTACATAAAGAGACTTGATCAAATTACAGAAGATTAATTTGGAATATTTGTCACATTGGATGCAGTACATTGTGGTCAAGTATTATGTGTCATGTTGTAAAATAAAATGTCATTGATTAAAATCTTCGGTATATCAATAAATATATAGATTATAAATCTAGAAAACTATACTTTTTGTATTAAAATAGGATGGGAGGGTGTTATGACGGGCAAAACGAAGCGTTTGAGACCCCATAGAATGTATATATACTCGATCAACAGCCAATCGAAGGGCTATGTATGTATATCTCTTATTCAGATCCACCAAATTGGAATGCAGTTCGAGATTGTTTTAAAAACTAGAACCTTTATACTTGGTATACACGATAATTATGATTAGCCAAATGATTGAATCGGGCAAGAAATAAAGAAGTTACATATATAGGATGTCCTTTTAGTGGGCGTAAAAGGACGCATCCTGTAGGTATAAATATAATATAATATAAAATGAGGTGAACATAGGAAGCGAGAATTTAACAATCAAACCTACTTGACTATGGATTTATTATTTTATTTCATTACAATATGAACTTGGTAGGCGCACATTTTTAGAACTGTTGGAAAAATAAGTCGGTTATCAGTAAAGCAGAATTCCTGAAACCGGTCGGTAACAAATATTTTGTATAAAAATTATTTAGTTCTGAAAATTTAAAACGTTCAACAATTATGGGAAGTTTCAAGTGCGATAGAGAGCTATGTCAAAAATTACTAGCCGAGTTTACAGGCACAGCGATGTTAATGACGTTGGGATGTACATGTTCAGTCGGATTTCCAGCAACTAATGGCCAAGGAAACTTTAATTTAAACTATTCCATTGGCTGGGGTCTGTCCTATATGGCAGCGATTCATACATTCGCTTTCTTAAGCGGAGCCCATCTCAATCCGTGGGTCTCATTGGGTGCGGGAATATTTGGAATTATGGAGATAACAACCATGTGCCTATACATAGTAATGCAAGTTTTAGGATGCCTTTTGGGTACTGCCTTCGCAAAAATCGTGGCACCCTCGAATGCTAGCAACGTGTGTGTTACCTATACGGGCCAACCAATTGCACGTGTCATTGGCTTTGAGTTTTTAGCAACGTCACTGCTAATGTTTGCCTACTGTGCTCTATGGGATAGACGTAGTAATTTCACATTCGATTCGATGTCCCTTCGCATTGGTCTCATTATTGGAGGACTATGCTATGCGATTGTAAGTGTACCTACATATGTACATACATATGTATCAATTGAGAATCTCTAGCCAATCCCTTTTCTATGCCATCCATTAACATTTCATCTTCAGAGTACTTACACCGGGTGCAGCGTCAACTTCTTCCGCTCCTTTGCTCCCGCACTTATTGCTTTAGAATTTAGAGATCTGTGGTGCTACTTTGTTGGACAAATCCTATCGCTTCTAGTGCCAATTTTGTGGCGTTTAGTTATTGAAGATTTAGAGCCCGATATCAGATATTAAAGCAAAATCAAAAGTGTAAAGTTATGGACGCGTATGGTATAATATCAATCGTTAAGAATGTTGTAATATAGCGCAAATATCAATAATCATATGTGAACCTGCTGCCTTTTATTCCTTATCCTCCTCCCCCCCCCCTCCCAACTAGCTACCACAGTCGCTCTCGAGCGAAAGTCCTTTGATGACGATCGGGTTACGGCCGCACGTGGGCGTAATTTTCTCGCAATTAGGATGCGATTACGATAATGTGACCGTTGTTCGAAAGGGTAATTGAAGTATGGTGTTGCCGTATGCCGTCTGCCTGCCTGGCTGTCTGGCTGTCTGGCTGGTTGCTTTCTTACCGTGTGGACACGTGCCACAGGACGGGGCAATTGTTGTGCCCAAGGAGACGACGACGGACTTTGAGCAATATGGCGACAGCGAGGGTGGAGCGAAGAGGGGCATGGAAAACAGTTTCAATTTGCAAGCTTGTTGTTGTTGCTGCTGCTGCTTACAAACGTCTTGGGGTTGTTTCAGCTGACGGATTAAGTTTTCAGGCCCGCACCGAACGCAACTTGAGTCTGCGTGGGATTTGTACAGAATTTGAATTTGACAAAGTGCAAAATCCTTTGCACTTTGAAGACTGATTGACTTCTTATCCTTGAATGGATTTGAATGGAAATATTATTTTCCACCCTGCCCCCCTGCCCCCTGCCGCTGCCCCCGTTGCATGTTGATGTAGCGTAAACAAACGGAAGATAATCAAGATGTAGAACACAATCCAAATGGCTTGTGGCGCCTTTGAGGGCGAGCGAGGCGGGGGGCATGCAACGGGGCTGAAATTTAAAACCAAACAAACCCGTTGCAAAATCAAAAGGGCAAAGACGAGAGCAAATTACAGCGCCACATGGCACATGCCACAGTTACAGTTACAGCAGTAGCAGGCGCAGTGACAGCAGGAGCAATGGGAGTGTGGAGGGAGGCAGGGGAATGTCGGTGAAAATTGTGAAACGGATTTCTCGCAATTTCACTTTGTACTCGCCGTGGAAACTGTTATTAACTTAATGAAGGAGTGTGTTGTGCACACATTTTACCTGACACGTGATGAGGATGACTTCCGTCACCTGACGAAGAAGGAGGGGGCTGGGGAGAGGGGAGAGAGGAGAGTAAGGCGTGCAGTGTAGAGATATAACTTGCAGATAGTGAGGCTTAGGTGTTTGGCATCTTTTGATTGTCATCTTGCGAGGCAAAAAGAATATACTGAAAGGCGAAAGTATCACAAGCTCTTGAAGAGGGCAAAGTATTTGTATAGCTTATAATACAAGAATATTAAACTTCGAATTGTGATCGTTTTACAAGATGTTAATCTGCAGTTATTCAACTGTAAACAGGGTATAAATATTTGGTTTATTTAACTGCTAATTATTTTAATATACAAGGATTTATTAAATGTACTATTAATTACAATATATTGTAATGATCCCTTATGAATACAGATTTTAGACAGATTTAATTAGACGTATCATATAATTTACTGTGTTGGTTAGGTTTTTTTTTTTATGTTTAGTTTACCAAAGAATATGAAATAAATATATTTTATAATCTTTAATTGTACCCAACCTTAAATAATTGAAATGCCAACAATAACAATAATAATTGCAGTATTATTTTCAGATAGATTAAAATAAATCATGATTCAATCTATAAATTAGTTTAGTATTTCCAAGTAAACCTTTTAGATGTTGAATTATAATACTAAACATACTTATTTCAATATTAGTTTAATATTGATTAATTTATATCTATAATGTTATCTTGCAATGTATAATACCATACTAATTTAACCATGTTATGCCTAATCTAAAATAATTAATAATTATCTAACTTAATGTTTTAATTGCAGTATTAACGTGCTGAATATATACGTGCATATTGTTCTTAGTCCATCTCCCTCATGCATGATTTATCTGCAAGCAAATCCTACTAACTTTAATGATATATTCTCAAAGTTTAATCAAAGGATGTGTTGGCAATCACAGCTGGGCCCAAGTTAATAAGCACACAGTAGCACTCAGACATATAGAGACACACACACACATACTGAATAGATACGCATGTTTAAGCCATGTACTAACACTTAGTCCGAGGCAGATGCGACTCATTAGCTTCTCTCGTTGTTGCAACTTGTTGTTGCATAAGTTAACAAGTGTTAACGCAAATCCCTCGGTTGGCGTAATTAAACCAAGAGCTAAATGCCAGCGCACATGCCAAAGCACCACCCACATATGTACACACACCACACACACATGTGTATGCCATGTGTTTACTGTGTGTGTGTGTATCTGTGTGTGTTTGTGTGAAGCTCATCTCGCAAAGTGGCAGGTTAAGTAAACAGTTTCATTGTGAGAATTCAATTAAAATTTATTCAAAACGTCAACGGCAGCTTCTTAAATCTGTGGCTGCAACAGCAGCAGCAACAGTAGCAGCAGCAACAACAACAACAACAACAGCAACAACAATACCTGCAACAACAGCAGCAAGCGTGCAAGAAAGTATCTGAATCTGTAACTGTAACACGCCAGCTATGTATAGATACATGCTCGCACACACACACACACACTGAATGTATATACAGTCTGCCATTGGCAAAGGGGTGTGTCCAACTAGGCAGCGACACGCCCCCCCACGCAGCAACAGCAGCAGCAGCGCGCAAGCGAGACAACCCTAGCACAAGCGAATGGGTAGCGAGCTACAACCTGCTGCCAGAGACAGCAGCACAATGTATCTGTATCTGCAGCTGTATCTGTATCTGTATCTTTAGCGAATGTATCTATAGCTGCGGCTGTTGCTGTAACTGGCACTTGCTGGCGCTGTCGCTGCTGCTGCTGCTGTTCTACTGTTGCGGTTGCTGTTGCTACTGCTGCTGCTGTTGTAAGTGGTGTAAATGGCAATTTATGCGGTGCCTGGCGTCGTCGCCCCCGCACGGTAGCGATTATCGGCGTGCAACAGCAGCAGCGGCGTTGACAGACAGCCCGAGGCATTATATACCTGCCTCCCTATGTGTGTGTGTGCGTGTGTGTGTGTGTGTGTGTGTAGATACATATCTATTCACTCGCATTCGCGCTTTTGTGCCGTATCATCGTTGCTGCTCCGTCATCATCATTATGATCGACCATTTTCCAAGTGTCTTATTTTTTGGTATTATTTCTTTGTGCGATAAACATACCAGATACACACACCCGCACACAGACAGGCACACACAGCTACAGCTGTCTATATATATACCTGCCCTATTGGGTTATTTTCAACTTCCGCTGCAGCGTTGTCAGTCGCATCCATTCACAGGTATCCGCTGACAGAGGGCCCTGCTCGGCAGCCCCTCTCTCCCTCCTCACACCCCTCTCACTGACTATCCCACCCAGCCCCTCCACGGCACATTGCTATGTTCAGTTATAACTAATAAAATTACTCAGCAACAAATTGTATTTGACGCCAAACAAATATTTGGGCTGAGTTGAGAGCGACGGACAGAGAAATTCCTTCTGTTTGTTTTTCTTCGTTTCCTTTCTATTCTCTTCTTGTTTTTGTTTTTCTTGCAATTTGCACTTGCCACTAGGTAAACTATATAGCAGTGCATATAAATAATAAGTAAGTATACTCTGCAAGTTGTTTAAGCTGTTATTGATGCGCGGAACGGATTCAAACTTGATTCAAGTTATAAATATTTTACTTAGGTGATGTTCCTCTAAGTCTTTGAATATTTCACTGTATACTGAGTACGTAGAAGGAAATATTTAATTATATTGTGTTATAAAATGATTAATTACCTGTTATATAATATAATATATTTGAATTAAGCAGTAGAATTCTTGAGTTGAGATATAGAAAGTCCTTTTGTAGATTAGTGAATGATTTTAATTTAAAAGATCAAACAATCAAAATGATACATCATATAAATACATAATCTTCTCTTCTATATTATTCCGTTGCTATTATATCATAGATAATTAAAACATGTTATATATGTTAAATACATACGAATATTTATATATTATCTATATATTTATTGTAACTGGTGTGCAAATGCTGTGCTCCGTCACGATTTTGCCCACTGGCAACACACGATATCAAGTAAAACCATAAGTTTCATCATATTCAAGCTTTTATCTAAGGGTCAACTGATCTTAGCAGGGATTGGACACAACAGTCCCTTTAAAAGAGTGTCCTGTGTTCTGTTCAATGGCTGCCATTTTACACGTTCAACAACAACAACAAAAAGAACAACAAATGCTGTAGATGACAATAAGCAACAATGGCAGCCTGCACAACAACAACAACAATTGATGATAATCACGATAACGATGACAATCACGATGAAAACGATGATGATGGCGATGAGGATGATGAGCAGATGATGAGCAGTTGAGCAGTTGAGCAGTTGAACAGTTGAGGATGAGATGAGCAACGGCTGCAAAGAGGAACGACATTTCGCGCTAACGAATTCAATTGAGTTGAATTTTTCATTTAACGTTTATTTAACTTTTTTGTTTTCAACGACGACGACGACGAGTGGTAAAAGCAAACAGCGCCAAAGGCAGAAGCCCGCAGCAGCAGGGATTTGCAGAGAGTAGCAGAAAGACAGAGAGAGAGTGCGTGAAAGAGAGAGAGAGAGAGAAGGAGTGCGCGATACAGGGGGAGCTGAGTCGATGGGGAAAGAAGCATCATCATCTGTTTCCAGTGTCAATTCTCATACGTGCGTGCACATACGTATGTGTGTGTGTCTCTGTCTGTGTGTATGTCTGCTATGTGTTGAGAGGCTGTGTGTGTGTGTGTGTGTGCCTGGTCTGATTGTGCCAATGGCCGTCGCATACAACGTATATGGATTCGTACTCGCCCAGAAATTTATGCCTAATGGCGATATTGTTGCTCGTCCCAGCCCTCATCCTCACCCCCCCTGCCCCTTATGCTCCCTTCCCTTTGGCGACCTGCCCCTCGCTGCACAATGTGTCGTTGTGTCGTCATTGTACTTGATTATTAAATGACACATTATGTGATTTTCAACATGTTCGCCCTGACAAAGGGACAGACGTGAAGGAGCAAGCGGAGGAACTGGCAGAGGTGGAGGAGGCGGCGGCAGCGATAGGCGGACACAGTAGAGCACAGCAGAGCAGCATCAGGCAGGGGGGGGGGCATCAGGCACAGTGCCTGCTGTACTCACTCGTACCCACTTCAAATTGAATTCAAAGCAAACCAAATGCTTGACTGACTGTTCGACAGTCATACCTTCTCGGCCCTGCTGCCCCCCCTTTTCCACTGTTCCTGCCCCCCACTTCAGCCTGCTGTGCACTCCACCCCGTCCCTGTGTATATGTCAGCCAGTTACATGAGCATATGACAGCCATAGAAGGCATTTTATAATATGCTCATTGAGTACGTGAGCTTCCTGCCTTGTGCTGTGTGCACCAAGTGAGGAGGAAGGAGGTGCAAGTAGGAGGAATGGAGACGGTCCGAGGCATGGGTGGAGTTTGAATGTATAGAGGGAAGTATTGCAATACTTTCAATTACCTGCGATGTTTTCACTGAACCAGTTATTATCGAGCTACAGAGAGGAACTTTCCTCTGCCTTAACTCAGCTTTACTTTAGATAAGCTTTCTTTGCACCCTTTAAATTTGGAATCCATCATAAATGTTTATCTATTAAATGTACAAACATAACTTCTGTTAAATGCATTCTAATTCTTTGGCCATCCCCTTTGCAAGTTTACAAAATTACTCTTAGCTACGCCACTGCTTGCAACTTTTATTCGAAATGGCGACGCGAGGTTGCGCCACTCCCACTTTGCAAAAGAGTCATAGACGCCTGCACATGCAACGGCAACGGCAACGCAACAGTGGCAACATTGCTCTATGGAAACGGAAGAAAGTGTTCGAGCAACCCCCGAAATGGAAGAGAGACGGCCACAAAAGCCGCCGTGTGGCAATGGTTGAGATGTTGCGGCTGTTCTCCCGGCATTCCCAGTCCAGCTACGCATACTACGCAACAGCTTCGTGCCTTCCTCCCTCCCTTGTCTCTCCGTTCCGCATGTGCTGGCTGTTCAAACTTTGCAATACAAATAAATTGAAATTGCGCACACAATGCTCTCATGCCCTACCAATCCCTGGGCAGACCAATGGATAGTCCTGACTTTGGCTCACAGCCAGACCCAGTTGCAAACCCAACAGCAAACGCAGGCACGCCCTTTGTGCAGCATAATGAAATTAAAAAATAAGTTACTGTTGCTCGACTACAACAACAACAACAACTGGAACAACAACAACTGGAACAACTGCAATGGAAGCGAATCCATGGAGCGAAAAGTCCATTATGTCATTAGGAGGGCACAATTCATCGCATTCAATGACAAAAAGGTAGGCAGGGAAGCGTTGGCAATCAACTCGTCGCCGAGAGTGTAGAGTTCCATGCCGAGATTCAAATTACAATTATGCCAAATGTTAGAATAATCGTAACGTAACGTAGCCCTATAATGCCATACATAGTACTTCGTAACATTGTAATGAGGGTGCGACATGTACATAGTTGAAAAGTTTTTCAATTACAATCTAAGTGCACTTGGAAAAAGTCCAACTAAAATATAGCTTTATAAAGCTGAAAATTGAGTAGCTAAAGTTAACAAGAAATCATATTAAACAGGGATTTGGTGTAGGGAATAAATTAGTTGTGGAAATATTATGAAAACATAAAGTGTAAAATGGAGTATTAAGTAAAGGTTAAATTTAAGATTAGAAATTGAATGAAGTGAGTGAGAATATTATATTATAGAAGAGATTAAAAATGTTCCATAAGTTCCATAAATAGTATCAATCTAAATCTAAATTAAAATCTTCATAACAATAATAAAACTTGAGCTATCGAGGTTTCTAAGTCAATGTAAATATATTATTCATCATAATATAGAATGAAATCATCATAATACATATAAAACACGAGCTAATTCATTGTAAAAATCAAACTTAAGTCCATATTTTTATTGGGAAAATATAAAGTTCCACGAAAGCTATGAAATTTATGAGTCTATGAAGATCAAATTATAAATTAAATGTCAAAATTGAGAATAGAAATATATGACTTCGTGTTAAAACCTGAACATGAAGATTTCATTACAGATTTAGTAGGGAATCTGTAATGAAATCTGCATAAACCCAATAAAACTCTACCTAAATCTATCTAGAAATTAAACTAAATTTGGCAAATAATTTAGTTCTGGGAAAGTTAAAGTAAACCAAAGTTAAGGAAGATCATATTCTGGCATATTCCATTTTAATTTTACAGCTAAACCATAATCTAGATATAAATTCGAGCCACAAAGATCTTTTAAAGATCAGCAGCACTTACTGGGATCATAATTTCTGCCATCTCATGCACGAATCTTGTTTAATGACTTACATAAACCTCATTTAGGAGACTTATGTAGATCTGGGAACATTTACGGTTACAGGAGAATTCTGTTAGAGGCTTATCTCGAGCCTCATCTGGGACAGTCAAATGAAATTTGTCATGGGTGTCGAATGAACTTCAAGTTAGATTCCTGATTCCTGATTCTCAATTCCTTTTCTTGCCTTCGGATTACCTCTTGGCCAGTTGGCTGTGGCCAGTTTTCATTGGGCCGTCGTTCATTTCCTTTGCTCGTGATTAGTTTGTGGATTCTCTCATCTCGCTTTACATATACAAATATATATATTTTTTTTCTGCTTCTCCTGCAACGTTGGAGATGTTATCGATTGACCCGGAAAGCCGTCGGGATGCGGCTGCTCATTTCCGTCGTCTGGTGTATTCGATTTGAGCTGAAGCGAAATAAGGAAACCAGCCTGGCCTGTGATGGCAAAGGCAAAGGATGCCACATTAGGGCCAAGCCGGAGGCCCCCGGGGTCTGGTGAAAGTTCTCTTCAGTGACTGCAGTCGCAATGCGTTTAATTCCATTGCGAGTCTTAATGTTAATTACAATATTATGACAGTTTGGTGGGTCGCGATGAATAATTATCACCTCATAAATTGTGACAAACCGCAAGGCGCTTTTTACTCTATCAGTGGGAATGCAGTAGTAGTCGGGTAGGTGGAGGGGGAGGGGGAGGGAGTAATATGAGTACGTTCACGTTCCTGTCAGATGTCGGCGCTCTTGACTTGCGGTTCAACACGGCGTGCCGCAGTTGCTCGGACGACGACGATGACGATGATTAATCGCTCGAGTTATTCGAGTCGCCGCCGACAAATGCAATCAACGTCGTCCCGAGCCGACCCGAACCGAGCTGAGCTGAGCTGAGCCGAGCTCCAGTTGGACTAAGAGCAGACCATACCAGGCCAGGCCCGGCTACTGCTCGGGGGCAAACGTAAATGTTGTGAAAAGCAAATCTAATTACACAAATGCGCGCCGACTATTTGAAAATGGGCAATTTCTCAAGATAGTTATCTAATTAATAGGCCCAGCCATGGGCCACTTTGCCACAGTCCCATTCACATTCACATTCACACACACACACACACACACACACTAGGCGCACACACACCTCGCGGACATTCCCCGCGTCGACGTCAACACCCCGGCCAGTGGCAGCCTTAATGAGTTATGGTAAGAACAATGGACTGAGCGCGCATGTATATAATATCTGCCACTCCCTTTCCCTACCACCCTACCTCCCTCTCTACAGCTGCCGCCGTCCTGCCCCGCACCGTGCCAAACATTGCACTGAATAGGCGTTACAACAATTTATAAATAACGTCAAAAAAACAAGACGCAAATAAGGAACGAACTAGCTTTGAATGACAAAATACCCTGTAATAAGGTTTGTCTCAATAATATGTAAAACTAAGAAATAATTACTTTTCGTCTAGAATTAATGCTATAAAGGGAATTAAATAGATATACATAAGTATTATCATACACAAGTACTATAATACTCTTCATAAAAAGGGCAAATCAATCCTAAATATATGGAAAGAACAAGAGAGAAAACAAGATAATAGGTTAGAATTTATTTATTTTTTTAATTTAATTTATAGTATATTTATAGAACTATGGTCAGCCGACTAAGACGTTTAAAAGTAAAAAACAATTAATAATTATAACTTAAATTTTAAATTGAATTATTAAACTAAGAATAATTTTAAGCTAAGAGTAAGATCTTAACTGTGCAAAAAAAAAGAAATTAGGTTAAAATAAAATTGAAATAAAATTGAAATTAAATAAATAAATGAAAGGCTGATCTGGCAACTTTGATCTACACGAAAAGCTTGATAGAATTATTAGAATTAATATTCTGTTTAAGTTACTATTTATAATGTTCTTAAACCCATTTAAACTAAGCTACCCCACTAAGTCACATACAATTGCAGGGTATCTGTGGCCGCATAAAAACACAAAGTGGCTGCGATGAGTTCAATTACTCAACCAGTTCCAGTTGCTGTTGCCTCCTCCCCTCCCCCTACCCGTCTCTTCATTGCCTGCTAAAACAAAAGGTTGATTGAGTGACAATTGAGTGCGAGAGCGAGATGGCAAGCTTAGCTATGTGTGTGTGTGTGTGCGTATGTGAGTGTGTGCGCAGGCGCAGAAGAAATGAAGCTCATTGCGCATTTGACGCGCCGTTTGACGTTTCTCTTTTGCGACAGCGGACAGACGTGCCGCATTAATTGACACTCCCTCCCAGAGGGAAGGGGACGCCAGACAGAGAGAGAGAGAGGGAGAAGGGGTTCCGTAATTGTTGCTCTCTTTTGTTTTACGAGAAGCGAAAGCGCCATCGCCTGTTGGTAATTACATGAAATATGCCGTGCATAATCAGGCCGTTTAGCACCGATTAAGACTGCCATATGAACTTGCTCGATTCCGTGTCTCTCATTATGGCAAATGTG
Source organism: Zaprionus nigranus (assembly GCA_018903425.1). NCBI lineage: Eukaryota > Metazoa > Arthropoda > Insecta > Diptera > Drosophilidae > Zaprionus > Zaprionus nigranus. The sequence goes on along the minus strand of JAEIGD010000011.1, from coordinate 2,602,821 downwards.
TAAAGCAATCTCAGGTAATTAACCTGTTAGCGCTTGTTATGCAAACCAGACAAACAGACAGAGAGAGAGAGAGGCAGAGAGAAGTACCAAGTATAGAGAGGGCTCTAACTTTAAGTAGAGAGTTCCATCTACAAAGAGTTCAAGTCTTCTATCTTCATTTGCCTCACAGACAGAGAGAAGTTCTAGATATAAAGAGGTTTCTAGCTGTATTTGTAGATTGTTCTAGCAGTAGTTAAGTCTTCTATCTGCATTTGCCATTAGTCAACCGTGGGATAGTTGGGCTGGGAACCGATTGACAAGCCTCAGAGCCCCTAGGGCAACTCTCGCAACTCTGGTTGGCAACGCGCATAATTGATATTTTATTGGCAACAGTATCAACAGTTGCCCCCGACAAGCACCCAGCCAGCATAATTTTCACCAAAAATGGCAAATTCGATATTGCTTGGCTGGGCAGTGGGCAGAGTTGCTCACTTGGCTCGGGTGTTAATGACTTAATTAAAGCTGCAGCAGCCGCAGCAAGTATACCTGCTACCTGCAGCAGGCTCAGCCTCAGCTTCAGTCTTCACTGCCTCCACAGCCTCCTCGCAGTAGTCGACAATTTCACACTTTTTGCGTTGCAAGACAGACGAAAATCAAGTAAAGTAAAAACTGAAAAAAGAAACCAAGCAGGCAAGTGGTGAACGACAGGCTCACACACACACATACACACACACACACCCTCAGAGAAACTGGCAACCTAATCTTGTCGTGCCGTGCTGAAGATTTCACGCATGTTTCGCGCCGCGTATCACTTGCCCCGTTCCACGCAATCGTTAGTGCTGCCGCGACTGCGGCAGCACCTGAGCCGAGCTGATTAATATGCGCAGTGTACAGTGCACAGTAGCCAAAAAGGGTCGACCAAGTGTGTTTCGGCCTCCTGTGACGGCTCTGGGCGCGCAGCTGACACTGAGCCTGTGACATTTCCATTAGGAACGAGTCCGAACAGAGTCCAAAAATCACAAAATGCGACTCTGCCTCCCCTCCCTCCCCTGCTATCCGTCTGGTTGCCACTGTGACAACATCATAATTATTAAATGCAGCTCAATACGTTGGCCGAGCATTGCTCACATTGTTGGGCAACCTAATGCCCCGCGGCATTCCACTCGAGGAGCCTTATGACTATGGAATGCAGCCCAATCGCACCAGCAACAAAATACAAATATGCGGCCGGGCACAGCGACTGCTCTAAGGCTGCGCCTCCAACTCCAGACTCCCAGGTCCCGATTCTCCAGTCCCGAGTCCAACTTATTCTCGACTCCTTCGCCTTCTCCGCTGGCTGCTCTAAACGCCGGCGCAGTCTGTAGACAACGCAACGATGTAAATTAATCGAATGCCTTTGCCACAGCGCCGATCTTTCATCATCCTCATCGAGCCACAATTGGCCACATTGGGCCCTGCCTTATGAAGCTATTCTGATGTTTGTACCCTGCAAAGCATTAAATGTTAGCAAAGAGTGTGTAGGAGTAAAGCACATAATCGATTTGAGTTGAATAACTGCAAATAGTGATCAGTATTTCCTACAATTTCAGTTCCTTTACTTTCAATATACAGAAACTATTTCCTTAATAATATTATTCATATTACTATTATAAACTCGAACTGCTCAAATTTTTCTTATGTTCGTGTTACAAGATTTGTGTGTTAATCATGTCAATGTAATAATATAGAAACAGTTTCTTTCTAAATGTATATTTATTAGTACATATTATACTCCATCTACTTAAAATTCTCTAATGTGTCTACCACTAAATTTGTGTATAACAAGCAACAATGTATTGATATCAAAACAATTTCATCATCAAAGTATCCTTAACTAAATAATCTTTATATGCACAAAATTTCCTAATGATGCCCTAAAAACCAAACAAAATATGCCGAATAAATAATGGTATATCCTTATGTTTTTAATCCAACTACAATTCACACAGGGTATTTGCCCATTGGAACCCTTAGTTCCTCCTCACTACAAAAGTATTTCAATCAGTGCGCCTGGTGTGTTCAGTTTTTGATATTTTGCGATTTATTAAATTGCGTATAAATTAAAATAATAAATATTTCTACCAAGAGAGAGAGACGCAAGACTTTTAATTAGCCCGTGGTATTTTCGTGCAAAGAACTAACGAGCTGCCTTGCAACAAACCCAGCGAGAGAGAGAGAGAGAGAGGGATACATAACTATTAACAAAGCTCTTCTAAGGGGTCCGGCAGATGAAAAGTGATTTGTGTAACGTTTAAATTGAATTCTGATCTCTTTTGTCAACTCAACTCAACAACTCGGGATACACTTAAGAGCGGTCGGGCAATAAAATACCATATATCGTATTTATGTCAATTTTTCTTTTTTTCTTGTGATATTGTAAATTGGAATTCAAGAGGTCCGGCTAGGAATACACTGACTGTCTGTGTCTGGGAGTGGGTGGGAGCCCTTCAGGGTGTTGACATGCTGTATGCGGCATTTATCGTCCACGCCAGACAGAACAGGGAACCCCGTCGTTGGGAGGGGGGGGACATATAAATATTCAGGTACATGAAATCAGATTAAATTATCTTAAGTAAATTGAGTTGCTAGCGTAGCACAAAGGCAAATGAACAAACGTTGACTGGGGGAGACTTTGAGAAGCGCAGAGAAAACCCTCTTTCCCCTCAGTGTCCCGTCTGCCCTCAGAGTCCAGTACCCTCTGTTTTTGTCCTCATATCGCATATGCAAGGTCCTTGTCCTGGCATTGTCTAGAATCGTCCGACTGAAAAATTTAGTTTCTCGCCGCGGGTGCAATACGAAAATTATTCTTTCAGTCTATTAAAACGGTTAGCTGGTTCGTTCTCTGCTTTTTTGGCCCTTTTGCGGTTGTTCTTCTATCCCCTACCCCCTCCTCCTCCCCTGGTGAACCTTTTAAAGCTCAACCGAGCGCGCTGGCAAAACACTTTTAATTGCCTTTTAATTGTTTTTGCAAAATGAAATTTCACAGCATATAACGGTACCCGCTCGTACTCACATTTGGCCTAATTACATTTGCAGCCTTTTGTATCTGTCGCCGGTATGGCATGCCTCTGGTGTGGGCGTGGCAGCTGGCAACTGGCAGCGCGCAGCTCGTGAACATTTTGTCATTTAATGGACCACTGAGCGCATGATTTCATTGGGCCAGTGACACAGTTCGTCAGCGGACATAGAGCAAGAGAGAGGGATAGGGGAGAGGGAGAGAGAGATATGCGGATATTCAGATATTCCAGGGGAATCTGGGGAGCGACATTAACCTGCAGTTGGATACTTTGATTAGCGCCCCGAGCGTATCACAGATGATTATTGGTTCGTTAGGCAATGTGAATGGCATGGAGATTGCTTTTTGACTGTAAACTGATTACGCTTTCGACCCCCCCCCACTCGAGGGGGGGACTTACAATATCAAGTTATTATATACTGAAAGGCAAATTTAGTTGCAGCTTTTGAAGGGGACTTAACTGAAGCGTAGGGTAAAGAGTTTGTGCGCTCTTGCGTAACCTCAATTTCATTAAACAATAATCTGATGATTCAATTTTCAACAGTATCAGATGGGAAATAAAGCTAACTCAATTTTTAAGAGAGTTACTCCTGCTCAATATTTTTTATCTAGAGCGTAAATTCTTATTTTAGTGATAGAACTTTGAATTTTGGTCAATTTTTAGTAAGATTTTGCATATTCTGATAATTGTTTCGGTATATCTATATGGACAGATGCTGTACCTTTTGACTATCTATACCTCTATAAAGATTTTAAGAACTTTAATACAATAGGAAACCATACATTAAAAACACAAATGAGGGGATATAATAATATAATACGGTATTCAAAACTATCAAATTTTGAATTTTCGGTAGGTATAACAAATTTATATTATATATAATGTATTTATATTTTGCATATTTATATCAGTTACATACATATTATCATTATTTAATATATAGTGACCAAACTGACTAATTTGATTTTTAACAGGAAATGTTGTACCAAAGTTATTTCTGAAATTATGGGATATGTTGTTATAATTTCAACAGTCTTATTTTTATTTATTACTAAAATTACTTGTCGTTCATCATATTAAACAACCTCTTAAATTAAACCTTGCATTTGTAAAATTCTTATAGTATAATCAATGATAATTTAATTTCAACTACAGAGAGCTTCATTAAATTTAAAAGGAACAAAAAGATTTCAACTGACTGGAGCTACAATTGCGGAATACCCCCAGGGGAACCCTTAACACTGAATATTAAACAAATGAATCCTTGAGTGAGGCCACAACAAAACGCCGTATCGCATAATAGACGGAGCGACACCTCAGTGACAGATACAAACATACATACAGCTACAACTACATACACACTGATGCAGATACATACACAGACTTACATACATACACAGAGTCGGGTATATACGCGGGTATTGTGGGAGCCGGCGCAATGCGTGCGCTATCTGGGGGGCAGGTATCTGCGTCGAGGGCGCGCTCATATCGCAACTGTATCTAACACCCAATGCGGCTGTGGCAGTTGCCTCTCGTAATGCAATTATCCTAAATGCTCAGCCAACTACTCAAAAAGTCATCGTTCAGATTTAACAAGAGACAAGCAGCGGCCGGGTAACTGCTGCCAGCTGCAGCGACACCGGTTTCAGATACACAGCTACAGATACAGCCACAGCTATAGTTACAGATACAGTTACAGATACGGATACGTCAGTGGCAATGGCTATAGCCGTGTCGCTGTCGCTATCGCGGTGGCTTTATATGGTTCTAGCTCAGCTCGCTTTGGCAATGGCGAATACATATGTACAGCAGGGAGGTGACACAGGGTGGCAAGGGCAGGCGGAGGCAGCACGGGACACGATACACGGTACACGGGGTATACGGAGCACGCCTCTTCATGGTGGCAATTGGAAAACTCATTTACTTGTGGCATGTAAACAACTAATCTGTTAACACTCTCCGACAAAGCGCGAACGTTACATCAGAACCAAGTTACATTTCCCTTCCCCCCTCCCCCTACGCTGGCAGTAAACCTTGCCGTCAAGCAAACCACGCTTGTAAATATTTCCCTTATTTGACGGCATAATCAAAAGTTTTTTCCTTTCATCGTGCCAAACTGAAACCTGAATTTTGTGAGACTATTCCGTATTCTGTTTCGGGTTCGCGAGGGGTTAGCTGGCTGAATGGCTGGGGTCTGCCTCCGTCCGTTAGCGAAGGCGCAGTCACGACCGTACCGAACCCCCTTGCCACATGATGTTCAACATTTTGCTACACTTATACAATATGTTTCACAGTCACCGTGGGGCAAAGGAATTTGACATGTTCATAGAAAAGACAACTTTAACTCAAATTGCAATACTATCCTCAAAATGCAGTTAAAACAACATATAAACAATTTTCAAAGTGAGGAATACATAAAGTGAAATATGTTCATTGAAATTTATTAAAATATTGCACAGTTATAGAGTCTTAACTGTTTTTAAGTTGTCAAGAAAGAATAGAATGGCAGAAAACTAAAATTTAACTACATCTACGTTAAACAATATGTACAGTTAAATATGTTAATATAAGCTTATGGAAAGAGTACGTGATTATAAAACTTTAACTGCAAGTTCTTGAGCATATTTTGAACTGCAGAATTATCTTCAAAATACTAAAAAATCAAACTTGAAACTCTATTTAAAATTTATAAATAAAAAAGAAAAGACGAAATGTTCATTTAGATTGAAATAAGTATAAACTGTAATTATTTTAAGATTGTATAATATTAATAAAAATAGATTATAGATTTCTGTAATATTTTCAGCAATCTTATTTATATTTTCTTGTTATATTTTCTTGTTAGTTTTAATCTATAGTTACCTAATCCATATTTTATTAATATTTAAATTTGTTGGTCTCAATATAACTATAATTTAATAAACATAATTAGTATTACAATTTATCTATTTTCTATTACGTTGCAATACTTTTTTCTATTTTTATAATCAGTAAGAAAATATTGCGCATATTATGACATATTTTCACATGTTATTCATTAAGCAAATAGATCAACATTTAGGGTAAATAAACTTGAATAGAACTCGCCGATATTATTAGCAATTGACAGAGAGAGAGAGAGGAAGTCGTCTTGTGTTTTTTTTCCACTGTGCACGTAGCTGCCGCTTTATTTGATTTCTTTATCAATATCAACGAACTGCTCTGCCTGTTCCTCTCACTCATCACCATCGCGTTCTGCTTGCCCTCTCGTTTCCGTATCCCCCTTCCTCTCCCCCCACACACTCTCTTCCTGTATGTATCTATGTGCGGTGTGTGTGTGTGTGTGTGTAGGGCTTATATACATTTCATTTAAACGCAACCCGGGGCTGACTACCACCGCAGCCGCAATGCCGCCGTGCGAGCGAGACACACAAGCGAACCCGAGACGGCACTATGCCCACAGAGCCTTGCCAGATGCGTGCAGCCTGCAATTAGAGCGAGACGACAAGAGTCTTGCACACAACAGGCCACTCAGCGCTGTGTGCGACTTCAGTGTGCCCCAGGAACGCCTACCCAACTGCCGCTGTCGGCCTCAGCTCTCTACCCCTACCCCTACCCCCTGCCTCTGCCACTGCCTCTGCCTCTGCCCTGGCATGGTGGTGTTTCAGTATCCGTATCTGTTACTCGACTGTGCCGCTCTCTGTGTGTGTAAGTGTGTGTGCGGCAACTCGTTTCTGTAGCGTTGTGTCTACAGCTGTATCTGTGTGCAAGTATCTCTAGCTGTAGCTGTAGGTGTGTGTGTGTGTATCTGTATCTGGCAGCTGGCAGCAGTAGCTACTCGCTGCTGGCTCCGCTGCTTCTGCTTCTGCTGCTGCTGCTGCTGCTGCCAGAGTATCTGTATCTGTGGCGCGTCATTGTTGTGCGTTGCCATCGTTGCCATCGCAACGCCGCCGTTGCCGTCGCCTTCGCCTTCATCGTCATCGTCGTCCATCGCATAGTAGGCAGCTCAGTTACAAGACCATTATTTGACGTATTTTTTGTGCGCTCGGTTGTTCGCGCTCGCTCGCTCCGAGATAGCACACTCTCTCTTTGGTTATATCCATAGCACGCCCCAGCTCGGTGGGCTCAGTGGCAATCCGGATTTGGATCAGCGGCAGCATCACCAGCAACAGCACCAGCACCAGCTAGTTGCACTCCCGTCGTTGTTGTCGTTGTCGTGTGTCGGGTAAATCGGAATCACGCGGTTCCCACTTGAATAAAACTTGATAGCCAGGATCGGCCCCAAAGGCGGCTCGCGTGTGTGATCCTCCTGCCCGAGCAGCTGCATCAGCATTAGCAATATGCCAAGCTAATCAAAGTTAACAGTGCAATAAAGATATTGATCCAACGATCTATTGCAAGTGCCGTCGCGTGTGATATATATAGTAACAAGATATATAGAGAGCGAGAGATAGAGAGAGGTCCCCCCCAGAGTTTGTTGGACAGTACTCGCTGCGAAAATTGCTTCGTTCTGGTGGGGAATAGTATGCGAATTAGTTCACAGTGGATTCAACGAATAAAATGGCCGTTGGACCGACGGAGGGCAAACAGCCGCCCTCAGAGACATTCTCGCCCACACACCATCAGATTATAGCACCCAGTCCGATACTGGCGGTGCCAACGTTGGCCTTCTCTGCCGCCCAAGTGGAGATCGTCTGCAAGACCCTCGAAGATTCGGGCGATATTGAGCGCCTGGCCCGCTTCCTATGGAGCCTGCCCGTCGCCTTGCCCAACATGCACGAGATACTCAACTGCGAGGCGGTGCTCCGTGCCAGGGCCGTCGTGGCTTATCATGTCGGAAACTTCAGGTAGGAGTCGAGTGGAAGAAGAGCTTCCCTGCCAAATGGGCAGGCAGGTCTCAAATATCACTCTGATTAACCTCGCTAGGGGCAGCCAGCGGAGGCTGGGATGCTGAGGCACTTTGGTTATTCGATAGTTTCCATGCAAGCTTTGTTGCAGGAGGCAGACACGTAATGAGCGAGCGCACAATGAGCTCGTAAATTAATAAACAAAGGCATTTAATTTACTAATTCAAGAACAGCAGATTTTGATTAATAAAACACCGAGACGAACAATGGCACCAGGACTGACATCTCGGCTTCCTCCTCTGTCTGTCTCTCTGTCTGTCTGTCTGTCTGTCTGTCTGTCCATGGAATGTTTTTGCTAAACTCTCGAATTACCAACAAGATAATAAAGCATTCGCATTTGCCGGAAACAGTTCATTGAGTGAGATTTAAATAAGTTCGCTTAGGTCGATTAGGTCTCGAAAAAGAACTCAATATATCTGAGTATGCATATAGCATATGTTTGTATCTATATCTGCATGCAATTAGTCTGAGTTGATTGACAAACTACTCTAACTGGTCATAGATACACATCGATAATAATCGACGAAGAGTCTCTGCCTCAAGATCAGGTTATTAACAAGTGGACAAACATGTCTCCACTCGTGTTAACACGCGGCAGCGCTGCCTCATCGAGATATCATAAAATATATATACTATATACATACACACTCATTTATCGGAATCAAGTTTGATATATTGCTTATGACAGCTGACAAACTGGCTGCAACCATTGAGCAATGCGACTTCTTGGCAAAACAATTTACAGCACTTTGACTAAGTTTAGATTTGAGTCAAATGCGATATTTAAATCGTTGAGAATTGCCGGCATTGCCACTAATGGCATTACTATAAGCGATGCACTCAACCGTTTCGGAATCTAGAAAATCCCATTCAAATTAAATGACATAAATCGCAGAAAGAGGCTGTTGAAATATGCTCGGTTTTATCAATATTATAGATGGATATATAGTAGGATTGATAGATAGATGGATGGATAGATAGATGATAGATATTTAGATAGGTATATAGACATAATGATCGATAGATATATAGATAGATAGATTGAGAGATAGATATATATATAGATAGATAGAAGAATAGATAGCTAGATAGACAGATAGACAGATGAATAGACAGACACATCAATATAAAAAGCAGATATATTATATATGTATATTAAATTCAGGAAAGATAGTTCTGGTAACTTATATTGGATGATGAAGAAAGAGACATGTAACTTGTATTATAAAGATCATACATTGAATGCATACGATCTTCTTGATATTCGTATGTTTTCATTTTGTTTAGTGTCTGGTTCTTTGAAAGTTATCTGAATTACACTTTTTAAAGTGTTGATCAAACTTTAGAGCTACCATAACACATGGAAGTTGAAGGGAGTTAGATTAGATATAATAAATATAAACTCCACACATAGAAGTTAAATATACGCAATAGAAAATTGACAATATAGTCAAATAGTTAAATCATTCCATCTGTCTTGCGATTAAACATAAATAGTATATAAACAGTATTTATTCTTTACAATTACTGAAACATCTAAGTTGCATAAACTCTACCTAGTGAAAACTATTTAAACAAACCATATCAGATTAATTTGATAGTAAAAACCCAAAGTATTCAGTACGTCTTTAGCAATGTATATTCCAGTGCAAATGTAGTATATATTGTATATCTGATTATTGACTGAATTTACTCAATATCAGACTAATATATTGACAACAACTTAACATAAGACTGGCATGTGCAACCTTATTCAAATACAACAGCTTCACAAGGATAACTAACTTTAATTAGTGCCATATAAAGCAAGTTTACAAATCAATACTATATAATTGATTTGTATATAAATCTGTATGCCAACATAGTCCAAATCAGTTGATTTGATTGCTTCGAAGTGGTCAATAAATGACTTCCAATTAAGACAATTTGACAGACTCAACTGGGAGTCAGTCAGAGACGGAGACAGGGAGGGGGGAAGGAGACGGCTGTCAGCGACAGCTCATGAAATTGTTTCAAATCCATATGCTGAAGTTGGTAGCGGGGCAGGGGGGAACAGGCGACAAGTTCATTACCAGCTGCACAGCAGGACACGGAACTTGGCTTTAAGGGATTGTAGGGTTGTTTAGGTTGATAGGGTTGCCAAAGGGGTTGACGATTTGACGCCTTGAAATCATTATGTGCATTTCTATCATTGGTAAATCACAACTACAACTCTCTCTCTCTCTCTTTTGCAGGGAACTTTATGCAATAATAGAGAATCATAAGTTTACTAAGGCGTCGTATGGTAAACTGCAGGCCATGTGGCTGGAAGCGCACTACATCGAGGCGGAGAAGCTGCGCGGACGATCGCTAGGTGAGTTAGTCACTAAATAAGATATATAAGACATAGAAGATTAACAATATAAATTATATATGATATATATTCCTTATCTCTCTCTCTATCTTAGGACCTGTTGACAAATACCGCGTACGCAAAAAGTTCCCCCTGCCCCCAACGATCTGGGATGGTGAGCAGAAGACACACTGCTTCAAGGAGCGAACGAGAAGCCTGCTGCGCGAATGGTACCTACAGGATCCCTATCCGAATCCAACTAAGAAACGTGAGCTGGCCAAGGCCACCGGCCTGAATCCGACCCAAGTGGGCAACTGGTTCAAGAATCGTCGCCAGCGGGATCGTGCGGCTGCAGCCAAGAATCGGTAAGTTAAGATCTAACGCTTCACTGCATCATTAGTTGGCCCATTAGAGAGAGGCAGACCCCAAGCAGCTTCTAGCCCCCTCCCGAGCTTAGCTGTAATCCGAGCTGCTGCCGCTGCTGCTGGGCAGGCTGAAAGCGTCGTCAAGCAAACCCAGTAAAACGATATCTATCAGCAGCCAAGTGGAAGTGGAAGTGGAAGTGCGGGGATCGCATACAGGAGCAGTCACTAGGCAGCAGCTGGGTAGGGGCTAGGGGGCAGTTGTAGTGTGTGCCCTGCTGTGGCGTTTGCGTGCCATTTCCATTTCATTGATCCGTGCCGAACCGGCCACGATGATGATGACGACGGCGCGGTGGCGTCGGCGGCGGTGGCGGCGGCATCCATCGAAGCGTTCTCGATTTCTGTTGCGTTTGTTGCGGTCGTCGCTTTTGGCCACATTAAAATGACCGCCGACGATGATGACAGCGGCAGAGGCAGAGGCAGCTGTGGAGTTGCAGCAGCAACAACAACAATAACAACAACAACAACAATGTAAGCGCAGCTCATGCTTGAGTTGAAAAGGTGTAACCGCTTGAAAGGCAGACGAGGCAAGCTGTGGTGAGGGGAGGGGGGGAGGCAAACAGGAAAAAAATCAACTAGCAAAAAATAAAAACTCGACCAATTCGCGCGAAGTTGAAATGAAGAAGATCCGCGCAGCGTCGCGCCAAGTTGCCGCGTCGTAGTGCGACGGCAACGGCGACTGCGACTGCGACAGAGGCTGAGCTTGGATCCGCCACGGCCAAGTGAAAGATGGCAAGTTAAGTGGAATGACATGGCAGAAACACAGTAAACCCCGATCTTGAGTACACTGCTGCTCCTGCAGATGCGCAAATATTTCAAGTTGCTTCTACCTGCTGCGGCTGCCGATAGTTGCCCCTTGCCACCTGCCCCCACAGCTTGGCCAGCCATGCCACCTCCTTCTCCTACTCCTGCTGCTGCTGCTGCTGCCGTCGACAACATTTTGGCATTCTTTAGAAATCTTGTGCAGGCGAACGAACCGTGTTTATTAAGTTAGGAGCTTGCCACAAACTGAATGAATCTGCACAAAGCGCCAACTACAACAACAACAGCAGCAGCAGCACGACAAGAACAACAACAACAACAGCAGAATGAAGCGCCCCTTTCGAACGGGTCATTAGTTAAAATGATGGCGATTATTTCGCCTTGTAAAGTCGGCAACGGATACACGACCATTACAACTCCATCTTCATGCAACTTCGGCTCCGTCTGCATCTGTATCTGCATCTCCATCTCGAGCTGCAACTCCAAAAACTTAACGCATCGACGCTGTATGCGCAGTGCTCCAATCCCAAGTGGCAGACGGAGACGACGAAGGAATCCTAGTTGGAGCCGCAGCAGCAGTTCCAGTTTGATTTTTCAACATCGGTTGCGACTCGTGTGCAGTCATCGTGCTATTAAGCAGCAGACGCGACAAGAAAGCGAGAAGAGGAAAAAAAAGCAAAACTGAAAATGAGAAATAAATATCAAAAAAATATGAAATTAAAAGCCGTTCATATGCCCGACTGACTGACGGACAGTGGGACAGACAGACAGGCAGACAGACAGACAGACAGACAGACAGATCTGACTGCCATTCAACGGCAATGACGATGGCATCAACATCAACATCGACATCAACATCGACTGCGGCAGCGACTTCGGCAATAATGATGAGGACCAACTGAGACATTCTAACCAGATCCGCAGAGAGCCGGGGGGGAGGGGGGCAACACGGGGCCAGCTCGGGAGCAGGCGCTGACTTTTCAGCAGCATCGAGTGCTGAAAAATTGTTAACATTTTTGCTACTGCACTTGAGCGAACCTCTGTCTGGGGGATTTGGAGTAGCAGCTCAGCGCACAGCACTCACGTGATGTATCTCTACTATCTGTATCTCTGTCTCTGTATCTCTATCTCTGTATCTCTATCTGCATCTGTATTGTAAATGTATGTGCAACTGTTGTTGGTTCGTTTGTCGAGTTGGTAAATCAATCACAAACGCAACTAGACAGGCCTCGCATTAGAAAGGCGACTCCAAATTGAGTTATTAACTAGAAGAAACTCCAAACTGAACCTTCCACTGTACTCGGGTACAGTGGGGCAACAATTCGATTCGCACTGTTGAAAACGCATTCGAAATGAGCTTAGCTTATCTGGCCTATTTTAAAATCATTTCGAAATGAAAGCAGCTCAAAACAATTTTGCTTGGTAATGGACTATATATAATCGGCTTACTCGTATTTGGTAATCTGTTTTGAGTTTGAAATTATTTTCGTAACTAATTTATATATTTCATGGGAATATTTTGATTTTTTTAACTATTTAGCTTTTTTTTACTCAAGTTACTATAAGAACGTTTTTGTTTATTGAAACTTTATAAATTTGTTGATCATTTTTGTAGGTTTAAGTTTAGCTGCTAAATTCCATACTTCCAGTGATTTTATTAGGTTTGTAGTCAATTACTAGATCTTTTGGGAGGCAGTTTTTATTATTTTTATAATTTTTACAAATTTATCATTTATTATTTCTGATTTATGGAAATTTCTTTACTATTTTGCATAACTTGTTTAAGTTTTAAAAACAAAATAGCAAGACTTTCTTATTTAGTTTCTATAATATTGCAAAAACTATATTATGAAGATCTCATTTACAAATAATATGCATTATTTGATCTATACATATCTGCAATTATATTTACCAGGCTGAAAAAGCCTCTTTATAGGGTTAAAGTTTCCATTATTTGTGTAGCTAAATTTAATTGAGTTACGTCTTCTATTTGCGAAGTTTCCCTCGAAAAAACTTTAATTTCAATAGAAATTCACAATGGTAAATAGTGAAATCATTGGATAATTTTAGAGAAATGTCGAAACTGGCCAAAAAATGATGTTATTGTCGCTGTTGCTGTTATTGTTGTTGTTATATTTGTTGTTGTGTGGCTAATTCAATTGGGAACAATCTTAGACGCGAGTTCGTTCAATTATGGAGCACCACTTGATGATGGATGGTAATGGAAGATGGAAGAGCCGAGAGTGCGAGAGCGGGAATCGTGTAATTCCGAAAATCAGCGCAGATTATTTTATTGCGTGAATTACACAAAATGAAATGCGAGCCTGCGATAGCCACTATAAATCTGCCCACTCGAATGGGCGCTCGAAAACAGAAGCCAAATTAGGAGGCACAGTGGGCGGGTGTCGGTGAAACAGCGCATGAAATAAGCAAGCAAAGAAGGGCGGTGTGGGGGGGGTGGCAATTTGTCAAGCAGCGAGAATGAAATGAGGCAGCAGAAAATGAAACGGAATCAACGGCAATTGAAATGGGAATGGGAATGGGAGAACGAACAAGATTTGTAGTGTGTGTACAGAGAAGTGTAATAAAACTGTGGGACAACAAATAAACACACACAACACACACACCGCACACCACACACGCACAACACAAATATGTTGTAAATGTCAATGATCAATCAAAATGTTAAACACGCATCGAAACGAAATATAAATTACCTCAAACTGAAAGAACTTGAAGGACGAGCACATGAGAAAGAGCGGGAAGAGTCGGAGAAAGAGAGAGAGAGAGAGAGAGAGAGAGGAATGAAACCCTGTGAACTGCCAAAGCTCAAGAGGCTGTTCATCGATTTCCCAGCATTGAATTCTAATGAAGAAAGGTTGCCGAAGCAGCAGCAGCAGCAATGAATTGATGAAGAAGAAGCAGAACTCCAAGTTGGGAACTCCACACCCGTCGTCCAGAGCTGACCAGCCGAGTCGGTCAGTCAGAAGCTGCAGCCATTGTCAATATCCAAATCCGAGTGCCCACTTGGCTGCGCGTTCGGACAGGCACACTCGAACGCCATAAGTACCCAGACCCATGCCCAGACCCAGAGCCAGAGCCAGACCCAGACCAGGCACTGCCTCTGCCCTGCCCCCTTCGGAGTCGGGCACTCGAAGATGTTTGCACAACACAACTACCGTTTCGGTGGCTTGTGAGAAAAATATACAAGCTACGAGCAATGAGATACAAGATACAAGATTGAGGGGGTAGAAGAAGGTAGCAGGAGGTAGCAACGGCAGCCATCAAGCCTCGCCCACTTCAGCGGCGTGTAGAAAGTGTATTAAAAGAAACGAATACAAATGAAATAAAGAATGAACGGCAAGTTGTAGAGTCCATGGAGTTCATGGAGCTCATCGATGACGAGGCCCAAGCACCGGATGTGGATGCGATGAGGAGCTGAATGTGGATCGCTCCATGCTGCCGATTGCTCATTGACAAGTGAAATGTATAACGAGAAGAGCTGACAAAGTAACTGTGCAAACACACTAAGCTGATAGACTGGGGAGAGGGTAGAGCAGAGCAGAGAAGAGAAGAGAGAGAAACTGGAACTGCAATTGAGCAAAAGATAACGGTATTCAAATTGAACAAATTTAAATCCTGTTTGTCAACAGATCCAAAAGGCCAACAACAAAAAAAAAATAAATGTTGATTGCGTTTAGCGCACGAGGTGGCAGCAATCCACCCCGATGGAACAAAGCGTTATTTGGTCCACTTAAGAGAGACCCAACCCCTGGGATTTGTGACACTTCTTACAGTCTCCTCTCCCTCTCCCTCTTCCTCTCTCTCTTTCTCCCCTCTATGGCACTCTACTTCTTGTCTAAATATTTACACAATTTATAACTTTCAATTCGAATGACACAATTATCGAAGTGCGTTCAGTTTGCATACGCGTATTCTGATAGGGGGGATAAACAGACTGAAGTAACTGAGTAGCTTGAAAAGGTAGCGCTGTTAAATTTGGTATGTGGAAGCTGCTGTTTAACCTGAGGACTGATATCAATCGATGCATAAAAGATATTGATAACTAGACTGAACTAACTCGGTAGCTAGTCTAGCGAACACTGTGCAATTTGGCATGTGAATGCTGGTAGAAATATTATATTGATATTAATTGAGGCATAAATATATAAATATAAATATAATAAATTAATAAATGTACAGTAGACTGAAGTAACTTGGTAACTAGAAAAGATAGCGCTGTTAACTTTGGTATGTAGATCAGATATATGTTTAACTCACTGACTATTAACAATCGAAGCACTAAATATTGATAAATATACCCAAGTAACTCCAGTAACTAGTCAACCTAGTGCTGTTAAATTTGATATATGGATGCTGCTATAATATATCTAACTGTCATTTATCAGGTTAATGCATTCTGAACGTTCTTATGCAGTTTAAAAGGTATCAGCCCTTTTAGTTTTCAGGTTTCAAAAGGCTGTAATTTTAATTTTTGCTCTCCTTGCAACATATACTTTTAAAAGAGTGTCTGCTAGTCGAGCACACTCAGTGCAACTCACTTTTATCGAACTTCTGTTCTATTAACATGTTGTAAGTGACATAAAGATCTCCCTCTTCATTTATTGGGCCCATCGATTTGAAGGCAGATTTAATTCAAAAGAGTTATACACCTATTTGAAGTTTGGCCTATGATCAGATCATATTACCAGCATTCTTGCAGCTCAATTCATTTTCACAATCTAAAGAGAGGCATACAGACACACACACACACACACACACATGGTACGAGTATATCTTCTGACATGAGCCGATTATAACATTTCAATGTCTCGGGTTCAGTTTCAGGTTACCAGCAAAGGGTTCTCTCTGTCTCTACCCCCCTCAATCTCTCTCCGTGTGTGTTGTGGATGTGTCCACGCGGGTAATTACATACGTGTCATTTCGGTTTCGGTTAGGTAGGTGCCACAGTATCAGATTGCGGACAGAGACCCTTTGGAATTGGGGTGCCCCAATCCCCCTCATTTGCTCTTCGATCTGTTTGGTCAATTGTTTGGAAAATATATATCATATTCGAGGTATCCCCAAACTGAAAATACTTTGGCCTCAAGCCAAGCGAGTTGGTCGCCTCAATGAAGCGCAAAACACGTCCTTGATAAGGCAGCGCCCGTGCCAGAGAGTGGAGAGTCGAGCTTGAGCTTGGGGCATCGAGATGGAGATGTGCAGATTGGCCGTGAGGCTTCAGTGAAGCGTATTCGCTACCGCTGCCGCTACAGGGCTACAGTTTCACATTGATTGTCGGCCATTTTCGGGCTGGCTCAAGCTGAGGTTTCCCACCAGACTGCCCGACGATAATCGAGTCCATTCGTATCCCAGCAGCGGGTAGCTGCAGTTGATCTGTGGCAGTTATGCGACAGCGGGAGATACTACTATGAAGGCAGGCCTCAGGGAGGATGTGGGGAGCTGCCAGTGGCAAGGGGTAATCCATCAAGTTGGCGCATTAGGCAACTAAACGATTTCATTTTCATGCCTCCATCAACAAAGGGGCAACAACAAGCAGAAAAAAAACCGAAAGGTAGCCGCAGATATATTTCGAGTGCGACGTGTCTCCCCCTCCCCCCCCCCCTCTTGGTTGCATCATTAATCACACAACACGAGCCGCAAAAGGACAAACTGCAGTTCCAACTCGGACTGGGAGCGTTATTAATGCTGATGGGTCAACAAATTTGCGGCAAGTTGAGGCGAATCCTAACCGATAATTATGACAGTGCAGGAGTCGTGCCGCGATGCAGATGATGATGTATTTGAGGCCGAGACCGAGAACGGGTGAGCACTCGTCTCTGATGGCTCTATAAATATGCCGACGAAGACCTCATACAGCTGCCCAGGTTGCCCAGTTGCACAGTTGCCCAGTTGCTTCTCTAATCAAGTCATCTTGGGGCACGAACCTTTTGTTTTGGCCACAGATAATTTGTCTTAAGCATGTGTGAAAGTTGTGTCAGATTTATGGGAGGTGATGGTGGTGGGGAGGGGGGACATTCCATGGCCGCCTGCCGCGCCTGCTGAGCCGACGACAAATGAGCCGCCTAATGGGGCATGCAACGGCATGCAACAGCGTGCAGCAACATGCAACACAGTTGGCAACCTCAGCCACACATTCACCTTACTAATTAAGTGTGTAACGCAGCAACTAATGGACTCCAGTTTAAAGTGTATTTCGTTTCGTTTAATATACTGAGAGAACTGAGTGAGAGAAGAAATCTCAGAGTTCCCCAGCGAGACTGGGATATTGTTCGATTTGCAACGCTTGATTAATCGACAATTAGAAAAATCATCAAACGATTAGACAGTTTACACATGCAAGTGCTTGTTTTATCATGTCAGAAGTGTTGACTCTATAAATCTCACTTGGCACTGTCATTATTATATCATCTTTAGCAACGACTTGATGTTGATATAAAGTCCTATATATTATAAATGTATATGATATAGGGAACTATTAAAATAGCTGAGTGAATTTATAAATATATATTGATATTGATAATTATCAAAGAACATATTCTTCTACTGTCAAGTGCAGAAAACTTTATCTCTTGATTTTAAGGAGTGTCACTAAAGTATGAAACATTTGAATAGTGAGATAATTAAAATAGAATTTATTTTAGTATGTACTTACAAACTATATTTAGTATATTCTTGTTTTAAAAACTGATGCCTTTGAATGGAACATTTATGTTAACATTTTAGCATGATTACAATTAATTTTTGATATATTATCAATAAAGTAATTATTGCAAATATTTGAAGAGTAAGTTTTGAGAAAGAAATATGTATATTAAACTAGAAATGATGAATTCAATTGAAAAGAAAGACAAGTGTTAAAATTGAAGATTATTACAATATCCCTATACTATTTATCGATTTTGCTAGTGTTGTCTCTGAATTAAGCATTCTTAATGATATTTTATGATATTATATACAAAATCATTTTATATTTATTCATTTTATCTCAAACCAACTCTCTCAAATATTTGAAGAGTAAGATCTGAAAAGAAATATGTACGATATATGAAACTAGAAATTATAAATTCAGATTAGACAAGTGTTAAAATTCAAGATAATTACAATATCCAGTAAAGTATTTATCGATTTTGTTAGTGTTGTCTCTGAATTAAACATTCTTAACGATATATTATAATATTATAAACAAATTCATTTTATATTTATTTATTATATCTCAAACCAACTCTTTCATCTCATCTATTCCCTCTCTCTCTCGTTTTGCAGCATTCAACACAACCAGAACAACTCGGGCATGGGCTGTCGCAGCCGACGGGCCGACGGCGCTGCATCGCCAACACCCTCGGACAGCTCCGGACTCGGACATATCGCTGGGCACCCACTCGCCGGTGCCGAGCAGCCTGCAGCTGCAGCACAGCCCCGGCAGCATGTCGAACGGCGCCAACGAGGAGAGTCTCAGTGTGGACGACGACAAGCCGCGTGACTTGAGCAGCGCGTTGCCATCGCCCACGCCGCCACCGATGCCGTTGCCCATGCCACAATTGCCGTCGGCTTATGGTGCAGCAGCAGCAGTTGCCGCCGGTGCTGGTGGAGCTGCTGCGGCGGCAGCAGCGGCAGCAGCAGCTGCTGCTGGACTGCCCGGTTGCCTGCCCCCATTCAAGCTGGACGCGGCAGCGAGCAGCCTGTTCAATGCCGGATGCTACCTGCAAAGCTTTAGCAACCTGAAGGAGATGTCGCAGCAGTTTCCCATACAGCCGATTGTCATCAGGCCGCATCCGCAGTTGCCGCAGCCGTTGGCATTGAATGGCAGCACTGGGACGGGGCCACCAACGCATCTGCATCATCCTGGCTATGCGGCTGCGTATAGTGTGGAGTGTGGCGGCGTGGTGCCACAACCACAGCCGGTGCCACCAAAGTTGCGCATCAATTCACCCGAGAAACTCAATTCGACGGCAGTGGCTGCGGCAGCAGCAGCTGTTGCAGCCTGCCAAGCTGGAGCGGCACACGAGAGCAGCAACAGCATCAGCACAACAACGACAACAACGACGGCGGCAGCGACGACGGCAATGATGACGGGATATCATCATAGCGTCCAGCTGCTCCATCGTCCGTTCTCCACGTCGCCGGAGCTGAAGCATGGTGCGCCAGAGATCACATGATATCAGCGGGTGTGAGTTGGTCACGCCCCAAGGGTTTCTTCTCTGCACACAGCTCCCAGCTCCGCCCCCAATGCTCTCCTGCCTCCTCCCCCCACCCCTCAGCCTAATGCACTAAGGCCCAGCGCTATTCAGATTGTTTCAATTCCTAGTTTAAGTTATGCCTAGTTAACCATCCTCACTTTGGAGCTCCGACTCCTCCCTCAAGCAATACCAACAACAACAAACAACATAGCAACAACAACAACAACAACATGAGCTCTACCCATCTCTCTCACACACACCCGTAAATGTCAAAATGGACTGTGGAGATCAACATACACTAAGGAAGGAATATATCGATGACATCGTCGCACACTTTTCAAAGATAGTTATTTAAGAGAATCGAAATCGAATCGGAAATCGGAAATCGGATCGAACTGAAACTGAGACAGCTGTAACTGTAATTCGACAAGTTTTTCACTCTAATTTCTGTGTGTGTGTGTACGTATTTGTAAATAGAGTCTAAGTATGCAAATCATAGAGCTTACGTATACATTTAGAACGCAATAAAACACGAAACGAAACAGTTAAGAATTTAAATCATTACCGAACATACAAAATTATATTTTTATTTAAGGGATAAATCATGGAATGATTTGGGAATTTACTATATATAATTAAATTGAAAAATAACTTTAAAAGGGAGGAAACATTTATATATATTTTCGCATTCAAGATGCACAAGAAATAAGATTTTCTTAATTAAAGAAAGTTTCCATAATTCAGTTTTTCTTAATTTCGCATTTAAAAGAATATTTATTATCAGTTTCATTTATCTCTCTATGAACACATTCTTCTATGCTTATTGAGAATTTAATGTAAACATTTTTTATAGAGTTATAATCTTCAAACTTTGTTTCCTTTATTTTTGTAAGCATACTATACATCATTTTTTATTAGGGATGTTATTTATTCGATTTTCCAATGTTTTTTTTAACTTTATTTATAAAAAAAAGTCAAGCTAAAATTGCCTGCAATTTTGAAAGTTGTCTTCATATATAACGCGAGTTATCAAATTAGTAAATATATAAATTGGAAGATTATTTTTCTTGTATAGTACATCAACGTTTAAGTTTAGGGAAGGTTCTACATTTTTGACGTAAATCAGTTATTTAAACAACTTTTCCAATTTAACCTCACTTAAAAATTAAAAATAAATATTTCCACATTGCATTTCATATTTTCTCTCAGTGTAGCGTCAGAGCGTGTGTGTGTGTGTTGTGCACTTTTCAGCAATGGGATCTCGATCTGCTTTTCTTGCAGTTGGCGTTTCCTTTGTTCACGCGTTATTTTGAAATAAAATATCAATTTCTGTGTAAACAACAACAAAAGGCCAAGCAGCAAATGCCATGCAGAAAGTCATCTGCAGCAGCAGCAACAACAACAAGAACAACAACGGCAACAGGGGGAAACAACAACAACAAGAAGAACATCAAAAGCGAAAAAACAATATTAAGCAGCAACATTTGCCTGGCCAAGCGGCAAACGTCAACAAACGCGTCGGCGTCGACGTCGACTTCGTCAGCAGCACCAGCAGCAGCAGCGCCGTCTGCGGCAGCGTCGGCGTTCAACACTGGCGCCAACGATGACATGTCCTACTTGAGTGGTTTACTTAGCTGCCTTATGAAAATATCCGTGCCTGTGGGCAAACACACTCACACAGACAAACTGGCACACACTGGCAAACCACAAACGATCGCATCGCGACCCTCTCACCCATCCAGCCAGATCAGGCAGCCCAGCCAAGAGATGCATCCATAAAGATGACGCTCTCCGAGCCAAAACTGACGCGTCACTGTCACTCACACGCACACACACACATTCACACACACACATACACACATACAGAGAGAGGCAAATGTAACGCATCATCGTCATTACAAGGCGGCAGCCGAGTGCCCTGGGAAACATTTGGCCCATCCATCCACCTTATGTGGCTGCGCGTAGTATATATAGAACCCAAACTGAACTGAAACGAACTCACCTCTATATGCATATATATATACTCGTATATGCAATAGCAGGGCGATCTAATCTGTCTGGGATTGCGGGTATGCCATCGAGATTGCGACTGATTCGGGGGGGGCCCTAGCGAGATGACTGACTAGTTGTATAAGTGCTTCCTTCTTAGAGGAAATTTCGGGCTCAAATTACAAGGTGAGGCGCAGTCAGCCATGTGGAAGTTGTCAGTCAGTTGCGTTGCGTCGCGTCGCGTCGCCTCGAGTTGGGGCAGCACTTGAAAGCAGCGCAATTATCAGTAGCTGGCGCTGGTCTCCCTCTTCCTTCTCCCTCCTCTCTACACTTGCTCTGTCGAACATATCGCGCATACGCCGTGTAGTCGGTTAATTTTCCCCTTTCGATTTTTGTACTGAATATTACGTCGCCGTCGCCTGTCGCTGCGTCATCATCGTCATCATTAAGCATGATGTGACACTTTTGACCTCGTTTCCAGTGAAGACGATGACGACAACAGCAGCATTTCCATGTGGCAATCGATAGTCGATAACTGCAATGGCAGCAACTTCATTTCCTCGATTGTCATACAATTTAATTAGCTATGCTGCATTTTGGCACACACACAAACACTTGGCCAGCTGGCACTTGCCTATTGCAACCACATGCCACGCTCGTTTTGACCAATTACAGTGGCAACAATCGCCGTGGCAGCAACAGCAGCAGCTAAAACAACAAACAACGTCTGTCGACGCCGTCTGCTGCTGCTTCTGTTCCTGTTATTATATCAAATTAATGCACTGCCTGCCTACATCCTTCTCTCCCCCTTGTTCTTCTCCTGTCCTTCTTTTCTCGCCTTTTCGATTTGCATATTGACAAGGCGACTCAATTAGTTAAACCACAAAACGAACCAAAATCGGACAAAGGTTTATGGCGGCAGTGAGTGAAAAAAACCGAGAAGGTTTACATCTATTTAAAATTGAATTTATGCACCCTCCTAGCCGTGCCGAGCCGGGCAAATGGTTCTCTCAATTTATTTAGCGTTGCCCCATCTCCAACTCGACAACTTTTCACTCTGTTGTTCTTGCACAACTCCCCCGAGCTACAGTGGGGTGCAAAAGGCAATTTAGCTGGGTAAAAATGTGATTTGGGGAATATAAAAATGAAGGAATATATTGTTGATAATAAAATGTTGTAGTATGCATTAATTTAAAGTAAGATTATAAAGGTAACTCTCTGTTCATTATGAATGATCTATGAATACTGATAATTATAAGAATATATTATAATGTACAAAATAAAGCATTTTATAATTAAAATATGATTTTATCGTCTTAGATTCTTATAGAAAATGGTAGAGGTTTTATTAATACATATCGTATATATATAATTTATTAATCATATTTATCTTATATAAGCAAGAGTGTTTAAAGTATGTAGAGCAACACAAAGCATAAACAAATTTAATATATTCTATTGACTATTACTACTGTATTGTATTTGACATTATCTAGGAGTTACATTTAAATTGATCTACACTTAATCCACATTTAACTTAAACAACATTAACATATTGCACACCCGGCTCAACCCACCTTATCTCTATCAAACGTCAACCCAACAATCCGCATTCATTTTGACCCACTGTGCACTGTGACACAAGGGAGCAAAGACCCGAGCAGACTGGCTGAGCATCAGTTTATAGCGCATCCTAACCACAATCGACAAGTAGAAATCTTTTGACTGACATTTGCTCACTTTTTGCTGCAGAGTGGAGGCAGGAGAAGGTAGGGTTGGGGGTGGTATAGTAGGACAAGGGGGTGCCCATCATTAAGTGCGTAAATGTACTGTAAATAGACAAACGCGCTTTGAATAAAATTTACTGAGAACGGAAAAGAGTTGCACGCTGTGGGGATGAATGTGTAGCAGAAGTGAGAGGGGAGAGAAGGGAGTGAGGAGGCTGTTTAGAAAGGGATGGCAATGCAAATTCCCAGGGCAAACAAAGGGAGCTGCAGACGCATCTGTTGCGACAATTGTAAAGCAGACGGCCCGGTCAACAAGGCGTAGAATCAATAAGCAGATAGAGATAGAGAGAGAGGAGGTTAGGGGGGAGCATAGAGAAAGGGGTACGGTTTGATTATTATGATAATTTGGCGTGACAAATTGAAGAAACTTTTTCCAGCATTGTCACAATATTTGCAGCGTTAAATGCGCAAGGCAAACCCTTCACACATGGCAGAGAAAGGCACAGTGGGGATAACAGGAAGGGGAGGGGAGAGGGAAACAAAGCCTAGAGCTAGTGGAGAGCGTGGGCGTGCCGGATAATTCGACACTTGTCTTAATTGTCATTGAGCTCATCGGAAATCCCAGGAAAAGTGAAATAAGAGCGAGGACCATGCCTTCGCCTGCGCCTTCTCCCATTGTTGTCCACGTTGCTGTTAGCGCGTCTAATGAGATTTGCACACAAGGAGTCAGATTCAGTCTCGAGATTCGGTTGTCAATTCGAACGAAAGGTGCAGTAAAGGGAGCAGGCGTCGCTGGGTAATTCATAAAACCATTGAAAAGGCAAAATGAGAACCCAAGGCAGATGAGCAGACCTAGCTGAGCCCGAACTGCGCCTATCCCCGCCTGCTATCTCGATGCTGTCCAGACAAAAGGCGTTTGGCCTGCTCGAGGGGGGAGGCGTGGCTGTTGTGGCTGCTGCGGCTGCTGGGAAATCGTCGTGATAAAGAGCACGACAAATGGTTGCGCCCATTGCGGTTCAACTTGGCATTCAGTTAAGGATTGTAGACTCGATCCTGCTTTGCTCTGCTCTTCCTTCTTCCTTTCCTTTCTCCTGCTCAGGCATTAACAAAAGCACTCACAACAAACCT
This sequence comes from Zaprionus nigranus, assembly GCA_018903425.1. Lineage (NCBI taxonomy): Eukaryota > Metazoa > Arthropoda > Insecta > Diptera > Drosophilidae > Zaprionus > Zaprionus nigranus. Next base: position 2,578,339 of record JAEIGD010000011.1, on the reverse strand, counting down.
AGGCTGATTGAAACATTTCCGCTGTTTGTTATTGTTGCAACCCGACGGGATTTACAGATTTTCGAAACGGATTAGTAGCGAGTGAGGATTGCCACCTTCCACTATTCCAGTTGCATTTTAACAAATCTCATTTCAGTTAGTGTTTGTGTTTGTGTAAGTGCTGCCTTTACCCGATGGTACATATCTGCCCTTTTTTATTGTCTAGCCAGAAAAATGTACTATAAAGTAGCCATTTTTAGCGCTTTTATTAAATTGATTTTATTGGATTGGATCGACATGCCTCCACATTATTTAAATAATTTTTAATTTAATCGTTATCAAAATCGACGCGCCACCACATAATTTGCATAGTTAATCGTTATACAGGATTATCGATTGGCAGCTTATGTAGGCAACACTGTTCCGAACAGCTGCTGCAGACCTCTGCCAGCCCCCACCCCCGCGCCCTTTCACTGACTAACAAGCTATCTAAACGTTGCAACTAATTCGACTAAATTGCAACCGCAAATTGTGCCACAAGTGGGAGAAGGAGAAGAGGTACAGAGAGAGAGAGAGAGAGAGAGAGAGGCCTCTTCCAGACGCAGATTGAAAAATTTGTAGCTCGTCTTCGTATTGAATTACAGCAGTAAATGGGAAAATTTGAAAATGAGCAAATGGGGGAAAATTTACTCTATAAACTGGAAAATATGCAAGAGGGAGGGAAAGTGGGAAGAATGAAACGAACGATGAAGACAACGGGGGAAAATTGAAGTCAAATCACAAGCGAACAAAAGAGCTCAACGAGCCCCGATTGAATTATGAATTAATAAAGATGTTTTGCCCGCAGGCGAGATTTGGGTTACACAACGAGCGGGGAGAAGGGGGGAGGGGGAGGGGTGGGGAGGAGAGTGAAGGGACTGCTGTAGCAACCCCCAGGGTTACGTGTGTGTTGCCGTTTTGGCTTTTTGCATTTGCCACAGCACACAAATCCGTTACAAAAACAAATCGAATACGACTTTGGCTTAGGCGAGTTTGTGTTAGGCTGTGTGTGTGTGAGTGTGCGTGCGTGTGTGTGCGTGTGTGTAACTTGAGGATGCACTTTTGCTGGCCCCTTTTTATTGAAAGATAATTGGGTTCACCCGAACCCGGGCAAAGTCGGACGAACTCGCACAATTCAATTGAGATTCAAATTTACTTGGGCCACGTCAGACTTGGACGACTTATTGTATTTCTGCTGGGAATATGCCACAACCCCCGCTAACTCTGCTTCAACACCCGCAACTGCCGCAACTGCCACACCCCCCTAACTACCTCCCACCCTCTGTTCACCCAGCATTAACGCTTTGACGTGTAAATGTTATCTCTTTTACAAATTAAGCCCCGCAACATGCCACGCCCACTCCAGCCTTGTCTCCCGTCTACAGGGATCAAGATCCCCCCGCTTGTTGTGGCTGATTTTTTACAAAAATCTATTAGGAATCCTCTCCTCATCAGTAATGTTTAACAATTAACTGTAATTCGAAGCTGACGAAGCCGCCTTGACGTGCTAAATGAGAATCTGTTGCGAATCTGATGCCACATCTGCGATTTCGACACGGATTTGTGGCATCAACGAGCTCATAGCTTATGTGATGTGTGCGAGTGTTTTGTGTGTGTTTTTGTGTGTATGTTTTATGTGGATTACAATTTGTATCACATAAATGAAGGCAACAAGTTAAGATACTCTCCAAATATAAAAGTTCAAAATGTATAATAAGAATAATATAAAAATATTAATATATAAAATAATAATAATCTATAAATAATATATAAGTCTTATAAATATGATAAATATATATACAAATACATGGAAAGAAAGGCAAAGTGAGGTATGCGTCTCTGAGTAATCTTAAGACATATAAATCTGTTAATAAAAAATCCTCATTTGCAAGTGAATGTTTCTACTAAAGTTATAGGATAAGATTGTAGTATAAGATAGTATAAGTATAAGCAAAATTATACATTAAGCTGTGCTCATATTAAACTCATTTTCTTATGCGCTGCAATGGAACTGTATAAGGAGTGTTCTCATAATAACAAATAAAAAAGGTTCAACAAAAATGCAACTCAAACAAAGTATTTATTTATCTGTTATTCCGCTGCTAACAAATTGATTAATCACTAAGTTTGATAAATCAAAAAATCATGCAATTATATATATAATAATCATATAATTATAAATGATAAATCAGTCATAATTAAAAGAAAAAAACCACTCGCAATCAGAGTTAACACTCTCATAAGCTTTTTATTTTATTGGCTTGCCACGCGAAGTGGCATGATCTAATCGGGTTACGCTTTAGACCTCACACAAGCACAGAGAGAGAGAGAGAGAAGAGGGAGAGAGAGAGAGAGAGAGAAGAGAGAGCGAGGAAAAGCGACAGACAGATACAAATCTGCTGCACATGCCAAGACAAAAAAAGCCAAAAAAAAACAAAACAAAATATGATCGCAGCAGCCATGCGAGAGGCTTAAAAACATACTGTACATATCTATATATGATACATACATACATTTATCTACATCAGCATCTATGTATGTGTATATATTATAAACACCTTGGTGTAGACCATATCTTGGGCAAATCGGCTTAGGGCGCAATAATCGCCGTTTGAAAATAAAAACACGCGCATCATCGACACCAAATCGAAGGAGCTGCTGCCATTTGATTTAGTGACAGCTGAGAGAGGGGAAGAGGAGAGAGGAGACGGCACAGGGTCAGGCATCGGATTGCGTGCTGCCTTTGCGATGGTATCTCGTGCTGTGGAAGCCATCAATGCCTGTCAATGTTTACCATTCCATTCCATTCCATTTGTCGCCTCTAATGACATATTTAAAGGTGTTAATCGTCTCATTGGAACGTCGTCAGCGGATTTGCCGTGCATTGTTTAAGCGACACACACACACAGAGTACACCACACACACACATACATTGTGAAACATATGCATATGTATGCGGTAAATATTGATGTTGCGATTATGTCGCATTGATGCATTTGACAATGCACTTTCCTCTGCTTCCCTACATTATCTCGGCCTAGCCAGACCCGCTTCCCGCCTCCCTCCCTGTGCCTATCCTCCTCTCCCTCTATTAGTTGCAGCCGCTCAGCTCTCAGTTCTCGGTTCAGTCAATCGTGTTTGGCTTTATGGCGCATTATCCCCTAAATCGCAAACAAAACTGCAAACAAATTTGCCGCTGCCAGCCCAAACAGAGACGAGGCTTAAGGCCAACAACAACAACAACAACAAATTGGCAAAAGGCCTCAAACGCTGGCAGCGCATTCAAGGAAATGCCTCAGCCGACATCGATATACATATATAGGGATAGTCTAAAGCTGCTGCCGCTGCTGCTGCGGCTAATCTGTCTAAGGCAAATCTCTCCCTCTCACACACACACACACACACATAGGGACAGTAGCACATTAAACACGGACTGAGCGGATTTGCGGACTCTCTCTGCATATTTTGGGTTAAGTTCTTAATTGAAATGACAGCAAAAGTTGATAATGATACAAGCAACGTATTTGCCAGCGTATTTGCTGCGTATTTGCCCTGCCGCTGTCCACTGTCCACACTGTCCCACACAACTGATTGTTATTGCAAACACTCGACGCGTACTAAGAATGCGACAGATTGTTTTTTGCATACGCAAAAGGTTTATGTACAATTCCAAGTATATCTATGTACTATGCAGACTATGTGCTCATGTGTACATAGCATTTTTTTCGTGCGCCTGCGCAATCAATATGTCATATTTTCGTTACTTGTTTCACGGGTGCGTGACCAATGTGTGTTGCGCTGTGCGCTGTGATTGGTGCAGAGTTGTACGGACCAATCAGCAGCAAGCAATGTGCACTGCTTGTGCAAGCAGTGGGTAGTGCAACTGAGAGTATGGTAAGCTAAGAAGTGTAAATTTCCCAAATGGGGAAATTTCTTTTGCGGACAATTTACAGGGAATTTATACAAATCAAAGAGGATTTAAGACAACTGCACTACCGACAACGTTACAACCAATTTAGCTATTTTCCCACTGACAGCTGGCGTGATTTATAGCTGTTGTTTTAAATATACGGCTGCATTTACATATTCTCCCTCAATCTGGCTATAAAATGCATTTAAGTTTGTTTTAAACCATTTTTATTTTTAAAAAAATTAACATGCCTTTTATTGTTGTTGTTGTAGCTATAATTATAATAATTACTAATTAAGTAAATGTTCTCCTGCTATTTTGTATTTATTTGTTTTACCTTTAATTCTATTAAAAATTCAACATGAAAGTTCAGCTAAAAATTGCTCAATTGTTGCATGAGAAAACGTTTTTGAAACGTTTTTTGATTTTGAAATTGTATTTTTTATTGTTTACTTTACATTTCTTTTTTTTTTGTTGTTTTTTTTTTCCCGCCTCCGGCTTGATTTTGTTTTTGTTTTGTTTTTTTTTTTTACTATGTACGTATAACAATTTGATCTCGTAATCTAATTAACAATGTTTTGCAAATGTTGTTTAAGGTGAGTAAACAATAGAAAAGATTCCAACTAGAAACTAGAAATGATTTGCATTACAAAATATACATACGTTAATTGCGTATTATTAATGTTTTATGTTTTTGTTTTGTTTTTGTATCTTCTATGTTTAAGTTTAAGTTTAAAATTAGGTGAACACAACAAACCCTTTTTACATCGAAATAATTGGCTAGAGTAGAGCAATAATGCATACTATAAGTATGTCTATGTGTGAGTGTGTATATGTGTGAGTGTGAGTGTGTATAAAATGCAAGTGCTGCAGGCCCTGCCAAGTTGTTGACTGTGCTAACTAAAAAAGTACAACAAATCGCAAATCGCTTCCTCAACTAAAATAAAACAAAAAACGAAAAAAACTTTAAAAGTATTACTAGAATATACATAATAACAAATGTAACATCATCATCATCATCATCATTCTCTCTCTCTCTCTAACTCGACTGTTTTGTTTTGTGAACCTCATGGACGGATGTTTAATCTGAAGTAAAATTGGCGCACAGCAGCTCATCTGAGGCTGCATACAACCCCCGAGTAACGTCAGCAAAGTGGGATAGGAGATGGGAAGATCCTAACTGGAAAATAGTGGGGGAGGGAATAGGGGGGAATAGTGGGTTATAGTGGGAGTACAGTTAGGAAGTTCGAGTTTACCACAAATTTTGATTTACACTAAAGTTAATCTATATATGCTAATCAACAGTTATCATCATCATTCAATATGATCATCATCAGTTTTTGTACAGTGTATACGCAAACGTGCTCGTATCGTATATAGGCATCTAAGGCATAGTTTTCTCATTTATCTATTCACTTTTTTTGTTTTCTTCTTTTTTTGTTTTCTTTACCAATTATTTACAACAATTTCGTATCACATTTGCATTTTGTTTGCTCGTCTCTCTCGTGTTTATTTTTACAATAAAATGTTTCCATTTTGCGTTTTTTACTTTGCTTATCGACAGCGTGTATCGTTTGTTGTATGCAAACTTTTGAGCAGCACTGTGCGAATTTCATCAATCTTTCTACCCCTTTTACTCTCAGTGTATGTGTGTGTGTGTTGGTGTTGGTGTATTTCCAGTTTTTGCTTATCGATAAGGTAAGTTTTATAAGTTAGTTTCGAACTAAGAGCTAAGTAAAAGGTACGAGTATAATAATATATATATATCTACTGTATCTGTATATATCTTTATGTGTGTGTTTTGATTGCTAAAACTGTGTCCTGGCTATAACTTGCATATTGCATATATCGTATATATCGTATATAGCGTTATATATCTGTTATAATCTGTTGTAATCTGTAATCAAACTTTGTTTATAAACTCTGAAAAACATAACAAATTGAAAGCCCTTAGTTATGGTCATACATTCTGTATATATCTTTATATATAACTCTATATATATTTATTTATTCTTGTGGAGTCTGCATCGAGGGTTGTCTGTATATGTGTGTTTGTGTATGCCTGTGTGTCTGTGTGTATTTGTGTGCGAATATATGAAAAATGCCCCGTTTAAAACCGATGCCTTTAAGGCATATTGCATACCGAACTCTCTCTCTCTTTCTTCGCTCTCTGTTTCTCTCTTCTCTCTCTCTCTCGCTAAACCCATGTTTGGCTTTTCATTTATCGTTACACCTGCCAGTTTAACTGGGTAGTGTTTGGGAGGGGGGAAGGGGGGTTTATTGCCTTTGCATTACTTAAGGATTAGAAAAAACTACAGACTAAAATTGCATTAATTAACACTACATAACAGGACTGTCGGGAAGGTCTCCACATCGCATCATGCTTATGTATGCTTGTGTAGTTGGTTTCAGTGTGTGTGTGTGTGTGTGTGTGTGTGTGTTTGTGTCTGTCTGTCTGTGTGGGATTAGGTCACTACGTAGCTCTCATTGTTATTCATTTTCTACTTTTCGATCTTTCGATTCAACATTAAAACTAACTTCTTTCTCTCTCTTCCTCTCTCTCTCTCTCTTCCTTTCTCTCTACATTCTCCATTCTCTCTCTCACAACTATTGCCGACACTTAAAGTTTAGTTGCCGGCCCACTGTGGCTGCTATTGGTGGCTCTTGCTGAGCAGATGCGAGTTGAACTCATAGACATTGTTGAGCTGCTCGCCACAGATGTTGCACTTCCAGGGATTGCTCTCGCAGTGGCAGCCCTTGTGCAGGAAGTAGAGTGTCTCGTCGGGGAACTCGATGCCACAGAAGTGGCATGTAAGTATATGTTTACGATTCAGCAACAGATCACTCTCCTGCCCAGTCGATGTGATTGTTCCATTGCAAATGGGTGTGCCACTGTTGCCATTATGCCCATTGCCACTGGCTGTGTTGCTGCCACTGCCATTGGGTGCAGCCACACCCACACCGGTAAGTGAGCCATTGCCGCCACTGCTGCTGTTGCTGCCATTCACCATGTTCTGCGGCATATTCTGCAGTTCGTGCTCCAACGTCGTCGCATTCCGCGTGATCCGATTGTTCGCCTTGGCGCAGATGCGTCGCTTCAGATCCTCGCGCAGCAGCGATTTCAGTGGCGAGACCTGCGAGATGCAAGGATTAAAGATTAGTGTATTGTATAGTGATGAACAGTAGGGATTGTTTAGTTAATTATGTAAGGTTTACAGTATTGAAGATGCTGAGTACCCCCTTTCAAGCTAAGAGCTGAAACTATGAATGATATCTAATATATACAAGTTACAGCTACATTGAACTGCTACCTATCAAATTATAGCTTCATTGCACAATAACACTGCAGATAAGGCATGTTAAATAACTTGGCTTAACACCCTTAATACCCTTCATTATATAGAACAAGCTACACATAACTATAGCTATAGCTATATAACTATATACGAATAGTTATAAAGCATCTACACCAGAAACTTGACAGCTTTATACAATTCGGAAACTACTCTAAAATTTTTTAACTTTTAGCTTTATCTTATACTGATTCTAATGCTTATTATCATTGTATACAAGCTAAGCTCCTATTGCCATCTATCATAACTCATATAGCATATTCCAATTTCATTAGAAATGCATAAATCTATAGCAAATTTAAATAATGTTCTTATGCAAGCTTTTCTTAGTGAGTTTACTTTGAAGATGCAAAAGGGATTTGACCTTAAAAGAAAGGTTTAAAGTTTTGTCTTTTTATATTACAATTGCTAATCTAAACTTGTAGTTTTAATTTGAGTTTAAATTAGTTGTAGAACTTAGTATAATATCATATCTAGTATCTCATATAGAAACATATCCAAAAATACCAGTAATATCATATCAATCATAAATAAACATATCTAATCACATAATCTAATCACATTTAAAATAGCTGTAGAACTTAGTACAATATCTATCATCTATACATATCATCTACACATATGGTAGAGTATAATAGCTACCATACTATAAAAATATATCTAATCACATTTAAATTAGTTGTAGAACTTAGTACAATATCATATCTAGTGTCCCATATATAAACATATCTAACATATCTAGAACTTAGTTGAATATTATTTCTACAAATATACAAATATCTAATCACAATCAAACACAAACTCAATGGTTCCTTACAGAAACCCTTCAGCTTATCCTAACTGCACAATCTGTGCTCAACTACAAACTGGTACCCCCTTTTGGGCTCTACCTTTATGAGTGAGGGAATTCTGTTGTTGTTGTTGTTGCTACTGCAGTTGTTGTTGTTGTTGTTGGAGGCAAGTTCCGTGTCGCTGTTGGCATCACAGTTGGCATTGCCATTGAGCGTTTCCTTCTTGTCCACATCATCTGCAAGTGGTTCCTATATTGCAAATAGAAGAAGAGTATTAAAAGCTGTAGCAAAGAGGGAGAGAGAGAGAGAGAGAGAGAGAGAGAGAGAGAGGAGAGAGAAGAGAGAGTTGATGCTTCCACTCACCTGCTTGATGGGAATCAGACTAATGGAGGGCGTTATGTGATTCTCATGATGATGATGGTGATGCTGATGAAGATTGTGGCTGTGATGAGTCTTGCTGCTCGTGTTGCTGGTGCTGGACGAGATGGGCGTGGCTTTTGTATTGCAATCCATGGGCAGATCCTGTGGAGCGCCCAAGACGACGGCAGATTGTAGAAGCAGCGCGTGTTCCTTTACTTTATCGCTTGATTCCAGCTCAATGTTATTGTTGTTGTTACTGCTGATGCTATTGTTGTTGTTGTTGTGGCTGCTGTTGTTGTTACAGCTGTTGTTGCTGTTGCTGTTGTTGTTGTTGTTGCCCTGTAAAGCAGATTCACGCAAAACGCAAATCAGCTAAGCGTAGATAAGGAATGCGAACTGGAAACGGATTTGAATGGATTCAACTTGCAACTTACATTGAATAGTTCCGTGTTGCCATTCTCATTGAGTGTCGAGATCTCGACATGCGGCGTCAGGAAGTGCATTGGAGGCGTTGCATTCTCCAAAGAACGCATCGATTCACCGCTATCCGATTGATGACTCGCCGGCGGCGGAGGAGGCGGCGCCTGCTGCTGCTGCTGCTGCGCGGACAATGTTGCTGGTGGCGGTGGTGGTGCTGCCACATAACTTGCTGCTGCTGCTGCTGCTGCTGCCGATGCCTGCGATTCGAGGGCCAAGAGCAGCGAGGAGGTGCCACCTGGTCCGGGATTATCCAGATCGATGCCGTGACGATTGAAGAAATGTATGCGCAGCGATTTCATGGAGCCAGCGCGATAACTGCAGAGAGGACACGTCTTCACCAGATCGTGTTGACCCACATGCTCGTTCTGGAAGTGCGCACGCATCGCAATCTGACGCTGGAAGCCCCGATTGCAGATGGGGCAATGGTAGGGCAGCGTCTTTGTGTGTGTCGTAAAGTGTTCGGCCAGATGATCCTTGCGAAAGAAACGTTTCTGGCAGACGCGACACTCGTACGGCTTCACGCCCGTGTGCCGCATCTTGTGGCGCCGCATGTTGGCGCCATTGGAGAACTTCATGTTGCACACATCGCACTCAAAGACTTTGCGAGATGCGCCACCACCACCGCCACCGCCACCGCCACTGCTATTGCCACCATTGCCCGCCGGCGAGGAGCTGGCTGACGAGCTGGATCCATTGGAACCACCACCACCTCCGCCGCCAACTGCTGCTGTATCCGAGGCGGAATGATGCTGCTTGCCGCTGCTGCTGTCCATGTGACTGACACTCATGTTCTCCGGCAACTCCTCATGCTCCTCGCTCTTCAGACGCACCGCCGCCGCCGCCGCCACTGCCGCCTGCCCGGCCAGACACTGCACCACATGCAGCAGCAGCGATGCCCTCGAACTGGTCTCGAAGTTATCGCAGCGCTCGCATCGAAATGTCATCGGCGGCGAATGCGGCCCCCCGTGCTGAGATTCGTTGGCGTCGGCGTCGTCTGCAGCGAACGCGGCTCCGGCTGTTCGGATTCTGATGCCGATGCAGATGCAGATGCGGCGGCGGCTTCCTTAAGTGTGCGCAGCGCCAGCGCATTGTGATGCAGCAGCGCTGCCGTTGTCGGTGTCATGTCCACAATGAGTCCCCCAACCCCACTGGGATCCTTGAGCGCCAGCTCCATGCTGCTCGCTGCTGTACTTATCGCTTCGGCCATCTGTGCGAGGGAGAAAGAAAAGAGAGAGAGAAAACAGAGAGATAAGTGACAGGTAGAGAGCAAGAGTAATTTGTTTGTTACAAAGCGAATAGAAGAACTTATTGTAAAGGGGAACAAGGGTTTAAAGTATTCTTATATATTTTATCTATATACCAAGTTTCAGCTGCATTGCTCTGCTATCTGCTGAGATATCAGTTTTCCTGACTAGAGTCGTATTTGTTTATAGATCAACACCATATGGTACTCTATTTTAAGAGCAAGTATCAAGTAATAATTAACTAAAGTTTCATAACTTTATCTCTTACAGTTACAGAGATCTAAGCTTTTCTTTTTTTTCCATTTGGAATCGATGCAAAAGTAAAACTAAACATCTACTTCTTTTGAATCTTTGAATAATATTATTTATTCTATATGAATACCAAGTTTCAGCTACATTGCTATGCTCTCTTCTGAGATAGCGGCTTTTTCTTTCATTACATTCAGTATTGTTTATAGATCATCACTATATGATATTGCATTTGAAAAGCAACTGCCTATGCATAAGTATCTAAAGTTTCATAACTCTAGCTCTTACAGCTCCAGAGATCTACGCCTTTAATTTTGTAAATTAATTTAAAACGAAAGTGGGATACCCTTCTTCCCATGTTCCACTGTAAACATACATATGCATGTACATACATACTTTTAAAATATTCTCGACAGATGGCGCTGTCTATCTTCTAAGCTGACACTTGGAGTTATGCTCATACTTTCTTGAATAACTTCTGTGTTTATTGTTCGATACAATTGAAATGTGTAGATTAAAGATAGATATTATAGTCAGCTAACTATATGTCGAAGTCAGATAGCACATACTGCATTACATATTGTAAGAATTATTAATGTTATATTAACATTATAATATTTTATAGGAATTAAAAAGCTTTCCCAGCTACAGCTCGCATTGGACAAGCTTAGCTTTAACATTTCCAGAGATCTACAAACTTTTATTAAAGAATTGAATAATTTTAATTAATTTAAAGCTAAAACTTGATGGATTGACAACGGAAACAAAGTGAAGCGCAGAAGATTGGCCCCAGAAGGGACTGCCAGCAATCAAAATGATATTCCAGCTAATTTATTAGCTGTTTAAGGCGAAAGCGCAGCTCGACAAGGCGGATGACAAAGTGGAATCAAATGCGACGACTTTGGCTGCTGTAATAAAACAGAATCGGGGTCAGGCGTCGGGACAACTAGACGAGGGAAGGCAAGGGAAGGGGAGGCGGGGTTAGGCGTGCAATTTGGTGACTCTGTCTAACTGTCTAACTGCAAATTGGCTAAGAACGTATTGGCCAAGCAAGCAGAGCCAAAAATGAAGAAAAAAACGAAACCTCAACACACACACAGACACACACACACACACAGCAAATAAACTTGGGCCGTAACCATTTTGGGCGTCCGCCACGTTGCAGTTGCCCCAAGAGCGGCGCGTTGTGTGCCTCTTTGCGAAAATACCAAAGTTATTGAGGCCAATTACTGGTCTGGCTTGCAGGTGGGCAAAGCAAGCTACCAACATATACATACACACACACACACACACACAAATATATATATAATGTTGAATGAAATATTGGAGAATTCGAGAATCTTGACATATCGCATCAAAATTGGATTTGTCAATAGGTCAAAGTTGGGATAAAGGCATCGATTAGTCAGTTAGTTGTTTAGTTAGTTAGTTATGGTCGATGTTGGTAGTTAGTTTGAATCTGAAATGAATTTCTGTTTCTCTTTTTTTTTGTTTCTTTGTTGCTGCAGCTAATTCGTGATGCGACCTTGAAATAGTTGTGGATGCATTAGCATTAGCATCGGGTCTGATCAGACACAAAAGCGCCAAGAGCCATGAGCGATCATCATCAAATGATTCCCCATCCCCCCCCCATACACTCGTGTATATATAGCATACAAACACACACATACACACCGCTACACTCTTTTGTAGCTTTGCATTCAACTCTGGGGCAGGTCAGGCGAATTGAGGGCGAGTGGGGCATTTCATCATTTTAAGGTACAAAATCTGTGTCGCTGAGCCCGCTCTACATACATACTTAGGCCTATTTCAACCCAGCACACACACACACATAGAGCAACATTTATGTAAATAATTTCGTATAGACTTTTGCGCCCTCAAAAATACAAAAAAAAAAAAGAAACAGAAAACACACACATAAAAAAATGCTACATATAACAGGTTTCATTTCATTCATGCCCTTGCTGTGCTTGCTGCCCCCGGGCATTATGATTTTTTGTATAAAGATCTTGTAACCCCGTCGGACGTTTCACTTGACATGCTATAGGTACTACACACAAATAAACTACTTATCAAGGGAACAATCGGTAAAACCTAAGAGAAACTTCTATTGATTAAGTATAGTTTAAGAAAGAATCAATTCAAATGAAGAGCACAATCTAAGTAAACTATCTGAGCTGAAAATATTAACATATACATATGTATATAATTATAATTATATTATAATATATATAATTAGCTAATTACATAAATACATATATACATATATATTTTTACAGTTCATGGCAGAGACTTCTATCAATTATATATTTATTATAATATTACAATTGTTCTATTTTATTGAATTATTGTATTAATTGTATATAAATACCCAGTTTCAACTACATTGCTCTGTTAACTTCTGAGATACTAGCTTTTTCTCTCACTACAGTCGTATCTGTTCATAGATCAATACCATATGGTACTCTACTTAAAGAGCAAGTATCAATTAATACTTAGCTAAAGTTTCATAACTTTATCTCTTACAATTCCAGAGATTTCAGCCTTTCTTTTTATTTCAATTCGGAATTGACGCAAAAGTAAAGCTAAACATTTACTTCCTTTGAATTTTTAATTAATATTATTTCTTCTCTATGAATACCCAGTTTCAGCTACATTACTTTGCTATCCTCTGAGATACTAGCTTTTTCCTTCATTACATTCATTATTGTTTATAGATCATCATCATATGATATTCAATTTCAGAGATATGAAACCCTTATAACATTAATAATATAATCGCGTATACTGTAATGCTTAATATTTGTATTATTATTTATTAGGCTTTGCCATAAATAAACCCCCAAATGAATGATTAATATTTTTAGAGTTTCAACATACTCGTAAATATATCAAGTTTACTTCTTTAGAGTATTTCCCGCAAAAAGAGAGAGAGAGAGGGAGAGAGAGAAGTGTATTGGGGATTCGTTGCGCTGTGCCCACGGGGGTTTTCCCTTCGTGTCAAGCACGGCAGGCATTTGCACAACACACACACACTTGCACAAGTTGGGGTAATTATGAGGCGCCTTGGCTTGACGCTAGTTTGATAGTTTCGGCTAGTTAGTTAGCTGCTGCTGCTGCTGCTTAGTTAGCCAGGCCAGGCAGCCAGTCAGCCAGCCAGGCCTGGCCCAATGGAGTCAATGGGTCAAGTTTTTCAGGTACAACTAGGTCACACATCATCTCAACGACGCTGCCAGCAGCGACGCCGGCAGCAGCGCTTGACGCTAGGGGTGTCCCGCATTTTCACTTAGTTGTTGCCGTTGTTGTTCTTGTTGTTGTTGCATGCTCCCAATTTGACAGAAAGAAGCAACTTAAACTAAAAAGCCAAAACAGCAAAATGAAAATTTATAAATCTCCTTTGGCTTTGCCTGCTACTGAAATGAGAGCGCGCACACACTTTACACACACACACACTGGCAGAGACATAATTGGAACAGTTTGAGAGCCCTTAATGACGTCGACAGCGACAGCGACAGCGACGTTGGCAGCGCTGCCAAGTCAAGTTGTAGGCCAAATTTATCGTTTGCTTTGGCTTTAACACGATTCAAATTCAAATTCAAAATTCCAATTCGAATCGAAGTTGATAAATCATTTCATTGGCCCATTGTGATGAGCGACAAGATGAGATGGTTAATCGTATGCACGCACCACGACGACAGCGACGGCAGCAGCACTGGCAGCACTGGCAGCAGCCACATAACAGATTTGACCTTAACAGCATTCGCCTACCGGTTTTCTAGTGGCATAAAGATGAGAGCACATCCCCCTTCCCCCTCTCTTCCTACTTCTGCTCAGCACTCTCCTCTCTCGCTCTTCCTTTACCTCTACCTCTTCCTCTTCCTCTCTCTTTGTAAAGCTTGCCCCCATTCATTTAGCTACGAAATGAGTCAGTCGGTCGATCGGCGAATTGCTTTGCCTTTGCCTTTGCTTTGTTTTTGTTGCTGTTTCTCTTTCTCTTTCGCCTGTCGCGAAATCAATGAACCATTCCACAGTGTTCCCCCAAACACATACACACGCGGCCCACAACCCACAACAATAAAAGTCGCGAGTCCGAATTGGATTGTGATTGCGTGTATGTGTGTGTGAGTGACATGTGCTTAGGAGATGCCAACAAGAACAAACAAATAGGCACACGAGACTGAGACTGAGACGGAGACGGAGACAGAGACGCAGACAATGACTGCGACTGCGACGTCAGCGTTGACGCGGAGAAACAAACCACTTTCCACGGTGACACACTTAAATGCTACGTGCTCTTTTGCTACTTTTGCTGCTGCTTTTATTACAGCGCTGTCGACAGCGACGCCGGCTGCGACGCTACTCCCATAATAGAAAGTGGAACAGGAATTTCCCTCCCATCAATGCCAACAGCAACAGCAAAAGCAACTGCAGCAACACCAACAACAACAACAAGCAACAGCAACTTGCTGCGGTGATGATTTCATTTTGGCTTGCAGCATTGCAAAACACTTGCCACGGCCAACAAGCAAATGGCAACAACAAGCACGCACACACACATACACACGCGAGAAAAGCAGGCAAACGGTAAGAAAAAAGGCGTAAAAAATAGTTCAGTTGGGGGCAGCGCCAAACACAACTCAGCTGAGCAGCACCAAGAGCAAATGAGCAAACACAAAAAGAGAGAGAGAGAGCGAGAGAGAGTATGTGTGTGATGGAAGAGAGCGCCAGTGTGCATGAGTGCGGTGAGAGTATCACTATGAGTGTTGTGAGAGTAAGTGAGAGCTTGCTCTCTTTTCCTCTCTCTGGGAATCAAGTGGACATGCGGCATGCAGTTTTGTTTATGCTCTCGCCGCATTGCCGCTGCTGCAATTGTTCCTACAACAACAATTACATACATATTTAAGTACGCACATGTACTAAATATATATGTATATATTAATATTGGGCATGCGACTTTCCCAATGCACAAATTGCATTTGATATGTGAGCATTAAAACGGCGTGAATTAGTTTCTAATTTATGGCGAGCCAATAAGCCTCGTTCCGTTTCGTTTCGTTTCGTTCCGTACCGCTCTTCGCTCTCTTTGGTAAGTGGCACTGGCTGGCGTATAATTTGTTTTTTGTGCTGACCTAATTATACGCTCATTTTGATTCACTTGATTTTCTCTGCTCACACAAACACAAACACGCAGCACAGCACAACACACACTCAATCGTACACACACACACAGAGAAAAGTTTCGTCACTGCGACGACAAGTGGAGCAGCAGCAGCAGCAGCAGCAGCAGTTTGCGGTGGCGGCGCATTGGGGCAGGCGGCGGTAGCGACCGCAATTTTTTAGTGGTTACTGGGACGTACGTAGTACGTACATCCATTATTGGGCTTCTTCCGATTGATATGTGTGCAGGTACTCACACGATTCTCTTTCGCACTCTATTTATGTTTTCGTTCACTTATTTTCTTTCGTTCTAGTTAATTGTGAATTTTGTTCTAGTTAATTGTGAATGGTGCATTTGTTGTTTTTGTTTTAGTTGTTGATTTTGCCTTGGCTCCCTCTTCTCCTTCTGACCGATCTGAACGAACACCTGCGCTGCGCAGCAATTCCCACGATTTTCACTACGCGCGGATTCTTTGGATCAGTCGTCGTCCACGTCGTCGTCGTCGTTGTCGTTGCGTCGCCGTCTTTCGTTCACTTTGAATTCCGATTCCGATTCCCCGTTGCCGATGACGATGCCGATGCCGATTCCGCTTATTGGCGCTAGCGTCGACGACGCGCACGAACGAACTGAAACCCAAGCAAACTGCAATAGCTGGTGGAAGTACCAAACGTACGCGTGTGTTTGTGTGTGTGTCTGTGTGACAGCGAGCGAGCGTCTCTGCCTCTGTCTCTGGCTGACTGGCAGTCTCGGTTTCTGTTTTGTTTTGGGACGGAAATGCCAGTGGCATAGACAAGGGGGGTCAGCACCAACACATAAGCACTTAAAATTGCCATACAGTTATTATTAGGGTTGCCATATCTACTTATCTATCAGTAAATCAAATGATTTTAAGCCTATTGAGATCAGTGTTGCTAAAATTTGAAGAAGTTTAAAAATATAGCTTAATTGTATAGAGTACATTAAAAACAGCTGATTGTATACAGTTTCCGGTATTCAGAAAATGTATATACAAAGATAAAAGAGATAAGGGATCCATCTGACAATTATTTATTATAATTATTATTATCGAACTCTTTGAGATCCATGAAAATTGGCAACCCATTATTAACATTTTCACATGACCCCCCTTGGCAGACGATGCCACTGTTCAAAGATTTGCCAATCGTTGGCGCGCTCGGGCTCTCAGCCACAGTCACAGCAGCAGCAGCAGCAGCGGCAGCAATAGCAGCAACAACAATACACACAGCAGAATTTGAAATTAGGTCAACAGGTTTAGTTGGTAGTGGGCCTGAAGAGCGCTCTGCGACTGCGGCCTATTCGCATGATAGTAACTAGAGTGTGCCTTTGTTGTTGTTGTTGTTGTCGATATTATTGCTGCTGCTGCTGTGGCTTTTTTCTTGTTGTATTTTACCTACGACCTCGGACTGTCGCTACCATCCGGGCATCCACCGCAACAACAACGGCATCGACACCGACGTCGCTCTCGCTGTCAGCGTCAACGTCGTCGCCAACGCTGACGCCAACGCAATATGCGTTCGTTTATTGCACCACAGCAGCAGCAGCAGTTGCAGTTGCAGTTGTAGCGGGTGGCTTGGGTGTTGTTGTTATGGGGGAACACGGGGGAAGTGGAACAGGGAACGTGGAACGGGTGCGGGCTTTGCATGCATGCGGGGGAGAGAGATGCACAATATGAGAGCGCAGAGAACTGTGCAAATTGAGCACACGGCATGGTTAGAAGAAGAAGAAGAAGGAGGATGGGGATGAGAAGTGTGGGCAAAGAGTAGGAGGAGGAAACGTGAGCTGAGTTGCGCCCGTTTTCATTACATGCGATAGATCTTTTGCAAACTCGTGTGTGTGTATGTGCGTGTGCATGCTTGTGCGTGTGCATTTGGGGGAAATTGTGTGCGTTAGTTGGTGTGAATGTTGTGTGTGTGCAATAAACTGGGTGACATGCACATGCATTGAAATGGAAACCCATATGCAGCCAAAAAGACAGACCAACACACACACACAGATATGTACACGTGTGAGTGCATGGTGAAGGTGTCCAACTTGAATTTGTTTTGTCCATGAGATTCGCAGCAGAGTTGCCACATACTTCTTAGTTGGTTTCTATGTCACAATCAAACACACACACAGACAGAGGCGCAGACAGATGCGAAAAGGTAAAGCAGACAGACAAAACGAACGACTGAGCCGCAGCAGCAGCAGCACCTGCAAGCAGCGCAGCAGCAACGGCAGCAACAGCAGCGCCAGATAATCCCAGTAGAAATTGAAACTGGCTGCGGCAAGTTTAGAAACTGGTATAGAAATACACACACACACACACACATACATGTACAACGAGGCAATCGACCTTGTAGGAGTATTTTGTCTTGGAGCGCGCGCACGCCCGTAACTGGGCCAACGCGATTGCACTGAAATCAGGTGGGCGTGACGTAGGTAAATGTTGGCCAATGCAGTGTGTGTGTGTGTGCGTGAGTGTATTAGCTGTATGAATGTATGAGTGTGCGTTCTGCTTGCCTACGTGTGTGTGTGCGTGTGTGGGAACATTTTGGAAAGCAAGCAGAGGCTGCGCTACCCTTGGAAGCCACACATAATCCACATTTAAGGTGATCAACACACACACACACACAACAGTACACACTCACAGTACACAGCATGCCTTTCGCAATGGTCATATATATTTAAGTATCTAAAATAGCCACATGGATTTTCGTAAGAACAACAGCAACAACAATAGACAACAGTAGCAACAACAACAATAATAGGCCTTGTATTTGTTCTTGTTGCTGATTTTACCTTCAGCGCAGCTGGAATATTTCGCAACAGTCTCCGAAAGGCGTTTGTATTTGGCAATTTTCGGATTTTGAAATACCACAAGGTGCATTCTAACAAGAAAATACTCAACACACACAAACACATTCACAGATGGCTATGCGCGCTCTCAGCACTAACACACACACACACACATACACGGGCACTGCAATTCTTGGCTTGATTGTTTCTCAATGGATGTGGTAGAAGTTTCTGGGGAGGGGGGGATGGCGCGCAAGGTGCAGAGCCGCAACAACAAACTAACCTTCCTCTCTCCGCTCACCAGAAAAAGCGCGCGGCTCTTGCCTTGTCTTGTATGATGTTGTTTTTGTAGTTGTAGTTGGTGTTTTTATTTTTTTCTTTTTGTTTTTGTTTTTTCTGGAGCGAATGCGAACGCAAAACAAACGTAACGAAACGGAAAGGGCAAGCGCAGCGAGCAAAAGTTAAAGCTTAAATAATAAACAACAATAATAATACAAGTAAAATAACGGACGCACACGCGTTGCCCACATCTGAATGGGCCAAAAGACGAAACAACACTGCCACTACCGCCACTGCGACGGCCGCTCTATTGTTGAGTCCGTCGTCGTCGTCGCCGTTGTCGTCGTTGTCGTTGCTGCCTCTCTGTGTTGCAGTTTTGGCTCAGTCCCGCTTCAACTGCGCGCGCTCAGTAAACAAGCTCGACAAGCGATTTCGACGATTCCTCAAGGCCTGCAGATTTAGGCCAAAAAATAATGTAGCAGAGTTTGGTGTGGTTGCCTCGGAACGAAATCGGAGTCGAAGTCGGGTCGGCACAGCTCGGCAGGCAACGAGTTTGCACTGACAATTGGCCTGGCCTGATGTTTGTTTCTTGCACAAAATGCAATCGTTCTAATTGCGCAACTTTAGACCGCAACGGCGGATGCAGTGATGCGAGAATATTCTGATTCAAACTTGCCGCCTTACCTTGAAAGATAATAAGCACAGTTATCGTTATCGAATTGAATTGATAGGTATATCGTCAAAGATTCACAAGTAATTGAGAATATCCAAACATTTTAAAAACATTAATAGTAAAACAAATATATCCATTCATTAATTGTATATATTATATATATGTACACTTCAATAATTAACTTTATCCCCTTATATTATGTATGTATTCACAGTTTAATGTCAGTAAATGTGTTGGATACACTTTGTAGAGTTCTCATTGATTTACAAATTTTTAAAATATTTAATTTTTTTTGTTTTTACAATTTACTTTTTACATAATTTGGAATTTGCTGCACTATAAACAAATTTACCAGACTGTCGGTTTATTATCGAAAAACTGAGTATTGTCCCAATTTAAACTACAAACTTAACAATAATTTTTAATTTATTTACTGATTAGCATATTTCTTTTAATTTTTATTTGTTATTATTATTATCTTCTTAATAAACAACAAATTTTCTTTATGTACTATCGGTTCTTATTTAAATATTTCGTTATCGATATTTCTTGGCGTACGCGATATGTAGCATTGTATTAATATAAGTGCGTTCTCGCATTTGCAGGTACTGAGGTTGGCTCCGCTTTGAAAATTTGTTTACACGTGGAAAAGTCGCGTTAAAAGTATTAAATTAGTGTTAAAGTGTATTAGTAATCTGGTTGCATCTGTGTGTAGTGTTTTCTAAAAAATTACTGACTGATTTTTGGCATAAAAGTCAAATTGAAAATTTACAATTAGCTCGCTGTCTGGAGCCGCAGTCAATATAATTACAATGTCCATTGATTTACATAAGAGTGAAAGGGTCAGCTAGTGTGTTATTTGCAGAAATGGCGTCGAAGTGGTGCACATGGCAAAGTAGTCAGACAATGACAAGTTTATGCATACAAATTGAAACAACTACGCCTCCAAGATGCTAACTTATGTATTACTGGCATAATGAGAATAATAAGTGAAAAATGTGTTCTTGCATGAAAACTGTGGGTGTTGAATGTACATCATTGTACACCATTTTGTCCGGTATTTTATTCCGCTTTGGTCCATCATTCGGTTTCAATGCCCTCGCTTTTAGTGTTGTCATATGCCAGCGCGTGTCTAGTGTTGTACAAGGTAACAACATAAGCGCAATCTGGCTTATCTTTCCATTGTTTATTTCAAAAATTAATTTCTTATGATCAACAATCATATGATTAAATTTTATGAACACATAATCTTTAGAGTATCAACTGAATTCATATTTTATTGCATTTTATATGCCAACCAAAGTGCTAGCTTTGCATCTGGCAACGCTGAATTTAAATACCAGCGGTTGCGGAGCGAAAGAGACGCCGCTATGGTGCTTTTTACGAAAACCGAACAAAGCAAAGCAGAAAAACGAAGCGAGCTGGCCAAGAGTTTATAAATCAATTTTTTGTGTATGCAAGAGCTGTGTAATTCATACCGCAAATAAGGTATTTTTCATAGTTAACTACAAGTGCAACTTGAGTTTTATAAATGAATAGATATTTTTCTATTCATTTTCTAAGTGATAATAAGTGTATATATTTAATCGAATACTCTTGTTTAAGGGGTTGTTTAGTTGCTGCTCTAAAAAAAGTGTTTTCCATAAAATGCGAAGGCGGCTGCGGCGGCGGCGACGGTAGTAGCAGCAGCAGCAGCTGCTAGCTTGGCCTGGCCTGGTCTGGCGTATGACAAACCTTTGTGATATGAGCAATGTGTGACGAAAACTGTTATTCATCATCGCCATCGCGTGAAAATGCTTAATGTTAAGCGAGATTGTATACGGGAACGAACTCTGGATATATCATCGGCGGGGAACAAAGGGATAAGCGATGTGCCATAAAGAATGTTATAATATTTGAACTTAGACAGGCAGACAAAGAGACAGAGAGCAACCCCCTAACCTGTATCCTCCCCCTGTGTACCTTCCTCCCCCACCTCATTGTCGATCATGTCGTTCCCCTTCTGCTACCCGCACACGCACCGCACCCTCCCTTATAATACCTGTTTGCGAATACATACCCGCTGCCTCTGCCGCCGACGATGCCGCTGCCTCTGCTGCCGTCGTCACTGTTGGTGTTGCTATTATTGCTTTTGTTCGCTTCTTGCTTTATTCTTCCGTTCGTCTGCAGTTCGTTTTTGTTATTCTGAAATTCTCTCGGTTTTTATGCTGCGTTCCACTTTGTTCATGCGTGTGGCATCTTTTTCGCATTCGTGTGTGTATGTGCGTGCGTATGTGTATGTGCGTGTGTGTTTGTTCGCGTTCTTTCATTATGCTATTCGCTTTGATTAAATGTACATTGAACTCAGCTAGTTAGTGTTTTTTATTTGCTTATGTTTCCAGCTTCTTTTATGTGCGAAATGATGCTAAGGAAAAAGAGAAGATTAAGAAGTAACAATTTAATTGTTTAGTCAAGGAAGAAGAGCTTTTCTTTCAGCTAAATTATAAAGCTGTTGCTAGCTATAAAAATAATGACAGCAGAATTATGAATTTGTTAGTTGCTATAAAATAATGACAATATTACCAATTGATGATTTAAGCGAGTTATAAACAACTTGTCAGATGTTTTCTCTTCGCAAAAAGTGATGACTAACATGAATTTCTGGGTGAAGAATATCACCAGTAGGCATAGCTTTTGTTAGCTCTATTATGACTCCAGTTATATTTAAGTTGTTGTTTATAGAGTTAAATCTTGTGTGATATTTATCCAAAATCAAAGTCTAATTTTGTAATTCCTGGCATTTTTTGTGTGCTTCTCTCTCTCTCTCTTTTACTACTTGCAGCTAATTTGTATATACAGTGTACATAGAGATGAGCACACAACAAACTCGTTCGGGGGCGGAGGAGGCGGCGGAGGTCGCACTCAGAAAAAAATCAAATAATGCCGGCGGCGGAGGAGGAGGCGGTGGCAACAGCAACAGCAACAACGATGCAGGAGCCATCACACATGCCGCAACGGCGAACAAGAAAACCGATGCGAACAAGACAGAGAAACCCGAGAAGGCACAACCCAAGGCCACGACGGAACAGTTGCGCATTGCCCAAATAACCAATAGCAGCACAACAGAGGATCCTCAGATCAAAGAAAAGGTCAACCTATTGTTAACAATGACCCAACGTTCCGAGGAGGAGGTTTGCTGTGCCTTAAACGAGTGCGACTATGACTTGGAGGCGGCAGCCAATTTCTTGATCGAGATTTTACCACAGGTAAGTTAACTCTATTCCACAGTGTGTGTCCAGTCCAGTCTAATTCCTATACTTATTCGCTTTTAGGGCGCCTTTGCCAAGTACGAGAAGAAGCGCAAGAATAAGGCTGCAAATGCTGTTACGGATGGCGCTGGCGGTGATGGCGATTGGGCAGATAGCAATGCCAATGCCGCCGACAGGCGTGAAAAATCACGCAATCGTAGCGCCAATCGTGGTGGACGCGGCGGCACCGACAGTCGCGGCTGTAAGTTTTTGAATCTCCTCTCAAACCAAATCTAATTTCATTTATTAATGGTCATTTGTTTGTTCATCTTCCCCGTATAGGGCGCGGCAGAGAGGCCCGTGAGAACGATCGCAATTTGCGTGAATCTCGGGGTGGCGATCGTGGCGAAGATCGCGCCAATGACAACTATCGTGGTCAGCGGAATGGTGGACGCAGTGGACCAGGAGGTATTGGTGGCGGTCGCGATGGCGGCGGCGGCGGTGGTCGAGATGGTGGTGGACGTGGCGGCGGTTTTATATCACGGCCCGGTCGCGGTGGCGGTCGCATGGGCGGCGGTCGCAGTGGCGTACCACGCGGCGAACGCGGCGGTTATGGTGCACGCAGCAATGCCAACAACGAGGATCACCATGAGGTGGAACTGTGGGACAATACCATTGCGCAAAACGCTGAGAAGCAGCAGCAACAGCAGGCGCACGACGATGCATGGGGAGATTGGAATAACGAGGAGTACGAGGGATCGCTCAAGGATAGCAAGGTCTTTACGACTAGCAATCTGAATTCTCAGACAGCTGCCAGTGTTGTCAGTGGTGGCGGTGCTGCAGAGATATCAGCCCCACCGGGTCTGGGTCTGGAGCACCATCATCTTGGCAGCGGCAGTGTGGCACAGGGATCTCATCTGAGTGCATTGGTTGGTGGTGCCGTCAGCAGCAACGAGGATAGCAATAGTAGCACGGCAGCAGCAGTTGGCAGCATTTGGCACAACATCAGCAACGACGCCAATGATGCAGTACAGCGCAGCGGTCAGCAATCCGCCGCCACAGCTACAGCAGCAGCAACAACAACAGTCGGTTGTGAGCACGCCGAGCAGCGTTGGAGCTGGTGGAAATAGCGTGGCGTTGAACTCATCACCGTACACCAGCAATGCCGCTGCTGCAGACACATTCTCAAGCGCAGCATCAGCAGCCGCCACGTTGGTGCAACAGGTGCATCAGTTGCAGCAACAGCAGCAGCAGCAGACGCCTCTGAAGCCTTCGGCCACACTCTCGGCGGAACAGTCTCAGTATTTCAACTCGCTGACGTCGCAAGGCGCCAGTCCAACGGCAGCAGCAGCAGCAGCCGCCGCCGCAGCAGCAGCAGGTGCACAGCCCTCCATTGCTGGCGTCTATGGTAGCCAGAGCAGCAGTGGATCGACGGCAGTGCCGTATCCTAGCACCTATGCTAATGTGTTTGCCTCGGCGCCTGGCTCCAGTGTGGGTACACCCAACAGCAGCGAGCAATCGCAGCAGCCGCAGGTGCGACGAGCACGTGTCAAACTGCCGCCACCATCGAAGATTCCTGCAACGGCAGTGGAGATGCCTGGCGACAATGCACTGAATAACATTGGCTACTTGGACGTGCAATTCGGTGCCATGGACTTTGGCACAGACGATAGCTTCGATGCGCTGCCCGAGAAGTTCAACACGAGCGTGGGTGGCATCGATGGCCAACAGCAGCAGCAGCAACAGGATGATTACCAGACCAAGTCGCAGCAGCAACAGCAGCAGGCGGCACTCTCGGCAGGACTACAGAATGCGCAAATCGTAAGTAGAGAAGGGAAGCTCAATCCCAGCCTTCTGCTCTAACTTGACTCGTCTCTCCATCTGCACAGCTACAGGGTGATGCTTTGAGTGCTGCTAGCTATGCTGCACGTTCGACGGCGCAACAACAGAGCGGCAATGCTTTGGATCATGCGCTAAGTGGCAAGAGTGATCCCTACGGGCAGACGGGTTCGGGCAACAATGGTGGCACGCCCTATCAGAATGCGTATCAGAGCAGTGCCGGCAGCAAGGTACCAAACAGTGGCTACCAGAGCTCGGGCTCTGTACAGGGTTACAACAGCTCAAGCTATGCGAACGTGCAGTCATCGGTGGCCAACAGCTATCAGCCCTCAAGCTATGCCAGCTATCAACCCAATCCAGTCAACTCGTATCAACAGCAGCAGCAGAATGCTCCAGGTGCCGGTCAAAATTCAACGGGCAGCGTTGCTGGTAGCGGCAATGCGGCGACACAAAACATTCCGATTAGCGGCAGTGGCGGACAGAATAACTCCAGGTATGTAAGGTACAGTTCAGCAGATCATTAAACGAGACTCCGTCCCAGCTTGCTTTCATTTCTTCTGTTCCTATTCATATTCCTGTTTCTGTTCTGTGATGCGCGCTAATCTCTAACCAAACTGATAAGCAAACAAGCAATATGCAGTTTACATTTCTAACATTTAATATGTTCTTTTATACTTATTTGTTTTCTATTGTTCTACTTTTTGAACTCCTCGTTCGTTCGTTGTCCCACCACCTCTCACCAACCACACCACACCAAACTAAAATAATGTCATGCAATATAACAGCGCAAATGCGAGCTCCGCCTATCTCACATCGGGATACTCGACACCACAAAGTGCTTACCAGTCAGCCAGCCAGAGTGTCTATGGCAGCGCTGGTCTCTCCAACAGCAGCGGGTAAGCAAATAGCTTAATGCATTCCCCTTCCTCCCCCCTCAACCCACTACCATCCCGCCCTGTATCCCTCCTCTCCTTTTTCCTGCAGCAATAAGATCCTATCATACATTTGCCATGTTATAAATATAAATATATAAATCTATATCTATATCTATACAATTGCCTGACAATGAGCATTGCATGTTGAGTTCAGACTTCATTTGACTATTTATAGGTTGCGGAAAGTCCTTCAAATAGTTGTTTAGTTTGTGCGGACAATAT
Organism: Zaprionus nigranus; assembly: GCA_018903425.1. Lineage (NCBI taxonomy): Eukaryota > Metazoa > Arthropoda > Insecta > Diptera > Drosophilidae > Zaprionus > Zaprionus nigranus. The sequence goes on along the minus strand of JAEIGD010000011.1, from coordinate 2,552,802 downwards.
ATAGATATTATCTACAATAAAGAAAAATATCTAGTGCGTTAATAAAGTGTAAAAAATTTAAAGATACAGATGCAGATGTTTATAGATGTTTCTTAAAGCTATGCAAATTAACATTCGGAATGAGATAAACGTTATTAGTAGAAAACAAAGTTAATATACCCTTTTTTTAACATTTTCCATTTTCCAAGGGTATTATTAATGAAGTAATGAAGTGAATACACGGTACACATAGGGTAGAAAGGTAATTTAGCTTACTGCAGGAAGAAAGAGGCATCTCTGTGTATAAGCAATGCAATATAAAGTTAATTAAGTGTATATGTAAAGGAATATAAAATACACAATACGAAATGCATATTTAACAAAGTTAATAAACCCTTTTTCGACCATTAAATTTAAAATTATAGATAAAGTAATTAGCAAATAAAATAATTAAAGTAGGGATAAATGAATATAAATTGTTTATAGTTCAGTTCAATGCCTCGTTCATAATAATAATAATCTTGTTTCATATTTAACCAATATTTGATAAATGTATTTTCTTTATCCTCTTTGCTTTTGTTTCGTTTGTTATGTTGCGATTCGTTCGCGTTGCTGTTTTTGAATGCATATTCAGGTTTGCTGGCAGCGCAAGCAATTCCAGCTCGCAGTATGGTAACTTTAGTACTAGCGCCAAGCTTAAGGATGCAGCCACAGGCGGAGCTGCAACGCACTATGACAGGTGAGAGAAAGAGAGAGAGAGAGTGGGAGAAGTCTGCCAGAAGAAGTTCCTACACTGCAGTTAAAAAGTAAACTCATCTATGGCCTTTTGTATACTTATGTGTGTTCCTTTTCCTCTTTTGTTCCTTCAGTGTCTCCTCCAGCAGCGGCGTGAGCAGCAGCAGTGCAACCACAGGCAACGGTGCAGGTGTCGCTGTTAGTGGTGCGACAGGTGCTAATCAGGCGGTCGTATCGAACAGTAAGTTGTCTTTATAGTCGAACTTTTATTGATTTTATTTTTCAACAAACCAATATATTCTTACTTGTATCTGTTTTGCAGCCAACAATGTCAGCGGCAGCAGCTCAGCCAGCAGCGTTGCGGCTGGTGGTGGCAGTAGCAATAGCAGCAATGTGGTGGCAGTTAGCAGCCAGGGTGGCAGCTCGATAGCGGGCGTAAGTAGCGGCGGTGTTGGTGGCGGTGTTGCCGGCGGCTCAGCGTCCAGCGGCGTCGGTAGCGGCAATGTCGGCGGCGGTGTTGGCGTCGGCGGCAGTGTAAACACAGCCGGCTCTGTAGCAGCCGCAGTTGCACAACAACAACAACAATCGGCAGCGGCGGGCACCGCAGCAGCGCTGGCCTCGCTAACCGCTGCTAATAAAAACAGTAGCAGCAGCAACAGCAGCGGCGGCAACGGCAACGGCGCTACAACGGGCAGCGCCGGCGCAGGCGGCGGCGGCAGCTCAACTGGTGCTGGTGGTGCTGGTAGTGGTAGTGGTGGCAGCGGCGGCGGCGGCAGCAGCGGCTTGGTGCCCACCAACATCCAAATGGTTAGTCAATATATTCAGACTGGATTGCCATACTATCAGCAACCAGTTTATTCCTACGAGGAATTACAAATGATGCAACAGAGAGTGCCACATGTGGTGAGTTCATGGAGAAATGCAAAATGCAAATAAATAAACAAAAAGAATAATAATAAAAAGAAAACATTAAAAGAAATCATAAATTAAAAACCAACAAACAATTCAATGCAACCAATGAAAGCAGCTCAAATCGAAATTCAGCATCAGAATCCGAATTCAGAAATCAGAAATCAACATCTGTAAATTTGTAAATTTTCATAAAATACGAAGAATCCAAATTCCATTTAATCATGAAATCAATTCGAATCGAATCATGGATGTATCGTATTATATGTATATATATATATCTGTATATATCATGTATGTATCATATTATATATATATATCTGTATATATCATATGTATATATATATATATAGAGATAGATGCTTTGCTCGACGCATTCCACAACAACGCTCACAGACGTTGCAGCTTTTTCTCCTACATCAACAACAAGTAGCAACATAATTATCATGTATTAACAACTTTCAAGATACCTTTGTCTGTCTGTGTCGTGTCGGTGTCTGCTGCGTGTGTTACTGCGTGTGTGTGTTAATCGTCTGTGTGTGCATTGTTATTGTTCAACTGTATGTGTGTGTTCAATCAACGAATAATCGATCAATCAATCAATCACGCCACTAAAACATGTGTCCTGTCCTGTCCTGCATTCCCAAATCAATTGAATTCAATTTAGTTGTATTTTATTTTACTTTGCACACCAAATTGAAATGTTACTAAAAATCAATTTCGATTAAAAAAACAATAAAATTATAATAATTGGCATTTAACAGTTCCAAAAGCTCATTAACATTGAATGAAGTAATTCAATTTCACCAGCTGCTGCTGCTGCTGCTAGCACAGTGGGCGAAATTAAACTATTTCCACCGCATCCACCTCTCTCCACTCCACGCTCATTATCATCATCATCATTATCATTATCAAAATTATTGAATATCTAATTTATCATCATTAATTAAATTTCCTCTGTTTCCTACGCTTTCTTTCATTCTCATTATTAACCATTATCCTCATGTTCTTCTATCGTTTCGTTTCGTTTGCCTCGTTTGCCTTATTTCATTTTTGCCAGCTGTTGTCAACGTTTTGATGCCCTGGCAACGCTGTGCCCCTAAACCACATTTAAATCGCAAATCGCATTCGCTGCTATCAAAGCCGTAAGACTCTCGTTCCTAATAGTTGCCCCAATTCTTCACTTTCAGCAAGGATATTACGATCTGAACTACACGCCCACCAGCATGGGCGCTGGCCGAGACAATCTAGGCTCTGTGGCATACTCAACCATGACTGATGGCCGCTTCACACGGACCGACAATAACTCCAGTCCAGTTAGTAATGTAAGTAAATGTTGCACTTAATAAATATATGAATATATATATATATATAATATAATATATTGCCATTCGATCTTTCTTTAGGTGTCGAGCACAATGTCGCAACAAGCTGGCTCCAGTGCGCCAATGCTGAATGTTCCTTATGCTTATTTCTACGGCGGCAATGTAGCAATGCCCGGCGGTTTCCAATATGGCACACCAGCCATATACCCTGTAAGTTTGCATGTTTTTTAATATGTGAATGTTTCTATTAATCTCTCCCTTTCTCTCTTTGCTCAATTAGCAACAAATACCGGCCGCTAATACCGCATCCGGTGGCCAGTTCCCAAAACCTTCATATGGCACCGGTTACGGTTCGACCAATTACGATGCGCTCTCGCAAACAACTCAGGATTACAGCAAGGGCGGCTACTCGTCCAGCGTCAATCAGCAGAGCAAAACGCAAACGGTTTCCAATCAGCCACAGGCAGGCACTGGCTCCGATCTGAGCTCATCCATGTACGGCAAGAATCATGTGGCGCTTAACAAGGTCAATGTAAGTATCAACTCACTTGAAGTACTCCCTCTTCTTTGAGAGAAGATTGATGAGTCCTTATAGGTCACAGTGTAAATTCGCTTAATTATTAATAATATGTACATAATTATAATACCTTCTCTTCTCTCTATTGCAGTCGTATGAGAAGCAGAGTTTCCACTCGGGCACACCGCCGCCATTCAACATGGCCAACACACAGACAGCTGGTGGCACATCGGCCCAACCGTATGGCATGTATCTGCCGATGCCAGCTGCGGGACATCACAATATGATACATCAGCCCATACATCAGGTAGAGTACAATTTAGTGCAGCCTCAATTCGAATTAAGTCAAGAAGAGCAGCAGCAGCAGCATCATCAAGAGCAGCAACAGCAGCAAAGCGAGCAAGAAGACGCGGCAGCATATGACAATGAGCAAATGTGGCATTATCAGAACAACAATCATAATAATCAGCATCATCATCATAGTAGTCATCATCATAATCATAATAATGAGCATCATAATAATCATAATAACTATGCAGACACCTCGACGAGCCATAACACTAATAATCTGCAAGAGAATCTCAATTATGTTCAGGATGATATTAGTGATATATCATTTTTTGCTGAATGAAAACCGAACAGATGATGTGATGTGTGATGATCGATGTTTGATCTCTCTCAATGTCAATGCTCACATTAAGCATTATTTAGGAAAAACAAACAAAATAACGAATATTCACCCATCCAGCACCCACAGAGCCAAATCCTCATATTACATATATACACACAGATATATATATTTATATATACTATCGGATTTGTTACAATACACACACAGACATATACTTACACACAGACACACAGTTATCATGTCGTAATCTGCTCATGATAATGCATGGCTTTCTTCTGGCCATCAATTTAAAACTCATCTAAATTATTTATTAGTTTTATATATGCTCAGTTTCATGTTTTGTTTTGTATGTATCCATTAGAATCCACATTGAGTTGTTGTTGTTGTTTCTTTTCTGAAAAAATATTAACAATCAGAAGCAATTATTTAACCATATCTACTACTACTACTACTACTAATAATAATAATAATAATAATAAAACTTACCCGCATTAGTGACATATTATAATTTCAGTTTCTTAAAGTTATTTATTATCAATCTTATTCAATTTACCTAATCCCGTAGAGCTTTTGAAAGTAGTTATTTATCATATATACACACACAGACACACACACGCATAAACATACTTTCACTCATTCATATTTGCATTTTGTCACGTTTTCTTTTCCCCCCCATATCATAATAGCTACTATATAGAAGTCAGGGATCACCCTTTGCTCAGTTCTTATAGACATACTATATTTATCTGTAGCTTAGCTTAGCTTCTGCGGTAATTGGGAAAACAAGTCTGCGAATTGTGAAAGTGAAAAATGCATGAAATTGTTCGATTGTTTGACTTTTTTCTTTATAATTTCTTTTGATTTTTTTATGGGACAACATTAGATGGACGGCAGGATTCATAGCTCATCCCGCCGGGTAAGTTTCCTTTGTTGTTGTATCAAATGATCAAAAAAAAAAACAAACACAAATCTAGACTATTTCTCTGTTGTTGTTCTCGGTAAATATTATTATTATTAATGTATGTAAATAATATGTACGACTAACACATCTCCTTCTCATGCACGCACACATACTAAAAGAAAATAATCAGTTATTTGTTTGTTATTATTTCATCAATATTATCGTTGTTAATCGAAAAATAGTTTGCTTTAGAAATCATCAAAGTGAAGGGTTAAACACAGAACATAATTCATGCATATATCAGTCGGCAGATTATACGAGAATATATAAATATACATGATAACAATATATGTGTATACGCGCTCTTCTCACTCTCTCTCCAGTCTCTCTCTCTTTTGTCTATATATATATACATCGTTTGCTAACCTCCACACATATTTTTATGTTTATGGATGTGTTGGCTTTATCAACAAATGATAATACCATATAAATTATCTATATATAAAAAAAATATATTGTTATTTCATGTAGAACATTTACTAACAATTTTATTCTTTCGGGATCTTTGACAGGATTCGAACAGCGCTGGGCAGCGTCAACAGTCGAGTAGCCAGTCCAAGTCGGCCGGCAAACCGAGCTACCCAACCTCGTACTGGACCGGACAGAACTAGCTTCCGGAGAAGACCATTTGGCGGCCACTGCATATCACATTGCAGCAGAGCTCCGCCGGCCGATTAAGCGAATTTTATAGCCTTCGCACCACCAACACAACAGCAACAGCAGCAACCGCTACAGTAGCAGCAGCAGCAGCAGCAACACCCATTCACATTTATTACAATAATATCAGCAGCAACTACTACAGCAAAAGCAACATAATAGATATCAGCAGTCAACAGCAGCAGCAGCAGCACCAGAGCAGAACGTTGCCTATACCAACAAACACAACAACAACAATAACAACAACAAGTACTAAAGCGACCACAACAGCAACAACAAGCAGCAACAACTGTCAACAACAACAGCAGCAGCCAATCAATTGTTAATGCTTGTCAAGGAGAACCAACAGCAGCAGCAGCAACAGACCCAAAAACAACAACAGCTACACACAGCCATCACATCAGCAACATCAACAGCAGCAGCAACAGTCGCTGAATGAGCAAACTGATGCAACGTCATCGGCTGATGATAATACTGATGATAATGATGTTGCTGGTGATGATTATCTAATATGTGAAGATGAGAGTTCATATTTTACTTAATAAGAAATGTTTTTACTATGAGGCGCCGTCGCCGCCGCATTCTCATCATCTCCAGCTCTCCTGGTCGGCGATATTTATATATGTATAACTCTTTATAAAGTATATAGAGAACACATCCTACCACATACCACACACACACATATATATACATACGCGCAGAGAACAACCAAATTACACCCAGACAAGCACACATACAGCCAACATCTGCATATACATATAAACTATACCAAGTACCATTTTTCACATTGCATACAAATAATTTACAAAGATAAAAGATAACAATTATTAAATATTAAAGGCGTAAAACGATTTAACAGATTTATAAGCGTAAGATGAAACAAATACAAATACAAAATAAAACAAAAGAAAAGAAAAGAAAAAATGAATACAAACGTAACGTGAATGAGAAAACACAAAACAACAAACAAAAATTAATTATTGTAATCGGTTTAAACTTATGTGTATTGTATAATTATAACCTTAATATTTAAATTAAATACAAGAGAAGATAAAAGATACGATTAAATCCAAACAAATGCAAAAAAAAGGATACGATTTCTCATTTATATTACTTTGTTCTTTTATTGTTGTGAGAAAAGAAGAGAGAGGGTGGTACAGACTAAGCGGGGGTAAATTATGGTAATGATTTCTACTGGCTGTGGAGCAGTTTGTTGAAGTCCGCGTAGGCCGACTCCAGATCGAAGAGGAACTGTCGGACCTGCGACTCGGTTAGCTCATCGGAAGCCTGCATTTCGTTGAGAGTTCCCAGCCACTTGTCCACCTTTTGCTTGGCATCGAAATCCTCTGGAATGAGCGACAGGCGGTTCATGTTGTCTGCCAGATCTTTCACATCTGGCTGCAGTGCGTCCATTGTGTTTATCTGCAGACGCAGTTTATCCATGATGGTAATGAACAGTGAAACTATTTCGGCAATGCACTTTGAGGTGTTGCCCTTGTCGTCGCGTATGGTTATCGGGCGATCCTCACGGATGCGTTCCAGGGCCGCTGGGCAATCGAGACGAAACTTCTTCACGAACGTATCCACGGTGGGGAACTCATCGCACTGCACCTGCTTGAAGGCAATTTTGTATTGCACCAGATGCTTGGAGCAAGCACCTGTATATTCCTGCGGCGTAATACAATCCCGAATGTAGGCCTTCTCCAGCTGCTGTATGGTGTTTATTATTGCATACAGATCCGCCATGTTGTCGTACTTCTCGCGCTCGCGGGCATTGCGAAATAGTTTCACCTCCTCGTACAGCTCAGGACTCTGTTCTTGCATTTTTCCCTTATTCCTTTGTTTCTCTCTGATCCAGTAACAAAATACGCGAAAATTAGACGAGAAGTATGACGAAGAGCGATAGAATTTGTTGACATCAGTAGCGATACATATTGCTGTCATCGATTACGCGCATTGTTTCATTTAGTTTGTGTTATCGTTCATTGCGATAACAGTGGCGCCTAGTTGAGCGCAATTTTCAAAATGTAATTATCGAATTGGCGATTACAGTGCACTGCAGTGGCGCCTAGTCGTGTGGAATTTTCAAGATTTACGAATCAACTTAATGAGGTTTTTGAATGACAGCTGCTAATTGTTGACTTGCAATTTACAATGCCAGACAGGAAGATTTATGTGCTACAGATTTTGGACTATTGATGTGCGTAATCGCAAATACGCAAAGCTATTCGAATCTTATCAATGGACAACTCCTCCGTTGTGTTATTGGAGACCACTCATGTTGTTAAGTGATAAAGATAAAGCATAATTCCATTGAGATTAGAACAATACGTAGAGTATTGGGTGGGTTAATTTATTCAATTAAATTACCAATGCAGCCAAAACTTAATTACGTGTGAATAAGTGTTTATTATCAGTATTATTAGCTCTCGTATCTCGTATCAATGGTCGCATTGGTCAATAATGACGTTCTCTTATACGTTAGTTTTGTTTCAGCAAGCAATCGAACATAACGTGTTTACGTGTTTAGTTTTGTGTTTTTCCCGATCATTAATTAAATTCCAATGGGCGTTGAAAATCAGCAGCACAACAGAAAGGTAAGTGACCAAGCGTAGCTTGTCTTTTGTATGTAGATCGTTTTATAAATAACTATAATTCATTATATGCTACAATACATATCTCTCAATATATATATATATATATATATATGTAACTAAGCAAGCGACATAACTGTCATTTAGTTATATCAAAATATACGTATTTACCTGTATCAGACCTGCTTAATTATCATACGTGCGAAATGCGCAATATAAGTACATACAAATACAAGACTTAATAATGTAATTGACAATAAGAATTATTAGAAGGGCACAGCCTGCTCTATCAACTTGTAGCCTTGACCCGAATAACTGTAACTACGTGGGGGATATAGTACGAACAGTCCCAGTTGCAGCAACGACAGCAGGCAGCCCATGAAATTAGGTATCTGAAAATCAAGTAGAATATTTAAAAATGCAAAAAAGAATAGAGAAAATTAAATGCAATGAAAATAATGGGAAAAACTGCACCTGGATAAATGAGTCCGATATTAATACGCCATAGATAAGCCACTGCAAGCTAACGAAAAACGATGTGGCAATCAGGGGCAGAGGTAAACTCTCTGAGTTCTTCACTCGTATCACATGCACGAGCGACGTCAGAGGCGCGGCAAAAAAGCCAGACGGTAACAATGCAGCACATAATACCTGTAATCATATAGAATGTTATTAATTGATAAACCAGTTGGAACCGGAAATATGTATATACAGATACCAGATCCAACTCACCTGTTATGTGTATCATTTTTTGGGGCTCGTCTTGCAAGTTGTTGGTGAATACGACAACCCCGATAAGCAGGGTTAAAACGACAGCAAATTGCTTAACATAGGCACGCTTATTAACGGTAAACACATAGAAGACCAGGGTGTAGATCAGAAAGAGTGTTGCCCCGATTATATTGACCATTACTATGCTCTGCTCGTTGGTGAGAATGCCATATCGTAGCCAAAAACTGCAGCTGTATAAACAAAAGAAATGAAAACAAGTTAAGATAAAGACCCTGGTATCGTATCTTGTCAACGTCGACAATTTGTGTCGTTTGCACTCACGACAGGAAGCCACATATGAAGGGTACGCCTGAGGAGTCACCAGTGCTCTTCTTTTTGTATGTATTTCCGACATATTACCCTGAATGCGAAAATCATATTAATTGTCAGCAAATTAATTTAATTACAAATCATATATCGAATATTTAATCTATACTTACGCTCCAGACAAATACTGAAATATCGTACTGATCACCGCCGTTGTAGACAATATGGCATCGTAAGCCAGTGTCATAGTTTGTGAGTTTTATTTTAAGACTATTTTATTAAATATAAACAACAACACGATTATATATACTGGACAACTAACACCGCTACAACGTCAACAAAAAAAACCGAAACAGCTGACAAAAGACTAGAGTTGCCACCAACGCCAACACACACTGCAGAGTGCACTTTTGCGAAACATTGTAGATATCGGTTACATTGAGTTATCGATAAAAAGCGTGCAAGCTTTTCAAAGCTTCTGCAATTGGTTTGTTGTTGTTGGTGACCATGAAAGCTTTTTGTTACGCTGCCGCGTAGAGATACTACCAACAAGTTTTCTCATTAGTCGCTCTCAGGTGTCGAACGACGACGCTGGCTTTATTTACTTTACTGAGCTTAAGGATTGCGTTATTTTTAATAATCCAACAAATTTTGATTAACAAATTACGCTGATATTGAAAATTGGTTTCAACACGCATTCTCAATTCTTGCGTATTTGTATATTGTGCTGTTATACAACACTAGAAACCAATTCTGCACACCTACAACATTGCAAGAACAATCGCGGTTCATTATTTAAGAGCACACGTGTGCTCGATTATCCCCATATTGAGTGAAGTTCTATTGTTAACAAACAATAAAAAAAAATAAGTGCATGTTCTATATATAAAATGACGAATATCAACCACACAGAAGTTGAACATTTGAACCCGGCGTATAAGGTTGAAATAGCGCCACAACAAACGAACGAAAATCAGGTGAGCAGTGCGACAAACGCTTTGTCTGTCTATACTGTCTTTCCTCTCTCGCTGTACATATGTTATATATATTCGAGACACGATCTGTTTACATTGCTAGATCGTTGAATCTCTCTCTCTACTTAATTTCTACAATTTTAACGCACTTTTCCAGCTCTCTTTCTATGCACGAATGCACCTTTAATTCTTTATCTCTCTGTCTCTCTCACTCTAACACTTTCACCATTTTATTTTCAAGGGATTTTAGAAAATAATCAAACTGCAAATATAATTGAGTATTTACGTTCAAATGTCTGAAATGACTCGTTCTGTTGGGGAATGTAAACAGCGATAAAATTTGCATTCGCGTTATATTTCCCTGCATTATGATATTTACATAAATCACAACAAGCATTACTAAGACACAAATAAGGCAATGTCACTTTGATATGTAGGAATAAATAAGTGCATTTATATCATAAACACTGCATCTTAAAAGTCTTTGCATATGCTGAACTTCTTTACCTATTTAAATTGTCTTTCTTTTATATAGTATGATTCACCAGGTTGTTAATAATAAACATACCCCTATTTCATTAACAATTTCATATAATGTTCCAAAGAATTTCATTCAGAACTTCCCCTCTTTATCAAAAACAATATAAAAGGCGCCAAAAGAATAAAAAAGCTACAGCACAGTTTATCACCCAAGGGTACCTACTTTTACGACCCACTGTATTGTATTTACATTCAAAAGATCTGCTCAGAATTCGCTTTTAGCATTATTTTGGTCTTTTCTCGTTTCTCCCAAGCAATGTTGACAAAGAACAAAAATATTTACATACATATATACTCTGAAAATAGAGGAACCCATACATATTTAGAAATATATAGAGCCAGTATATTTAATACCAGAATAAAAGCGAATGTGAGCGTGCACATGGCGAATTTGTCATTTGTTTACCCACCCCCCGCTATCAACTGTACAATGGGGCATTTCTTATCGCGACCCCCGTCAAATGAACCGAAGAGAATTCGGTTTGACTTTATAACTTCATATGCGGAACTAAATGAACCGACTTTGCTTCGTATTTATAACAATTAATATGAGTATGCCAAAAATAAACTCAGTCTGCTGTGTACGATTCTCCCTGGTCTGGTAAAAGGTCAGTTAATTAGTGACAATTACGCGAAGGAAATAAATCTGAATATTCCGAAATAAATCAGAGTCAGTAGTGATAAGCGAATGCCCCTAGAATAAACCCAACGAATGACGTAAAACATGAATTACTATGCACTTAAAATTCTATTCTATTATGATTTCACTTTCGATTTTCAATGTCACTTAAGTAAAGTTTCAATCTCTATTATAATACGCTACTCTTATCAAGCTTTGCGTTGCCTTCTATAACATTTTAATGCATTTTGAGAAATATTATTTAATTCTCTTATCATTTGCGAATATAGAAAACGAAATGGAGCCCACTTCTCTTGTTGGTCGCCTTCGCAACGACCCTTGGAGCTGCAGTCCCCACAGGCTATTGCATTGGTGTTATCAATGCTCCAGCCACGGTATGTCTTATGATTCTGATAATTTTCAACATTTTTTATATTTGATCTTATCGTTATCTTTACAGCTTATGAAAGTTTGGTGTAATCAAACGGTACAAGAGAAATATGGCAGCACTTTGAGCACGAGTGGATTAGATATTCTCTGGTCCTCGGTTGTTTCCATTTTTCTAGTTGGCGGCGCCATTGGCTCAATGGGTGGCGCCGGATTGGCCAACAAATTTGGCAGGTTTGTATTCTACAGATTGTAAGCGATGAATAGAATTTTTGTGTTTATCAATTTCGGGTTATCGGTTCGAACAAAATTAAGCTAATTGCTAATGATAACCGGATTTTGATGGCAGATCAGAAGTAACAGTGGAATTTTACAAATTGTCATATAAACGATGAACTTTTATAGAAGACGTTAGTGATGTGCAATATGTATATGTGTGTACAGATAAAATGTGCATATCATAAGACTTGGACATATTTTAAAATGAAAATTAGGAAAGTATGTAGTAGTAGAAATACATATTATTTTCTTGATTTTCATTTAGAACTATAAAAAGTATTATAATATTTTAGCCAACTATCTTATTAGTTCTAAATGAAAATCAAGAAAGTAATATGCAGTATGTAAACTCCAACAAAGTTCCATTCATTAGCTAACTGAAAGTGAATTGCCCACTATTTATATTTTATATAATACATACATATATACCTACATATATATCGTTATTTGCAGGAAGGCATGTCTGTTGATTTGCGCCGCTTTGTTTACAGTCGGTGCAGTGTTCTTCTTCTTCTGTCGCGCCGCCAAGTCTGTGGAAATGCTGCTAATCGGCCGTTTGATTGTGGGTCTGGCATCGGGTCTGGTGACGGCCACATTGCCCATGTATCTAGCCGAGGTGGCGCCGCCCGCACAGCGTGGCACCTTGGGAGTATTCTGTGGCGTTGGCGTTACCGGAGGCGTGGTGGTTGGTCAAGTGTTCAGTCTGGCCGACATCTTTGGCACTGCAGAGCTCTGGCACTATGCACTCTCTGCTTACCTACTGCTGATCATCATCTGCTTCCTGCCCGCGTTTATGTACCCTGAGAGTCCCAAGTTCCTGTACGTTATGAAAGGTGATGCTGCAGCAGCCAGAAAAGAGTTGCAGCGACTGCGTGGCCAGAATGCCAGCAAGTTCATAGAACAAGAGATCGCAGAAATGGAGGCGGAATCCAATGACAACATGCAGAGCAGCGGTTGGCGTGATGTACTGAGAGATTATCGTTTCCTGATGCCTCTAATCATTGTCTGCTGCTTCCAAGGCGGTCAGCAGCTGTCGGGTATCAATGCGGTAAGTAGAGCTGCATGTTAAAGCATCTAAGTGACATTTACTAATCCTAGCACAACTTGCAGATCTTCTACTACTCAGTGTCAATCTTCACCAAAGCCGGACTCTCCGAGGTGAACGCACAGTGGGCCAATTTGGGCGCAGGCTGCCTAAATCTTTGTATCTCACTGCTGGGTCCACTCCTCATGGCCACCTGCAATCGTCGCAGCCTGATGATGTTGTCCAGTGCCCTCTGTGCCATCTTCTTGTTCGGCATTGCCTTCGTCTTGAACTACATTGTAAGCAGCTCGTGGAATCAAAGTATTAAAGTTTCTAATTGTAATTTACAATTTACAGGATGCGGTCAGCTGGTTCCCTTGGGCGTGTATCGTCTGCATCATGGGCTATATATTCTTCTATCAATTCGGTCTCGGTCCCATTCCGTACTTCATTGGCTCAGGTAATAGGAGCAGGCTAGGCACACCTAGTGCCAACTACGACTCACTGTATCCGCTTCTCCATTTCACACAGAACTGTTTGAGGTGGCGCCACGCCCAGTGGCCATGTCCATGGGCAGTCTGGCGTCATGGACGTGCAATTTCATAATTGGCATGGCCTTCCCCCAGCCTGCAGAATGCCTGGGGCTCCTTTGTCTTCCTGCCCTTCTCGATTACATGTGTACTGCTCTTTTTGCTGACGAAATTCTATTTGCCGGAAACACTTGGAAGGGATCCTTCGGAAGTTGCGCCCCTAGTCTCCAAGGGCTTCCGCTCCAAAATCAAATAGAAAAACGGACGAATTTTAGTTTAATATTGTGAAGTGATCGTTAGTTAGCCCTAAGCGAATCATTTGTTATACATTTTATACAAAATAAGCCACAAGAACAAGAATCAAAAGATATTCCTGGCATTGACAATAAGAGAGAGAGAGATGGTACTTTTAATTAATTGCTAAGACACCCTGTATATTGCACAGCGTGCAGAGCTACAGTGAAGACAGTGCTTTGCTGCTGGAGCCGCTCTTATCGCTGTACAAGTTCAACTGTGAAAGACTATGCTTACTTTGCCAATTGAACTGTGTGTCGCGACTAGAAAGATAGCTCAACTTTCTAGAGATATACTTGTATGTATATTTTTATTTCCAGCCTGGTTTCCCAATAAATAAAGCTTTCAATGCTCGTTTCTGATATAAGACAACTTACTAATAAACAGAAGGCATTTTACAATCCATAAATTATGTATTTTATAATAAGTATTGAACAATAAGAAACACCAAATAGAACTGCTCTTTTAGGTTAGCGATAAGAAAATTTGTGATAACTACGATATAACATGTAACTTGGCTAAAAGACTTGTGTAAAAACAATTGACGACATTCTCAATTAGATACATGTACTTATAACTGTTGTGCGGGTGTGATCGTGTGTGTGTGTGTGTGTAAATTTTGTCTACTTTGTGTCAGGTGACAACTCAGTTAGTGAGCAGCATCAGTTGACGTAGCACCTGGTACAAAGTGTTGATACATGGCACGACAAAAGGTCTTCATTAAGGTGAACAAACTAAGACTTAAGACTGATTGATTAATAATTTAATATAAGATGCAACATTTTGGGTACATCGCACACAGTTTACGAATGCAACGCACGTTGAGGATTGAGAATTATGATGATAAGACGACCCTATTCGGACAGTTCTATATTCGGGAGATTGTAGTACTTAGTACATAGAATAAGTCATGAAACACTTTACACAGATGTACATAACATTAGCCTGTACATTGTGTAAGCGAACTCATGCACTAAATAGTAACACGCAAATTTTTCAGTTAAAACCACAACTTACACAGATGTACATAACATTATGAGATGTACATCTCTGTAAAATGTTTCTTGACTAACTGTATATGTCTTTGAGATAAGATACGATGTGATCTGCAGAGATTGATTTCAGAAGAGTTCGTTTCTTAAATCTTTTGTTTTACTTGAATAACTTACATGTAATTGGTTTTAAGCATGCAATGAACTTCAAGTCATTTTGTATGATATTATTAACGTAGATTGTAAAAAGTATTATAAATACTATATAAAATATAACTCAGATGCCTTAGGGCCCTCAGTGCCTCTGTCCAAGCTCTGCCCAACACACGCACGAGTGTAAACACATTGGTGTGACTACGTTTGTTCCCTGGCTCTTGGCTCAGTGGAAGCGAAGCAAACGTAGTAGACTTTGTGTTTGCTTGCTGCCACACAAATGCAATTTAAAAACACAACTGTATGGGTGGGCACCACTTCCTGATAACCTCTTAAACAAAATGTCCATTATGATTGCTATGCTGATAGGGTTATCATTTATTTAGTCCTTTTCAACCAAAGCAAGCCTTTTGTAAATTGCATTTATATGTATTTATATATACTTTTTTAATATGGCCAAACAGGATGATGGAAGCGACGGCTGGTCTTGGCGACTGCTGGGCATCTGCCTGGTGACCACTCTGGGAAACACTATGCCCGTGGGCTACTTCATTGGGGTGATCAATGAGCCCGCAGCTGTGATGCAGATTTGGGTAAGAATGACTGTGTATCATGAATATCAAATTCACTTGACCGATAGCCAACTGAATTTGCTTTGGACAAGCATCGTATCCATGTTTATGATTGGAGGCATTCTCGGCTCTCTCTTCGCTGCCTGGTTTAGCAAAAATTTTGGACGGTAAGCGAGGAGGAGCTGCAGTAGTCTGGAACTGCTTGGGATCATCTAACTTGCTTGATTTTCTACTCTCTCTTTTTCCATTTGTCAGCAAGGGCTGTCTGGTCCTTAGCAGCGTCATTCTGTTAATTAGCAGCTTTCTCTTCCTTTGGTGCCGTCCAGCCAAATCGCTCGAGATGCTGATGGCCGGCCGCTGCCTTGGCGGCGTTGCGGCTGCTTTCATCTTCACCTCACAGCCTATGTATCTGCTGGAAATGGCACCGATCAGACTCAAGGGCAGCGTTGGCGTCTTCACCTGCATTGGAGTCACTGGCGGCATTCTGATTGCCCAGATTGTGACCATGCCCCAACTGCTGGGCGAAAACGAGTGCTGGTCATACGCACTCAGCGCATACGCGCTCATCACGCTACTCTGTCTGCCGGCCTTGATCTCATTTCCGGAGAGTCCACGCTGGCTGTTTCTAGTGAAGGAGGACTCTATCCGCACCGCGAAGGCGCTGAGTCGAATCCATGGCAAAGATAGCCCCGTTGTGCAGCAGGAGCTGGACGCCTTGGAGACTGCGTTACAAAACGAAGAAAAGTCGACCGTAATATGCGAAGTGCTGAAGAGCAACGAGCTGTGTCTGCCACTTTTCCTTGTCTGCTGCTTTATGGGCACACAGCAGCTTAGTGGCATCAATGCGGTAGGTGCTACCCTGCCCTGCCCTCTCTATCCCCTGGCATCTAAAATCTATCCGTTTCCTCCTTTTCAGATGTTCTTTTATTCTCTGTCCATCCTGACCCAGGCGGGCTTCACGAGCCACCGAGCCACTTACCTGAACATAGGCATCGGTGCATTCAATCTCTGCGCCTCACTGCTGGGTCCATTAATCGTCTACAGATATCGCCGGCGTCTACTCATGCTCATCTCGCTGGGCATATGTGCCCTTTCGCTGCTGGGCATGTCCTTCTCTCTGTTCTTCATGATCCGTACTAACTTTACCAACCTGCAAAATATTAGCATGATCATCATTTTCGTTTTCATACTAGGCTTCCAGTTGGGACTCGGACCCATTCCCTACTTCATTGGTTCAGGTGTGCACGGTGTACGATGGCCAGGGATTCGACATTTCAGTGGTGGCTTCTTCTCATGTGTATCTTCTATACTTTCAGAGCTTCTCGAGGATGCTCCGCGTCCTGTTGCCATGTCTCTGGGCAGTCTATGCTCGTGGACTAGCAATTTCCTAGTCGCAATGTGCTTTCCCTTATTGCAGACCTACTGGTGCTCGTTCGCCTTCATGCCTTGCTTCCTCGTGTGCGTCGTGTGCTTTTATATCGTCTGGCGCTACCTTCCAGAGACACGAGGACGGGAAGCCAAGGATGTTAAGCCGTATATGGCAGATGGCCTGCGCTCCAAGCGGAAATAGCAGATCAATTCCGATCTACTATCAGTCTCCCTGCTACAGTTTCACAATTTTCTATATTGATATGTAATGATGTATATTCAGAACACAGATATGACAAAATTGACCAAAGCAGGCATGTTATAAATACTTTCACGAACAGCACTTTGTTTAATTCTTTTTATTCTTTTTTAAATTTTATATAAAATTAATATAAATGGATGGAGGAAAGCAGGGCTGGAACTGCATAATGCTCATAATATGCATTGCAATGACCATTGGGGTGTCTGTTCCAGCTGGATATTGCTTTTCTGCGCTCAATGGCAATGTGGAGGTAAGGAAAGGAAGGGAAGGGTAGAAAGAACGCTCCCTCGAGTAGATACAGCATAGATAACAGCATGACGTACCACATTTTGGGACAACACTTGTCAACAAAAAAAAAAGATATACTTTGTAACAAGTAGAAGGAGGCATGACAGACCCCACACAAAGTATTATATATTCTTGGTCCCGTCTATCTGTACAGTAAACATTTTTTATATTTCCGAGCAGAGCTGAGAGCAAGAAAGTAATACGTGGCAGAAGAATTTGCGCACAATTTGTTATTGAAATCTTAGACGAAGGGGGGGTGCTTGACCTATTACTTAAACAAAGACATTATTTAAAAAACAATACAGTTATTTAAAGAGTGCGCTGAATATATAATCGTTTTTAGTTTCTGTTTTATAGTTAATTAAGGATTGGACCAAAGATTCGTTTAGTTCGCGATACAATGTGAGCCTCAGCCCTACCAACTTGACATTGCTTTGGTCAAGCATTGTTGCTGTGTTCATGGTAGGATTATAATTCATAAGTACGCATTGACTCTTCGTATTCTCAATTTAGATTGGTGGCATCGTGGGATCCTTGATTGCACCTTGCATCAACGAACGAATGGGTCGAAGAGGTTGCCTCCAAATTACTGGAATTATATTTTGTATCTCGGCGCTATGCATGAGCGTCTGCCGCTTTATGAATTCGGTGGAATTGCTGTTGCTGGGACGCTTGCTGTGCGGTATTGCCGCAGCCCTTGTCTTTTCCACACTTGCCATGTACCTGGTGGAACTGGCACCAATGGAGCTAAGCGGAAGTGTTGGAGTCTTCACCAACATTGGACTCACCAGCGGAGTACTTTGGGGTCAAATATTTAACTTTGATAACCTGTTGGGCACCAAAACACTTTGGCCCCTTGGTATCTCGGGTTTTGTTCTGTTCGTTCTCATCGGTTTGATACCATCAATTTTCTTTCCTGAAAGTCCACCTTATCTCATGCTTAAAGGCAACAAGGAGGCGGCCAAACAGGCCTTGACTAAATTGCGCAAGAATGCACAGCGGGTGGATCGGGAGATGGCAACAATGGAGGATGCGCTCAAAGGTGGCTCGGCAAGCATGTCCATGAAGGATTGTATTATGGACAGCAAGCTGACCATGGGTCTTATCGTTGCACTGTCCTTCTTTTTAGTGCAGGCCGGCAGTGGCGCATGCCATGTATGGTCTGCTTAAAAAGATTTCTATATTCATTCATCCAATTAACGTTACTCTTTCCTCCAATTGCTTTCTCAGATCTGGAGCTATTCTGTAGGCATTTATGTCCGCGCCGGTTTCTCCCTTAGTACTGCTCTATGGATTACCTTCGCCACAGGTGTAGCGAATTTTATAGCTGCTCTGTGCGGTCCACTAATAATGGTGTGGTTCAATCGACGCACCTTGATGATGTTCTCCTGCATATCTTCAGCCATTATCATGATTTGCATATCAATTGGACTGTCTTTCGATGTCGGTAATCCTGATCGTACCATATGATATTATTATTTAATAGTTTTAACCGTTCGTTAGCCCCCCCTCTAAGGCTGTGGCATACGTCTGCATTATCCTAGTATTACTATTTATAATATGCTTGAATTGCGGTATATCAGCGCTGCCCTTCTTCATTCCTTCAGGTTGGTTGTACCCACACTAACTATATACACTATATATGCTGTATCTCATCAGAGATCTTCTTGGGTCCAGCACGTGCTGCTGCCACGGCCATGGGCAGCCTTACAAATTGGGCAGGCCTTTTTATATTCCTCTTCATATTTCCCACAATGTACGATTTATTTGGTGGATTGGCTTTCCTTGTGTGCGTCGTTATTCTCCTCTACGGTGCTTTGATTACCTATATGTACCTGCCAGAAACCAGAAATCGAAGGCCCGAAGAAGTTGCACCTCTATTGGAGAACGGGTTTAAGTCAAAAGTTAAATGAAAATTAAATCAATCAGTACAGCAATTGCAAATCTGCCACTCTGCCATTTTTGCTCTCAATTTGTTTCTAATGTACAGACCGACGTCACAGGTAAAGCGTCAAGATTAGCGTCGGTTTTCGCCGTAGATAAATATTAAACAGCCGAAGCGCCACAGTGGGCATCAGATCGTCGTCGTGAACACTACAGAGCAGAGTAGCGCACGTATACACATCTTCCAAATGTGGATCGAAAATCGGTTTTGAAATTAGCATCGCGTGCAGTGAAGTGTTAAATTGAGAGTAATGTACGTTTAAAAATAAAATGCGAACACTGCCAGTGCAGCAGACGAGCAGGTGGCAGGTGGTGAAAAAAATAAATAATATACAATATATGTATCAAGAGAACTGGAACATAAATTTGTATTTTCGCAAATATCGACAACACATTAATTTTGTCGAGAATATGCATATATAACACGTTTGTAAATACTAAATTTGTGAAATCAGCTGCTAAAGAAAACAAATTCGAAAGCAAACGAAACGAACTGAAATGAACCGAAACGGAATGCAGAAATGCATTGGCGACGGCGTAGTTATGACGTCACGCCCGGCGCCTCGTGAATGGCATCTGGCATACGAAACAGAGATGAGAGCACACACACATGCTTGCATATCTACATGCTTGTGTGCATGTCGAGTTGACGGCAACAACAAATTTTAATCAAGAAACATATCGCACGCTGGCTGCCGATCGTTGAAAATTATCGATTGCCCTAATAAATGATTTCTGTAAATACCGCAAATAATACAATGTCTGCAATACATGCGTGTGTGTGTGTGTATGAAAACCAGGTCGTCTATTCTAACGGTCAACGTACGAAAATTAGTTTTTTTTTAGGCGGCCTCAAATCAATTTTGGTTTGTCAGTCAAACGAAATGAAAAACATTTGGTCAAAAACATACATACATATATGTATGTACATACATACATATGTATGTGTAGTTGCATATTCTGCTGTAATTTATTATTATCCATGCCATGTTCGCTACACTACACACACAGCCTCTGTGTCTTAAGCATTACGATTCTCGTGTGTGTTTTCATTTGCATTCAAACATTTCGTTTTTGTTTTAGTTTTCAAAATATCTACATACATACATACGTATGTATATGCATGTATTAATGTGTACATGTGTATGATGTTCCTCGTGTAGCTGTTGGCACTTAAACTTTCTATGCCTGTCTATAATATTTTTTTATATGTATATTTGACGTGGGTAATTATGACATACACAGACTCACACATACATACATATGTACATTTGTATAGTGTTATGCAAGTTAGGGACTTAGCAGTAGAGCTGGAAGTTAAATTGATTCTCGAATCAGTTAATCGATGTTTTCCATTTTGTTTGGTGAAGGTTAAATATGTGTCCTCATCACGGATTTTTGTACAGGTAGGGCTATATTTATTATGAATTTAAGTGAAAGAATTAAGTTTCGGACTCTTCTAGTTTTTTTTTAATTTTTAAATTTTTTAACAGCTGAGACATTGCAATAACGCTGTGGCATGCCGTGCACCAAGGCAACAATTTTAATCAAAAAGCTTAACGACATCTTTTCATTAGAAAGTGCCTGCGAAACACACATTTGTCTGTTGAACAACTATTTGAGTGGAATTCCTTTTCCATTCCCCATCGTACATACATATGTATGTATGCAGCAAATAATTATTAAGAAGCCGAAAAGTATGCAACATGTTTTGCTAGGCTGCTTGAGATTTCTGCAAAGATTTTTGTTGCGGAGTCAACTTACACCAGGCGAACAGCAACAGCAGCAGGCAAAAAATAATTGAAAGTAAGTAAATCAAAGAGAGCGCAAGGAGAGTGGATTAGAAGACGCGCAATTCTGCTCTCTTTGTTTTCAACCAATCAGTGCAGTTCACACTGTCTTTGTTTTGATCGAGTTTGACACGTGACACCTGCGCCCTCTGCTCGTCCTCTCTGTGCTCCTCTCTTCTTACTTCTCTCTCTCTTTCTCGTCTGTTCCGTGTGGTTACAGAAAGACAAACGAAGTGCACATAGTGAGAAAGGGCAAACGAAGGCAGCCTCACTTGTTTTGTTGGGTGCAGCACAACAAATTACACCAGGCGAACAGAGAAAACAGCAGACAGGCAGCACTAAGTGAACAGACGAAAGAGAGAGGCAGTGAGAGAGGACGAGCGCAGAGAGGGCACAGGTGTCATGTGTCAAACTCGATCAAAACAAAGACAGTGTGAACTGTACTGATTGGTTATAAACAAAGAGAGCAGAATTGCGCGTCTTCTAATCCACTCTCCTTGCGCTCTCTTTGATTACTTACTCTCAATTATTTTTTGCCTGCTGCTGTTGCTGTTCGCCTGGTGTACATTGACTTCGCAACGAAAATCTTTGCCAAATCTCAAGCAGCCTAGCAAAACATGTTGCATACTTTTCGGCTTCTTAATAATTATTTGCTGCATACATATGTACGATGGGGGAATGGAAAATATAGCCCTACCTGTAAAAAAAAATTTAAAAAAATCCGTAATGAGGGCACATATTTAACCTTTACCAAATTTTATGCCACCCCTAGACATGTTTACTTTGTTTAGTTGTAGTAATTTAGTACTATTTTAAAATTTTCGATTTAATTGATTGTCAAAAATTAAATCGATGCATCGGAGAAAATGGAAAACATCGATTAATCGATTCGAGAATCGATTTAACTTCCAGCTATACTTAGCAGCTTGAGAGAAAGCGAGAGAGATTGGACTAAAGCTATCTTTCCTATGTTCTTGGTAGCCCCATTGAATGATATATTTTGTAGACTCCTTTTGGATCCGCATTCATGTGTATGAACATATATGTACATACATACATATGATGTATACAAACATATTCCTGACCCAAGCATTAGACACGTTCTTCATTGTGCTTCGGCTATAAACAATCTTAAATCTCAACATTTACGAGGCAATTTCACATTTAAGTAAACGTTATCTCGTTAGTTCGCCCAAAGTTAAAAGAGCTGCCACTTCCCAAAAGAACAGAAACTAAAAAGAATATTTCTGGCTTGTCTGCATTTGTATATTCGTGTGTGTGCAAATATTATTAGCACAAATCATACAGAAGTTTCCCCTATATTCCCTTTATTGCCTTTTGATCTTTCACGTAGTTTGGGTATAGTTCGCTTTAATCTCCGCCTAATTTCCGTTGTGTTGAAAAATTCCGTTTTTTATGGATATAGTCCATTAGTAATACATATTTGTTTACATCAGATATAGAATTATGTATTATACTAAATAGAATGTTTCCAAATCATAAGGATTTTTTCAAATGTATATAACCAACAATTTCCTTTTATATGATAACAATTATTAAACAAAACAAAGTAAAACACAAAGTGCCTTTTGCCGGATTTATAGCTGAATTAATCCCTTAAACTTCTCATTTAATATTATTGTAAAAATAATACCAAATGGAAGTATAGAATACAAATGGAAATTTGTCAGCATTGCATACGAACAAGCTAAATTCACATTCCAAAGGCGATCCCAGCGCTATGCACTATAAATTCTTGTGGTTTTGCATATTTTACGATCGCTTAATTGCATCACGAAGGCAAAGAATAAGTTGACAAGTTGATCTTTATATCTGTATGTATTACGTATGCATGTACATATGTATGTGTGTATTTATATTTCATAGCATATTACTTTTTTTAATTTGATTCACCCACCCACACCTCAATGAGCTCTCATTAATGTGTCTGCGAGAGTATTTGGCGTTCAAGTTTTGTTTTTAAACAATTTTCCCTCGTTTAGTTTCTCGTTTTGTTTTTGGCGCGAATTTGTTTGGTTTTTAATTATCCAAGTATATGTAGGGTACAACCAACCACACATAATCAACATGTTTTCGTTTGTAAATAATGCAGACATCAATTGCGCGTTGAACGTAATTTATGGGGCGCCCCTCGCAGACCACGTTGCGTACGCGTATCTTCCCCCCTTCCCGGTCCTGTAAATTCAAGGTACGCGTACTTAGTTATGTTGTGCGTGGTGTGTTTGAAATGAGTTCTAGAACCGAAAGAAATCTATAAATTAAATCGTATTAAGCATGGGAATAGACTGATCTGGCGCTGCCACAACATGCCTTAGTTTTTTATCGAATTAAAACAGAAAAAATTACCGCACACAAATTAGACAAATGTCTGTTGCCTGTTGTAGAAGTTTATAAAAATAAGCTTTAACATATTTCACACCCACTAAAAAGAAAGAGCGATAGAGAAATAATTTGGCAGCCGCCACAGACGATAGCACAGAAGAAGGCGAAGCAAGTCCTCAATTTGACGCCATTCCTATATCATCAGAGCAGCAGAGAGAAATCCCACAATCCCCCAGTTCCATGGCCACATAGCGAGACGCTTCACAGACCAGAGACACGATCAGTTGCCAAACGAAACGATATAATTCATATTCATGTATTCATTTATAAATACAGTAACAACAATAACGACATCAGCTACAACAAGAATCCATTGAAGCCGATGGCGCAAAATTAATTCTGAATTTATAATTTAATCTGTTGGAAAATATCATAAAAATATCACGACTGTCGCACACTCAAAGAATAATAGTTCGTAAAAATGAATTATGCCCTATGTCAAAGTATAATTTGCTCTCTTAAATTCATTTGGTTTATGAAAACAAACTAAGTGAACTAAAAATGTAGAAATGCAGTTTTAAATAATTTTAAATAAATTATAAATTATTATAAAATTATTGTAGCAATACAATATTAGGAATTTATATCAATAAATAACAATAATAATATTCTTAAAATTTGCACGAAACAATCTGAAATGCTTGGAACGGTTTACCATAAGCATAAACGAAACTCTGTGACGAAGAATCCCCCTTGACATATGTATATTATAGCCCGCCGCATATGTTTTACATAGTAAATTCGATTGTATATCCGATTTGTGAAGATTTACGGCGACCAAACACTTTGATTAAATTGCGCGGGCTCGTCGTGTTTGTTTACGGCTATAGAGGAAGTGTTTAGACAACGATTAAAAGTAAATAAATGTATTTTATTTGATAGTTTAAAGTATCGACGCCAGTATCGACAATCGACCAATGGACAGTCCAGTCAGATCGAAGCATGTCCAGCAGCCAGAAGACATTGCAGCGTCCGCAACCGGAACTGGAACGAACTGCTGATAGTAGTCGTCGATCCAGTGTGAATGTGGTCGAGCCATGTCGTCGCGGCGCAGCTCCTTTCGACGCAGGGCCAGAGATGCAGAGAAGCCAGCATTCGAGCGCTTCAAGGATCACTGCCGTCACTTTACAGCGTTTATGTTCAGCAATGTGGGCATCATTCTGCTTGTGACATTCTATACCATCGGGGGAGCCTTCATCTTCCAGGCTATTGAAATTTACGAATACGAGAAACTCAAGACGGACAAACCGCATCGATTCATCGAGCGCAACGTGAGCGGCGAGTGTCTAGTCCGTATGTGGGAAATGACAGCCGAGAATATAAGTTTCTTCGATCGACAGGCCTACAGAAAGCGGTAAGTAAATAATTTCTGAAAATTTGCTTGCAATCAATAAATTTAAAGGGCGCCTCTGCAAAGTATGCAACATAAAATACGCTAAACATAAAAGCTAAAAATTTTTAAGATATGTTATTAGTAGAGTTATCGAAGTATAATATACCCTTTTATACCCTGCAGTGTCAACGATGTGCTGCTCGACTATCAGCGCGCTGTAGTGAAGAAACAATTGTTGGGACCCGATGTGGATCATCAGTGGAGCTTCTCTGGGGCGTTTCTTTACTCTCTGACTGTCATCACGACCATCGGCTATGGCAACATTACGCCCAGCTCGGACTGGGGCAAGCTGGTGACCATTCTGTATGCGATCATTGGAATGCCACTCTTTCTGCTCTATCTATCCAATATAGGTAAGAGTATCTAGTCTATATGTATATCTAGTTGAGAGTAAGGTGACATCTCTTAACATTTTCAGGCGATGTGCTGGCAAAATCATTCAAGTGGATCTACTCCAAGGTCTGCCTCTGTCGCATTTGTCCAGGCGTAGCCAAGCGGCGCATAATACGCGAACGACGAAAGTTGCTGCAACTGGCAAGAGCGGTAGGTTTCCTGTCGTGTCCTGTTGTCTTGAAAAGATCCTTACGACATCGTTTTTCCCCCTTACAGTTGCAAATGCATAACATGGAGAGTGCACGTGGCAGCAGCAGCACCAGCTACAGCAGCAACAGCAACAGTTCCTCGAACAGCAGCAGCAGCAGTGACTATACCAAAAGCTCAGGACAAACATCCAGTGTGTTGCATATGCCATACTCCGACTCTGATTCAGATATAGAGCGTGAGATTAGCGGCAGCACAGATGAGATTACGGTGCCTCTAACAGTTTGTGTATTTGTTATGGTTAGGTAAGTGCGACCTTTCCTATTGCTGATTTGACTTTTAATTCCTGTATTTATTCATCTTTATAGCTATATTCTATCGGGTGCCATACTCTTCGGACGCTGGGAGGATTGGAACTATTTGGATGGCAGCTACTTCTGTTTCATTTCGTTAAGTAGCATTGGATTCGGTGATCTGGTGCCAGGAGATCGTGTGGTAAGACCCTGAATAAAGCACTATATGTTATGTTGAAACTAATTGCCTAATATGATACCTCTCACAGATTACCGCCGATAAAGACAAGGTCGAAGTGAGCTTCATTCTGTGTGCTGTTTATCTGTTGCTGGGAATGGCGCTAATTGCTATGTGTTTCAATTTAATGCAGGTCAGTGTAAGGTCACAAATTTGGATTTAGGTCTTCATTATGAATACAATATTTAAAACTATTTGCAGGAACAAGTAATTCATAATATGCGCGCCATCAAGCGCGGATTCAAGGCCTGCTTCCGATGCCGCAGCTCCTAGTCAGTCCGTCGATCGTCTGTACAAAGTCTAGAGACCCAGGCTATACTTATTTTAATATATATAATTAAGTAACGGCTATTAGATTTATGTATGTATATATGTATAATGTATATTTTAGAGAAAGTGTTCCTTCTTTTTTGTTTTGGTAATAGTCAACTCACATAATTAGTGTTAAATTTGTAGTATAGTTTAAAATACAATTAGATATACACGCTGCCCGTTGGCCATTCCTCCGATTTGTATAATCATAAATTGTCTTTAAATACTACTACTAAATCTAATGGTTAATTAGTTGCAACTGCAGCCAGTGCCAATTGCTATGAGGCTTTACTTCGGCTAAGAAGACTTGCTTTCTGTCCTTGGCTCATTTCCTTCTCTAGTCGTTTCTCCTTGGCAATCAAGGACTTCACTTGTCGATCCATCTGCAGCGGAGTTGTCCGCGACAGTTCCGCGTAATTTGGTAATGTTTCCGAATACTTATCAACGCATGCATTCTGAAATTGGGTATACAAGGCGCTGCACACGTTGGTGCGGGCGGGCGAAATAAGTTGATCGAAGGCGGTGCCTTTGAGGGCATCGAATTGAACGCGAGTTTTGGCTGTGACCTGCTTACGACGTATCTTTGTCTTAGATACAGGTGTGCCTGTAGTTTTGTGTAGCTCGTGGGTGGGCAGCGTTTTTTTACTATCCACAACGAGTTTGCGATGGCGAACCTCAAATTTCATGCAGGGACTAGGCGGTTTAGTTGACGATACCTTCGATGTTTTCTTTTTTCTTCTTCAACGGCGACCAGGATATTGGTGACTTTGGTTGATTCGAGGAGTTTGGCTTTTTTCGTGAATATGTCCGTACAGGCGCCTTATGTTTGAAGCCGGTGATAGATGATTGAGAAGAACTTGTCTTTTGCGAATGAGTCAAGCTGGAGGATAGCGATGGACGCAGAGGGCTCCTCATTAATATGGAATCTTCAATAATCGGTGCTTCCAGGTTTTGAGCTGGCAAATCAATGGCAGATGACGTGTCAAGGGGCTGAAGAGGGATCGGACTGGGAGTAACAACTTTTTTTGATGGCTGACAACGCGTTTGCTCAGGAGTCTGAATGCCTCCAGCGTTCTCCTTATCGCTCCAGCTGCTTGACGATGGTGTGCTTCTTCCCAATGGGCTAGATAAGTTTCCAACGTAAGGGTCGGAGCTGATTCTATGTGGTGTTTTAGTGTCAGCTACGATTCTTACGTCGCCAAACTTAGAGACGGGTAAAAGAAGCGCATTGGTGTCGGCAATGGCAGCAGCGCAGCACCGATGGTGCGGTAAGATGTTTTGAATGGAAATCCGTCCCTTGACAATTAACGGCATGAAAAGTTCACTCTCGTATCCCGGGCAGTCGACAAGCACAACATTTTTGCCTGAAAGTAGTTTTATTTTGAAAACCAGGCTGCTGTTGGTAGCTTGGATTGGCATTTTTTCTTGGCCTCAGTTATTAATTTGGTGCTAAAAACCGTGTGTTTTAAATTAAATAAAATATATTCCAGGCAGTTGTGTGAATTGAAACAAACTACCTAGATTCAAAACAATTATTACACTGAATTTTTGGTAGATCAATTTGAAATTTGAATTGTATTTCCTTTGTTTTTTGTTTTCTTGACGACGATGTGTCAGCGTCGATAACTGCGTGTCCTTCGATATTTAAGACATCGATTATTTGGTGCGGTAATAAAGTATTCTTGTTCAAATACTCTTATCATTGAACCGAGCAACTGTAATTTGATGGTAAGTAAAAGACTTATATTTACCTTATTTGGGATTTATTTAAATAAAAGCAGCTTTTATTATTACTCAATTTCAATGAATTTCATAGACAATATTTAAGTTGCATGAATAGATAAATTGTGACGTCACAAAGATGACCATCGTATACAATGAGACCATGTTATCGCCTATCGCCTATCGAACTAACAAAGTCAAAACGCTCATCACTAGTTTATACAAGTATGCGACACAGCAAAAAACACAACAGATGACTTTTAAAGTGCAATAAAGTATAATTTGCAATCTGCAGAACAAAATAAAATCTAGCTTACAAGGTACGCTTAACAGAAGTGCATACGTGTCAAATATAATTATAAAGTTTTGTGCTAACTTATAATGGAATAATCAGAGCAATCCACGCGAACATCTAATCTTAATATAATTATGACAACAGACTTGTTATTCAAATGTGGCGTATTGCATTGTCAAGGCAGCAAATATTTTTGTTTGCTAATTTAAAGTAATTTTTTTTGGTCACTGAAAACTTTTTTACGATGCGTGATGATTCATGAGCAAAAGAAAAAAGATACGAATGGAAATAGAAAGGTGGAAGCGTCACGATACGTTACCTCTCAACCACCCCTATAGAAAAACAAAACAACAAAGACCTACAAGAGATACGAGAAAAAAAAAACCCAATTATCTTATTTTTAAAAAATCCATTCATTCCATGTTCGTTGATAATACTTGACAAACGGCATTAGTGGAGACTTGTGAGTGTGTTTGAATATCATTAATAATGTCTTGCTGGTTTTGCAATCTACAAAAGAAAGTGACTACTGTAGCCATATAAAGCACATACATATGTGTTTGTCTGTTTGTGTGCATGTTTGTGTTTGCCTATTTACGCGTTGTTTATACACACATCCATAAGTACATATAGTCATATTGCTTATAACAGAAGTGGAAACACTTTATTTGACTCTCGAACGAAACTACTAGAGATTTAAAAGTGTCAAACACCTTAATGATGTAAATTGACAAAGACTTAGGTGGTGTACAGTAGAACAACTTATTAAGTGATACTCTGCTGTAACTTAAGTTTGATCACGCTGTATGCAAGTATCTGCTTATTATTGTTGTTGGACTTTGTCAAGTTGACCGAACTGACCTAATAAGATAAATCTATGTCTAGCGTACTTTGTGTTTGTGGTCCCGCATCCAAACTAATTGGCCTATTTATATTAAACCACAAAAAAAACCACCATCTAGGGAATTTCTCAGTTTCTTTTTTATTTTATAACCATGAAAAGCTTCTAATGAAAACTAGTTGTCCAAACGTTTAATGTATAATTAACATTATAATTATAATGCCATACGAAACTTTGATGAAGGGTTTAAAACATCAGTAAGCCTTTATTCATCAGGATTCTTATCAGTTTTCGTCTACACTGTCTTACGCGTATCACGCATTCTGGCTTTGGTTAGACCCATATAAATTTGCAAGTTTTATGTATTATTATATAAATATTTTATTTATTTATTTTCAGGAATTCACAACAAGAATATTAAATAAGAATAACTAACTTGAATCTGTGAATCACAGCTTGAAGATGGATATATTTATTCGCGATAATGGTAACCAGAACAACAGTTACTGTTCAGTATTGGGAAACCGCACCACAATATTCACCAGTGCCTACAATGGAATCCCCGAAACTCTGATTTTGAATACCATCTTTTGGGTGTTACTTATACTGTTGTTCACTGTGCTTCGTCATCAGGCAAGCGACTATCGTTTGGCTCTTGTGAATAACAATGGTAATAAGAGACGTTGGACGGAGATATTTTATTCCAGAGCCGCTAGCGTTGTGGAACCGCAACCAGGCACATCGCAGAATGTATCGCCCCGGCCAAGTGTGGACTCGCATCAATCGCAGGGAGCGGATTCGACGCCATTGTCACCCATTCAAACGGAACCGGGTATATTCAGTTGGATAAAAGTGATATTTAAACTGCGCAAGGAGGCAATTCTACTGCACTCCGGCCCAGATGCCGTGCATTATTTATCGTTCCAGCAGCACTTGATGGCAGTGATGGCTGTGGTCACCTTAATTTCGTTGGGCCTTATTCTTCCCATTAACTTTTTAAATGGCCCCGAGAATAATCCATACGATGTGAATACGTTCGCCCGCACCACAATGGCAAATCTTCAGCCCGATTCTTCCTGGTTGTGGGTGCACACTATTATTACTATATTGTATATTCCCTTGGTGGTGCTTGTTATGCGTCGTTCCTCGGGCCGTAATGCTTTCAAAAAGGCCGCCACACGCACCATCATGATATCAAATATATCAAACAGGTTAGTGTGACCTTTGACATTCTCAGGACATATTATTAATCCCATGTTTCCATTTTTAGTGACCGCAACAAAACTGTCATACGTAACTACATGCAGGAACTGTTCCCGGATGTGACCATCGAAAGCGTTAGCATTGCCTATAACATTTCCCGCCTGTTTGTACGGAATGACGAGTACGAGAGAGCACACGAGGCTCGCCTTTATTGTGAGCAGCATCGAAACCGGGACACTTTAATGGCCAAGCCAGAATGGTGCTCCTGCAAAAAGGAAAACGCCTATGAATATTATCAGCGCGAGGAGCGTAAATTGTCTGGAGATGTGGCGCGTTTGCGTGCCTCAACAATGAATGAACCTCTGGACATTGCCTTCCTTACCGTGTCCACAGTGCAGGAGGCCCAGAATATTGTCACACATTTTACGCCCGGAACTTATCGCCAGTGGCACATCATGTTTGCACCATCGCCTGACGATATCTTTTGGGAGAACCTGAATGTGAACAAAAGTCATTGGTATTTGAAATTCGTCTGCGTAAATGTTGTCCTCTTCATTGTGCTCTTCTTCCTCACCACTCCGGCTATAGTGGTGAATTTGCTGAACAGCCGATCTTGGCTAAAGGACACTGAGAGTAAAATCTCACCATTGATATCCGAGTTCTTGCCCACGTTGATGCTGTGGACGCTATCAGCGCTCATGCCAGTGATTGTCTCCATTTCGGACAAATGGATGGGCCACTATACGCGCTCCAAGCAGAACTATTCGATCATGACCAAATGCTTTGGATACTTACTACTCATGATCTTGATATTGCCATCATTGGGATTGACATCGGCCCAAGCGTTGCTAGAATGGGGCTTAAACAACGAAACCGAACGCTGGCAGTGCATCTTCTTGCCCGATCGTGGTTCGTTTTATGTCAATTATATTATCACCGCCGCGTTTATTGGTACCTCGTTGGAGCTTTTGCGTTTCCCCGAACTGATTGTCTACATTTGGGCATTGATAAAGGCTAGTTCGAAGGCCGAAACACCGTACATACGTAAATCAATCATGTTTGAATTCCCGTTCGGAACTCATTATGCCTGGACCACACTCGTCTTCACCATATGCATTGTGTACAGTGTGTTCTGTCCGCTGATAATGCCATTTGCCATGATTTACATTTGTCTTAAGCACTTGGTCGATCGTTATAACCTGTACTTTGCCTACGGACCCTCAAATATGATTTCACGCAAGGGTGGCAAGATTCATTCCACCGCTGTCACCATGACCAAGTTTTCCGTACTAATATTAGTACTGGTTATGGCCATGATATGCTATTTCCGTGGCGATGACGGCATGGCACGATTTTTAATTTTAATCATTACCTTGGCCATCACTGTGACGTTGTTCATCTTTATGTCCCCCATTAAGAGGTGTGCGGCCACGCGACGTCCGAGTATTGTGGAAATTGCAGGCCCTGCTCCCGCCTACATACCCGATGTACTTAAAACACGCACGGAACCCACAGTCAAGCCCTCGGTGGCCGGATTCGGTGGTTATGGGGCAGACAATGTGTCCGATTACGATAGCTCCCAGTACAGTGTCAATAGCGTGGAGGCGTAAGGTGGCTGGCTAATCAAAACTCTCGACACAAGCAATCAAAGAGTTGAAATTTACATTTAAATATTTACATATTTTTGTATGAGATTTTTATGAGCCGCTGATAACTTTCCAAGTGCTGTTAATATGCAAAGGGCTTCTTCGTTTGCAATGGGAAAATGTGATAGCAATTAGCCTCGATATTCGTTCGTGCGTCTAAGTTCAGTTAAAAGTCGTTTTAAGAAAACGTACCCTATACTGCGCCGCCTTTTTAACGTAATTTCCTTTCTTTCTGTACTTTTACGCATAGACTATATATATATAATTCCTTTTCTGTGCATCTATCTATATATATTATGTAATTACCCTTATACTCTCAATTTTTATCAATTTGTTTGTAACTAAAATTGTGTATATATAACACCATATTTTAAAAGACATTTGGCTAATTAAACCAACTGAAATTTACAAGTATACAGTATACAGCAATATATATACATACATACATTTTATGTATACTTAATATATCTATTAGGATAAAAGTGAAAGAGAACAACCACACACACACACACACACAATGCATTATGTATACAATTAATTTTGTTTATTTATCGAAAAATCATAAATAAAAACGATTTAGTTTATGCGTATCCGTTTTACATACAGATGCAGAATTACGAGTACTAGTTTATTATTTATTTAAGTATTCTATTAATATTAGCCTGCAAATGTTCTTCTATTGTATTTTTGAAGGAGAAGTAACATCAATTAAAAAACCCATAAACAATAAACGAAATCGAGTTTACATTGATTTTTGTATTACTGTAAATCGTCTGTTGATGATCTCAAAACATATACACATAGTACATCGTTTGCTCTCTGAAATAAATCTCCTAATTTAATTGATGATAATGTAACTTACAAGGGAAACGAATTGCAGCGATTACACTAACCACCAAACATCACATTCACATTGTGGTTCATAGGGTTGTTGATTGTGTAAGAACTGCAATTTTAAAATGTAATTGATATATTATTCAATCCATTTACCGCTTGCATGTTACAAAAAGAATTTCGTTGGACTCGTTATTGATGTATGTGGTATAGGTATGGTTTGAAAAAACTACATGCGTGGTTTGTATTAGTTGGCCAAAAGAACGCAGCATACTTATGCCACATAGTTGTATTGGTTTTGATTATCCTTGTCTCGTTCCATGTAATCACGATCGATCAGTGATTCGATGCGCTTTTTCAGATCCGCAGGCTATAACAATTGGTAGAATATAGAATATTATTTGAATTATAATTAGAAAAACTTTACGAACCTTAACGGGGAACGTTAGCTGATTGAACAACTCGGTGATGAGCAAATTGTGGCTAAGGGTCTTACGCATTTTCATAATGCGCACAATGGCCGCATCAATTTGATACTGACGATCCTGGAAAACGCGCTCCTCGGTTGCCTTCTGCTCCTCGTTCTAATTGGAAATAGTTAGAGAGAAATAATTGTATAGAATAAGCATTTATAAGCTGTTCAATTCTTTGCTTACCGTCTCCTTCATTTGAATTTGATTGATCTTAATGCGGAAAAGTTTGTTTGTGAAATCATTATTAAAATCAAACTGATCTCCGTTCTCAATGTCGCGTCCTTTGGGCGTCTTCGTGATAACACGCGCCCGTCCGCAAGCAAGAGACTGCAAGGTGCGTCTTAGCTCGCCATCCTCGATGCCGGTAGCAGCCAATATGTCTTCGTAGATGATCATTGGTTCATCATTGAACAGCAGCAGGACAAGCGCTTGAAACAGTGACACCATCAGCTCCTTAGGCCCCTGCAGAATATGAATATAATGTAAATTTGGAACAGAGCAGATTGGGTAGAATAGAATATAATTTCGTACCGCTTCAAATTGTGCACGCAGCACACAATTTCCTAAAGTTGGCTGCCATTGTAGCTTTCGCCCACTGTGCTTCTCCAGATAGAATTTGTTGAATATCTGCTGGGGATTGATGAACTGCGGAGGCATTGTGACTTCCGTTGGTGGATATGTTGGCCAATAGCCCATGGTCAATATGCTGACGGTTAAATCAAGGTTGGTAACATCACGATCATTGCTAAGCGTATGACCGCGAAAAGCCAAATTAACATCACGACTTAGTTCCATATCTTTGAACATTCCCTCCAGCTTAGACGTAAATCCGCCACCACATTCCTGTTTTAATTTCGACAACATACTCTTTTCGGAATCCACTGAGGCGGACTTGCCCACAAGCAAACGTTTCGCCAGATCCTGCGAAATGAAAATATAAAATAGTTTACATCGTCAACGTTATTATAAATGCCTTCATTTTTAACCTTTTTGTAGAATGCTTCGAATACATCTTTGCCATGAATAAATCGAAACAGAACCATTATTTTATCCAAGGTCTTCTCCAGCTCTTCGTCGGTGGTGCCCTTGTTACCAGAGCGCAATTTCATGTCCACATATTTAGCTGTTTGGAAGATAGGAGATATAAATAAATCTTAACTGACTTTACAATAGCAAGATTACAAACCAATGAGCTCTGCTGGTTTATTAGCGCGCTGATTGATGAAAAATTCGAAGGCCTCACGCAACGAATTCGTGAATTTTTCATTGTGCTCGAAACAATTGCGAACGATAACATCCATTTTATCTTTAAAGTCCAGCAGATCTTGCACCATGCTCTTATCCTTTTCAGGATCTATTACAATGGTGCGTCCCTTTTTCTAAAATGTTATAAGCAATGAATGAGATGGTTGATGATTGACTGATTTAGTTTGATTGTCTTACCTTGATATAACCATTGAAATTGCCACATAACTCGGAAGTGCCGTTTTTGACACGACTGAGCAGGCCGTACAATAGAGTTAGATCGTTCAGTCTGTTATCCTCTAGTAGTGAATCAAGGCCCTTTTGCAGAATTGTTGTTAAGTGTTCAGCAAGTAGCTCCTTTTCCACATTGTATATCAAAGGATGTCTGCGGAAAAATTACAAATAAGTTTAGTGAAATTGTATTGTATGTTTATATGACACTTTACTTCGTGCTAGAGTCCAGATAATGCAGAAGACGCTCATTCTCCTCGGCTAGGCGTTTGCCCACATGCTGTAAGTATTCAGGCACCTCCAGTTCCTGCATCTTGCGTTGACTCTCAGCCTTGTACAGTTGGTTGGTGGCATCAAGGAACTTCTCTTCAAACGCACTGCTATATATCTGCAGATCACACAGCATGCGTACCAAGCTCTTAAGCAGTCCACGATCGACTGTCGATCCCTGGCGTTCCTTTTCGATGAGTGTCAAGAGGCCGTCAACGGTTCGCTTCTGTACAACGCTATTCTGCGCAAAGTGTATGCGAAAGAGGTCCAGCCCCATGTCCCATATCGAGTGTATGGACGAATTTTGCAGCACATAGGTGCGATCCATATATAAAAATATGCTACGTATCATGATCATCTGCTGACAGAATGATAGCCACCAATTGTTAATTTTCTCCAACAAAACCTGAATTGGAAAGTTCATATATAGTATGTATATATATAATATGTTGCAAGTGGCAAGAAGTTACCAGTTTGTCCATGCTTCCGCCAGTGAGCTCCTTCAGTTTTATATTTCGTTTAACGTGCTGTTCAGTGAGCTCCTTCAGTTTGGCATATAATTGTGCATCCATTTTATGGCTGCACATATTTACAACGGCCTGGTAAAGCTCCTCCAAAGAATATTTGATAGGCTTGGACAGTTGAATGGCGATAACGGCCTCCTCGAGCTTCACATAGGTGTCCTCAGAATAGTTATCGGGCAGTGTGGGTTTAGCTATGGCGTTAATGTGAATAATATGCAAATATATTATTAAATGTTATCGATATCGTTATCGCTGGCTGTTGGCTGGTTGCCACTTACCCTTGAAGTTCTTAATAACTATCTTCTTAACATCGCCCGGCTTGTTGTTATGTATGGCGCCCATGCGATTCAGAAGATTTGAGGTAGTTGGTGCAGCACGTATGTCATTGCTGTGATGCGAGCCAAGTTTGGAAAAGTTTGGCAACCGTTCGCCGTTTGTGGACGCGGCCGAGTTCATGTTTTGAGCAGCAAAAGCGCTTCGGCCTCCAGGATTACTTGTAATCGAGCTGCTGCTGCTGTCACCCTTTTTCAGGCAGGATGAACTATTCTCAGTGTCGTGCAATTCAGTCGTATCCATAAGCTTGTATTTCTTTGCAGCACTCATAGCTTGGAATGAGTGTGTGTGGTATCCAATACGCTGGAGCTGCTTCTGCTCACGGCGCTGGCTTTGCAACAACAATTACTGTTGCCTGTTGTTAATGTGTTGGCCGTTGTTCCTGATAGAAGCTGATCTGAATGTTTTCCTGCACAAAATGTTTTATTGTTCACATAAGAATACAAATTCCACTCGTTTCTTGGCATAAATTTACCCTGTGTGCCAGTGCTAAACAAATTTGACGATATCGATATATTACCTTTTTGCTACTTTTGCACACTTCTCGATGTCGCCATCAGCATTAAACTGGCAGCTCAAGCAAAAGGCACTTTATTTGTTGAGTGTCGAAGTTGCAGGATGTGTCCGTGCACTAAAATTGCATCGAGCAACGTAAATGTCACAATTTACGCGTTAATTATTTATTTGCACTGCACAACTCAATTTATGCATTCGAGACTAATGGCAGAAATCGATTATTCATCGACCGACCGCCACAACGTGAACAACATTTGCCGATAGTTTCTAATACGAATAATAATACAAAGACACCGGGATATGGTCGTACAGCAAATTTGCACGCTCATTCGGTATGATGGGCTTCAAACATGTTTGAACCGGCATTCGTTTCATTCGAACATAAAAGCTGTTACTGTTTGTTTTTTTTTTGGTAAAAACACAACCTTTAGATGTATGTATATTTAATAAGCGTTGAGTTCTTCTTTTATTTGTCTTAAATATAATATCAAATATGTATTATAGTATAATATATTAAGGTTTTTGCTAAATAAATACTGAAACGTGTATACAAAATGTAAAGGGTGGTGTGTACAATGAAAAAAAAATTGTATCTACAGTTTACATATACATAATGATGTGTGTGGTAGGTATACAACAAAGTCAAAGAATTCCAGAATTCTTATGTTGATCTCTCGACTGCGCTTTGGATTAAGATATACATACATAATGTGTGCTTAATTGGTAACAACTTCTAGGTACAGGGGGTTTAAAAGTTTACTTATGTACGTTTTCAGAGCATCTTATGTACTTTTATGTATTTCATTTGTTGTTTTTTAATAGAGTTTAGGTTTATTTACTTTTACGTTTTCAATTGAGTTAAGCTTTAATGTGAGTAAACTTTACTTTGTTTTTATTAACGTTGTTTTATAAACTTTCATTTAAATCCATCAACAAGTTTTACATATGTAATTTGTGTACGAGTTCATGTGTAAAGTAAGAAGCCAGACCAGGTCGGCTTTTTATTGTTAGTACATACATGGTATATGTATATGGCAGCGTATTGTTAAGCATATATCAATACATAATTTCATTGATTGCAATTCATTTGAATGAATGATTTTTACATACAACATTGGAGTTACTTAAAGAGGACAGCGCGGGTGTTAAAGCTTAAGCAAGTAGTTAAGATATCGTTGATCGTATATAGGTAATTATATAGATGGTATGTATATATAGCTAACACAATAATAGCCTATAACACATTTGCAGGACATATTCAGTTGTAAAAGCAATTCAAAGCGGCGCCTACTTACAGTGTATGCTTTAACAAATGGTACAATATTTATTTAAAAATAAAAAATACATAGTACATGCGATATTAGTGTATACGTTTTGCATACTCAATAGGTTACGTAGTTCAAAGCAAATATAAATGATTCGATTTACGCAATTTGCTCTTAAGACAAATGTATATCATTGTGTTTGTGATCAAACCGAATAAATAAATATAAATATATATATTTGTGGGTTTCTGATAAAAATGTGTAATAAATAATAACCCAAACACTCGCTCACACACACATACACACTCAGACACATTCAGACACACACAGAGAACGATATATCCCCTTCCCTGTTTCCCTTTCTTAATCTGGCAACATGTGCACAAAGCTAACAGGAAACATGCCACGCCTCGCCGGATGACCCTCGATTATGCCCTCCATCCAATTCTCGTCGTCTGTGCGCTCATTTAACACAATCAGAATTTCACCCTCCTTGAATTCCAGTTCATCATCGTTATCCGCAACACAATCGTACAGAGCTCGGCACCGACGTTGTCCGTTCTACAGTAACAACAACAACATCAACAACAATTAACAATAATAATTAGTTGAGCTTTTACTTAAATGTACTGCATCACTTACGTAGTGCAATTTGCCTCCAGATCCAGTGGCACTAGCATTCTTCGCTTGATTATCGGGCGATGAATTTAATCTATCATTATCGCTAGACGAAACATTCGACTCGGCGGAATGATCCAGGCCACCGCCCGAAGAGTCCATATCCGTGTGCCACGACTCATAGTCGGTGAAGTTCCCAGATTGATTGATGAGCTGGGGAAGAACGAATGGGAATTATTAGTTCATTTTCTGTGGAAATTGTTTATATTTTTATTTAGCTAGTGTAACAAATGTTAATGAACACAGAAGAACACACAGAATTTTGAAATTGTTTTTGTTTTGTATATTGTTTAGAGGTATGGAGCACATGGAGTTAGAAGAGCTCTTGAGAAAATGCACACGGCACATTTAGTAGAAGAAAACCAAAAACAGAAAGAAACGAAACAACAACAACAAGAACGGTTTGGTTTGTTTAAATGATTTTCATTTGCATTTTTTTTCTCTGCCATTTACCGTTTCCTCGCTGGAATGCTCTAATCTCAACAAGTTTTGTTGCTTGCGCTGAAATTTTTGGAATTACAGGATATACACAGGATATACATTGATATATGTTTAAATAAATATATAACGAAGTGCTCGCCCCTTGGTTTTCAACGCAATGAGGGATACGTGTAACTTACCTTGCGCGGCGGCGCAATGGGACCTTCATCCATGGAGCTAATGCTTTCATTTGACTGTCCATTTGGTATTTCACGTTCTGTTAAAGATAAGAAAGATATCGTTAAAGATGCAGTTGTTCAAACGAGTTTTAAAGCTTAATTACCTGCAGGTGGACCTGGTGGCGGTATTTTGGGTCTCATCAGCGCTGATTTGTCCACATGCTTGAGCGTTGGCAGTTCGCCAGTGGGCGGCAACACGAGCTTGGCCCCTGCCAGGTGAATGTTACGATTCAGTGACTCGCCACTGGGCGAACGCTTATGCCCAAAGGTTGTCATGGCCGGCATTAGATTGCTATTGCTGCCATTTCCGGCAATACCTGCTCCAGATGCACCGCCAGCACTACCAGCAGTTATGCGTGGGGAGCTCTCCACACTTCGCATATGAGGAAGCGTACCATATGCGTCCATTGGTTGATTCTTATGATTGATTGCGCGTATATCATTCACATCCATGTTCTGTGAGTGCCTGGGCGGATGCGGAAGTGTGCCGTAAAATATACTAGACGGAGCACCGCTCACGACTGTGCCTGGCGGCGGAGCTGGCGCTGTTCGTTTCTTAAGTGAATTCATGTTGGCCGTGGACGTTGATTTTCGTGCTCCAGTCACATGCGCCAACTCACTCTGCATATTCAAACTGTTGCGAGCTGCACGCACATTTTGGCTACATGCTGAGCTAGGACTGGATCCCCCCACCGCCGCCATTGCCCGAGCTGCCGACACCGGCCACACCAAGATTGTTGCCACTGCCCAGATATTGGCTTACATTCGTGTGCTGTTTGGGCGAGGTGCCAGCAGATTGCGTGTAGCCGGGCAATGTGAACTGGCGGGTCGGACAGTTGGCAATAGGACTAGAACTCGACTGGATGGAATCGCAAGTGGAGGAGCGTGAACGCAAGACCGGCGAATCGCCACCAGCAAAACTGGGTGGACGTGAGCGTGACTTCTGTGGGGAAATTTATGATAATATAACATATAAATATATAATATATCCTCTTCAAATACTTACACGCTCATCAATGACAGTTTCATCATCACTGAAATCGGTGGAGCCATCTTCATTGGGTAGATTCCAGTCAGTATTGATGTGATCGAAAGCGCTCTTCTCCCTCTTTATGGCACATTCAATCTGTAAAAGGAGAAACACCTTGTAAGTTGGGATGAATAATATCAAAGTAGCAATCATTCACTGACCAACTCTTTGCAGCCATTATGACCCATCTCTTTGGCAATATCCAGCGCTGTTTTGTTCTGCGAGTTTCGAAGTTCATAATCGGCACCAGAGCGCAGCAATAGCTTCATGCACTCGCGTCGATCATGCAGGGCACACAGATGCAACGGCGTGTTTTTGCCAGTCACATCTAGCAGTCCGGGCGGATTGGTGGCTTTGTTCAAGCCTTTGGGCGGCATATTTTGAATGAGAAAATCGACAATGTGCAGTGTAGAGCCCGCCTCACGCAGCACAGCCAGATGCAGGGCTGTTTCGCCAGCATCCGAGCTGGGTAAGCTGCAGGTAAGGTCTGCACCCTCGGCCCATACCTGCAGCAGTTGACTCATATCTGCATTTACTATGGCCTGCTCCAGATCGCAGCGCAAGTCATTGTCATCCGCGCAGGTGCGCATCACATAACGCTTGGCCACATATTTGGCGCGTATGAAGTCATAGCGCTCCTCCCTAGAAATTGCAATTAATATTATATATATTCCTTATAGTTATTAATCTGTAAACTTACATGCTGCTCTCATGATTTAGCTTTCCCCTGCCCAGTTTGGCCTCCATAATATCATTTAGTGTGCTGTTGCCCATGGCACGTGCTATCAGTAAATTCGCTGTGGTAAGATTATCCAGCGTAAGGCTCTGTATGCGCGAATGGTGCACGCCCAGATCACGATGCACACCCGAGCACTGTATGCAAACGAGTATGCCAAAGTTTAAACTGATCCAGGTGACATCGTTGCGTGAGCCACAATCGCAGCATCTGTCGTTGCCTGGCAGCAGCTGAACATACCGAATCACTGTCTTCTGCAGCTCCACCAGGCTGGGACTCATCTGTGGATTGGCATGCTGGAAGGCCTTGGTGAGGGCTTTCTCTTTGCAGTTCACCAAGACTGCCATCCATGCCTTCTGATCGGACTCGTCCTCAGCTTGAAAGTGATATGGTCGATTGTCTACGAAAACATGCAATTAATAATGTATTCCATGGATAACTAAATGCTAAGGAGCTTACAGCTGATAAGATCGAAGCCCCGCTTGTCATCCGGCACCGGCTTTATCTGGCACGTAAGCAGATTGACGCGTGTTGGGGGTTTTGATTCGTCTGCGTGAAATATGTCCAAGAATCCGTCGCTAGTGACGCGACAACGACGCTTTTGCCACACACGTCGAACCTTGCCCTCGCTCTTCTTGAGCAGATGACCCTGGCGTGTGACTCCGTGATGCTTGTCGCCCTGCAGCTGATGCAACGAGTAACCGGCACCCGCACCACCACTGCGATTCTCCGACGATGGAACATTGTCCACACGCTCAAAGTCTGGTGTGCTGCGCAGCAATGTTCGCAAATCCAATAGACTCCGCCTATCCTCGTCCTGTTTCTGCTTGATCACATGCAGCTTGTCGCTCAGATCCCCAATGTACGTGCCAAAGTGTTCGATCGTTTGCAAACCATCTTTGAAGTAACTGCAATGCAATGCGAATGACTTGTGTTATATAAATGCAAACCGTATTAGGAATGAGCCACAGCCAGGCCGAGGGCCGGGCGAGAGGTAGCTTATTTAATTAGTATTCCACACGATAACTCACTTATTTAGCGCGTGATAATACTCGATGAAATGCTGAAGCAACTCAATGCCAGTTTTTGTTTTGATCTCTTTGTATTTGAGTAGATACTCGCAGGTTTGCAGCTGATAGAGGCGACGCTCCTTCTCCATTTCGTCGGCAACAACAGCTGCATCAATCTCAGTGCGTACCATGCCCGCCTCCTTGGCCTGTGCCTTCTTCTCCTTTTCGATTTTTATGAATTTGGCTTCATAGTCTTTAGCCGCCTTATCGAAGGGACGCTTCATATCGCCTTTGACGCCGCGTAGCTCGCTCTTAAGCATTGAATCAACCGGAAACATGACAATGTTGTTTATGTTTTGCATCTGAAAGGGATGAGTGAACCGGTATAATGAATTTAGCTTCACTTTGATTACTCTTTCTACTGCTTACCAGTGTCTTCATCAGCGCACTGAGCTCTTTGGTGACCACAGAGAACTTGAGAAAGGCAGCGCCAATGTCGGGCTCATCCTGATCAATAACCTTACCGCCCAGACGCTCCATGGCGCGCACCATAAACATTTCATTGTCCACATGAGCTGCAAAATTGTTGATGTTATGCATAGTATAGTAATGTATTCTGTCTGAGATAAATATTAACTTACTATTGCCAGAGTTGTGTATGGCTTTCACGGCCTTCTTCAGCTTTGTGAGACCCTCACGATCAAATTCAAGACGCTGTAATAAAATAAATAATAATATAGATCAGATTCATGGTTCAGATATATTCAAATTAATTAAATTGTAATTTCTTCAAGACTTTTGTTCTATTCATTTCTAATACGTAGCAATCTACATGCATTTTTAAGTGAGCTCCCCTCTTACCCCCTTTGCTTGTGCACCATTTTGATAGCTCGCTCAACCT
The DNA here is from genome assembly GCA_018903425.1 of Zaprionus nigranus. Classification (NCBI taxonomy): domain Eukaryota; kingdom Metazoa; phylum Arthropoda; class Insecta; order Diptera; family Drosophilidae; genus Zaprionus; species Zaprionus nigranus. The sequence goes on along the minus strand of JAEIGD010000011.1, from coordinate 2,509,849 downwards.
TTTGACTCTTCAATTAATATTAATTTAAGTATTTCATTGAATTAGACTGTAGGCAATCAGTGTCGCTTTTTCGACGAAATTTTGGAACTAGCAAATGAAATGTTAAATACGCTGAAGATGAGAAAGAAATGTGCATTATAACGTTGCCAAACTGTAAAATATATCTACTAAGTTCTACTAAGTTCTTCAATAGAAAGAAGGATTGATTAGATAAGAAACTCCACAAATGTATGTGTGTGCAATTTAACTATAGTTCTGGTATTAACGCAGCTCAATTTATGATTGCAATTCCATACTTATTTCTGTTGTTTATGAGTGAGTGGGCAACGAGATAAGAACAGAATGCGATGATGTTTAAAACGTGCTAATAAAGCTTAGTCATACATAAGTTAATAAACAGCAGAAAGCTAAAGTTTATGTCAAATATTTGGAACGCATAACGCTTAGAACAATAACAAATAAAGTTGGTCAGAGTCAAAAACATAACTGGTTTCCGTTTCTCTTTCTAGCGACCAGTTGAGTTCTTTTTTTTTTTGTTGATAACAAAAGATGAAATTCGTAAAACGGTCCGGGCCCGGTCAAGTTACTTTTAGCAGTAAACCGCATATCGTATATAATACGACACATGTTTGTGTGTTATTATAGAAAAAGGTATTATGAATAAGCTGCCCTGTAAATAACGCAACGTATTGTATGCGAAAATTCAATACCTGTTTCATTCCTATGTGTGTGTGTATCACTCGTGTCCCATATATATGTATTTATTATACATAAAGTTCTATTTCGGCCCATTTTACGGTTCTTTCTTCGATAGAGACAGTAAAAAAAAGGTGTGTCTTGGTCTTGGGCGCATTTATTGATTTGCCCCCTTTGGGTGGACACAATTTGGTGAAGCCATCAGTGAAATTAAATATTAAACATTTAATTTTCTGCCAAACATTCATCAGAAGCAAACAGAATTCGGGTCCGCTCGAGTTAAAAAAAGAGATTAGACCTAAATTAGCGCACAGTGGAACAAACTATTGAGTAAAATTGTTGAATTTCGTATTTATTACTCATCAAACGAATTACATTGACTTTTATTGAAGCAAAATATTAATCACATAATAAAAATAACTGTTTACTAGTCTCTTATCAGTTGAAGGTTTGTTCAATATGGTTTGATTATACTTGAGTTTTCAATGAGGTTTATTAATATTGACTATTGACAATGAGTTTTCTAAGCGAATATATAGATAGATCGAAATGTAGTGACTAGAGCTCAGGGTGCGTCTACTGCTGCTATCCCGACAGCAACGGGGCTAATTTTAGAGCTGCAATGGGCCTGGTGCTCTTGCAGCGAAAAGAATTAGAGCGCAGAGATTTAGACGGGAAATGCCGCTAAGCATATATAGTATATAGAAACCACACACACATATACAATTTGATGCGTAATCCAATCCAGTGGGTGTGGCTACTTGTTCAGTGATAAGTTCTGATCGCGAGCTTTGAGCTAAATGTGGCAATTTGCGCGGATGTCGACTTCGTATACGCTTTATCTGACGCCTTTCCGCCCGCACTTGCCACCTTATCAGTACAGGCAGCTGCAACAACAACAAAGCAATGTGCGAGCAGAGCAGATGCAATGACTAAAAATAAAAATACCAATAAAACATTGCCCCACGTTCTGGGGCAACTGCAGTGGCAGCTGCATTGATTTACGAATATGCACTTTCGGTATTTGTTTTCTTTTTTGGGATGTTGCATGTTGTTGATGGAGAAACAGTAACCACCTGCACGACGTCATCATGAGCCAACCCCAGCACGGGAGAGTGAGAGGGTCGGCGATGAGGCAGACGACTGTGGGGTTCACTTGGCGCAGTGCCAGTTAAATTTTGCTTTTTCATAGAACACATATAATAAACAAATTTGTTTTTTTCTGCTTGTGGGGGCGTATGCACTGCAGTATATAAAGCACACATACACACATACATGTACACGTATGTATGTACACATTCAAATATATATGCGCAGGCATGCATTTTATAGCGCTGGATCATTGATTAGCTACCTTGAACTTTACCAAGACAGTCCAGAAGGAGGGGGGAATATGTGTTGGGAGGTGTAGGGTTAGGGGGTAAAGGCTTACCTCTTCCAATATGCTAATCGTCTGACGACAGTCCGGCATACGGGATGCAAATGTGGAGGTTGTGGGTGAATTGTAATCATCCCGCGTCTCCTCCACAAACTCGGAAATGCCAATTAAAGCTGGCGGCATTTTAATATGTTGTTATTGTTGCTAATTTATGATTCACTTTTAGCTGGGCACACTTTTTTATTTTGTTTTATTTTTTGCTTAGTTTAGTTTGCACACACTTATCAAAACAACGACGAGCATCAAGGACGCCCAGGCGGCAACAATAAACACAACGAGCGAAGGCAATATACGAATATGTTATATGTATGTGCCACAGCTGCTGCTGCGGCTCCTGCTGCCACTGGTGCAACAACAAAGGATCACTCGACGAGGTAACAAGAACAAGCAGGATAACAACGATAACGATTACGATGCCTTCGTGTTTAAGTTGTATGAGTGCGTGTCTGTTTATCCCGTGTATGCGTATGTACGTGTTAGTTGGTACTTGTATTGGTGTTGGTGTTGGCACGTACGTATGTATGAGGAGTAGCAATAATTCTCCTTCTCCTTTTGCACCAATTTTCACTTAATTATTTTCTTTTGATTTTGCACTCTTTTACACACACTGCCGTTGCACACACATTCTGTATATCTTTGTTGTACACTTTTTAGGCGCGCCACCTGATCGCCTCATCTTGCAGCAAAACTCGAGTCGCAGTCGCAGTCTCTGTCGCAGTCAAAGCGCAATTAATGTTACAGTAGTAGAGAAATGCGCCGCGCATATTTACACTCCGCAACAGTTAGTCACATTGCTATTAATCATAATGAATTTCCGATAATTGAGCATAATATTGCTTATATTAAAAAAAACTTTTGACGAGCCCGAGCCTAAGTTAAAATTTAATAATATTAATATTGCAATTTTTGCTGCTCTGCTGGCGTCGTCGTCGCGTTTAGTGTTAACAATGTTGCTTATGTTTTTCGTTCAACAATGTACTAAAAATGCCAAAATGTTGTACAGCCAGCTCAGTGGTTATTTAGTTGCAGGGCTGCATACAATGGTTCATCAGACGAAACTGGTTTATAGATATATCGAATCGCTCCGATTTTATGTATGAAAGTTTTGTTCCCCTTTTACAAATAAATTAATTTGCCTATATTAGCAAATAGTACGTTTTTAGCAAATTTTAAACTAAATAGTTCGTTGTTTATTCATGTCCGCACTTGTTATCGAGTACTAATCGAATCGATGCCCAGAAAATATCGCTCATCACTACAATTTTGTTAGCGCTATTGCTCTTCTCTAGAACAAAAAAATTTGCATTACCTTAAATTTCATCTGAGCTCTCAGACATTATATATATATACGTTTGTAAAAAACTCTTCACACATGGCTGGTAAAAGACAAGCAACGTCAAATCTTAACCACGACAACTGGGATCACGATGAAGAACCAGAGGAGCGTGGTACATTTAAAACCGCGCCGCCGGAAGAACTAAAAACACGCGTTATCAAGAAGGCCACAAGGCGAAAGGCGGGTGTCGGCGGGTCTGAAGCCGACGAGGCGGCAACCGACAACCCTAGAAGTAGCGTATTTAGTGGTTTCTCAGGTACAACAAACTATATTATTATTATTTAGCTGTCTGTTTAATGTTTTTTATCTATTAATTTTTAAGGATTTGGCAAACCGGTACCGTCTGCAACCGCTGGTGTGGCATCACCTTTTGCATTTCTCTCGAAAGTACCGGCTGCGCCGTTCACGGGTGCCAACACCACTTTAAAACCAGCAGCTACTGCTGGTAAAGATGATGACGCAAAATGGACACCGCCGCCTGCTAAATTGTTTTCATTCGATTTGAAAAATGATGCAAAAAGTTCTTCACTGGCACTGCCAACCAGCAGCACATCAACCAAAATTTCTTCAGGTTCTTCAATCTTTGGCAATGTTGCATCTACAAGCTATAGATCCCACAGCTACTACCAAACCACCAACTATGAGTATGTTCCAGGCAGCCGTCAGTCCATCAGTAAATAGTGGCTCAGCCGATAGCACAGTGTCCTCGGAATATCGCGATAGTGTCGCTGAATTGAATATGGCTGTAATGAAGTTCCTGCAAGAGCATATGGACAAGAATCCCTATTGTATACTGAGCCCAGTATTCAATAGTTACGAGAAATATTTAAAGCAGATTCAGCAGAAGAAAGAAACAACAGCAACAACATCAAGCTTGAAAGCAACAGTGACACAGTCGACACCAGCAACAGAAGTGGTAACATCAAGTCCACTTGAAGGTTTCTCCTTTGGCAAGCCCACCACCAGCATTGTAAACAGCAGCACATCACCGTCCATAAGCTTTGGCAAGAAACCCAACTGCACAGTCACCAGTGGAGGCACTACTACCACAGCGACAGCTCCATTGTTTTCTTTTGGAAATGTCCCGAAGGCAAACACATCGCCGGCCAAATCGGAGTCGACAACTAACGCATCAACTTCAGCGGCCTCGAGCATTTTCAGTTTCGGCATGAAGCCAGCGACATCTGTGGCTAATAAAGAAGATGCTCCCAAGCCAAGCTTCTTCAGTTTTGGCACCAAAGATGCGTCCAGCTCGGAGGCATCTGCTGCCCTTTCGCCGCCAAAAACAAATGGATTCAGCTTTGGCTTGAAAAGCGACGATAAACCAAGCACTTCTGGTTTTTCGGGTTTCGGAAAACCTTCCACTGACACAATGTTGCCGCCTAGCACTGGCTTTTCATTTGGATCCACCTCAACAACTCCATTTTCCTTTGGAAATTTGAAACCACCTTCGCCACTTACAGGAGCAGGAGGTGGCGATGGCCCCGATGCTGTTGATGACGAGGAAGACAGGCCACCAAAGGTGGAATTCAAACAGGTTAGCCCCATCACAAACGGATGTTTTATTAATACTGATGAAAATGAATTTGCCTTGATTTGAAAATGTTCCACAGATAGTTGAGGACGACGCGATATTCTCGAAACGCTGCAAGGTCTTTGTGAAGAAGGACAAGGACTTCTCAGATCGAGGTGTCGGAACATTGTATCTAAAACCGGTCAAGGACTCGGAGAAGACACAGTTGTTGGTGCGTGCCAACACTAATTTGGGTAAAATCCTTATCAATCTGATATTGGTCGAAGGAATACCAAGCCAGCGCATGGGTAAAAACAACGTAATGATTGTCTGCATACCCACACCGGAAGAGACCAAGCCCCTGTCCATTCTGTTGCGAGTCAAGACCGGCGAAGAGGCCGATGAGCTATTGAAGCAAATAAAAAAGTACACAGTCTGAATACATTCGCAAGGTGGATGTAATTAACTCTAAATTAGTGTTATTTGATCGTTTACATTTACAACAACAAACAACTATGAGAATATATATAAACACATCAGAAAGTATGGACATACAACATAAATTGTTTTTTCATTTATGCATTTCTGATCTCTAATCCACTATGGACACGATCACCTTCGGCTCAATCATCTCTTTTAAGTTAACAGTCAAAACAATCTCGGGGTCGGCTGTTGGACGATTCAACTTTTTTGAATATTGATTCAATATGATTGACTTGTTTTGATCGGCGCATGCTGAAAATATAATAAAATTGTACTTTATTTGTTTAGAGCTTGATCACTTCCTTTCAAGTTAATTTTCTCACCTATTACTGAAAGGGTCATGGATTTCGTGCGGCGATTAATATCGGAACAGGTGCCAGCAAGAAATTCTGTTGTACGGAACGGTGCCGTTGCTCCTTTTAACTTGGATAGCTTAAAGATTACGGTATCTCCAACATTTGGCGACTCTTTTAACGGCGCTGCATTTCGCAACATATCTGCGATTACTTCTGAAAAGCCGTCGGGCCTTAAAGGTACTGTCTCCACATCTGAATCAGAATCAACACTGGTATCATCCAGTACCATAACGTCATCTTCGGAGTCTGGCGAAAATGGATGAGAAGAAGGAAGCACCTGAGGAATATTTTCTTTACCATCCTCTATAGTTTCAGTTTGTGGTCCTTCTTCATTCGAAGATATGGCTACGCTAGACGGTTGTTCATCTTTCGAAGAAATGACTGTGCTTTGCGGTTGTTCTCCTCTTTTCTTTGTATCGGGGGCTGGGATAACAATATTTTCTAGAATTTTAACGGGATCTGGCTTTCGTGGCAGCTTAAAGACTCGCATGTGATCCGAATCTTGCTCTAGGAGAGGGCAGCGAAATAAAACGATAGACAAGACTTTGGCAGATTGATTGTTGTTCTCCGTTGTGGTAACTTCTGCTGATTTTGGCTTATCTTCTTCAAAATTAATGTGGTTGTTGGAAATGCTTCCTTTGTGTGTTGTTCGTTTTGCATTTTTATGATAAGTGTCAACAGTTTTATTTATAGATAATTCCTTGAACCCTGCCACTTCTTCGGCCGCGGCATTATTTTGTAATGATTCTCGGATTTGGGATTGTTCTTCCAGTGGCTTTCCTCTCTTGTAGTTAGTTTCAGCTGTTTTATTCGATCGTTTCTGATTGTTTGGTGGCGAGCTTGCGAGTCCGACTTCAACTGATTCAACTGATCGCTTTCTTTTCTTTTTATTGGTTTTCTCTTCGGGACAAGGAGAGACTTTTAGATGAAAAGCCTTTAGCGAGTCGGTAGATTTGAGAACTTTGATAGATTCTTTAGGTGGCAGATAGTATCCGTCTTTGGTTAGCAGACTAATATCACTCTGGGAAAAAACATATTTATGAATGTTATATGTTAAGGACAAGTATAAGGTATTTTTTGTTTCCGCCTTACAAGTTGAAATAGTTTTTGAATGTGATCTTGCAAAGCCTTCACATTTTCCCAAGAAGTATCTATTAATACCAGAGAACAGCTCCGCTCGTCATTAAAAAAAGTCAGATAGATCCAAGTGCATTGAAAAATGTTGCATGTTTATGCTAAATACTTAAATAGTATAAACATATATCGGTTGGCTTCTCGATAACACCAACAAGGTATCGAGTAGCAATCCTTCAGGTTAAGTATCGATATCGATACTTCGCTACAAGCTCTTCCACTTCTTGTATACTACTCAACAAAAAAAAAACTAACACGAAAACGAAAACAAAAATACATTTCTTTCTTATCATTAAGTTAAGTTAGTCATCGAAATTCCAATTAATGCTAAGTATGTGATAAGCACACGGGTAGCATCATCCCGTAAGTCACACGCCAAATCCCACAATATGAGTAACGGCGAGAACGACACTAACTCTCGGAGCCACAGTCAACACCAAGGCCAAGGTGCTGCTGTTGCTGCAGGAAATGCGATTGGGACTGTAGGAGCTCGAAATCGGCCTAGAATACCGCCCGACCAGGATGACAATGTGGAGCAGTGTAAGTAACTTGAGTATTTCTCAGTGACCGTTGTTCTTGACCTCAATCGCACTCACTTAAAACTTTTGCAAATTTGACTCTGCGCAGCTTCGACATCCACAACGGCAGTGCCGAAGGAAAAGCGCAGCTGGTTCCATTCTCTCACCAGGCGTAAGAAGTCGGACTCGGCGCTAACCTGCGCCAGCAGCTCAACAGTTGCCGTTCAGCTGCAAAACAACAACAATGAACCTCTTGGGGGTGGTGGAGCCATGGATGCCAGAGCCACCACGGCTGGTGGAGATGCATCCGAGAGCAATTGCAGCAGTATTGGTGGCGGTGCTCTGCGCAAGCGAAAGGACAAGAAGAACATGTTCTCACGTATTCGAAAGAAAATGGGATTGGGTCTTAGTGCGCTGCGCAATTGGCACTCTATGGGCGACGATTGTGACAGTGATGGAGGGACCGCCGATGCGATGTATGAGTTTCTGGCCACACCTATACGCGTGGAGCCAACGGTACCATTCACCCAAGATTACATGCGGTTCATAAGAAAGAAATGGCTGAACCCGCAGCAGCCCAATCATGTTATGTACAAGGCCTGTTCGGAGATGCTCAAGTAAGCGTGCCATAAACTCGTTTGCTGATGAATCATTCATCTCATTCTTTCCTCATTCATTCTCTTGCAGTCAAGTCTGGTATTGGGGTGAGATTTCGAGGCGCGATTCCCAGAAGCAGTTGAGCAACAAGCCGACGGGCTCATTTCTGGTGAGGGATTCAGAAACCAGTGGATCACAATTTACACTCAGCTTTCGCATTGTTAACGTAACGCTGCATTATCGTCTGGAGTATCGAGATGAATACTGGCACTTTGAGGAATTGAAATACGAGTCGATTGTCGCGATGATCGAGGACATATTGCATCGCTGTACGAATGATAATTTTGTTTGCTTCGTCAAGGTGCCAAACGAAATGCAGCCACCGTTTCCAGTGATCTTAAAGTATCCTCTCAGTCGATACTTGAATATGCCCAAGCTACAGGATCTGTGTCGGCGTGTTCTGCAGAGTCAAATGCCCATGGCTCAGCTGGCCAAGCTACCAGTGCCGGCCCAAATGCTCGAGTATCTGTCCGTAGAGCGAGAATTGGTATTCCAAAGCTAGGCGCATTGCTGCTGTTGGTGTTAGCTTTAATCAAAGATGAACACAGTGAAGAAACAAACCAAAGAGGTAAAGGCAGCTACAAATGGGATGAATTATCTATGGAGTACTATCGGTTGAGGGTGAACTAAATACTAGTCTTAAAGAAATGCCTGTGAATCAGAGAAAGAATGTTATCTATCTCTCTAGAGCCAACCATAACATTGCAACATTGTAAACTTGCGCCATAGTACTCTCGTTGGTCTTGCGGCTCTAGTTTACGGCACTGCCAGCAGGTATACTAGACATTGCGTTAAATTGCTTGAGGTTGTGAACGTACATACATATATACAATATATATATATATCAAGGCATTTGAACACTCGAGCAATTTAAGTACGCACAAACGAAAGTTAATACTATATACATGTATACATATAGGTACATGTACCATGCATATATATTTCGGAATTTGCATGTTTTTACTCTGTATTACCGTATTAAATAAGCATAAGTACATACCATATTTGTATTCGTATATACATACATACACAAGCAAAAACATATGTTATTGGACAAAATTAGTGTATTAACTTGTTTTCCATTGGTCTTCATCAAGTCTGTAGGCCCGATTGATATTGATATTAGTTTACATACGGATAATGGTTAACGGATTACGTATTACTTGTCTACGCAACTTCTTAAAACTATTTGTAAAAATAAAAGAAACTACAATATTACATATTAATATACATACATACATACATACATAAGCATTAAGGCGTAGCTTAAATGTTCTCAACGATCGATAGTAATATCATTCAAATTGTTAACTATTTTAATGGATTCCGATTGTGTTGAAACTTATTATGATCGAACCACGCTCAAGATATATTTACGTAATATTTGCATTTGATTCCTAACGTCAAACTAACTTTTGCTAATGTACTAAAAGATATACTATATTTAAAAAGAGATCAGATTAACTATTGTTACAATGTGTATGTAATTTATTTAACAAGCAGTATGAGTAATTTATGTTTGCATATATTTTATTGAAATAAAAATCAAATTACAAATACAACTACAACTATGTTTTACTTATCCCCTCATCTAAATCAGTGTACTCGTCCCCACTGCTGCTGTTTGCTGTATCTGGATCCTGCTTTTGTTCCTGATGCTGGCAATCTGTCTCATCGTCCAGGTGCTCGGAGAGATCGTATATGCGATAGGCCTTGAACTGTCCCACCTTCTGTCCGTCGACATAGTTGAAGCTGTAGAAACAGCTGCGACAGAGATACGAGGGATCGTGCAGCTGGCGCCGGGACTGCTCCACAATAAAGTGATAGGAACGCTGGCCGCACATGTAGCAGGTTCGCCGGTTGAAGGAGTTGAAGGCTCGCAAAGAGGGATACATGTTGCGATTGAGGCACTTGCTGAACGGCAACAACACTTCCACCTGCGAGAATACAAATAAATGCTCGCAGTTACCATGATGCAGATACTGCAGTGGAGCCCCCAAGCTGACAGTGAGATCCACAAAGCGAGTGGCTTCCATGGATGCACATTTAAATTGTTCGTGTTGCACGCCTTGAGCTTGTTTGGCCCAATTTACCACAGTCTGGGAGTAATCACAGTTGTCCGGATTGCGCTTGTCGTTGTAGAAGGTGTTATTGATAAAAAAGTAACCCGGATCTGACTGTAGCACCGGTAATGGTGCCTCCGGATCTTCGCTTATGTCCACAAACCTTCTGGCATTGCAAATACAGGATATTTTATCCCGCAACTCGGTTAGGTAATTACTGCCCAGGCAGAGGAATTCCTCAGCAAAGACAGGTCGCTCAACTTTGTAGCCACGATGTGCTGCTCGTAGAGGTCTATAAAAGCGCACAGTTACCACCAGTTCATAGTCATCCAGTTCCTTCATCATCTCCGGATCACCGTTCATTATTGAGTCCGAAAGAAGACGGTAACTGTATTGGGTGCGAGTAAAGGGATTCTGACGAGATCTGGCCTTATGCTCATTTATGGCCGTGTAGGTTTTGGGCACATGTCGATCCATTTGCGGATTGGACACATTGGGACGTTGTATTTCAGCACCGGGCACAAATATGTTAATCATGTTGTCGTCTGGCGATTTGACCATTTGCAGCGAACAGCTGTTCGCTATATCGGTTGGAACTGATGATTTTTTCTTAAAGTAAAATGGCAAATTGTCGGTACTATAACAGGTTAATTTCCTGCGATAATCCGCTAGAAACTGACGTAAAATAATTGGTGGCTCCATTACGTTTTCCATGTTTATGCAGAGAATTATTTATTATCAGTTCCTTAAAACGTTTACTGTTCTTCAGCGAACTTGTTTATAGCGTCTTTGTAGCTTATATTTAGCTTAAGCGCCTGCGGCTTATCGTCAGACTGTTGCTGCTGATCTTCAGGCTTAATCTCTTGCTGCTCCTGCGGCTGTTTCTCAACATAAACTCCCTCGAATGTGATTACTTTGTCCGTCTTATTGACGTATTTATACATTTGTCGACAGACCGGTTCGTATAGGGGATCTCCAGCTTCGTGGTTCTTGTCTTTTTCGAAAAATACAAGTGTGCCCATAGACATGTCATAGGAACCTATAAGAGAAACGAATTGAAAGTAATTATAGCCAGTTAAATCTTGCACCCACATGTTGTACCTTTGAAGAAGTTTCCGTTTATTTCAGCCATGGGAGTCTCGCTTTCGATGCCAATTATTTTGATGGCAGCATCTTCGTGCTTTAATTGATGCGGAGCCAAGTAATTTTTAAAGTCGGCGTACACCAAATATTCGGTTTCTTCGTATTCAGAATCAGAATCGTTCATTGCAATGAAGTAAATTTCGGAATTATTCAGCTGTCAACCACCAATACGTAAGAGGGTCTAGTCACGAAACATCATGCATCCCGGCCTGACCGTGTATAGCCTTTATTACCTATCGATACTCCTTACACTCATCGATATGTACACTGCCCCATCCCTAATAACGGGGCGAATATATTTTCGCTGCGTTTTACGACAAAAATTGTTTCTGTGAGAAAAGCGTCAGATTCTGTTGTAAATATAGAAATAGTACTACGTTAAGTAGCTGCCATTTGTGTTTAAAGGCGTGAAAAGGGAAATACTTTACACGCATAGTATAAATTAAATAAAGTACATGCACACAGTGGTTTCGGTTGCGTGAAGCGTGTGGATTATCATTATCGGGCAGCGGCCATTTTGAGCGAACGAAGAAACGTCAGCAGCAGTGTAGCCCCTTGCCTTGTATTTGACGTAAGTAATTGTGAAACTGTATTCTATACGTGAGTGTAGATGGATTGGTATGTGTGAATACACTCACGGTATTAAACAATAAAATAAGCAATAACTAAATACCGCCAAATCATAAGATAGACACGTTCATGTACCAATTGCTTTTCTCTTTGTGCATATTTATTGATGTTGCATTTTCTTCTCCTCGGTTGTCTCTCTTTTCAGTGAGTTTACGATAACGATAATCACCACAGTGCCGCTGTAAGCTTTAACGTGACAAAGTTTAGCTTAGTAAACATAAACATAACATCAAAGTTAAGAACTTTTCAAAAAGAAATACAAGTTAACGACAAATAATAAAAATGGCTGATGAAGATATTACTTTAAACGAGGATCAGCTCTTGGAGTCGTTGGAAGAGACAAACGGCGAACAGGAGACTGAAATCGTTACTGAGACTGAGGTAAGTGTGAGCGCCAAAAAACCAGTTTCATTTCGCCTTGAATGCGAAAGCACAGTTCGCGATTCGCGGAAAAAGCTCTAGCAAAGCTTGTGCCACAAAGCGGCGGCCATTTTCGATGCTTCGCCTTCATTCTCATTCCCCATCACGAGTCTCAACTGTAAAGCGCATTGCATTTTTTTGCATTTTAAATTTGATATAAATTCGCATTATATAAACTTAAGTAAATTTAACTTTCGATATAAATCTTAAGGAGGAAGGCAGTATGCAGATCGACCCTGAACTGGAGGCCATCAAGGCACGCGTCAAAGAGATGGAGGAGGAGGCTGAGAAAATAAAGCAAATGCAAACAGAGGTAGATAAACAAATGGCCGGAGGTTCAACAACCGGTCTGGCCACAGTGCCGCTTTCACTCGAAGAGAAACAGGAGATTGACACAAGATCCGTCTACGTGGGCAATGTGGATTACGGTGCATCTGCTGAGGAACTAGAGGCCCATTTCCATGGTTGTGGCACAATCAATCGTGTTACCATACTGTGCAATAAGTCGGACGGACATCCCAAGGGTTTCGCTTACATTGAATTCGGTTCCAAGGAGTATGTGGAGACTGCACTGGCGATGAACGAAACACTTTTCCGAGGACGTCAAATCAAGGTGAGTCATCAATAGCATCACAATTACATATGTAAACTTTATCTCTATTGGATATTATTTCCTTATAGGTAATGTCAAAGCGCACAAACCGACCGGGACTCTCCACAACAAATCGCTTCGCTCGTGGCAGTTTCCGTGGCCGAGGAGCACGGGTTTCTCGTGCGTGCTGTCACTCCACTTTCCGTGGTGCACGACGCGCAATGTAAGTCCGCTGGTAGAGAGGATCATCATTTCTGTGATATGTGCTAATTTCGGTCTGTCTTTCGTTCCAGAAGAGGTTATCGTGGCCGTGCCAACTACTATGCGCCTTATTGATTATTGTTTTCTTAACTTATAGTAAGGTAAGTTGATTGCTCAAAACATTAAAAAAGACTGACAGGATATGCATCTACGAAATTGATGGATAAATTCCATCCTTTCACTTTATGTGGCCTTTGTAAAAGTCAAATTTGTATAAAAAGTCCGTCCATTACAAAAACCCTAGAGGGTTCTTTTACAATGAACACTTGAAGTCTGATGCTCGACATACAGAGCTACTATTCCGTAAAAATCCGTTGATAATACTGGTATTAATAGTAATAATTACTGGTACTTATATTTCAAACCTAATTACTCGTTACGTTCCGTTTCATTCATGGCACATCCTCGATGTTCCTTTCTGTGTCTGGCTTTCGTCTTCTTAAACGTTATTTACTGCGGGGGACGGGGACGACTTAAATAACAACTATTTGGTTTTATTTTTGACACATTTCTTTAATCCAATCAATATTTGATTTCAGATTTTTTTAATATATAATTTCAAAAAACATTTTATTGCCAAACTTCTTTGCTAATAATAAAAAAAATATAAAAAAAAGAAAATACAAGAGTACGCCAACAAAAAATATATATTATATAGAAATAATAAAAAAAAAACAGCAGCATCAGCGAAAAAATATTCTAAAATAGGCGCAAAAAGATGAAACCAATAAAATGAAATCAACAAGGAAAAAGATATAAAAACTTTACTTGGCTATAATGTTTTTTGAAGCACCCAACACCACAAACACCCCCTTATCACACTTTTTAATTTTTCAATAAAAAAAATGAAATAAATATATATTTATATATATTATATATACTGCGTAAAATAAAATGAGAACACAAGTTGGTTAACAATTATATGAAAAGAATAGAAAGCAGCATTTAAAAAACAAAACAAAAGAAAAGAAGTTCAAAAGATGGCAAAGAGTAAAACAGAGGATAAAAATAATAATAAAAAAAAAAAAAAATAATATGATAAACCCCAGACATGGAAAAGATGAAAAATACCACAAAAAAGAACAAAAAATCAAGATAACTCAGATCTTGTTTATATATTCGAAAAAAATATATATAGCACACAAGAAAAATTGATTATACCAAAAAGATGAAGAAATATAATCGAATTAAACAACTTTTCAATGCCTTTCCTTTGGGTGGGACAAGGTACACTAATAGGGATCGCTGAAAGGGAGACACAGGGAGAGAGAGAGAGAAAAAGCTGCGGCAAGGCCCGCATCGATCGAAGGAACTTGCAGAAATTATTGCAGTATCATCATAAGCATTATTATATCAATTCAATCTAGCATTTGTATAAGCAACATAATAAAACAAATAAATAAACTTATTTGAATAAAAAGAACAAAAACAAACTGTTATGTTATTTAACTTTGAAACTTGCTATTATACGAACTTTATTTCAATTAAACAGAGTGCAGTACCCAAAAGTTATCATCATAAAATGCTGATCCAAAATGTTTTGTGCTAGGTGCGATTCGAATCGATCTACACGATTGATCAGCCCCACCAGTACCAGACATGCGCTGTGCTCCTTAGTTCTTCTTAAGGATAGCGGCCTGGACCAGAGGCAGGTTCTTGCTGAGGAAGCACTTGAAGCCACGGTAGGCCCAGGCGCTGGCGTTGGACTTCTGCTCGTTCTTGTCGGCGCACTTCTCGATGTCAGCCTTCAGAGTGGTCTTGTCCTCGCGGCCCTGGCCCAGCTGTGCCACCAGGTTGTCAACCTTGAAGCCCTTGGTGTC
Organism: Zaprionus nigranus; assembly: GCA_018903425.1. Taxonomy (NCBI): domain Eukaryota; kingdom Metazoa; phylum Arthropoda; class Insecta; order Diptera; family Drosophilidae; genus Zaprionus; species Zaprionus nigranus. Next base: position 2,494,789 of record JAEIGD010000011.1, on the reverse strand, counting down.
CTCGAACAAATCGAACTTGTTGAAGATGCACTTGATGTAGTTGCGGGTGATCTCATCGTCGGGGTACTCGAAGGCCTTGTACTTGGCAACCAGAGCCTCGGTCACCTTGTTGGACTCGGCGCACTCCTTGCGCACCTTCTGCAGATCCTCGGCGGTACGCAGTTTGTACTCAGCTGCGGAGGCCTGCGAGAAGGATGCATTGCTCCATAATGTTAGTTACCACTCAAACCAGTAGGAGGTGACACGAAACTTACCAGACCAATCAGAGCACACAGCAATATGGCAACGGAGTTCTTCATGTTTGAAGGATTTTTTGGATGTTGATTACGACGAGTGAAATCGAAAGATATGCTTTGCACCGGATTGCCCAGAAAGAACTAATATCTGACTGTTGGCGGGCCTCGGTTTATATACCTTTCGATCCAGCATAGGAACGATGTCGGTGCCTCTGCCGCTGCCGCTGCCATTGTCGCAGTTGCTGCGCTTGGGCTTCGCTTTGAGTGCGGCAGCGACTCAATTGAGTCCGCACTTTGCGGCGTGTTCAATTTAAATTTGATATGGAAATTTATCTTGTCTTTAAAGTCGTGTACTCCTGAGTGATCACGCAGCTGGATGCTAAAACTTAGCTAAGCAAATCTAGTTGATTAATTTTAGTTATTCGTATTGTTCTTCTCAGTCTCCGTTAGATGGGGATAGTTTGTCAGCTGCACTTGAGCAAATTGCCCGAATTATGCCGAATCAGCTGGTCGCCTGCTTGACCTCTCCTCAAGTGTGTGTGTGTGTGTGCTATACAATCATAATCAGCTAAATCTACTCTTATCTTGTTGACGAGCAATATCAGCACAAAGCGCGGCTCAAGAGCTGGAAAATTTTGCTTAATATCATTGTTCCTCTTTTTTGAAAAACGGAAAACTACTGAACATAAATTTATGATGTGCATGAGTGTGTTGCCAAAGGGGATTGAATTGTTTATTATTTAGAATAAAACTCAATGTATGCAAAGAGTTTTATCTTTGCTGTCTTTGCAATATGTTATTAATAATATGCATACTTCAGTTTATAAACACGTCTTCTTTGGTCTAAATATTTATTTCTGAATAGATGAAGACGATCAAAAGACACAATATGGCATTAAACAGAAACAAAAATAAAACTTGATAGCTTCTTCCTCTGAACTAGACGGCTTTCATTGCATAAACAATAGAAATAGGAGATGAGTAGATTCAATAAGGTATTAAACAGAAAGAGAAATACAATTTGATAGGTGCTCCCCTGTAATCGACGCCTCTGGTGGTGCCTGCTTTTTTTTTTGTGTCGCACTCCCTAGTCTGTCCCGCTTTTGTGTACCGATGCTGCTAATGAAGACGACGACGACGATCATCATGATGATGATGTTGTGGGGGCTGCTGTTGTGCCTGTGCAGCTGAGATTTAAATGAGCATTAATTGAATTGGCAAAATTACGTTGACAAATACATGCCCCATGCAGCCTACACCCCAGCTACCCCTCCTCTGTCTGTTCTACCCCCTCGCGAGCGTACCGTTTATTGTCCATAATCGGACTCGAATGTTCTTATATTTATTTATGCGTGCTAGACGCGACGACAGCAGTAGCAACAATCATTTGTGCTCTCTTCTTCTTCTTCTTGTTCTTGTGTCTATGAACACCCACATTTTGGAAAATTTCCACTGTGACCACCTGATTCTAGTAACCGCCAGTTAGAGCACACACACACAGTAGGCAGGTTCTGCATTTTTGAATTGTTGTTTTTTTTTTCAAAGCATTCGATCTTTATTATTGAAACATCATTTTGGTTTAGGCTAAGCATAGTTAAATATATAGTATGTGTATGGTATTTTTAAGTATATTGAATAGAAACCCAGCATTTACTAAACAGATATCGTATAATTGATCATCACAAATAATAATAATAATAATAATAATAACTAAATGCGTAAACGAAATTAAGTTTTTAAATCAAAAATCACAAGGCGCATCTCAAAGTAGCTAAAGGAATTTTCAGTTCGCAATTAATTTTATTAATCATCCATTCAAAGCTATGCAGAAAGATCTAAAGAATTCTAGAATATGTATATATATTCAGTATATATATGTAGTTACAAACTACAGTAAATCCTTGTAAATAAATTCTCTTCAACATAAAATTATGAAATCAATCAGTTAATATAATATATAGTAATATATGTATGTATATATAGTAGGTAGGTATATATGAATGCATGAACATAATGCAAAATAGGCTAAATAACTTTCTCTGGTTGCCGACTTTAACTAATAAAAGAAACTAAAGTGCTAATTATACATAAGCATTATGTAGGACATAGTTAGATAGTTCGATTAGCTAGACAGTTTTCAACTGAGAGATGCCACGACGAAGTGCAGCACAACAGGAAGCTTCATAATGGGATTAAATATGTTATGTATGCATAATGGATATAGTAGTGTTATCGTATGTGAATCGCGTTAGTCGCGTTGTATTTGCTCTTCTCTTCATACTCTTCACTTCTCTGGAATGGGTCTCAGTGTGGCTATGTCTACTTTAGTGCTTGGAGCCACCAGAGCCGTCTCCAGCTCTGGCAAATCCGGGATGGGATCGCGCCAGTAGTTGAAATTGGTGAATTCGACGGGCACTTCATCGTACTTGATGGGTGGAAACAGTTGGTCCACAATGTATGTCATGCTGCAGTACCTGGAAAACAAAAGAGAACACAGAAACGATAATCAAATTGTTGAAGTCGCAAGATATTCCGTGTTTACATTTGTCCAGACGCCCGAATGTATGCAACCCAAACCGGTGCTCAACCTAACCTCTGATTTATGCCAAATTCTTACACAAGCAGAAGCCAAAGTTAAAACATTTCATAACATCAACAAAGAATACACCCATTTTATTTGTGTTTATATGTATCTATGAACTATATATATGTATATAAAAAAACAACGGATAGTCTTGCTAATAATGCTGCCGATAGATTGATATCGAATCTATCGATATCATAACAAATGTATTTTTGCTGGAAATGTCTTCAATTTGAGCTCAATCTTAGTCATTTAAATAAAAAGTTATTTTAAGATATTATATATTAAATAATAATGTTTGTTTGTTCTTTTTTTCGATCTTTAACCGATCTTTTAACGATAGTATTTCCTACTGTCGCCAGATATCAGGAGAACCTACAATCGACATATTTGCAATACTTTTTTAAACTTATCGCGTAACGTATTAAATCTAGATATTTTTAAAGGGAGCATTGCGACTTTCAAAGCCCGCTCCCATAGCACAAGAAGAAGGTATAAACTTAATGCTTAGCACTAAAATTTGTCACATCACAATTAAATCTTCGCTTTAGCCTAATATAACTGGGGCTGTTCAGGTCTAGGAGTATAGCTGCTCTGGTTTCAAGCCAAATGACTCGTCAAGTTTGCTCATTGCTGACTTGGAGTTGCTGATATAGACATCATCCCCATCCTTGTCATTGTCTTCACGGTCATCATAATTACTATATTCATCATCGTCGTCATCAACAATGTCATTATCATCATCGCTCCATTGGTGATAATTATGATAGTTACGGAACTGCAGTTCCTCCTCCAATTCCTCGTCATCGAAGATATCGGTGCGATATTCGTATTCATCGGTATGCGTCAGCAAGGGAAAGTATTCATCGACCTCGAGCGACTGATTGATGTAGCCACTATAAATTTGACAACCAAAATTCTTGAGTAGGATGTTGCACACTCGACGTTGGGTTGGGTTGGTTTGGTTTGATTGCGATTGAGATTTTATTTGGTGTGAATTTTGTATTACGATGAATAATCAGTACCTGCTTACACTCTACATACACCTAGCAATACATCATGATGTTAATGTGACCAATTCAGTTTGCGAGTATTAGAATGTGGCATGAGTGGCAGTTGAAGCTCCACAACCATTGCTTTTTGTGGCATTTGAATAATGAAAGCGTATTAAAACGATCAGTAAGAGAACTTTCAGCAAGCTTAACAGCTTTCAAAGCTACAACTTAAATGACACCTTGAGCGTATATGGCAATAGAGCTTTTCTTGTGAGATAACCGTAACCATAGAAACATATATGTATATATTGGAATTGTGGAACGCTACTTACGATGACTGGAATGTTTGTGTCAGCTCGTGTTTCAGCTCTCCCTTTGTGTTGATCGTGAATATGCGCATAATGGGTATGCCGACAGCTCGATATGCCCATACATCCTGTAAGGAGCATCAGATTAAGTAAGGAATCTTTAAAGATTTGATGGGCAGTTTTGGGCTTACATTAATACGATTGCCGTAGCCGGCATAGAAGGGTTCTTTGTCTGGGAACAGATCACGTATGTCCGACAAGCAGGCGATCTTGAATTGTTCCGGTTTCTTTTCGATAACCTCGCGATGGAATGCGGATATCAAGGATGTGGGATTCAACAGCAATGGCCCATCGGGCAGCATCACATTGCCCTGACGTATCGAGCGTAGATACTCCCGTGTCACTCGCGATTGACCAATGGCACGCGCCGACAGATAGAGCAGCTTGTAGCCATTCTGTTCAATCTTCGAGAAGAGCTGCGCCACACCCAGCTGGGCCCAATCCTTGCCAACCATTGGCAGAATATGACCCAGAACATCCGACTTGGTGATGGTGCCATCAATGTCGGAAATGACAACCTTATCGTTGTGCTTCCAGCGGAACAAGTAGCACTTGCAGCGTGTGGTGCCCTGGTACGCGGTCGTCACGCTGAACTCGATCTCGTTCATGCCCTCCTTGAGGTTTAGTTTTTTCTGAAAAAAAAAACAGAAGAGATTGAGTTAATCCCTTGATCAAAAGAAATATAATATTTGACTTACAATGGCCGCTGAGCTGAGGCGCAAAGATTTCTTGTAGCGCTCTTTGTGGTCCTCACTCTTGTTGGATCCCATGGTCAGCTCCTCGAGATTGTCTACCAATGCTGAAGTGTTCTCGGCATTGACCATCGAGTCGCTCTTGCTCATCGTACGATCGCTGATGTCTGGTGAATTTGGTCTTGATGTTTGTGTGCTGACTGCAGCCTGATCGCCATCTGGAATTGCACAAGAAGATTGGCAATGACAATGGCAGAAAGTGAAGACTTCAATCCTTACCCTTCTCGTCCTTTCCCAACTCTGCATTCTTATGATTGCTTGCCATATTGTTGGGCTGATTGGGCGCTGCATCCTGTGATCTACGCCAGCTCCACCAAGATCGCTTCGTCTGACCCGCATTGTCAGTCTGGTGAGCCAATTCCGGCTTGTCATCGCCAACAATGCGTTGATTAGGCGACATTAGTTGCTCGATAGCATCCTGCACAGGGAGATCGAATAGAATAGAAGAGCAGGAATTAGGAAGCTGCTTTCGCTGGGCTTTGCATTAAGACTTACTTCGGTTAGTTGCTTCTGGAATGTTATCATTGTCATGACAATGGGACATGCAGTCAGCCATGTAAAGTATTTGCCATTTAGACGTACAACTAGATTGGGCGATGAGAACATGTTGGGGTTCTTGCACACCTGCACAGGTGAGAAGGAGCGAGGGAAGCGTGTGTGGTTGTGGGTTAAAAACAATTCATTTATATTCTATATACACATGTTAAAAGTGCAGTGCAGTTGATTTGTAGCGCAGTGTATACATACATGCACACACACACATGCATTGCAATCTGTATGCTCAACTTACATCAGGATAGGTGACTAGTTGGCGAGAGAACTCCTCATCCGTTGGTGGTCCACCATTCTCCTGCATGCCGCACATGGACATCGAAACAAAGTCCAAATATCTACAAAGATTAGATTGAATAAAACATGAGTAAATGTGGATTAAGAGGCATCTAATGCCAGCCTACGCACTTCTTGTCCTGCGTCTGCTGCTTGCAGTCATCGAAGTCCGAGTCCAAGCTTTTGTGGTTCTCCTCCAGGGAGCTAGGCGAATGGGGTAGACTGGTGCCGTTGCCACTCTCGCGATCTTCATCGCCACTTTGTGTTGCCTTCTGTTCCTTGCCCTCCTGTGGTCTGGGACTTGGGGAAATAGAGTGCTGCCATTTCGGGATCCATGCTGCCCGCATCCAGATCGGATAGATAAATGTCACCCGCTTGATTGGAAGCCCCTTCCTTACGCAATCGATTGGCTCTCTTCATGAAACTAAACATATTGCTTAGCATCGAGTGGCGTTCACTCTGTTGCGCCTCGGCCTCTGTTACTCCCTTGGCCTGCTCCGGCGTTGGCAGCTCACCCCACTTCCAATGGGCGCTGTTCTCATCGTCGCCGACATGTCTCTTATCCCGCATGGTTGTCTCCAATTCGCTGTCGCTCTGAATTGGCGTCGAGGGACGTCCAGCACCGCGTCCACTACCAGCTGCACTAAGGCTCGTTGGTGTTGTGATTTCCGTGTCACTAAAGAAATGAATGTCCAGATCGTGCCGAGCTGCATTTGTGGGCGTGGCCACATGTTGACTAAACTCACTGAGTGTACTCTCGTCCCCGGTGTGGGCAGTCAGCAGTGGAGCCGATGGTTGCTCGTCGTTGGATGACGAGTTTGTGTTTGTGTTTGTTTTAAAAATGCTGCTGGCACAAGCTGGCACCTCATTCTCATCAATCAGACCCACTTCAACCGAGTTCCAGGAGATGGCATCGGTGTTGGCAGGATCACCGCCAGCGGCGCTGCCAGCCGAGCTGCTTGAAGATGTTTTGCGCTGTGAGTTCTTCTTCTTCATCTGCGACTTCTTGCGTCGTTTCTTTGTTTTGCTCTTGGTCTCATCCTTGTTGGAGTCAATGGTGGTGACGGGCGTGGTAGCCACCACAGCTGGTGGGGCAAGCAACACTTCCGTCTTGACTGTCTCTAGTGCTGCTGTGGCTGCCACTATCTCCTGCTTCTGTTCCGATTGCTTTTCAGGTTCAGCTTCTGTTTGTTTTTCCACTTTCTCCAGTGGCTTTTTATCTTGAAACAATTCCTCATGCTCGGCCCATTCCTGGCGTATCTTCTGTGTGGTATATTCCTTGTGCTTTTCGCCCAAGTTACGCCGCTCCAGCATGTTGTCAGTGTGCCTGATGTAGAATAATAAGAGAGAGAGAGAGTAATGTCAGCAAGGGAGAACTCCAAAGGGTGTTATGGTGGGTCAAGGCTTTGCTACCTGCGGTGTGTGTAGTCCGAGACTTGATTCTCATATTTGCTGCCCTCGGTGACGTTCTCTTTGGGCTCCTCCTTGGACAGATCAATGGAGTTGCGACGTGGCAATGGCAATGGGATTTGCATTTCATCGCTAGCGTTTCTAAAATGAGTTGAAATGAATGTTAAAGCTAGCTGCACTGTACGAGTATATGTGGAGTCTCTATTCCCTACGGAACAACACCTACTTGTCAGTAGCAACGCCGGCTATGTCCTCCATGGTGTCATTGGCTTTGTTAAGCGACTGCAGGAAACTCTTTGGTATAGGTGATGTGGCTAAGTTTTCGGGCAACTCCTCATCGTCGTCTGCTGGGCATTCCTCCACAAAGAACGCCTCGCCGGAGTCGCCCAGCTTCATTTGTATATCTACGGGTGTTCCATTGATTTCAATGTCCACCTAATAAAAAATAAACATGCATTTTATGAATGAAACAGGAATTTCCCACTTGCCCCCTCCTTCTACTACTTACCACTTTCTCGCGACTGCGTAGCACTCCCAGTTTGCCAAAGCGCACATGGAAAGGCGAACACTGGAACTCGCCATCCTTTTGCTCCACGACAATTACATCGATGGCTCCAGTCAGTGTGGCCGCATTTATGTCATTGTAAAAATCTTGCAAATTGCTAAATACGCGAGCCAAACTATTCATCTTGAGCGGAAGTGATTGATCGATATATATTTAAATATATCGATATCAATGATTTGAAATTCCTAATATCAATGCGTTGTTATCGCAAAGTTGTTATTCCTCTTATAGTTGTGTGCGTGTTTATCGTTTATGAATTTATCTATGTATGCCTATGTATGTGTGTACAATTAATAGGCTGCCATTTTATTGCACTTGTTTCGGCCAGTCGGCGGTTGCTGTTGATCGATCTACCTTTGGCCCCTGGTGGCAACTGTAAATAGCAGAGAACACAGAAAGTCATAAATTAATAATGTATAACTTAATATGTGTACACTATTGTAAGTACTTTTGTATGTATTACGTGTACTTCTTAAAATAAAACCCCTTGAGGAACTAAAGAAACGTTAGTCATATTCTTTTTGACATTTAAAATGCAGCGTCAAGTGCAATAAATACATCAAACATGACTGCGTAGGTGCATTTAAACATGTATACATACGTACATACACATGTTTTCATTTGTTGTTGCCAAATTTTCGTTGTTGCTAGCCGTTTGCTGTTTGCACAGAAAGTCAAGGTGAATTACGGCAGACAAGTGTGGTGTACATACATATGTATGTACAATTGCATGTAAAAGTTCTCAATGGTGAACTGCAGTTTGGCTTCCCACACACGACTGCTGTTATGCTTCTTATAATCGACTGTTACATAACATTTGCATTTGGTAAACTGCATTGTGCAGGCAACAAAACTTTGGGTTCCCACACGCGACTTCTGTTATGCTAATTGCAAACATATGTGTATATAACATTTGCATTAACATTAATGCACTGCTCTGATGCAGCAATAACAGGAAAATGTTAAGGGTATTCACTCTTCGGTACAAGAGCTTTTGTTTCTAATGAATTAGTTAAACCACGCGTATGCTTGTATGTATGCATATTTGTTTGCGGCAAAGCGTGACACAGCCCACACACATTCACACCACATTCGATAGTGCATTCACTTGAAATATTTCAATGATTCCCTACAAGTTCAAGGTGCCACCCGAAAGGTGGACAAACCCTACGTAGTGCACATAACTGCTCTCTTTGTCAGTATTTGTGCGGGTATGTTTGGGTGCTATCGATAAAAGACGATAGTGTGATAAATGGCCTCGAAAGACATCAATGGTTAGTAAAACGCGTTAAAGTGGCGTGTTTCTACCGGTTGTGTGGTGCTATAAACAATGATATCGCCACACACAAACACATACGCTTGTAATGTATTTATGAGTGTGTGTGTGTGTGTATTGCTCATGCCACTGGACAACATCACGCGATTTCGCTGGCGGCACTTATAACGTATTAATGATTTGTAAATTAACAAAAATATATATGCGAATAAATATACGTATATATGATATGTACATGTGTATGTTTGTATTGTGTGATTATCAGCCTTTTAAGAATTTCTTAAACTTTAACAAATAGCGTGATTTTGTTTGTACCTTTTCTTTAAAATCATATGTCTGACAATTTCAATACAAATATTAATGTCTGTATAATGTACGATTGTCTATAAACCTCCAGTCTAGCGTAAAGTTCAATGTGAAATAAGTAAGCAATGTTATTTCTATATTAACTCATGCAAACAATACAAACAAATCTACTGCATGTAGGTGTGTGTACTATGTATTTGCTTCGTAGATGAATTGATCCGCGGCCAAAGGTATTTGATCATTATTACCTTTTCTTATCGGCAAAGGAAACCGTCGAAAATATTTGGTGATTTTATGGCTCTCGTACTTATAGTTGTACCTCTTGCAGTGTCTTGATAAGACAAGGTGGGCTCTTTGTGATTTGATTAATTTAATAAAAAGAATCGAACAACACAAAGTTTTTCTTTCAAGTAATGTTGAAATTCGAAATGTTTATCTGCCAGACCTAAGTAAGGGGGTATCCAGGCAAATGGGTAAAGTCCAGTCTGGGGGCACATACAAATATACTACGGAAATGCGTCTGTGATGGTAAACATAACGGCAAAGACAACACGCCATCTGTTACGCGTCGCTGTTAACGTTACTTTCACCTGTAAAAGCACACGCAACGCGCGAAAAGTCACAAGCAAAACAAACGCACTAAACTTATAAAAGCTCCTCTCCCTCAATGTAGTGCGGCGAATACAAATGTTTGTATGGGAGTCTGTTTGTGTGTGTGCATGCATCTCAGCACAAAGCAAAAGAAGCTGCAAAGCGAACACACACAACAAAGCGAATCAGGCAAGAACGGCACATCAATTGAGGTGTATGCAAAATTAAATTTGTTTGTGTTTATTTATTAGTCTGAATTGCTTAGACACTGTTTCTGTTGAGTCACGATCAAAGTCCAAACACACTCATTATAAAATAAATGCAAACAAGAACAAAAACAGTAAACGGTCAAACAGAACAGGACAGAATAGAACAGGAACAAAGTCTAACAAAATTGCTTGCCAAAATATTTCTAGTATAATGGAAATTTTATGTATTTGTCCACTACCTTTGTTTTTCTGGTTTTCCTTGGTCTGAATTTTTCACGAAAAACTAGCAAGACTATTTTAGCCTCACTCTATTTCTGCTGCTGCTGCTGCTGTTGTTATTTGTTTTCAGCTTGTATTTCTCTGGTAGTTGCCACAGTTTGTTTGCAGTAATTCAATACAATATTTTATTTTACCGAGTCTCTTTGTTAATGTTTTTCTTAATGCTTTTTATTCAACTTTATTCTTTTTCGCTTTCCCGCCTTGCTTGTTGCTTCGACGAAGGCGTTTGCACAACTGAGCACAGCGAGCTTGGCTCTTTTTAGTTATACAAGCAGACTGCGCGCGAAAGCTAATTAAATTAAGCACCTGCCTTTGTATGTGTGTGTGGGAGAGCGAGAGCGAACACGTTGCGCGACAGACTTAAGAGTAAAAGCTTCGACATGTGTTTGACAGCAAATAAGAAGAGAGAAAGAAACCTGTAAAACTGGTCTTGTAATTGTTGTTTTTGCTTTGCTCGTTGTTGCCATGGCTAGGCTCAAGCAGCTGTTTGAGCATATCTCTCTCTCTCTCTCTCACCACTGTCTGTTGCTCTCAGAGAGACAGGCAAGAATGACATTAATAACAATGCTTATCAGCTGTACACAAGACAACGCTTTGTTGCCAATAGCTGCTGTTGCACCAGTGTCGTGTATTTTCCAATATACTATATATGTACGTGTGTGTGTTTGTTGTATTTAATGTGTTATTGTTGTGATGACGACGCCATATATATTCATTGTCTGCTGCATACGTCGCGATGCTTCTTGTTGTTGCTGCAGCAGACGGTAGTTTCTCGCCGAAAGTTCTCTATCTGGCAGACAGGAAGTATAGCTACATCATATATTTACACACACACATATGCACACATGTATTTATGTACCTTGCTGAATGAATTCACCATTCTAAGGTACGTGCCCATGGTCAAATATACGCAGAAAGTTGAGTACGCGAAAATTCGAAAAGAATTTGTCACAATTTTCGGCGCAGTGGAATATTTTCGAAAATCGGCATACAAATTGCCGTGTCGAGTGCCAAGAAAATGAAGAGTGATGAATACATTAAAAGTTCTATGTACATACGTTGTATGTATTAATGATTGATGTACCTAAAATGGTACACTGAGAGAAAAACACAAATAAAACAGAATAAAAAACTTACAAAATTAAAATAAAATCAATCAAATAAGTAAACAGAAAATTGCTACAATATCAATAATTTAAGTTTATTTATTAATTTGTAAATATATCTAAATAAAATGCAAAATTATATACATTGCATAAATTGTACCAAATATAGAATGTAATGCATTAATATAGATGATCTTCTTTTTCGTACTTTCTTGTCAATTTGCATGCATAATGTATAACATAATAGATAATGGTATAACAAATACAAAATAATTGGCAAATTCAGGCATACAAATAATACAGCTGCATGTACTATGTATAACAGTACGTTACGCACACAATTAAACTGAATAATAATAATTATAATAATAATAAAATAGCAGATGAATGTGATTTCTGTGTTTTTCTTTTGCTTTTAAAATGTTTTTTTCAATTTGTATTTTTGTTATTAGTTAAAAAAAAGAACTCAAACGTAAATGCAATCATTTATACGAAGTCCTGGATCTTTTTTATTGTCATCCCCAAGTGTTATATATATCTATTTGCTCATGCGTCGCGCATCGGTTATAGCACCCCAAAGTTCTATAATGAAATCATCGGTGAAACCAAACGATTCCAGATCAGAGTTATCAATGGCCTCGGCAAAGTCCATAGAGTTTGACTTCTTTTCGCCCAGTTCCCAAATCTGTGACGCCAATTCCGTATCGTTGATGCCCATAAAAGATTCGAGCAGATTATTAATAGCCTCAACTCCCGCCGCAGTCGCCTCATCGAATTTGGGTTCAATCTGTGCATTCCCATTGGCCTTGAATCGCAGCGTCTCCTTACCGCTCCCGTAATTCCGTCCCCCACTGCCGGCAGACGAAGAGGCGCGTGACTGGCTACGCGGTCCAATGCCACTGAACCCACTTCGTATTGGCTCCACCAGGCGCAACGTGAACGTCTCTCCCGTCCCAATATCCTTCAGCATACGCGCCACCTCGTAGTGACGCTTACCCACCATATTCAGGCCATTCAGCTTCTCGATGTGATCGCCAACGCAGATGTGTTCGATGCGATCGATAATGGAATCCTCCTTGATGCGCTTTATGAACGCATATCCAGCTCCATTGTCCGTTATGGTCAGCCCCAGGGCATCCTGTGTCTTTACGATCTCAATCTCCTTGGCACGACCCTTGCGATGGGCAAATATAAAGTCATCCAATCCGATCTGACCGCCCAGCAGACGCGTCATGTCCACCTTGTGTGAGTTGAGAGTACAGAAGAGTATCTCCTCCTCGGACATATCGAAGCATTCGGCTATTTTCTTGTACAGCTCACGCACGCTGGCAAACCCAGTGATCAAGCCCGTCGGACTGCCATGGGCCAGTTGACAGTGGAAGATCAGCGGTGGCTTCTTGTCAACATCATTGTTATTGTTGTTGTTATTGCTGCTGCTGTTATTGTTATGATGATGATTGGTATTGTTGTTGCTGCTGTTGCTGTGACTCGACGAGGAGCGCTTACTTTCCTGGCTTATGTCGCTGTGATCCGATGCGGTTTTCGGTTTCCGGGCAAAGAGTGGCATCTTGGTTACCTTGGCTAGTCGTATTTATATTGTGGATCAATATGTTTTGGGGGGTCCAGTATATTTTCAGGGTAGTAAGATCGCTCTTTTATTTCAATCTGTGTGCGTAGAAAAAAATTTGTGGAACTCTTTTTGAATGCGAATACGAAATTTGATCATAATTTGTTGGTTAGTTACTTAGTTCCATTTCCCATTGTATATTGTTATTTGTGCAACTTGTGACAGTGTCTGTATATGTGCATTGTATATAAATATATATATATTTATGTATATTATGTATGTACTGCAGTATATCGCCAATAAACACAGGAACCATTAACTTTCAATTTATCTAATCTCTCACGAAACAAATTTACAGCTAGAACAGCAGTTCCAGCTCGATTTCCCCCTTATGGGATGACTCAACGTTCAGAGTTTTCATATTTCAAGTGAATTTTTTAATTACGAATTACAGATGTTAATAAAGAGATAGACAAATGGATAATATTAAGTTGCATATTTACGACTAATTGCCACCCGATACCTAGCATTATCACTTAATTATTCACAAAAACAGAGACGGGGCAGGCAGGGTAGATTACAAAGTGAGGTTAAACTCGGCCACAAAGGTCTTTCACAGTTGTGCTCACCTTACACAGCGTTCTGTTAAATTATATTATGAATTGAGTACAAATATTCCACACAAAATAAGCGCGTAAATGTCATAAAATCTATAACATTCAAAGAAAATCAAATGTCGCGGCGCTAAATAACACATTGAAATTGAAGAAATATTATTTTTTATGTTCGTCTCAACTGGCAAAAGTTGTTTCTCTGCTTGATAAGATGTCAACCGCGTGATAAGTGCAGTTAAGAGAGAGAGAGAGAGAGAGAGTACAAAGATAACGGCACCTGATAGACTCTCTCGTACTCTTGTACTTCTATCTATCAAGCGCTTTTATCACATTCGCTTCTCGCACTGTCCCCATTCATGCGACCCGCATTCTTCTACTGCGACCCTCTACAAGGCGTGCCTAAACCTAAAAGCACAACCCAGACTGTTCAATGTGACCAGAGCCACATGGGACAGCTGTGTCCGTTATCCGTTATCGTGTTGAGCTCTTACGTTATATTTTGTGTACTTGTTCTTGTTCCGCAGCTTTTCATTCAGGCTGTACAACTCACTAACTAATTTTGAAAAATTGAAACAAGACAAATAAAATTTAAAATATATATCAAACATTCAACCAAATAAAAATCACAACATGAATTATAAAACAAAGATTAGTAGATTAGCTATGCCATAGTTCAATTATCATTAGACGATTCAATATTTGGATTGTTTTTAATAACTCAAATGTGGTGGAGTTTTATTCATTTACAGTGAATGTACCTCAACATTGTAATCGAATTGAATATGTTTATGCATATACAATTGTTTTCGAATTAATTTAGATTAGTTTATTTAATTATACATATTTATTATTTAATGAGCTTGTGCTTCGTGCACTTCTTTTATGTTTGTCAATCCATGAGCAATTACATTATAATGTTATTTAACATTACATTATGTTTTACCAGAACACTTGATTTACTCGTTTGCCAATTAACATTACAGATCAATACATACACACTTATGCCAACAAGTTTTATCTTGCTCGCTTGGTTATGTATTCGCATTAAACTATGCTTTACCTTGAAAGCTTTATACGTCAATCCATTTGTTTATTTCTTTTTAGAATATTGTAGTAATATTTGCATTTGCTATCGTACATATCCGGTGGAATTTAAATAAATAAATAAACATAAACTGCTTCAACGGATTAAACTTGCGAACTATATGGAAATAGTTCAAGAAACCGGAGAGCAAAAGCTTTCAAGCCCAGCTAATTGGAAATATAGTTATGCCGAGAATTGTTTATTAACAAAACGAGCAACTTGAGACGAGCCCCTCTATGAGCAATGCGTAGTATATAGTATATAGGTATACAGATCATAGAATAACAACATCGAGAAGCCATACACACAGCCAGTATAAATCAAATATATGTATGTATATGTTATATACCATGTTATATACATATGTACATATGTTAGTATATAAAGCTCTAGGTTTGCTTGTATTGTCACAGAACCGGCTATTTGTAGCCGAGCATAATAAACAGATACATAGATAACCCGGCGAATGAAAAGCACAAAACACGCATCAAGGTCGAATCAGTTGAGTATCGGGCGCGTGTGGCTTTACTATGCGAATCTATCGCAGTTTAAAGTGACAGTACACTGCGCAGTTTGCGTGCATATCGATTAACTATCGAAAGAGCATCAGAGTGACCAACTGAATAGAAAGAAGACCATTTGAGATTAGGTTTAATTAGGTTTTCACAAGTGCAATGACATCTCTCTGAGTAAATTCCGACACGAGTTTGCCCCTCGGCATATGTATCTGGGTTAGGGGCAGACTCTGGTTTATATTCTATTTAATTGGCACTGCACTGCACACAGTAAACAACAACATGAAAAAGAATACAAAGAACAACAACAGTGGAATAACATATCCGCATACGCAACTCAGCCGGTTTTTATACCCTGTGGATTAGGCAATAATTATACTGGGTATGAACGTGTGTAAGCATAGATAATGGAACTTTGGTAATTAAATGTCTTTTCGTTATAATTTTGCAGTTAATTAGTAAATATTTTTAGGTAAGCTTGCTACAGGGTATCAAATAGTCGGGCACTCCTTGGGTTTTTTCTTTTTAATTTGTATGTTTACTCGTCCCCGATTGGTTGTAATTTGTGGGCTCGCCTCTCGCACATGTAAAACTGGGGGCAAAGAAGCAGCCTGCTTAGAAGTATGTATCTTACAGATACATGTGTATCTCTTTGCGTATGTGTGTAGCGAATGTATCTGCATCTGTGGTTGGCGTAAACAACTCACGACGTAAACAACACGATCTGCGCGTGGGCAATGCAATGTAAAAAGAAGAAAAAAAACAATCTAACTGAAAACAAAGTCATTAGATATAATTTTGTAAACAACAATAGGTTCAATGTGTACTCATTATCAAGTGCAATATCTACATGGCATGTGCTGTGGGATGACTAACTCATATTGCATTCACATTGCGTCTAAGCAGGCAAACAAAAATTAAATATATCAATTGATTAGAGATTCCTATTGTCATATGCAAGGGAAATTATTTAACTATCGCTAATCACTTACGAAACTAGTAAAGTCTAAATATGCCATTGTATATATTTCATAGATGTGAATGTTCATATGTATTGGTCATACAAGTGAGACCGGAATATTAAAATGACATTGCTAACCTGTTTTCGTATATTAATGAACCTGCGAATTCGTTAAAAGCAAACATTGAAAATTGTTTTTGTGTGTTCTGGCGCTTATTTTCGAAGGCTTGGCAATGATTCGACTAAAAATGGGTTCAATATTCGTTGATGTATGAATAATATGCACATAATTTGAAGTACAGCATTTTTTAAAACCATATTCATATTCATTTAATCGAAAGACTTTATCTTCATTAATTTGCAGAACTCTTATAATCTCATTTCAGTGTATTTTCCATGAAATATTACAAGTGATCGTGAAAAACACTTGTGAAATTTGACAAATGTTTTTACTTAGCACTAATATCGTCTCATTTCTAGATTAAAAAGAACATCAAGATAATCTACAACATCAGAAATGAGTAATCGGTTTTATGGCACACACATTTCATTCATCTTTTATTAGAAATAGGTATTTCTCGTATGTTCTAATGATTTTGCACTCGTACAAATATGCGAACGGTTTGTTTATTCGTCATTAGTTGGGATAAGATTGACAAAAAGAGGAAAAAGAAAAACCGAAATTAGCTAAACTAAAGTGAATACATACATACATAAATATAGAATGAGTGTACGTAGGTATAGACAGAGTATTTCGCATGCCTCGTATGTTTTGTTATCGCAAAAGTACAAACACACACACACGTATAGAACATGAACGTACATATATACTATATTTAACATATAAAATAGTGCGGCGCTCTTGTTGTTTGTTTCTAGTTTGTCGCAAGCCGCAAAACAATAAAAACAATACTTAAGAGCCCGAGGGGGACCAGAAAAACAAATCAAGGTTATTTGAGGCGTATAAGTAGTATTCCCTTGCGTAGAAAGTATTATCATCAATCAGACTATATCATGAACGAGAATCCAGCTAGGAATATTAATCTATATAGCTGATAATTATGGAATGCCACCACCAGACGTAGATGTGGTCATTGAATAATATAGACCAGCTCCTATAACAATGTAAATCGAAATTGTAAACAAAACATGATCATGACGAGCGACGAGCAATGACGGAAATTGCACGTAGGCACATTATCTTATTTTGTTTTTGTTTAAATAATTAAATATTTGTTTACACACGCATATCGCGGAAAGGAAATGGGAGGCGTGTCTAATTTATTTTGGGGATGCAGTTGTAAAAATTATTAAGGCTATTACGTATTTTAAGGTACATAACATTCATCATTATTGACATTTTACTGCCACATTTTACAAAACTAAATTATAGTATTAAGCTCAATTTAAAGTAAATCCCAAACCTTCGGGCACTCGGAGGTAAATTAATTATTTTTAAAAAGTCTTAAAGTTATTCAATGCCAAAAGAAATAAACAAATAAAAAGAGTCGATTTAAGAGCGAGAGTAAATGTTAAGAGCATTTAAAAGAGCGCATTGACAACTCTCTTAAAAGCTTGGAAAGCAGCGTGTTCTCGTGAGAGAGAAAAAGCTCTGTGTGTTGGCAAAAGCTACGGCACTGGCTGATCGCAGAACTTATAAAGCTTGCTGGCATCGCTCATTATGATTCATACTTGTGTTCCGTTGACTAGGTCAATATTATACCAGAACGTACAGATCGTAACGGTAAAAATGAATTACAAGTTTGCAGGCAGCGCCGAAAATTGATCAGCTTCAATGGGTCTTAACACGATTTTCGTTTCCCAAATTCAAACAGAGAGAGAGAGAGAGAGAGGGAGAAAGAGACGCTGATGACGTGCGACAGTGTGTGTGTGTTAAGTGTGTATGCCATTTGTGGCCAAACATATCGGTCATTCACACAGTAAACAAACGAACATATCTTTAAACAAATATTATTGTGAATCATTTGATGTTTGCTAATGGAACAGAATGAAGAGGGAAATATTAAAATTGTCCAAGGAAGTGTGATAAACAGGGAATATAGTTATAAGTAATATATAACGAAAAAACCCATATTAGGTATTGCTACGTTTATTACTTTGCATAAAAGCATGCGATATTTAATAAGATTTTGATTCACAATTAATTTTGTATCAGATAATAAACAGTCGTGTGCATTTCATTGCCTTGTTTCAGACTATCTCAGCAATATCTACGCCATTTCGTTCGATATGTACAGATATTAAAGTACATTGCTCCACCTCGTATGCCCCCCATTGCGCATTGATTCATTTAGTTTTTGTTTTAACATTTCAAGTCACATTATTCATAAACTGCTGACAGCGAACAACAAGAAACAACGTGACTGCAACAAAAACGAAAAACAACGTCAGCCTAAGTTGTAGTTTAACGTGTGCCAAGTGCATTGAACCGACCGAAGCACCCTGTATGAGGACTGTGTAAAGGTCTCTGCAATATGGAGCACAGATACAGGGGCAGCCTCCAGGCATATTTGGAAACATTTTAACCGTTTCACCTCGCTGAACTTTGCGCACAGGCAGACAATTTAGGCAACAGAGCAACAACAACAACAACTGCAAAAGGTAACAAATTCAACGAGCTCACGAACAGAGTCAAACCAATTTGGGTCTATGCTAATGGGCACAAGATGAAAGAATATGAAATTCTGTAAAGGTCATTAGAAAAAAAAAGACAAAGGGGAAACCGATGCGTCAGCAAGCAACAAACAAATGTAGAAATACCAAATGAAATTTTATATACAAAATGCATTCCAAAAATATTAATTACTGCAGGCACATTGTTTACAAGCATAGAGCATTGTTTATTAACGGATAGATTCGTTGTATACAATATCATGTGTTTTTCTTTTTAAATATTTACATATTACACTTCTTGCTCATGTAAACAGACTCCCGCAAATATCTTGTTGCTTATTATAGCAACATGTTTATTTGGATTGATTTCTGTATGTGAATTTCAAAACTATCGACTATCGATTTCTATTTACAAATGTTTAGGGTAACAACCCGTCGACTACTCTGTAAACTTTGACTGATTATGACCATCATGGAAGCTTATAGAGCGCAGCCGCCGTGGCAACTCCTTGTCCGACCATCACTCGCTTTGTTGCTGTCGTTGTTGTTGCTTGTAGCACAATAGTGTGTTGCAGTTAATACGTAGGGGCGTGCGTACCGGTTCGTAATATGGGTTCTCTATAGAAATGTCACGCAAGCAATTTACATAAATGACGTCGCTTCCGCTTCGCCGGCAACGAACAAGCGCAGCCAACAAGAACAAGGCAACAACAACAATTGCAAGTAAAAAGTAAGAGAGAGGATGGCAAAAATAGTAAAAAAAACATCGATGAACGTCGTCAATTGTTGATTGAGAACGAGAATGAGAGAAAAAGTGTAGTGAAAAGCAATTGTCTGTGGTCTGATTGGATTGTTTGCTGCGGAAGTGAGAAAGAAGTCGATGGAAAACAATTGCAAAGAGTAAGTGAGATGATTGCATACAACTATAACGGCAAATGTTTGTTCAGTAGATAAGAAAAACAAAACTCAAACACACACACACATGAGTTACTACTTAAAGAGTGTGGAAAACAACAAACCCACTAACCAACTTCACGGTTTGTTAGCAATTTAATTTGCCTACAAATGGTCTCTGGTTTTTATTCATTTTCCTTCTTCTTCTTCTTCTTTGGGATTTCTTTATGCACCTTCAGTTCCCCAAAAAATGCTCATGGCTCTGGGGCACGCCCTGCCAGCCAGTTGAAAATTTGTTTGTGAAAATGTTGAAAAGAAATGGAAAATAGTGAGTCGCACGTGTTTGCAACATTAATAAAAGCATTAACACACTTAACGCTTCTTGGTTTCTATATACAGGTCTGGTCCAGTCCCTAGGTACGTGCTCCACTAACGGAACGAAACAGTTTTTATTCATTTCACAGTCGCAAATTAGCAGATAAATGTGTTTAAATTGCAGCCTTTTGTTGAGCACATGTTTCGAGACATTGTCAATCAATAAAATGGAGGGAGCCATATCCCTTGCAACTTCAACCAGCCGGCAAAGTAACGAAACCTAACCTCAAAGTCTACACGATGTTCGCGAATTGCATGTTCAAAGTCTCTTGAGGTAGGAAATGGCCAAAACAGGGGAAGGGTAATAAAACATTTATGTGTACATGATATTATTTATGTGCACACGTATGTGCAAATAGGTTTATTATGTCATATATGTGTGTGTATGTTGCTATAGGGTCTTTTTAGGGGTTGTTCCCAAAAATCGTTATATGCTCGTAGATACAGAAATGCTACATATTCACTTCCGTTCGTGACATAAGCGCCGCATGGGAAGGCATTTGAGATTTTCTATTGAATTCATTCAAAACGAACAATAATAAAATAAATAAATTCGCAGCAAATCAACCTTATTTTATTCTTATTGTCGATCCGCGTTTGCTTTCGCTTTCGCCTTTTTAAACATTGTTAAACACTTGTCTGGGCTCATATTATCATTTTCAAATTTCTAGTGCTCAAAAAACTGCAATTATTTTATCGATTTACTGATTGTTTTTTCGCCCTTGTCGCTCGCTTCTTATTAACTTTGCCACAGACATACATACACAGTTGTTTAATCGATGATTCTGACTAGAGGTGGGGCGGTGCAGTTGCAAGTTCTCATATGTCCAGTGTTAATAAGCATTAATAACTGAGTAAAGTGGTTAGTATATTATATTACAATTGTGTGTGTGTGTGCTTTTTGTTGTTATTCATTTTGGGCGACAAACAAAAGGCTGAAGATGTGCCACCACCACCTTTCACTTTATTTGTGTATATGAAATTTTGTAGTCAAACCGAATGAATACATATCTATTGTCACGAGATGCTGCCGAATCTGCAGCATTTGAACAATCAATAAAGCAACAGAGACGACGGTGACGATTTTACGCAACGAAAGTAGAAATTTGTACGCACCTGTCGTTGGTGCTGATTCCAGGCTGCACTTGCCTGCACTTTGGGCACAGAAAAGCACCGTAATGAGCAAGGAAAGCGGACATACGAGACCAGGTTTTCGCTGTTGTTTTTGTTGTGGTTGTTGTTACTGCTACAGTCGTTGTTGCTGTTGTTGTTGTTGGTTTTCCACCGCGCACACACACATACATGCAAACATGCACACAATTTCTTTCTTTCACCCGACACTGACTAACTCGTTTTTAGCTGTGCTACTCCACCCGTCTTCGATCGTATGTAAATCACACACAAACAACTCTTATTTAATTAACACGATTAATGTGCAAAAGAAAACAGCAATTTTGGCTACAGGCGCATTAAGTATTAATTCTACTGCACTTAGCAGCTCATTTTTCACTAGTATATGACCGACCAGCACACACACACACGAAAAGTGTCGCCGTCGACCTGTCTGTTGGATGAGCACTAGAGATGTCAGTGATATAAAAAATCGAGGGATCGAGTACATTCTGATGTTGCAGCGCTTAGGCTATCGATAAGTCAATTTAAATTATCGGACTACCACACTTTTCCAGAATCGATCCCACCTGTTGACTGATGCATGGAGTAAAGAAAGTATCGAGTAACTTTTGATACTTGAACAACAGGGGCGGCACCTCTAGGGAATTAAAATAGGAATACCAGGTTAACTTTATGGTTTTATTAAAAAATATACATATTATTAATTGTAGTTAGTGTGTACGCTGGGCATTTTTTTCTCTCATTGAACAAAGCAGCGAAGCGGCTAAACAAATGAATTAACAATATAGAACAAAGAAAGATAGATCGAAAAACATAAAATTGAATAAAAAATAATAATGACAAAACAATTCTAAGCTATTCCAATGTTAAATAGAATAGATAATTAGTTTGTTTTCTGCTGTGCATGTGTGAAATATAGAAAAATATGCGATAACTATGCACGCAAGGCTTAAGGTCACTGGAATTATGCGCTCATGTTATTTTCGCCGCTCTAGAGACAACCGCTACATCGTTCTCATGGTTCGAGCAATCCACTGTTATCCCATTATCCTCAGGCAACTCATCATCGTCCTGGTCAGCATTTTCAAGTAGCTTTTGACGTTTCAAGCGGAGTTCGAATACCTCACTAATGGCATCACGGAAACATATAAAGTTATAATCAATGACGCCCTGTCGATTGAAGTTCTCCTCACGCAGTATGCAAACAAGTGCCAAAAACTTGTTCACCTCGCGCAGATATAGTATAGTATTGTTATTCAGTTTTATAAGACTAGAGCTGCCACTATCGAAGGCAGTTTCTTCAGAACTGCAGACGAGGAATAGATTACTCAAGAGAACTTCTTTCATATTTAATCCTTACTTACCTGTAAATACTGGACAGATCGATTACCACATCTATCATGTCACAGCACAGTTCATAGGCTTGCATATCAACAGGCGACGAATCTGTTGCAATGTAAATTTTTGATACGACATCGAAAAGAAAGGCTTTCTCAATACCAGAGTTCTGTGAAGGAAAATTGGCATATCACATTAAATTTAATTAAAGATAGTATATTAATTGCACTTACCGGTATGAAAATGTTTAACAGGTTCTCTAGCGTAGGCAGTTGTGGTATGAGTTTCTGTACAACCTTCGAGAATGCTTCGAATATCGAATGATCGTAAATTGAAGTCAAGTGAAAGCTGAGATGTATTTGATCGAGGCCCGCCTCGCTGAGGTCATCCGACGAACGTTGGTGTATATCGCGCTGCGATTCCATTTTCGAATCATCGCTTATACCATCAACCTGTGGGAAATGGAACAGGTGCTGACAGTTATGACTTTGATAAGAAAGGGTTTGGTTATCTATATGTACGTGCCTTGTGTATGAAGACCTCGAACTTGATGCGAGGATTTACTTTGTAGGCCTTTATGACTGTGTTCTTGAACTTGGTCAACGCCTCGTTGTAATCATCCTTGGCATCAATAACGAAAACGAGCGCACCACAGCCGCCAAATATCATGTCCGAATCAAATGTGGGCTCTATGAAATCAATTTGACCCGGAAAATCCCAAATTTGAAACTGTACAAAGCTGGAATTGTTGATGTCATCCTTGACAATTTTGCTGGTCGACTCAAGAAAGAGTGTCTCGTTGGGTGACATTTTGTGGAAAACGACTTTCTGTATGGAACTCTTGCCCGAGCGTCGAAGCCCCATCAATAATATTCTCGGTTTTGTCTCACTGTTGTTCGAAGCGTTCGGCTCCATATCCAAGCCATCCTGATCAAAGGCTCCGTAACCAAAGTCTTTTGGAAATGAATCCACATGATAGTCTTCGTCTTCGTAGCTCTGTTGGGAAATAGTCAAATTTACGAGCAAATTCAGAATTATTTTTCTCCTCCCAATTGCCCTGATACGCAAATTAGTGATGAGAGTTTTCATGTCTTGACCATATGAAAAATAAAACGTAATTATGCTTAAAGCTGTGGACCATAATTAATTCTTGAGTTGTTTGCATTGAACTTGATCAAATAATCAGCCAGTTTTCATTAAACTGTCCAGCCTACTATTACTTATCAGTTTCATATTATCAAATGCATTGCTCATCTCCAAATGCTCATGTAAGGCTTCTTTGTTTATTTACCATTATGATGTAAGTGTATGTGTATTTTCGCACTACTGCTGTTTATTTTTGCATGCAGTCGATATAGTGCTTTGACGATGCAATAAAATTCAATAAAATTATTATTTTATTTTGAAACTAATGGAAAACAACACAAAACTGTTTCTTATCGGATACAAGGTGTGTACACATCAGCTGCATTCAACAGCTGTTTATAAATTTGCTCCAGTGCGTACACACCTGCTGCGCAATTGATATTTTGGAATATACCAGATTGGTAATTCTTCATAGAGTTTTCTTTACAAAAATATGCATGCATTTTTAGACAACTAGAAAATGTTATTAATTAGACTTGACAGAACTTAAGCAATGAAAGGCCCTGTAAATTTGTATCGTACAAATGAAGTGGTGGTATTTTTCAGTGTAACATTTTAAGCGTTTGCGGTCACACTGAATTTGTAGTTCCCACAATTTATCTCGTTTCTAAAACCTTTGCGTTTTAGTTGTTTATAAATATTATCAATTAAAATGGCATCGCGTGGTTTAGTGCTTATGGGACAATGCATTCCCTGCATCAAACACAATGCCTCAAAAATACGTATACGCCGCATGGAACTGGACAAAAACCTAAACATGGTTCGTATTTGTGTTGTTGTTTTTCTGAATTGCATGGGACAATCATTAGTTTTATTTTATTTCTTGCAGTACTTTAAGAAGGATACGTTTTTCTTTGCCCATGACCCGCAGAAGATATGCAAAACTGGCGATGTGGTATTAATACGCGAACTGCCTGAACGCATGACCCGCCTCATTACACACAGCGTGGAAAAAGTCGTCTATCCGCTGGGTGACATAACCGATCCCATTACCGGTAAGAAGGTCGTTGTGGGCAAATACCGTGAAGATATCGAAATGGCCAACCAGTTGTTCGGCAAGTCCGAGAAGGCCTTTGACTACGACAAGGCGCCGCCACGTGGTCGCCTCGAAGGTACCAAGGACTTCACGCACGGCGAGACGTACATCAAATATCACGAGGATGGCAAAGATCAACCCTTCGCCGTGTAGCACTAATTTACCCTATAGTATGTCCCTAAGTAAGCCATTAAGTTGTAATACATTTTACTAAATATTTTATTTAAAATGTCGATAAATGTTTATGCGTTTTGCAAATGTGATTGTCAAATTTGAAGTCATTCAACTGCCGCCAGCTGCAGCTGCAGACTAAGGGGGACAGTACTGGTTCCAATTCGATTCCATCCGACCTCGATCCGTGCCATAAATTAAATTGTTAACTAATCACAATCTCTTACGATGCTAAAGTTGTACTGGAGTATAGGGTTCGCCACATGGGCGTTGTCATCGCATAGTTTTTGCTGCAAAGATGAATGAAGTTTTCATGATGATTAGTTGGGATTATGACACCAATCCCTTCCCTACACTCACTTGTTCCAGGTCTGGGCTGGCACGTAGCATAAAGTCGCGCAAGAAGTTGCCGCGACTGGGCATGTCGAGTGCGAGGATCAGTTTGTTGTTGCCCAGTTGCTTGAGCACCTTGACCCAGCTGCTTGGTGGTGCATCCTCGTCATCGTTGAGTTGAGCACCAGCCTTGCTTTGATCCTCGTCAGTGCAAATGGACCATTGCAGAGGCTTGTTGGAGCTACAAATGATGTAATTCATAAATCCCTTACTAATCCCTTGTATATTTCCTTTATTGCACCTACCTGAAGTGCAGCTCCAAGCTGACCGCCTGCAGGTAACGTGAGACGGGCACAATGTAGCTCACATTTAGGGAACTGCCCGAGCTGGGGCAGAACTGCTCCACATCGATGGTGTAGTTGTTCTGCGCTGCCAGCACACAGCTGGAAATGCTCCAGCAGTCAAGCTGGTGCGGCACAGGCGCCGTTGCCGTCGCTAAGGGCGCTGCTCCTGGCACATCGACCTTGGCCAGCAGCTCGACATGATCGGGAGATGGCAGATCCTCGGTGCCTGGGCCGGCAGGTGCATCGTTTAGCACAGTGTACTGTGCATCCTCGTTGCCAGTGTTATCCACTTCGGTGGAGAACTGCTTAGCATGCGCGGCTGTGTTGTGCGAGCTCTTGCCGTGGTAGACACGCCCAGCTGCGCCGTTGTTGTTATTGTTGTTGTTGTTGCTACTGCTGGTATCATTGTTCGCCACCGGCTGTATGACCAAAATGTCAGCATCCTGCTCTTGCTCGGCAGACTGAAGTGCTTCCTCGACATGCTGATTCTGCACATTCACGTCCACATTATCCGCTGCTGCTGCAGCCGGCTGCAGCTCCTCAAAGCAGGTGGACTGCAAGGGAAAAGGGCATAGCTATTATCGCTGTGGGATCTGGGAAGATTGAACATTGGCACTCACCTGACAATTGTCACTGACAGCTTCACCCTTACTGCACTCAGGTGGCTGGCCAAAGATTGGCGTCTTTAGACTCTTGTGTCTGATCCAGTCAAGACTGCGTTGATTGGCCGAGCGTCGGCCCACACTGGAGTCCCGTAGTCCTGTATCCGAATACTCGAAACCAAACAAAGCCGTAATTGGATTATCCACCGACTCAGATTCGTTGGTGTTACTCAGGTTCTGCAGATCCAGAGCGTCTGTGGAGTCTTTCTGGGCTCCGCTGCTGTTGCGCACCACAGCGGGTGGAGGCACATCCAGCGCCAGGGCATGTGTGCTCTGTATCTGTGTCTGTTCCGTGCTGACCTTGTTGGTGGTCAGCGCCAGATTTGCCGTTGGAGGCGACACTGTCTTGTAGACATTGTAAATGGCCGCATCGCCCGCATTGAGTTTGCGTATAGTTTGTCCAGCATCAACAATTGCAGCGTTGTCCACAGCGGTGCTGGCAATGGTGCCCACCACAACGATATGCTCGTCAAGCTTTAGTGGCTGCTTTAGCTGTTGCTGCAGCTGCTGCTGTTGTTGCTGCTGCTGCTGTTGCAGTTGAGCATCGACATCTATCGAGTTGTTCTCAAAGTCCTGTGACAGTGGTAGACCCTGTGGCTTTTCCGAAGACGTCGTTGTGGTGCCGTTAATGACTGCAGCCAGGGTTTTACTTACAACAGCGGAGCGTACACTTTGCAGCAGTTTCTGGGTGGGATTACCGCCTTGATTGCCACCTGGACGCAACGCCTCCTGCGACACAGGCCACTTTGACTTGTTCTTGCTGGCGATGGTTTTGTTTGTGTTGCGGGGCGCCGTTGTCGTGATACGAGAGCTAGGATTGAGCAAAGGTTGATTCACCTGCGGATTACTCATGACAGCAGTCAGTTCCTCCTTCTCCAGTGCCTCATCGTTATCCCCGAATGCTCTCAACGCTGTCGGACCTCCGCCAGGGGGTCGTGTAGTGCTTGCCGCATAGATCAACTTCGGCCAGGCATATGTTTTATTCTTGAACAACGTCTGCAGATTATGCTGGAAGTTCAGACGCTCCTCATCACTTAGTCTTGTCTGCCCATCCGGGCGGAAAATGCTTTGGTAGCCATCCATGGGTAGCTGCTGCTGCGGTTGCTGCTTGTTGTGCTCCACAAAGTAAAGCGTGGACACAGCGGCCAAACTGAGGAGATATATATATATATCATTATAGTCTGTGCGTCCAGTTGTATTTCCACTTACCAGGCTGCCATCACAATGATCAGCAGGAATATGATTATCTGCATCATGCGACTGGAGCAGATCTCGTAGCCATCGCTGCGACTGGTCGATTGAAAGGCCCGCGGAGGTAGCAGGCAGCGAGGCTCAAGTAGATTCTTGGCACGCAGTTGCTCATTGTTGTGGCGGCTTGTCGCACGTTCCAGATGCTCGATGCGCGTCGCCAGCGACCCTGTGACCTTGCACAGCTCTTTTACTGCCCCAATGTTTTCCATTAGAATACGATCCTAGATAAGAAATCAGTATAATTTTAATGTATCTGCTTATTATTTTGTATTGTCTGTCTGTTGTAATATGTGAGTTAAAATTTCATCGTTTGATGATCAGTTTCAAATAAAAGTCTATTCTAAACATAACGGTTGACACTCAAAAATGAATTGTGTAATTCTTTTTAAATTGAAGCAACACTTGACAAGTGTGTCCATAAGTTCAGATCAATTTGTTAGTATTTAAATCGATTTCCAATTTGTTGGTATTCTTTCGATTGTCAAGCTTAACAATCGATAGCATTGTCCGCCTTTACAATTTATGTAATTGTTTTTAAAAAGAGAGTGCTTTGTTTTACCTTATTGACCAGCAAAAAGTTCTCAATGACATTTCCATTGGGCAGTACAACGCTGCCAGCCTCTTGAACTGCATCCGGTATGACTTCACGCACTTCCTGCGCTATAACGCCGGTATCGACAATTTCCCGTGTGTCACTCTCGCGTCTCAGACCGGAATGCACGGCAAATTCCGGTTCATAGCGATATCGAACGATTCGTATCTTTTTGCATATTCCGTAATTGCACCGATGTATCCAGTTCAGCTATTTCCTGTTTGGCTCGACTGTCGCTGGGCTGAACAATGTGCCCAGATACCTTGAGATTGCCGTGCACAACGAGACTTTCATCCGGACGATCTGTATTGATGCCCACACGCCCAGTATGGGTAATGGACTCGGGCGTGATGCCGCGTTGCCAACAAAGATCCACATCGGATTCAAATTGTCCCGGATTCGAGGCACGCACAATGATGCGCTCGCTGCCATGGCTAGCAACAGGAAAATGACCCGACGTGGTGTGCACGTGCAGGCCGACGACAAGTTGAAAGAAACGTTGCTCCGGATTCGGGCGTCCCTTCTTGCGCATGTTGTTGTTGGTTGTCTCTGAGAAGTGCAAACGTCCCACGGTGATTTTGCTGACAATATGGCTCTGGAGATCGATACTGTCAAGAGATGGCGATGGATGAAATGGAATGGGAGCAAAGAATTTCTTTTTTTCTGTGCAGCACTTACGGTACGGGATAGAATGGCTTCTTTGAGCGATCGGACTGGCTCTGCTCCACACGGATGGTCTGATTGGGTGCCTCGAATTTGACACCGTAGAAATGCAAGTGGAAGGATTTGATTTTCTCAAGACCGGACGGTGTCTTCACAAATTTGGCATCTCCCTGAAGGCGCGCATGGCAGGTGACCTGAAAGTGATTCTTCTTCTGGCACACATATGCGTCATCTGAGACGCTGAAATTGAATCCCTTGTCCGCATCGACGCGATAGTAGCTGACGGACATTTCCTGCAGATTCTGATCGCACAGCTTGTGCCAATTCTCCGGCTGAAATGGACTAAAGCGTATGCACTGCGTCAACGCGGAATCACCTGCCTCACTGCCCGATCCCGAACCGGCGGCCGCATTGCTTGTCTGCCCATCCAGGCTGTTGTCCGCCTGCGAATTAATGCCAGACAACGCTGGCGATACGGAGGCGGAGCAATGTGAATGCGCGGGTGTCTTGCTCAGATCGTGATCGTTGTGGCTGGCTGTGCTGGCAGGCGCGACTGAAGTCGATATCGAGTGATGCGAACTGCGCAACGGACTCATCAACAGGCCCGTATCATGCTTGGCCAAAGGCCCAAACTCGGGGCAATCCAACTGCGTGGACATCTTGCGCTTACGCGACAACGAATGCACTGGCGTCGAGGGCGTGGAGCTGCGGTTCAACGACAATTGACTGGTGCCAATCACTTGAACCCGATCCCCAAGGCCAATGGATGAGGTCAGCATGCAGGTGGACATGCTGGACAGATTCTGATAGCTGCCGGAGCCATACAAGCCGTGCCCATTGTGCTCGTAGTGCTGGAAGATGAGCTGCTCCTGCGGCAGCTCTTGATGCTGCTGTTGCTGTTGTTGATGGTGCGGCGGCAGCAACTGTTGCTCGTTTAGCTGCTGTTGCTGTTGCTGCTGCTGGCAGAGCAGGCTGTTGGCATTCATGATCAGACCAGCTTCATGTTTCACTCGCACATCCTGCGCAGGCGACACAAAATGATGTCCCTGCTGCGCTGCAGGCTGTGCTGGCGTGGTGAACTCCAAGTCCGTTTGCAGCATGTTCGACAGCTGCTGTTGCTGCTGCTGCTGTTGTTGCTGTTGGTGCTGTTGCTGGTGTTGCTGGTGTTGATGCTGATGCTGCATGGCTGTCAGACCCGGATAGATAAGCTCACGTCCTGGCGGCAATGCAGCGCCATGTGATTCACCCAGTGGACTGTAGGCGGGTTCCGATCCCGAGTCGGGTGGACTCTCTGGCAGATGTGCCAGCGGCATAGCCATGGCACTCATACGACCCGTCAGCTGTGGGTCCAGCACATTCATTGGCGGTGTGTGTGGTGATTCCAATTTGGAGACGCCTCCGGCATCCACACCCAACCCATCGTTGTTGTTGCTGTTGTGCTGTCCATCGTCAAGTCCTCCCACGCCCGCTGCCTGCATAAACAAATCCAATGCTTCATTGTCAATGCCATCCATGAAATCTGGGCGAGCTGTTGGTGTAAACAATGAAGAAGAATTGAGCAGACTATTAACAGTGTGTTATTCTTAAAATATAAAATATGTATATTCCTCTCTATTTCAGCTAGACTTACAAGAATTTGAGAGTAAGTACTACATATTAAATTTAAGTTTGCATTTTTGAGTTATCTGTGCTGATTGCAATAAACTTAGAAGTCTTATTACTTAGAAGTCTTATTTTTACTAAACTGTCTATTCTTTATTGTTTAAATGTATATTCTAACAACTAACATGATTCCTCCTGCTCTAATTGGGTTTTTCTATTTTTAAAATGAATATTGGCCTTATTAAAAATAAGTATAAATAAGCTTATATATTATAACTTTACCATAGCAAATTATTTGAATTATGTTTAATGAGATGTAAGTGCAAAAGAATTTATGATATGTATGTAAATAAGTAGCTTTTAGCAGAGCTTTTTACAGTGTTCTATGTAGATCTAGTTATAACTTAGATGTTCTCAGAAACAATAAATAATAAGTTTAAATACTTAACAAATTCTTTCTATATATTCTATCCATAAGCATTACATTTCTGAAAAACTGAGTGTGATGCTTTAAAGTGTTTTCAATTATTCGAAACACAGTTAAAATCTGTGGCAATTTGGCTGCTTTTAATATTTTTTCCCTCTCACTGCAGAGTCATCTCTAGGGATTTATCTGTGTAAGCGTGAATATATTATACGAGTATATTCTATTTATTTTTTGGAATTTCACTCGCTTTGTAGAGAGGCGTCCATTTTGCACTTATTTGTGCGCTGACTCAACGATTGTTATGATGCTTTTAGGGGGCGTTTACGATACTATATATATCTGGTATATATATATGTATGTACATGTATGTATGTGTTATGCATGATAAGTAATATAGCAGAAAAGGGGAAAGAACTGAATCTTTGAGTCTGTCACTGATAAGAGACCACAAAATAAAGCAACGATTTGATTGTTTTAACTGTTTGATCGATAAAGGTGACACGGCTAAATTTTAATGCCAATTTAAGTAATTTATTCCACACTCACACACACAAAGACACAGAATACTATACACACAATCGCCCGTGCACGTTTCGATAAATTACCATTTAGCGTCTTGGGGTAATCCATGTTCGGTTCTCTGTTGCTGCTGAAGTTGAATTGGCCAGGTCTAAACGAGCTGCACTAATAGCCAAGTTAGCGTCTGCTTTTAAGCCAACATTCATTTGGGCGATAGATAAACGATAGATACACACAGATGCAGATACACATCAAGATGCAGATGCAGATACAGATACAGATACAGACACAGATACGTATGTTAGATACAACAATTATCTAACGCACATGTGAGCGCACATGCGGTTGATGCACTTTTCACAACTCGCTGAGCAGTGAAAATGCGCTTTTCCAATACAAACGTATTTAAAGAAAAGAAAAATATAAATAATGTTTTATCAAAAGCGAAGGCAGAAGGCGCAGCTCGCGTTAGTGAACGAAAGCGAAAATGAAACCCAATTAAAAGGCAATATAAAAATGCATAAAGAAAATAAACAACAATAAAACAAAAAAAAAAAACCGAAACTGATCGAAATAAAATCTAAGTTTGTTTTCACAAGTGTTTTTCTCGGTCTGCAGTTTCTTGTTGTCATTTCCCAATGTTTTTCTCAAATGTTTTGCATTTGACAAATGACAAAAGGGAAAACCATTGAAGAAAAAAAACATGTAACAAAATTTCAAAGCTGTTTTTGGGCTCCTATCTCGATGTATTATTTTCTATAATTTATCTATTTAGGATACACTGTAGATATGTGTATATATTATACTGTATAGTTGAAGTCGCGCGCGCTCCTAACGTCAAATTCACTGTAAAATTTCTCTGCACTGCGAGCGGAGAAATTCAATCAGCGTGCAAAAAATATTCCGAGCTCCCAGTTCTGATTATCGACCAAACAATCTCGGCACCGCTTGAGGTGGGAGGGTGCGACATTATTTAGAAATGTATAAAAAAAACGCATATACTAATATATATGTACATATATAGACAGATATATATATACCATTGTGTGTTGTCTATTTGGCAGCCCCAAGTCGAAATTTGTTAAGCATTTCTACGACGATTGCGACGGCAATTTATTTTATTTGCCTTCTATTTTGGTAGTTCTCATTCTCTTTGTTGTTGTTCTTGTTTGAGACCAGGCGAAGGACAATTTATACGCTTTCCGATAACCTTGTCGAGGCCATTAGAAATTTGATCATGATAAACATCTGCATTAATAACATTTCTCTATTTAGGTGAGCATATTCCAAGTTACCTTTATTAATCTAACATTTTTCTCTATCGATCATCATGGAATGTATACTGTAAACTGTGCCAAGTCAAGGCTGCGCTATCTGAACTTGTGGTTTCTGCTACAAATTTGAATATGCCATATTATTATACATAGTATAAAATATTCTTATATACGACTGGGTTAAAAAAAACCCAAGCTGATTGCTGATATTAAAAGTCAGCAGCATGTGATTAAGCTGATATGATGAAGTATATATGAATATACTTATAGAATACATATATTCATACTCCTTTATAGTACTTACAAAAGTCCGGAAATTCAAATTCCATATTCATATCCGATGTAGTTATCCAATAAGCTCTTGCACTCCGCACTGCGCATCCTTTCCACAATGTGTCCACAGACTACAGCATGACTTCGATATTATTGTGCTATCGATAAAAAAGAAATAATGATATTCTAGTGTATATAGACTATAAACTGTCTTCGGACATTTTCTTGTTTATTGTTTCCAATTTCGATTTGCTATTTAATATAAATAACAAAGATTTGCGGGAATAATTGCAATTTGACTAGCATTGAGAGAGAGAGAGAGAGAGAACTCAAAGCATCAAGCTGTTTTCAGGTTTATCGTAAAGTTTCCCAGTTCTACTGTTGTTGTATAGCATCATATGACGTTGTACGTTTATTCTGATTTTCTATAATTCGACGAATATGCGAATAAACACAACCAGTCTGTCAGGGGGCTATTGTATATAAGTCATTATACCGTTATATGCCGCCAGTGCAGAACATGATCAGTGGCGTTTGCATATTCCACATACTTCAGTACAGTCAGTCTTCAGTCTCTATCGCTATCTTTGTCTCTTTCTCTCTCTCTCTGATAGCACAATGACGTCGCAATTCTGACAAATAATTGACATAATATCTCGTTTAGCCTCTGGACTACAAGTTCTCATTGGCACGAGACGGAACTCAACGCAAAAATATAATAATAAAAAGCGATAAACCGTTTGCTGTTTTACAAGTTTCTATATAGATATTGACGGCTACTTACAGACATATATATATATATAGACAAATATATTGCTGTGCTCTTCCCTGAGTTAAGATCATGGTATTAATTAAATAAAAAGTTAATATTGAAGCTAAAAAAATATAACAATCGACTATATAATAAGCTATCAAAAAGAATTTTAACCATGAAAACTGAACGTGTTTTCTAATCTAATTTTCTGTTGATTAATCTTGTTAAGTAATAAAGCTAGAGTTATGCAATTTGTCTTTAAAGGACTTGTAAACTCCACACACATCTAGCTTTTGCCACGCCTATTTCCTCATCTGAAGCAACTTTCAAACTTTTGCTGGTACTCTATCAATTTCTTTCTTTCAGAGAACCTTCTTCGGTGCCCTACTAAGTATGCAATAGAAAACAAAAACACTCTTTTCTTGATTTCGGAAGATCCGTATATCATTAACAAATGATCGAGTGTTTCTTTCGTTATTTGTTTTGCTTTTAATTGCGTATTTAATTATGTACGCTCTTGTTATTGTCTTTCTGTCTGCCTGTCTGCTTATGTTTCTTAATCTTTTGCGTTCTGTTTTCAGTTTGAAGCATTTTTTAAATGCGCAACAAATTTTAGTTGTACTTGCTAAGCTCAGCTTGGTCTTCTGGCACGTTTATATTGGATAAATCGTGGCATTTCCCGGATCGTATGACATACGACATAAATACAGATCTTTTGTAAATAGAATGCAGTATTATTGAGGCAGAGAGAGAGAAAGAGAGAGCAAGAGAAAGGGAGCAAGCACGCTCAGAATCGGGCTATCGTCTTCAACATTGTTGTTGCTCTCTCTCTCTCTTCTTATTGTTGTTGCTTTTATTGTTGTTGTCGCATTCATTGACGTTGCTGCTGTATTTGTCATGTTGTCGCAATGATTTTGATTAAATTAACGATTCGGCTGCGACGGCTGCGAGAAATGGATACATTTGCGAACTTTTGCTTATCCATACAACAACAACAACAACAGCAACAACAACAACAATGTCTCATATTAAAATAACTCAAGTGATTTGATTTAGTTTGACGCAAACAGAACTTCAGCAATTTGCCAAAAAAAATAAAGCCCCACTAGAGAGAGACGGAAAATAAATATCGTGTTTTGGTTTGTTTTTGTTTTAGCTTTTTTTTCGTTTGTTTTGCGCCACTTGAAGATCTTTAGATGCTTATAAAATCTGCGTCTATTGACTGACGGTAGCACAGCCGGAAGTTGAAGTCGAAATTGTGATGCGATAAAATACGTTGCGATGTTGTTTGTTTTTCTTGCAGGGCGCACGCATCCTTGAAAGCGTTTTCTGTGGCCCTCCTCGTGAAGTTTTTGATTTGCTCACACCTCCAAATATTGAATTTGATTAGCATTTAAATAAAACAACAACAGCAACAACAACAGCAGCAGCAGAGGCAACTGAAGCGTTCACTATACTGGTCAAAGCTTCAAAAATTGAGTTATAAATACGCAACAAATTCAATTTGAATAAATACGCTATACACACACACACACACAATTAAACTTGTACTCAGACTTGTGCTAATTGCCATCAACATGTGATTTTGGACAACATTTCAATTACACGCGGATTAGCCGCTATCAAAAAAGGCCAAAAATGGCAAAAAAGAGAAGCGCAGAGATTTAGCTAGACACTCCGATATGGTTGAACGCATGATTTCAATTTGGTCGAGTGCAAATAGACACAGTTCCAGCTTGGATTTTCGAAATTCGAATAGAGACACTTGACTCCACTCCAATGCACAGACGTGTGGACGCACTGACGGATAAGGCGTCAGCACGCCCCCGAACTCAAAAAGAACTTACTAATCAATGTAATTAGCGCGTGGGCTCTAAAGATTCAATCAAATACGTGTTCAATCACACATGCACACACACACAGACAAACACACATACGCAACACCCTTCACCTGCCACCTCCCACCAGCACTTAAACGAACTGAAGAACTATACGAAGTTTACATTATCAACAAAAAGGTTAAACAAAAAATTGGCTAGTTTTATCTTTGAGCTGTAGCAGATTTCCAGCTAAAACGAGAACAACAGTCGGAGGCACGCGACAGTGGTATACCCTTCGATCTATGTTCCGGTGTATACATATGTACGTGCTTCTAACTATTCTCCACAGATGGCGCTTGCGCTCTTCTCTTGTTAGCTGACAAAAGCACTTGTGCTCATACTTTCTTGAATAACTTCTGTGTTTATTGTCCGATCAAATTGAAATTTTGAGGATAGGTAAATATTTTATTCAGCTTAGTATATATTTAAGTCAGAAAGTTGTATCTTTTATACTGCGCTTACAAATTGATTTCAAAATTTAAATTAGTGTTTTGTTGTGGCGCTTTACTGCCAAATTTGGTAACTCTAGCGCTTATAATAGCTGAGATCTGTGTGTTCACACATACAGACCGGCAGATATGGCTCAATAATATATATATTTATATACTTTATGGGTCTTCCACGCCTCCTTCTGCCTGTTACATACATTTGGACAATGTTAGTATACCCTTTTATGACCATTTCCAATGATCGAAGGGTATAAATATGTGTATATATTATCCATATAAAGTATGATTCATCTCAATGGAACTGGAATCTGTTGCGAATGTCAAGCATTGAATTGCAATTAACATAGTTTCGTTAAGTATATGAAAGTGTACGGAACGCACGTTTGGACAGCGGGAAAGTCAAGAAACTCCGCTAAAATATCTAACGTATAATGCTGAAATTGCTGTTGAAATCTAACGCATAATTTTGAAATTATTTGCAAAATGTGCGTAAGTGAACTTTGAAACTGAACTGAGTATAAACACCTATATATACATTATATTAACGCTTATATAATTATCATAATGGAATTATGAACAATTAGCATTAAATGTGCATCTCTTTGGGACGTGGAATATTCCACTTGTTTGGACCAATTCAAAGGTAGAAGCCAAAACGAATCTGGGAGAAAAGAAAAGAAACTATGTGCAGATTTGCGGCACACTCGCGGCACGGGTCGCTTTAACCCACTACCGACTACCGACTGCAGACCCCTCCCCCTCGACGCCTATGCCTGCTAAACTGCTTTTATTTATAAACCAATGTGTTTTTTTCGCTTCTTTCCTTTTTTTATCTGCTGTTTTTACAAATTATTTCTGCTGCTGCTGTTGCTGTTGCTGTTGGTGCTGTGACGGCGACTTTGAAACTCAACCAACCGGTTGAATTTTATGTCTTTTGCCGATATTCATTGCTTTTGTTGTAGAGAAGCAACTCGTAGAGAAGCAACTGTTGTTGCTGCTGTCATTTTGTTAGTCTTATTTTGGGCTATTGGGGATGGTAGACGATGTATGTATTGCGCTTGGCACAGGTTGAGACGAGCGATGAAGCGTTAATCGCAAATAAGAAGAAACCGAGGATGGCAACAGCAATAGCAACAACAACAACAACAACAACAAACGAGGCACGTCAAGTGAGCAGAGCTGGCCGAGATCTTGGCTCCGATTTGAACTTGCTAACCGTCTCCGGTTTGACGTTGGTGAACGGAGTGGAACGAGATGATGGAGGAGGGGGTTACCCAGCATAAATTAGGCACATCGTGCGGCAGGTGGGCGGGCACTTGGCGTGCCAATCTCAGCGAGAAGACTCTGAAGACGATTCGCCGCCAGACAATCAACAACAACAACAGCAAAGCAAAGCAAACGCAAATTTGTTTTGCATTCTTTTACAGTGTTTTGTTTTTGTTGCTGAATAATGAAAGGTAAACGTTGTTTGTATGTGTTGCTGCATTAGTATTTGTGCATTCATCTATTAATGCCGCTCTCAGTTACGCGCGCGCTCTCTCTGTCTCTCTTAATTTGACGTTGCAGATGCTGCGCGTGTTTTTGTGATTTTTGGTGGGAGTTTCTCATTGTTTTGGCTCTTGATTATTTGCACATTTTTCAACAGGTACATAAACAACCACATCTGTGTGTGTGTAGCTGTAAGTGTGTGCGTCTATCTGATCGAAGATTGTCACACAAAACCTGCACACGCACACACACGCACAGAGTGCGTTCCCTTTTGCCTTTACTTTTGCTTTTGATTTTGCCTTTACTTTTGCTTTTACTTTTGCCTTTGCTTTGCCCACTTGCTGCCACAGATTTGCGACAGCTTTTCTTAATTCGCAACAATTTCCCAGTTTTCCAGCTCACACACACACACGCACACACAATGCAGCATTTCATTCAGTTGCTTTCTCTGTTGTGTTGCACTTGTTGTTGTTGTTTCTCTGTTTCATGTTTGCAAAAATATTGCATTTAAATTTGTCACTCGCACACACACACGCACATGGAGACACTTACACAAATTTCCGTTAGTTTGACGTTAGTGTGTTTAACTGTAATTGTTTACGTTTATTTGATCGCTTTGTATTTCACGCTTCGTATACGCGATACGATGTACGTATGTTTGTATGCGTTTAACTACGGTTCGCTTATTTTGTTGATTTATTTCAGTTGTAGTTTTTGTATTATTGTATTATTGTGCGGCCCGCAGCGCGATATCTAAATCTGTTAGAGTGTGGACAGCAACTAAGCGATCATGCGCTCCGTTCGCTGCCTCTCCATCTCTGCTTAATGAAGCTTAGCTTCGGCCGCGGAGTTGCCACTGCGCTCGCCAGACTATGCGCTCGTCTGGCAACGACGACAAGCCGAACTCACAAACCAGAGAGACCAAGAGAGTGTGGGCGAGAGAGAGATAGTGAGAGAAAGACTCTGAGAGATAAGAACCAGAAAGAGAGGCTTTGACATGTCGAAGGTTTTATACTCTTGCAACAGAATCGAATAACATTGTTCCTGTATTCGTTAACAGCAATGTAATGTTAACTCTGACTTACGATTACTATCGAACTTCGATTGACACTGATAAGCTAAATTACTCCCCTGTTGATTGTGAATCAGAAGATATACATATACTTTGTAGTATTGGATATGTGTCCTAAGGTGCACTGCAAAGTTTAGGCATAAATGAATATACCCTTTGAAAGGGTATAAAAATACACAGTAAATTTTAACTAGCAGCGGCAAGAATGGGCTTAAGCTAAGCCCCGCACGCTTACTTAGTACACGACGTCGACCGAGTTAGCGATAGCGACGCGACTCTCACGCAATTAGTGGCTGAAGCCGAACCGAGCTGAGCGCTGACACAAATCCGGCTTCGGCTGCGAGTGCGGCTTGTGGCGAGAATTCTCACCATGTCTGCGCTCTTCTCTCTTGCGCCTGCTGTTGTAATGATATGCCCTGCGGGTTAAGCCATCACGGTTCGCACAGTTCCAACTTTAAATCACTTAATGGAGCCGCTGTTTGTTTACAAGAAAGGGATCTACACACGCTTTGCCCGAGCTATACTTGTATTGTGTATGTGAGTGTGTGTGCATTTTAGGCAGAAGCTTTCTCTGATTGAATTAATACGCTGATTTATGTAAATTACACTAATTCATATTACTCAATTTGCTATTTAATATTCATTGCCTGTCGACTGTCGGGCGACGTTCGTGTTCTTGTTCTCGTTCTCATTCTGGTTCTTTGCCTATTTGCAATAGTTTTCAGTTACTGCTGGCGAGAACTTGATATTCACTGTAATTCAGCATGATTATTGGGAAAATAGTTTTGGTTTATGGGTACCATGCTATTTATGCTGAATGCAATATAAATCCTTATTAAAATGAACACAAAAGAAACGATATCGAAAGCATTTAACCTTCAATTTGTACATTCTTCACGTTTATTTGTATTTAACAATGTTTAAACCATATCGAAGTTTGAGCTAAATAAAGTACGTTTATTGTTTAACAATTTCCGTTCTAATTTAAGTTGTACGCCTCGCTAAGCTTATCCAATAAGCCTTGATTGCTTTTCGGAAACTCCTTGATGGCATCCATTACACTTGCAATCACTGAAATTGAATACAATTACAATCTTAAGTATTATCACAATAGGCTTGACGAATTGAGAACTTACTTCTTTTCTCCGTCTGCGACATCAGCATGAACAGAATGGTAAACTCATCGTTTTTGCTTATCTCTAGCAGAACTGCTGCTGTGGTTGGCTCCTTGTTGGGCACATAGAAATCTTGCAGAGTGTGCAGCAGATCTGTAAATGTATCCGAGTCGAAGCCGGCGCCTAGAATTTTGCATAGGTTTGGTATATTAATGGATTTTAGGTAATGATATTTCTGGCTTGGCGACAACTCCTTCCATGTCATATAGAATTGGGCTGTGCCCTCTGGTGCTGCTGGAACACGCTGCAAGAAAAAGAATGAATTTAAAAACGATTCTTTGCTGTTAAAGGTTAGTACAAACCTCCGGTTTATGATCAGGCTCGGCTGCAGTAACCGGATTTACAGTTTCTATAGTCCTCTTTTCTTGGGCAGCGATAATCTTTTTTGAGACTTTTGGCTCGGGGTTTTCTAATGGCACAGGCTTGGCCTTTTGTTTAGAGAATTTTTTG
Organism: Zaprionus nigranus; assembly: GCA_018903425.1. Lineage (NCBI taxonomy): Eukaryota > Metazoa > Arthropoda > Insecta > Diptera > Drosophilidae > Zaprionus > Zaprionus nigranus. The sequence goes on along the minus strand of JAEIGD010000011.1, from coordinate 2,454,607 downwards.
GGTTCATTCTTATTTTGCGATTTTACGGTTTCCTGAGTTGTCACAGCTTTGACAGTTTTCTCCACTTCTGACTTCTTCTTATCATCAATGCCTTCCAATTTTTTGTTCTCTTCTGCTTGAGGTTCTAGAGGTTTTTGTGGTGACTTAATACTACTTCCGCCAATGTCGGCCTGTGCGACTTCTGAAGTTTTAACTTTCTGTTCTTTAACATTTAAATTGATTTCTTTAACTAAGGAACTTTTCTTAGTTTGAGACTGTGGCAGTTTATCCTTTTTAACCTCCTCAAAGTAGCCGCAATTACTATTAAAGATTTTATCGATTTCATCATCGGTAATACGTAATTTTGGCTCATCTTGGTTGGGTCGGGGCGAAACAATATCAACAACAGGCACACGACGCATTGGCTGCTTAGAGCGCCTATAAGCTGGTTTATCGAATGGTAGAATGTCAATTAAATCGTCACGTGCTGGATTAAAGTTGGGGCCAGTTTTAGAAGCTGAAATCAGAATTAGTTAGACGACCTAATCGAATTGATTGTACGCTTTGTACCATACCATTCTTGCGCAAGCGATCGTTTATGCGCTGTAAACTACGCTTGGCTTCTATGTTCTTGGGCTCTATGGCCAGCACAGTGGTACAATCCTTGAGAGCTTCCATATTATTTCCAAGCGATTCATTTGCCTGCATGCGCCGATAGTAGGCCTTTACACACAGTTTGTCCAGAGCAATGGCAGCCTCACAGTCCTCCACGCAGCTGTCATAACTATTGGGCACGTATTAGCACTTTTTTATATCTTATTGGGATTTAACATACCGTTCCAGTTTAAGATAACACAATGCTCTATTTATGAAGTAAACGGAGTCATTGGGATAAACCCCTATAGCCTCGGTGTAGGCTTCGATGGCCCTATCATAGTCCGCCTGTTTTACGTAAGTATTGCCACGATCCTTAATGTCATTGGCTTTTTTGTGGTGTTGTGCCAATGCATCTATGGGCAAGTCTTGCTTCTCAGTGGGCGTGCTTGCAGCTGATCCACTGGGACTGTCTGTGGCACATTTTTGTTCCTTACTGTTTGTTGGTGATGATTTCTTTACGTGACTACGTATGGGTGAATTCTATATCATGTAAATATAATATTATTCACGTGTTTTAACTAATGCAAAGAATGCGTTACTCACGTCGGTGTTGATGGTCGGAGCGGGCGCATTTTTCAATGCTTCCTCCTTGCTTTTGATTTCCTTTTCCCAGGAGTACAAATCCTTTACAGAACTTTGATATTCCTGTGCATTTCTGCGTACTTGGAGTTGCAGTTCAATTGCTTTCTTTTCACTCATTTTTAAAGCTTTGTATTATTGTTATTTATTATAGAGCGCTATTTGTTGGTTGTCATGACAGCGGTATCGAACGGCAACATCGATTGCTGTATGAGTATCGATAAGATGGTAAACGACAGTACTCGATAGTATCGCAATTCGATAGGATCAGCTGTTGCTATTACGTTTCACAACACTTTAGCTTTATAGACGACAAGACTAAATGGAGCTAATTTTGTTTGTTTATTTTTGTAAATTTATTTTATTTGCACATAAATTAGTCAAAATTATTGTAAATTTAAATATGATAAGGATACTAAACATATTTGTAGCCGTTGAGGGGGCTGGCAGACGTAAGTATGTAGAGGCTGTGTTCTTTCTGTTACATAAAATAACGAACTATTTACGTTTAACACGCAGTTTTGGACATAGTGCTTATCTAAATTCAAAAAAGGAAACACACTATGAAGTTCTCAATTTAAACAACGACTGTAGTAAACAGGACATACGCAACGCTTTTCTAAGGCTCTCGAAACAGGTGCAACATGTGGTTTCACATTAATTGGCAATTAATAACTCAAATCTCTTTCAACCCAAACAGTACCATCCTGATGTAACCAATGGAGCCGTAAAGGTTGATAAAACAGCTCGTTTTTTGAAAATAACCGAGGCATATCAGACACTGGTCAAGCCATCTACGCGCAGAGAATACGACGACAGTTTACTATGGAACCCCCCGCCAGGTACTCGGGAAACGATTCAACCGTGGGAAGTCAAGCCTACATACAATCCCAATCCTGGTCCTTACTATGGTATTCAAGGTCTAAATCGTGTCTCTAACACAAAGATTGCGTTATTTCTAATGGCGCTCGGTATTCTCGGTGCTATTTTTGGATTTAGCTCAGTCAAGTAAGTTTTCAATGCAAATCTTTGTTATATAAGTACCGGTTCTAGCTGTGGCTCATTGCAGGCATTCGTTTCACTCGAGCCGTCAAGCAGCAGACGAAGTTTCAGCTGAAGCAACTTCCCACCATGCCGCCGTTGTTGCTGATGCTAAGAAATATGGAAACGAGGAGCAAATGCGACGCATGGTGGATCGTCTAGCGCGAGACCCTTTGGCCAAAGTTGCAACTAAGTAATTGATGTTGTGTATATAAATTTCAACTATACAGTTATTGGCCTCGACAAAAGTGAACTCAAGCTTCAATTCTAATAATAACTGTTTGTAATCGAATCTGTTCCGTTGGTTCAGAGATATGCCGTTTATATTCTATTCGTGCAATGTTCAAGTTACTCAAAGCACTTACGAATGCATTCAAATGGACCAAATAACAAAGTTTTTCGAAGGTATTCTCTTTTGGAAGCTACCTTACGATTGGCAAAAACAGAAAATGACTTAGCTCATTGTGGGAGTAATCTATAAATACTTGTATATATTGTACAAATACACAATAAACAATTAATACCTTTCTAAAACTAGTTTAACTTATTCTCAATAATACGAAAATATTCAAATTAACCTTAAGAACTTGTTTGGCTTTATTTGTACCAATATTTGTAGCATTCTTTGAGCACGATTTAAACATCTAAATTAACATTGCGACGACCGAATTAAATTACATAAATAAATATTATTTATTTAAGTTGTACTTCTTTCATTTTTTGTTTTTAACTCATTGTAATTGAAAGCACATAATGAATGAAATGAAGAAATGATTTCAACGATTCAAGGATCGGAAAAGTTTTTTTTTTTTTGGAACCCGCCACCGAGAACTACAAACTAAAAAATCACATATTCTCTATAAAATGTTTTAATAACTAAAGTTAACGTAATTACTCCATTCGCTTGGGATTACCAAATTCCTTGATGAGAATGGTAACGCCAACATGGGGTAATTCGGGCTTAAAGACAACTGCACCGTCCTGCTTGTAGTCATCGTATTTCAGTTCGTAAACGCGATCGAAGCCCGTCTTCTCCATGACGCGGGCCGAAAAGTAACTGGTGCAGATTACATGGTAAACGGAGATATTGCTTTCTCGTATAAAATCATAGACGGCTTCTGTTAGGCGCCCCGCAATGCCCATGCCGCGATAGTTAGTATTCACAGAGAGAATTTTGCCATCAAGTATTAGGTCCTCGTTGGGATACTGTTCAAAGACGTCGTACTTCACGGTGATAAAATCCATTAAATTCAGAATCTTTTTGAATTTATAGTGTTTGCAGTTTGTTGCAGGGCTGGATGAGATATCCTGTAAATAATATAATACATGAGGTTAAATCACATTATCATTATCATATATTAGTCTTTTATCTTTACCGATCGCCTTAGAAGCCCATTGATATAGACGCCAATGATGTCTCCGTTCTCGTGGACGGCCTTGAATGAGCACTTGTCCTTGATCGATTTTGTTGAATACTCTTCCAGTTCTTTGCACTCGCCAAGATTGAGATATGTATTCAGCGGTTCGTCCTATATGATCAACAGATAATGATATTATTTATTACACATATTATATGTGTGAAATGCACAACAGGCTCCACCAGACTCATCTCTCAGCCTAACTTGTTTTTGTCATTGCGGTAGCCGCGCAAATGGAACAGGTTCTCGAACTAACTCCAACATTGATATGCTTCGCTATACTTATAACAAATGATAGTACGTGCATTATACGACAGTCAGATTGAATTAGGAGAAATATGAACAAATTGTTAATGCAATTACGTGCCACACGATTATAGATCGACGGATAAGAGTTAAATGATTTATGCACGCATTCGCGCATTTGCTATCCGCGTCTGATCGGCATTATTCATAATTTATTGCATAGCGAACAAAACGGAACCGGGGGAGACTTAATGCAATTACAATAAAATATTATATACTCCATCTCTATGAAGGGGCGCGGTTGCGCAAAATTTGCATTTTCGATTATAAACTTGAGACACAATGAGAACCTGCCGTGAGCTGTCTGAGTACCTGATTAGCGATGGCAGCAGTTCAAGTTACATTCGAACTAGATTGATCGTGCGACGATCTTCAAAGTCGTTCGGACTGGTTTCACGCGGTCCACTGTAGGAAAAGGCATCATATAGGTACTTCAAGATGAATCATCGGCACAAGGATAAAGTTCACTCCACTTTACGAAGTGTGAAAAATACACATTAAGAGCGATTTAATATATGCTTAATTAATATGCGCATTTCGAGTTTTGGTCGAGTATAATAAAGTCGATCTTACGACAACCGTATACTAGTTTAGCACGTGCCTTCCTAATTTGTATGCAGTTTTTTCCAATCAGATAAGATTATCAGATTTGTGTTTTATTACCCCTATTGGAATATGTGCGAATTCCCAGATAATAATTTGGTAATTACTCGTACTCGTACGTACCTTGAAGAAGAAGGTCTTCAACATGGCTAGAACTTCCTCGGCATCCTCAGGCTTAATCAGCTCAATGGTATAGGGGTATTCCTTATCGGCGCTGGACGATGGGGTCGACATATTGAGTTTTTCCAATTTGTGCGTCAAACGGGTGAGCGGATATAAATCGTTCAACTGTGGAAAGTACACGTAAAGAGAACAAATCGTTTAATCAACCAGTTCTATATATGCCATATACAAGATCAAGCGACCGACATACATAAATTATGGGGGGATTGTATATGTCTATGTATCTATATTGTATATATGTGTGCATATGTGTTTGTGTTTGTTTGTTATGGTTATTTATTACTCTTAGATGAAAGCCAGACATTTTAATTTGAAGCACATGTGAAACGACGCGACGACGACGACGACAACAACGCTTTCCACTTGCATTTCCACGCCCCGTTAGCCCATTTCCCCATTTCGCCCAGTCCCAGTCCCATTCCCAGCCCCATTCGCATTCGCATTTTCATGGCCAGCGGCTAGCAGTATTTAAATTTGTTTTTCATGTACAATTTTGACAGTTCACATAAATTATGGTCCCCCCATAATATGTACACTTGTGCGCGTTTATAGGTACCCGAACTTAGAAAATGTACCCGGTAAAATATTGATTTAATGAATATTTTCTTATACTATATGCAGGAAAATTGGAAAAATGTTACACTTTAATGGGAACTTAAATCAAAATGAATTATTGGTTTCGTGTACAGAACCGAATTGATTTGAGTGTAGAAGCAGCGAGTTATACAATATAATATACGCCCTGGAAAAAGTAACATTCTATACTTATTATAGAAACTTTTTATTAATTATAATATACGGCTTATATTGAAAGCATTCCAAATTAATCTATATAGATCAATTTGAGTTTTTATCTTATAATAATAAAACGAAAATTAAGTGAAATAATTTAAAATGTCCCAAACTTATCAGGATCAGTTAGTTTTTAAGTCTTAAAAGGCTCTCTCTCCTCATGTTCCTTCATTTGCTGTAGAGTGTTGCATTGCAATATCACAATATTATGAATTATTTGTACAGGATATGGTAACAATTTTAGTTGTGTAAATTAAATTAAACGACTGTAGAAATCTTGATCCTTTTTTAAGAAACTCCTTGAAGATATTGGCTTTATATATTGTATATATGATATATATAGTGAACTAAGAGCAAATGTGTAGATCTTTTATTTCAGCCTTTGTTCCTACATTTTCTGTAGAGTGTTCGATAGGAATTCCACAAGATCGCAAATATTTCGCATATTTTGCGAATACTTTGTATTTAATTGCATTTTGAGTGCGTATGCCAAGGGGATTTCAAAGCAACAGGCCCCCCAATATTTATATGCTAAGTAACGTACGACGTACGTACGATAATGTTTACACTATCGTAACTCTTTGCGTTGGCCGCATCGTATCTATTATTGGCGCACTCAGTATTTATAGAGACCCTGCTCCATTCGCTTTTCCCCCGCTTTTCTCATTTTCCCAAGTGTACGACTTTGGCACTGAATACGGCAAATGGAACCCACGCAAACGGACATTGTTTACGACGAATGCATACGGGTCTCGGGGTCGATCAACTATGGCATGTGTGTATGTACGGCTATAGTAATCGACTATATCTATGTGGATGATCATGTCACACTTACCGCACATCTCGAGTCAAGGATGTGGCGTTTGTTCTGCAGCGACAGCGGCTGCTCGTGTCTGTTTTGTACCTCCATTTTTAAACGCGTTTGAGCAAAATGCCGCAAAAAAAGAATACACAAAAAAAAAAACAAAGAGAATTTCTTTGCTTTTGGCGCGCGCGTCTCTGACGGTTTCTGTTTATATATATTCTATTTATTTATGCTGTTGCTTTTGTTATTAACGTTGCTTGGTTTATCTCATTATTTTCACGTTGGCTTCTATCTTTAATTTCGCGCACAAAAGTAAACAGCAAACACAACTTTGACAGTTACAAATAACGCTAATTAATTTTGCAATTCACACACACACACACGAGCACGCACACACGGGAACGAGTGAATGTTTATTTATCAAATGCTAATGTTGTTTATTAAGCAGGTCCTGGTGGGAGTTGTATTAAATTCGAGTTCACTTTGGCCCTCGACCTTAGTGCGGTTTAGCTTCCCCTGTGCAAACAGAATGAATGGCAAGCATCGCAGTTGTTTGCACTTTATATAGGTATCCGATGTGGGGTATTTTATTGGGCTGAACCTGAGAACCCGAAACAAATGAGCGAGACAGCGACACCGCGATAGACAGAGAGAGAGACAACGACGACTACGGCACTAAGGTGGCTGGATCTGGTTCCGTTATTGCCTGCTGCCGATCGCAACTGAGCGCAAGCACGAAAACAAAACAAATGCTAAAGCTCTACGCGGACATCGGTAGCAGCAGCAGCGACGTCGGCGTCGGCAGCGCTTTTATACCCGCTATCTATAGGGCAGAAGAGTATTATAACTTTTTGCCAACCAAAAATAGGCGGCGTAAAGGAAAAAGTATTTGTATATAGTCTTCATCAGAATCAACAGTATATAGCCTTATCTATTTCTTCATCCGTTTGTCTGTAGTAGGGCAGAAGGGTATTATAACTTTGCAGAACACGAAAATTTTAAAAGGAGGCGTGAAAGAAAGAGTATCTGTGTATAGTCTTCATCAGAATCAACAGTAGAGTTATATATCCATATATATTTGTTCATCCGTTTGCCTGTATATATTTGTGAGAGCAAGGAGAGAGATCCCTGAGGTGCGTATCGGGTATATCACAGTCGAGCACACCCGACTGTAGCTTTCATGATTGTTTTGTTTGAGCATGAGGCGCGCTCGCACAGCTGTGTGTGAGAGTGTGTGTGTTGGCAGAGACAACAAGAGCAAGATTTGCATTTGGATAAGTTCCACACGAGTGGATTAGGCAAATCATATGTATGTAGGTGTGTGTGTGTGTGAGAAAAGAAAGCTCGCTCAGTAGCAGCTGCTCTTCTGTTTGTTGAGAACGGCTGAGACACAGGCGTAGACGACGCAGGCAGCGCAGCCGACAGCGACCGAGCTGGACGTCGTGACAAGTTGTGAATGGCTTCAGCCGCCGCTTTCCGGCTGCCGCGTGGGATGTTGATTTCCCAGCAACTTCCGTTTGAGCGACAATGGAGTTCAGCCAAAGAGCAGCTGACAATTAAGCAATATACATATATATCGATATCGATTAGTGTTGGCTAGCGATCTGTCAAGGCTCACGGATACGTAAGAAATGGAGTGGTAAGTCGATAAATGCGAAATTTGATTTATACTCCACAATTAAGCAAATGTATATCGATAGCTGGCAGACGATCTGTCTAGGCTCACGGACACGTTAGGTGTCACCACACCTGCTGAGTCGATAAATGCGAGTTCTGATTTATATTCCTATCGCACCAATGCATTTACTGATTAATGTGACCGTGGTATGCCAAGTATGCTGTTCAGAGCTGCATTATGCAAAGAGACCCAACCGCAAAACACAGATGAATCTAGATCTGCTTTTTTGCGCTTTGTCATACCAGAGACGCTGCATTAATATCAATGAAATTGGCGACAATGGCTTGTGATGGCAGCGTCAACGAATGCGGGGGGTATTCGGACAGGCACTCCAGACAGTTCTCGAGCCGAAGGTGGAGACGGAGGTCAGTCGGGGGTTTTGTTTGCATTCGGCGCGTATCTTTCCGTTTGTTTTCTTTTCGTTTCGTACATTTTGTTTTCATTTTGTATTAATTTTTTGCTAGCTTTGTTTTCGTTTTCAGATTTTGTTTACTTTGCCGGGCGGGCGTGCGCGCAGCTTTAAATTATATATAAATTCCGATATTATTAAGTTATTTCGTTCAGTTTGTCTTTTTTTTTTTTGTCGTTTTTTATTCTCTTGGTTTATTGACTTTTCACCGTGTTGACAACAAGTTTAATTGTTTTGTTTATGGATTTTTGCTGGGCCGTTACCGCGCTATTTTACTACAAATTATTATTACGGGTACGTGATGGAAAGTTTTCGATGCGATACCATCGCAGAGTAGATAATACATACAGTAGTATTTTATATGCAAATGCTGACATTAGCTTAGTCACAGTGGAAAATACACGTTAATTCATGGCTAATTTGCGGTTAACTGAGCTCGCCTGAACCTGTTTTTATGTTCTTTGTCGAGCGAGTTAATTTTAAGCAAACTGACATTCCGTACTGTTTAAGTTTTGGGGCCAAGCCCTCGCTTTGTTACCTTTCAATGTTTGAGCAAACACGGCCAGCTACCCCCTTTGTTGCCACTGGCAGGTGTTGAGTGCGTTTTATTGCTGTTAACATTCATCACGCGCTTTTTGTCAGCCAACTTGCAGTTTTTTCGGCACGTCATTATGGTCGAAAACAAATAAAAAGCCACATTATCAGCTTATTAGTTTATGTCTATCCGTCGATCCCGGCAAAGATAGACTCTAGGTAGACACAATATGACAAGTAGATGTTTGATTACTCTACGTAGTTTTGGGTTATTTAAAAGCACAAAAAACAAAGGAAACTTAATATTTAAATATGACTAAAATATAAAATGCACTTTAGGTCTAATGCATTAAATAATTAAACATTACTCAACACTTTCCTGCTTTACTTTTCTCAGAGTACTAAATATTTCAACGCGGTTGACATGGCGTATACTTGCTGTAGGTAACGCTCTACCGCTTGAGCCAAATGAATACCAAATTATGAACTTGTTTGCAAATCAAAATTTTCTATAATAGGCAAATTTACTTATTAAAACTCAGCAGTTTCCCGCCATAATAACAGCAGATTCCCGCCATCAATCATTGTGCAAAATGCTGATCAATTTTGATGCATGCATTTTCCAATCGAAAATGCAAATTTCCAATTTGGTTTACATTGTCGACGGAAATGTCATGCAAATTTTCTCATTTCCAATTTGCAATTTCCATATCATGTGACTAACTGGGATACTAACTACAAATACAACTCCAATTCCCACTCCCACTCAAAATGTAACATGGTAATAAAATCGTTTCGTCTGTTTGGTCAACATTGTCGATAGGTCGGCGTTTAATGTGCTCGTCCGTCAGCCTACTGTCATTATAAACCGACTAATTGACAATTTACATGTGTTCTACCCTCCTTCCCCCTCTCATGGGGCACACCCAAGGGGATAGAGAAGTGGGGTAGGGGGCCGCTGCGGCTGTTGGCACCTACAACGACGCGCGATTTGCAATTTAGTTTACTTAGCTATTCATAAATCAGCTCGCACACGTATTCGCGCTCATGTTGTTGTTATTTTTGTTGCTTTTCTCGTTGTTGTTGTTATTGTTGTTGTTCGTTTAGTTTTTCTTGCGTTCTTCTTTGCGTTCATTCGCGCCACACTGCGCTGTTTACCTGCATGAATGATATTATAGTGCGACTTTTAATGATTTTTAATGATCCGTCAACACGTTGTTCTTGTTTTTGTAATTGTTGCTGTTGTTGTTGTAGCAATTATTGCTGTTTGCATATCGATAATTATAAAGACATTAACGTCGTTTAAGTGCGCACAGCGAGATCATTTGCCTGCCCAAGCATAGCATGCAAATCGTTGATGGAAACGATTAAGAGATCGCCGACTGAGGAGTCTCGATATCTCTGTCACTGCAACGCCTTGTGGGGTCTGTGGCTCTAAATAGATGTACATATGTATGTAGGTGATGATATATCATTTCAAAGGGGGGTATAGGTGTAGGAGGGAGGCGAGTATTTCCTGTTCATAACTCAGCAAATGCATAGGGGATTGTTCTGAAGTTTTTGAGAAAGAAAATGTCAACTTTATTACTGATATCTCTATATGGAAAGTTAAGATTATTGTTAAGAGGATTAAAGTAAGTATAAAGCAATAAATACGACTATTTATAACTATATATTACTATATACTAGCCAAGAAAACTTTATGTATATTTGCTGCCTCGGGCAATTAATCATTTCTCAAGTAGTCGGGGATATGAACTTATTACTGACTTATAGAGCACATGTACAAGTAGTTCCTGTTCATAATCCAAACGATTCTTAACAAACTGTTGTGAAATTTATGGGAAAGAAGAAATAAGTCTACATCTTTATATGCATATGCAAATAAAGGAAAAAGTTGATACTAAAATGATTTCTAGATTGAGTTATCAACCAGTAAATCAAGATTACTACATATATTATCAATCTACATATGCAAATGAGTGGAAAACAACAGCTGGCTGGCTAAGAACTCCAACTATAGTAAGTAGAGGGTTTGCCCCGATTTGCAGCTATACCTATGGACTATTTTGCATAATTAACATGCACGTGCATGCAGCAAAAATTTAATAGGTCTAATTAAAGAAATGCTTAAACGATTCAAGGTCATGTTTGGCTCGGAATTAATCTATTACTGGCACCAACTAATGATGATTTACTAACTATATATTATTGATATATAATACTATATCAAACAATAGACGGCTTGTGTTGGTACAGTTGATATTTGCATATTCGATCGCCATGTGACACAACAACAAAAATGATAATAATAGAAAGAGAATATTTAAAATTGTAATGGGGCAATGTGGAGACACGAGTTGGGATTATTTATGACTTGGCCAGTTTTATAGCTTGTAATTTCAGAGGCATAAAAAAAAAACGAACTTAAATACACTAACAGAAATTACTGAAATTGATTCTAAAATTCTAATTTTCTGTAGAGTTCTCCAACTGTTTGCGTGCCTATAATTTAGTAGAGCTAATTAAATGCTTTGGTTCTGGCTGGTTTAACTTCAAGTGCGATTAAGTTAATTAAATTCATTTAATTAGACCACATTCTCTGAATCTTTTTCGTTTCGCAATTAGAAGAATTTGCATTGAATTCGAAGTTATGTTGGATTTGTAAATAAAGATTTATTGCTTCCAGACTTTGCATTTCTTAAGTGTGCTTAACTATTAAATTTAAATGATAATGGGAACTTTATTATTATATGTTAGGTACAAGTACAGGTTTTCTAATAAAATACAATTTTTATTTGAATATATTTAATAGATTTTTACCGTAAATTTATTATGTAGCTCAAATAATCCCTAGAATAATTATTATTTTATTCCATTGACTATAAAATCCGTATATAATTCTTGTACTATAAAAAGCTCAACTAATCTCTAGATAATTTATATAATTCTATTTTGTTAATTTAATACAAAGAATGCCAAATAAATTATTTTATTCTTTTACGATTTAGCTCAGATAATTCCTTTATATTTCTTCTACTACTACAGTCAAGATAATCCCTAAATAATTATTTTGTTCACATACTATTCAATTTAAATTGTCTACAGTAAATTACTCAGATATCTCTTCACACCTATTGCTTGGTAAGTAATTGATATTTTCACCTTATAGTTCTCAGCTTTAGAAGTTTCATGACTATACTCCATGAATATGCAGTTGGGATCGAAGTCTTGGAATATATTTACAGTATTTACAGTGCAATGTGACAAAAAGCACAGCGCACGCGTCATCTGACTTACAATTAGTTATTGCTGTCATATAGCGTATATAAATATGCAATAAATCATTAAAAAGTCTAACCGACCCGCCCATGACAGGTGTGTATTTAGACAACTATATATATACATGTACCTATATATAGTATATTCATGTGTGTGTATCTTATAAACAAGTTACAGACCATAAAATGAAATTGCCAGCAAAGTTTGCCAGCAAATTGTTGAAAGTCTCTGACTTTTCCGACAGCTGCGACGTGCTGGTGTGTGTGCACCTGCCTGTGTGCCTGTATTGTGTGTGTGTGTGCTTTACTGTGTGTGTCCGCTTGACAAAGCGGAATTGATTTGACCCCACACAAAGAGGCAGATGGGGAGGAGAGTCGGGCCTGGGACAAATGACCCACGCCGTGTGCACACCGTGTTTGCGCGGACTGTTGCTGGGTGTTTACTGATGCCTGCAACTGTAGTCGGTCGTGTGGCGAATTAAAGTCAACACATTTAAAGGCGAACATGACTTGAAATTGACTTGAAATCGAAAGCCAATGTCGCGCTGCACTGCCTCCACTTGCAGTGCCTTATCAAATCTACTCCGTGAGTTGCGGCTTGTGGTTGCCTCCAGCTCCCTGACTGTAGCTTGTGGGTGTAGCTGTCTCTGGGCCATAATTAACGCCAAGCCAAGTTCACATCCAGTTGGCAATAATCACAATTAATGCCACATTCTAAAGACATTAAAAGGCTTTTATCGCCAACAGAGAATCGAGCACAGCATGGAAGAGAGATAGAACAATGGACGTTAAACCGAACCATTAAGTCATTGATCCAATCCCGCATTGGATTTGCCTCTAGAGCAGGCAATAAAAATTCATTTAGCTCATGGCACATGGGCGTCGTTATGTTTATGGGAAAGGGGGGAAAGAGTGTAGAAGTGCGAGACTGAATCACAGCTGACACACCACAATAACACTTTCAATTATTTCCACTCTTCTGCACCCCCTCCACCCCCTTTCCACTCATTTTACTACACCTCTGACAATTACTTTATTAAAATGCACCCAACTGCCGCCTGCGAGGGAACTGCATTTCCATAAACAAAACAATTGGATGCACTAAAAAGTATGTCATGCCATTATATCATTATCAATACTATATACCTAGCACCCGTCTCTCGTTTACAGGGTATATCTCGGGCCAATGTAGTTCGTTATTTAATGCGGAGGTGTGTCGTGATATTCACGATATCTGCGCAAAGAGGGGCTCGTGCACACTTAACGCCATCTGACCAGCAGCAGGTCAATCGACCCAGTTTATAATGTCGCTTACCGTTATGCATATCGATAACGCGCCTCATTTGCATTTAAATGCTTGTTAAAAGACGATAAGCAAACAACGCACAAAATGCACACAAATCAAGTAATTAAAATACCATAATGTGCAGGCGACTATGAAATACCCTGTAGACAATTCTTTAACCAGCACAGTGTGTATTCTTAAAGCTGAAGCACTTCAAAAATTGGACTGTATTTTGTTATAATAAGTGTCTGTATATGTTGTACAGAAAAATGAAATATAAATATATAAATATTAAATATATTAAAATCCATTATATTTCTATGATTTATTGTTTTTAAGACAGCTTTTTAAGCTAAACTAAATGACTCTTTTAAAGAAAAAGCTCGCAAAGTTTTTAACCAAAGTATATAATACTATGAAAGAGAATAAAATAAATAAACCTTACTTTAATGTACTATAGCACATTCCCTATGTGCATTATACGATTTTGCCACACCTCTTCCTCTCCGTTACACACACTAAGCATACCCTCTTTACACTTATAGGGTATTCAAACAAACTCACAATGACATGAGACGAGCTTAAAGCTCAATTAAAATGAAATGCTGCAAATGCAAGATAATTCTGTGCATATGCCACAGTTGCAGAGTAGAGCTTCAATCTGTTTGCTGCTGTTGCTGTTGTTGCAACTGTAGTTGTTGTTGCAGCAGACACCAACTCAGCTAATCTGGCAGCATGAGTTCCTGCCTCGAGGGAGGCAGCCTGAGGGCCACTGTGGGAGCTGTTAAGCCTCGCACGGATGCAGCACCAGCTGCTGACAACGAGAACAATACGCATACGCCGCGTGCACCCGACCAGCAACACACACAGAGCCTCGCCCTGCTCCTCTGCTTCCCTCTGCCTGCCTCCGCCCCGGGGGTAAATGCAAACAGACAGCAACTAAATTGTTGGCAGGAAGCCAGCCAGGCTGCCTGGCAGCTGCCGCACAGCATTACGAGCAGGATGACAATGATGAGGTGGCTAGCGGGGGTGACGAGGGAGATGCTTTCGCTTGGCTGCATGCAGTATCAACAAGCTGCCTTCGGGCTGGGAACTGGGAACAGTTTCTTCTCATGCTGCTCCAAGGCTCGACACAATGCTGGCGCCATTTTGCTGTTTGCCTTTCCTCTTGTAATAAAATGGCATCCGGCATGCTGTTTCCTTTGACGACAACGACGACAATGATGTTGAAGATGATAATGATGATGACGATAATGATGGTGATGATGATAATGATGCTGTTGACGGAGTGCTAATGATAATGGCAGCTGTAGAGAGCGACGCGACGCGCTCAACAACTTGCAAAGTATATTTTGCATTTAAATACTTGAAAATTCAATGACTCAGTCGAAGGGGCGAGCCAAAGAGCGACAGAGAGAGGGGGAGAGATGAGGGGCAAGACGTGGGGTGGCTTCTGGCCTGTTGACAGCACTTGGCAGGCAACATGAGGAGCTGCGAGCTGCTGCTGCTTGTCTTTTGTTGACAGATTGATTTTGATGTGTTTCTATTGTCATTGTTATGTTTCCATCTGAGATGCCCTGGGCAACTAGTAGGGAGTGGGAGTGGGCTTTGCTGTCGTCCTTTGTGCTCCCTTTGGCTGTCAAGGATTCATTTGAAGTGCCCACTGAATGGGAAAACATTTTAACTTAATTGGTTTCTTTACAAATGCGCTTAGCAATTGGATTAGTTAGGAGCCTTCGCTGCTCCTTAATTGTTGCCACTCTGAGGCAAACAAAAGTGTCGACAATTAAGCCTCTCCCCTGCCTCCCCACAAGCTACGCCACCTTAGCCTACGCAATCCAATTTGGTAAGTCTAATGGATTTATCTGGTAAGGAACTGCGTGGAAAAGTTAATCAAGCGAGGTAAGCAGAAGTAAGCAGATGTTTACCATAAATATATGAGGTAGTATGATAGATTAAGTGAAGGTAGAATCTATTAAACTTATATATAAATGTGTGTATAGATGTGTATAAATATACTTTTACGATATATTTCTATGACAATCAGTTTGTAATCTTACAAATAAGTTGGAAAAACACTTACTATTTTTCTATTAAGTTGCCGAGAAATTTGATTCGAAAATTTGATAAGTATTAACGCCATTATAACAAATTGATTTAAAGCAACCAAAAAAGAAAAATGCTAAGCAACTAATAAATAATTTTGAAAGAGCATTGTACAGTTTTGATTCATATTTGAAATAATTTTAAAATATTGCTGAAACTAAAAACTTTAAATGATTTGTTATATGCGTAAACCTTAATACGTCTCTCTATATGTTTTAGTAGAGATATCGATAAAATATCCATATACAATGAATATTTTAGCATATAGTAATACAATGCCGGCTGAAGATAATACAATTGTCTGAGTTATCAGATCCCTAAGGTGCTAAATATATTACTTAGTTACTTAATAGTTAAATGTACTTATAAATTTGTAGCATATCGTAGTAAGCACTTTCTTTTATCAGCTGTTATATATATATATAGTTTCTACTTCCTTCCAACACAAGCTAATTACGACTTAGTTCGGTTTGGGCGCACAATTGGCCAGATTGCAATTTATTGGCCACAGACGCTGCCCGTCGCATTCCATTCTGGGGCTCAGTCGGTCATTTGTTTGAATTCAATTAACTTCAGAAGGACGGGCAGTGGTATTGGGTATCTATGGGCAGTAACGACGGCAATGGCCAAACGGGATTCGAATTAAGCTCAGGCACAGTGCACAGGGCACAGAGTACTGGGCTCTGGATGGGTGGGGACGTGAGGGGCAGGGGAGTCGTCGTTATCGAAGCGTGTAAAACACAACAAACTCGTAACACGAAATCCAATCAAATCGATACAAGAATGAAGAAAAAATGCTTGAGTCAGGACAGCATAGGACAGGAGGAGTGTGGAATGGGGAGTAAAAAGCTGGGTTTGTTAGATATGTGTGTGTGTGTGTGTGCTGGGCTGTATAATGGTAGGGCACCGGAGGCGTATACGCAACTTTAGCTGAAAGTCAAACTAGACTTGGACTTGGTCGCTTAAGCAGGCGGAATTTGTGCTTTATGCTCCTTTGGGTTTTTCAAATCAATTGGAAATGAATTCCCCGCATGCATGTGCGTGCCTCACGTGCCCGTTTATGCATGTGTGTGCGCGTGTTTGTGCTTGTCTGTGTAAGTTTGTGCAGACTGTGATTTTCATTGCTTTTATCGCGTACGTGCAGATTTTTCTTTATGTGGCTTTTTTCCCACATTTGTCGGTTTTGTTGCTGCGTTCTGTAATCAGACATTTTATGGCCCATTCCGGGACCTTCTCTCCGGCGTATCCTGTCACACAAATCGCATGTTTGTCATTTAATTTGGTCAATTGTCACGACCTTCTCCCCCAAATAGCGTTGGCAACCAACTTTATATCAATTTGTTTCATTTGGAGGGCGTGTTCGAGTGGCAAAACTCTGATTAAATATAAGTGGATCCAAATCGAGGCTCGTCTGACTTTCAGCTACCTCTTATTTCGCAGATATACAGCACTATAGTACAGCGCCTTTGCTTATTAGAAAAAAATAAAGTCTTATCTTGCTTTTCGCATGTAGATAGCCCAGTTCAGTCTACAAACAAGTGCAGTTACTGATAGAAAGTTAATCACGTTGCTTATCGGTTTCTATGCTATATGAAATATTATCTTAAATTCTCTTGAAAACACGCACTTAGCAAAGTTCTTCCGCATTTCGAAAATATTTCAAAATTAATATTTCGTCTCATTTATTTACTTGTATACAGTGTGTGTTTGTATTTATAGGGTCAGACATGATTTTTTATAATTTGATTTGGTCGCTTGCCAAAGAAAAGTCGCGTAATCAAGTCGGCTAGACCAGAAGAAATACAAATACAAATATATATACCTATATATCACATATAAACCACCATATATATCGTACATATATTTGTACATTTGTTTTGTTTTTATACTAGCACTTTTATATGGAACTTGACGGCACAGACCGCAAACTGATAGTCAGAATGAAAGCAGGAACTATGTACTATATCCTTTTGAACTATATGCATAAATTAAAGAAGGAAATATCTGAACTTACACTAGGAAATTAGCCTCCTTTCAGCAGTTGTTGTGCTAGTTTTCTTCTCTTTCTTTTCTTTTTTGCTGGTTTCGCTTGTTTTTCTTGTCTGTTTTTCTTGGCTCGTCTGGTCTTTGAATTGTGCGCCCTGCTCTCGGGGACTATTACTAAATGGCACTTTGATTTATTTTTGCACTTGACCGTTAGCACGTCGTCTCGTCTACGTATTAACCACGAGGGCAACGCATTTGATACTGAAACTGAATTGTTGTAAACAAACCAATTCAACCCCTCGCGCGTTGCTCGTTGGTGAAAATACGCTTTTCCACTCAATTTGCCGTTATTTGGGCATTTGACGCACTCAAACGGGCAACGGGCCACCCCGAAATGTTGCTCGGGATGTTGATAACCAACCGAAGTACGCTCAGGCTCACAACTGACAGAGAGAAAGAGAGAGAGAGAAGCGAGAGAAAAGCTCGTTTATGCGCTCAAGCACGGAGCACGACCGATAACATCAAGACCGAGGGCAGTTGATAAGGCAGAGAGTTATTGTCTTTGTTGTTATTATTGTTGAGTGAATTTGTCGCTGCCAGTTGGTGTTATGTAAATAAACACTCAATTGCGATAAGAGGAAACTGAGCAAACATGCAAACATAAGTAACGTACACATTGTTGTGTTTGTTTCTTATCATTCGAGCGAGAAAACGAATTTCGATACAGTCAGCGAAAATATGTTTGTTTGTATGCAAAGAACGTGTGCCGAAATTGCTGGATTGTCAATTCAGTACTTAATTAGTTGCAGCACTTAATGAGTAGCTCCTTGCGGGGCTCGGTGCAACGAACTGTTAAATAATCATAAGTAAATCGCATTCACAAATCTCGCAAATGGAGCACTTATATTACGCACTTATTATAAATCTGTTATAATAAAGACGAAAGAAAACCGGAAAAGAATTTTATATGACTATGTACATATAGAGTCTGAATCGTATATGACTAATTTAAATTAATTATATGTAGGCAGATCTCTAAACATAGCATGCTCTTGGTTATTTATTTTCTTACCTTTTTTGTTTTGCGAGCAAATTCAATTCGTCACGTTTTGGCGCCAATCAGTACGCAGCGTTGCCACATTGTGTGTGCGTGCTGAAGTATTTTCGGTGTATTTACCAACACTGTTTCATTATACAGATGTGCGGTTGAGAATTCGTCAAAGAAATTGCCAATAAAAAAAGAATACAATCAAATTAATAACTGACAAGAACAACTACTCGTTAGGTAGCTGGTCGATAAGGGATAATGCAAGGAACCTATGCAAGTGAGCAGCCAAAGGATTTTCAGGCAGCAACCGCTGCTGCAGCAGCCGCCGCTGCCGCCGCTGCCGTGGCTATGCGCAGTGCTGGGGCGGAGCAGCGCGAGCTGGAACGTGAGGGCAACAGCAATGACCCGGACGAGTGGAGCGTGAATGAGTGCGGTTTTATGGACAACGATGTGCAGCGTGCCATGCGCGGCGGCAGCGCTGCCGAGGATATTACACAATATCCGATACACGGCTGGGTGGATGTAACCAAGGAATTCCATGATGCCTGCGCAGAGCTGCTGCCCGGTGAGTTGGCCCAGGATATGCTCTTTGGCCTGTTCGAGGCGATGTCGGCTATTGAGATAATGGATCCCAAAATGGATGTGGGCATGGGATTCGATAAGTTCGATCTGCCACCGCCCTCATTCGAGGCGGCTATTGCGGTGAGTTTGCACTTGCTAGTTTTCTGAGAGATTGCCCCCTTATTTTCCCCTTGCCTCTGTTTGCGTATAGATGGGTGCAATCAAGCTGGACGGCCTGGAGCCAGCAGAACTGATAGGAATATTTGATGCATTATTTGCCTGCTTGGTCTCGTGGCTCGAGGGAAACTCAATGGACCAAGTTCTGTTCACCTGTCTCTATTTGCATGCGCCGTCACAGATTCAGGACAAGGCGCTGCGGGTCTTTTGCACCGCTGTGCGTAATCTCATTGTGGTTATTAAGAATATTATTATCCTGGCGGCAGTTAACGAGGAGGAGGACTTTCAATTGTATGGCAATTCAGCGCTGCTGGCAGCGGAGAAGGCGCAGCCCGCCACGATTGCTGGCCTCCTCAAGGATGTGGAGGATGAGCTGGTGCGCAAGTGCAAGACGCTGCCGGCTAACGAGGATCAAAGTCTGATGGCCGTGGTGCACAGGCTGCGCTTTATGCGTCATCTATTTCAGGCCATCTACCAGGTGGAGCTAATGACAGGCGTCGACAGTGCCGAGGAGGCAGTCAACGAGATTTACAAGAGCCTCAATGTGGCCTCCGAGCTGTTGCCGCTCATCAAACGCACCATCGAACGGGGCACGCAACCTGTGGAGGGTTGTAAGTGTTGTTGGCCTCGTGCTCTAATTGACAATTGCTCATCTAATCTTTGTTTCTTTGACATTGCAGCTGAGGCGCCCAATCCCATGGGCTTCTCACCGCGCATACACGATCGCAGTCAGCCACCCACATTTCCACGCAGCATTAAGATACGCGAGCGACCCGCCAGCTATCAATTTCTGGAGGAGATGGTCGCGCGTTTCAAGTATGCGTGCAAAGTGATACGTTACAAGGATTACTACGCGGCGCTGGTGAGTGACGGGAACAAGCATATACATGTCTAGTATATATTCATACATGCACATTCTCTTGGCAGAACTTCTTCATTGAATACAGTCGCAAGTCTGGACACTGCATCCTGTCGCGCAGTGTGCTGCAGAGTCTGTTTAGCTCGAGCATCAGGCTGGCACACGGCAAACAGTCGATGAAACAGTTCTTGAGGCACTCCGTGCAGGTATTTAATTCTCCACCTGTACTGAATGCCAAGCAACCTGTTGCCAATGATCCCAAGGTGCAGCAGCATATCGAGACGTTCTTCCGCTATTGTATCAGCATGAATACGTTCAATCAGTTCATAAGACTGTGCGGCTTCAATCGTGCCCGTCAACGCGATAAGTTGGCGCATCTGATTGAGAACTTCGACCCGCTGCAGGTGGATGCAGCTAGGCTAGATTCCCTAATGAATCAGATGGCCATTGAGCGTGCAATGGAGGGCAACGAGTCGCATGCCACCGCACTGAAGCACAGCACACACTTCTCCACTTGGGTGTTGTACAATTGCTTTCGCGCCATGCTCATCTACCTGATGTCAGGATTCGAGCTTGAGCTGTATGCTGTCCATGAGTTTCTCTATATTTATTGGTATCCATATGAGTTTCTAGTCGGTTTCCTAGTCTCCGCACTCACACGCACAGAGAATATACTGTTGGCGCAGGAAGAATACGCCGAACATCAGAGCAGGATTCAGGCAAATGGCAGTGCAGGCGGCGGAGGTGGTAAGAAAGGCAAGGCAGCAAAGCCAAAGAAGAACAAGAAACAACAGCGACCCTATCGCCAGGAGATTGTCTACTATCACGCTCTGCTCAGCCTGTGCGGAGGCATGTACAAGGCCATGGGCGCCCTAACCAAAGACGGACGCGTTCGATTGCCCATGTCCAAGTTCGATAATGAAGAAATCCGTTACAATCGCCGATTTGCACCCTTTGTTCCCCTGACCAGCCCGCCGCCTGTTTCCTATGCTGAGTTCAAAAGCATACGGGATCACATGATGTTCAACAGCGTCGAGAAGCTCTACAGCTTTGCGGCAAAGCATTTCGATCAGGCACGCAATGTGCTCGAGAGCATACAGAATCCAGAACAGGAGGTAAGTTGTAATAAAGCATCCATGCGGTTTCCATTTGGTGTTCTTACAATTCCTTTTGTCTCTCTGCAGATTCTGGACCTGCTGCAAATAGCCCGCACCAATTTTGTGGTCATGAACGTGCTCGCCCGTGGTCATCAAAAGGAAGTGAAACGCCAGCCGGAGTTTGATTTCTCGAAGCACAGCTATTTCCCCATTATAAAGCTGAAATAGCCACCGAGGTTGGCGCCCGATCCCAACGCAATTCGTGTTCATATCGATACCCTCTAATTATTAATTGTCGTCGTACTTCTTTCTTTTTGTTTCGTAATTTACAAATAAAATTCGTTTGTATACAGAAAGGAACCTTACAGTTTTATAGCTGGACTTCTGGTGCGGCAACAATGTCCTGTTTGACAACATGTTCCTCGACATATCCCTCAATTTGACAACTGCGCAAACAGGTGTACACCGCCAGGACACCCCAATCCAAGCGATCATCTGAGAGCTGCACTAAAATTTGTGGCATTATTTGAAACTCGAATTGGCGTGGACCACCGCACTGAGTGCAGCTGGGCAACGCTTGCAGTTGACTCTTCACAGTGTTCTCCACATTGGCTATCCACAAAGGTTCCCCGCCACGCTGGTATCGGATTACTTGATCAGGCTCGGCGGAAATGATTTTCTTGAACTGCTGGAACACTTTGTCTTCTGTGGCTGCCGCATTGCCAAAATACTTATCCAGTTCTTTTTCGCTAACATCGTTAAGTTCGCCAGTTTTGCCACTTGCCGAGAGTGCCTCGTACTCGGCCAGGCACTCCTGCTCGTCCTTTTCAGCTGCCTCCCCTTTCCCACCTACTGGATCGCGTTCCATAACAATTTCGTGTTCTGGAAACACGATTTCTGGTGGGGTCGTAGATGCATCGTCGGTCTTAGCAGTGCCACAGTGGGGCTTGTGTTGGTGCCAATGGGCACGCTGGTGCTCCGCAGAGCAGTAGTTGACGGCCTTGCAGCGACTGCAGGCGTGTCGCGCAAGGCAGCCACATGCAGCGCAGAGTTTCTTCGGACTTGGTATAGCTGGCTGAAAGTGACAAGGCAATTATAAAATATAGGGTATCTATACAGTATAGTATATTCGTAACTCATACCAAGGCATCACCATCCTCTGAAGGTACCTTCTCAGAGTAAAATTTATTCTTCAATGGAAGTTGCGAACGCAGCACAGTAAAATTTCTAGTAAACAAGAAAGGCCTTTAGATTTTATCTAATTTAAATATTTAGTTCTTACTCAGCGTTATTTGGCTGCTGACAGTCGCCATTTCTGCACACAAACACGTAAATGGTGCGATGGAAATTGAACTCATCCTCATATGCTGCATATAATTGACAGAGAAAAGCTTGCGGCGCTTGACACTTTTTACACAGCAACAGACTTGTCTCTGGTAGCTTTTCTAATTCCAACCAGGCAGGACGACCACCTAGTTTACTAGGGTAATAACGGTTAGTTAGCCAGGCGACATTTTCGGGCTCCTCGGCGAAACCTAAATCGACTTCCATGTTGTGTTTGCCGTTTTTGTAGAGCGCGTGTTGTGACAAGGTTGCCTAGTAGAGCTGGAAAGAACATCGACGATGTATCGATACATCGATATTTTCCAATTTATGGAAACATCGAAGCACTAAGCAATGAACAAGTTCAATGCAGTTGCAGCATTGAAGCAGTGTTCACTGCTTAATGTAGTGCATCCCTGGTTTAACAAAATCGATTTTTAGTCGATAGTCGTTAATGAAAAGCTTCAGTGTTGAACAGATAGAACAAATCAGTGCTGTCAAGTGTAACAGTTTAGTTTGCTTGTGAAAATGACACGACCACAAAGCAGCGCATAACAAAAAATAATAATAAAAATGTGTGTGATGTGAAGTGCAACTAAAATTAAATAATTTACGTCATTTAGTGCTTATTTGCATTTGTTCCCAAAAGTTAATGGGAACTGTGTTAACGCTGGCTTTTGTTGGCAGCCAAACGCTATCGATAAGTGTGCAGCTGCTGCTACATTAAAACAATAACAACAAGCGGAAGCATTCCGTATACTGCGTTGAAAGACGACCAAAAAGGTCGTCAACTGTGTGTGTGAGCTAAAAATAGTCGTTTAACCAACCACCCACGCCAAAAAACGCATTAAATTCGGCAACTTTACCAGAGTTGACACTGTGTGTGTGTGAGTGTTGACTTTGGCAGCGATGCAGATGCCGAGAATTAACAAACTCAGCAGCAGCAACAAAAACAACAGCAACGATAACAACGAATATAACGACGATGAGGAATTTGTGTAAGTTTATTTCCGGTTATTTGTATGTGTTTTCGTGATGCTGAGCTTGTCAGTGTGTGTGCGTGCATGTGTGTGAGTATGCGTGTGTTGGGCTATGTGTGTTTCTTGCTAAATTTAGTTTTGCATACGATAGGCTGAAAATAAAAATTGGAACACCCTGCTGTACGCTTTGCCGGTGTTTGTGAACTAACGGGACTCACAGAGACACACACACACGTATATACATACGTATTTTGAGGGACAGCGCAGAATTTTTGTCACCTTGCCAAGAAAAGTGCTTTAAACTGTTGCGCAGGAAGATTGAAGCATAACACACTTTAAAAAAAGGCAAGTTAAGGCCACAAAAGGGAATAACAGTAAACACTTACGTATGCACACATACACATGCAGTCACACACACGCACAGTGTGCCAAAATCAATAAATGCCCAATATTCTAATGCAATATTTAAGTGAAATTCACTTAGACTACAATTCGCAAGCCAATGTCAATGGAAGGCACTTTAATTAGCATTCATTTAAGCTAGCGTGTGCAAAGCAACAACAATAAGAGCAAAAAATGCCACAGTTAACGACGCAGATAAAGCTGGCGTTAGTTGTTTGTGTACATTACGTTATACGCTAATAAGTATACGCCGCGTTGCTTTTATTTTGATTTACACAAGTGCATTACGCGTGCGAAAGAGAGGGAGAGGCAGATCTCTGACTCACGGCAAATGTCACTGATCGCAAACTGTTATCGAAGCTTATGTTAATTACCTTGCGTTAACAGAGCTCTTGCAGTGACTGTGCTGTTATTGTTATTGTTTGTTACTGCTGTTTCTCTGCTCATTCTGCACTTCATTTAGTTTGTATTGATTTTTTGCTGCTGCTGCAAGTTGTTCTTGTTGTTGGCTTGCGTTATTATTGTCGTTGTTTGGCAGTAGCAGTTGCTTCAGTTGTTTTAAAAGTCTTTTATTTTCTCCTCACGGTTCACAGCTGCAGTGGTTGCTCGTTTCCTCTCTCCTTTCCCTTCCGTCTTATACTCTCTCTCCCACTCTTCCCCTCGTGCGCTCCCTGTCACTCTCTCATGCAGCTCTTAAACCGGTCACTTTCTATAGCTTTCAGTTTGTTGTTTACTTTTTACTCATCTCACGTTTCATGCAGCTCTCCCCTCCCTCTTCTCCCCCGCTCCTGCTTCTCCTTCCCAACACTATTTGGCCTCATAAAATATGCAAATTAAAAGTTGCAATTGTTTTGTTTTCTTCTTCTTCTTCTTCTTCTTCGACTACATATCAAAAGTACAGTAAACTTTGACATGCATTGCTCATCGTCAATGCCTTTTTAACTTTTTGTGGCTTCATTTAATTAAAATTTCACCAGGCGGAAGGGGCCAGATGTGACAAAGAGTGAGAGAGAGAATGATAGCGATAGGGGTAGCGAGAGGGCATGACATTAAGAACAGAAGCTACGCCTTTTTGTCGCTCTCATTACCCTTTAAAATCAGTTTTTGCGCTTTTGTCATAAAAATCCCATGCAGCAGGACAGCTGCCAAGGCTAATTAGATTTCCAGCAAGGTTTATAATCCCGTGGCACTCTGCCATGCCTCACCCCTTCACTTCTATCTTGTCTATTTATCTCTCTGTCTCTATCTCTCTGTCTGTCTCTCTTTTTCTCTTTACCATGAGCTTTAAATTGAATTTTCTCTGGTGCAATGCTGCGTCAGTTTTATGAGCCAAGCCAAGTGAAGTGGCCTAGACTGACGCCAGAGTTGACTGATTTGCGAATTTAATTTGCAACTGGTTTGTGACTAATATAACGCATTAAACACTTAGCCAGCCCTCCACGCACAGCTGCAGTCGCTAAACATTTAAAGCCATACTAAAAATTAAAGTGCATTTGCAATGTTTTTTTTACAATTGGAATTCTTTCTGACGAATCAATTTGCGATTTAGCATGTCTGCGAGTATATATTATTGTTTTACAGTAGAGCTGGAAGTTAAATCCATTCTCGAATCGATTAATCGATGTTGTCAATTTTCTTCCATCCATTGATTTAATTCCACTTCTATTTACCGGGAAAGTACAGAAATGCACATACGATGACTTGCGTTTTACAGCATTTTAAAGCAGAAGAAACGATTGGTCTATTGATCATTGCAAACATATCGATAGTCATAAATACATACAAATACCAATATATAGTATAATAATTGCATAGTTGTTCATGCATTACTTGTCAATTCAATTAAAAACCAATCAATGAACAGCTCCGGAGTGTTAAGAGAAGAAACAGTGACTTGATAAGAATGAGTCTCTCTTTTGTGTCGTATTTAGGTCTATGTGATTTTGGGTTAAGAAACTGCCCTTAAAGCGTCTTTATTGATTTATGTTCTTGCGAATCTTTTATCACTGATTGTACATGCCTTAGCGCAGCTGATGCACATACCCTGACCGCGTGGGAGGGGGGGGCGTGGTGGCAACTTAACTCTGATAAGCACGAGTATTAACAAAACTGTCATAATCGATGCGGCGCTGCCATAGCTGAGGAAGGCAGCAACAACTAGCAAACATGCTTCCATTGTTTTCCCTATAAGTTCATAGACATTTGTTGTTGTCGCACACTACATGAGTATGTGTTGTAGCTATGTTTGTATGTGCATACATACATACATACATATATGTATTTGTACTATCTGCATATATGTATGTATGTACTATATATATTGCCTGGCCTGATAGCTAAGTGTGCGTCATGCCGGATGGAATTGCTTGCTTGCTGTGGCTGTGGCTGATTCATACGCCAAGTTGCCAGCCATTTGGGCAATTTCTACCTCATTCCTCCCCTCCCTCCCTCCCCTGTCGTCTTCTCAGCACATGGAATGCCCTGTTGGGCCGACATTGTGGGCTCGTCATCGTCATCTATTTGCAACATTGTTTTAAAAATCGATATTACGTTTCAAAGATGCAGCCTTGAATTCATTTCTCATACTCACTCTCTCTCTCTCTCTCTTTCTCTTTCTCTTGCAGAAGCTGCAGTTATATTGAATGAGAGTCCTTGGCGTTGCTGGATGTCACGACGCCAAGCCAAAATGTCCGACTTTGTAACCTGCGATATATTGCGAGATCTCTGGGGCGAGATATTGAAATGCCACTGGACGTTTCTCGAAACGGAGGAGAGCATCAATAAGCTCGAGGAACGCAAAAAGCTCGAAGGTAAGCATACTAAACTTGGACAAGTTCTGGCTTATGCTAATCTCCCATAACGTTCTAGGTTGTCTCAAGGAGTTTCTCTCCGTGGTGCCGCACGATCGAAAGTTCTTTTTGCCGGAAACGGGGCGTGTGCTGCGTAGAACTGTCTGCGACTTAAAGGATTTCACTGCACAGAATGCGCTTGTTGGCTTTGAAGCCATCAGTCAATATGCCAACAATCTGTTCACCAAGCATTGGCGCAAAGAGTTTCGTGTGCTCAAGGTGAGAGTGCCCCCTCTCTCTCTCTCTCTCTCTCTATCTCTCGATCAATCACATTATATCGATCCCTTGTTTGCAGACCTACTCTGGCTCGTATCAGCATGAAGTCGAATCGAATTTGCTTGATGCCGACCGACTGTTTCTGGAGATGGGCTACCGCCGTATGGCCGAGGATACCTTTGTCTTGGAGGGACCCATTTGTCCGGATCAGGTGATGAATGTGTCGCGCGATGCGATGGCCGCCTATGTGGAGTGCCAAATTATGAAACGCATCTATGTGGGATTGAGTGCGGCAGGCTTTAGCTGCAGTTGGCAGGACATTTTCCACTATCGGGAACGACACGTGGGCGGCGCAACGCAGTGCATCAAGGAGATTGCCTATAGACTGCGTGACAAGCAGCTGCGCAAGGAACAACATCAGCAGCAGCAGCAGCAACAGCTGGCGTACAGCACTGAGAATACATACAGCAATATGCAGGCAGAACCAATGCCTGCTCCCTCGTCTTCTTGTGCCCTGCATGGACACAGCAATAGCAATGCTGGAAACTGCGCCTTACATCATCCCGCCCCGCCCACGAATCTCAATTGCATGTATCAGCAGCAGCAGCAGCAACAAGGTGTTGGTGCTTTGATGACCCACTCCCGCAGCTTGGAGCACTATCAGGAGCCACACGCGATTCTGCCGCATCGTCATTCATTCGAACAACATCCCAAAGATTGTGCTGCACTGCATGCTCCGCATGGAGGACATCTGTATGAAGCACCTTACGACTGTCTGGATGGCCTCAGCATGGGCAGCAGTGTGTCCTATGCCGCTGTAGCCGGAAGCTACAATGCGCCCGGCAATCGTTACCCGCTGCCTTACAATATCTCGAGTCAGTTGAACGCGCAATATGCCACGCCCCACGATGGATATTCCAAGGCGGAACTGAACAATGTAAATATGTATGCGAGCATCGGTAAGCCGCCCTCGACGGTGCCGCATAGCTGTGGTTACCATGGTGGCGGTGGTATGGTGGCACCTCCTCCTCCTCCTTCCTCCTCACGACAGGCAGCTACTGCATCTGCCATGGCTGCCATGCAGCACAGGCAGAGCACATATCCGCCAGATCATCATCTAATTGACTTCGATGATCGTGCCCAGCTGATGCAGCACGACTACAACGATCCTCGTCTATACGACACGGGGCGACGCGGTCAGCCCAGCATGCGTAGCAGCGGCAGCAGACAGCAGCAGCAACAGCAACATCAGCTCATGCACAGCTCGCTATATGCACAGGCAGGCTATGCTGGCGACGACTACGACACTTCACTGTCCAATTTGCCGACAACGTTGCCACAGCCAAGCACGCAGGATATGTACATTTATGCGCAGCCCGTGCCCAAAAGCAGCCGAATTCGTGCACAGCTCGAGGCGGCGGAGAATGCGACGACGACGGACAGGCAGCAGCGGCATCGAGAGATGGTGAGTGTATTCCAATCTTGTAGAGGAACTTTATAAATCAGTATATATCATATAATCCACAGGATCCTATCGACAATAATCGCAAAACGATGCACAAGGAATTGAGAGAGCGCATCAATCATGCCGTGACTGATGTGACCGATGTTCGTCATCAGAATTATCGTCATCATCCTCAGCATCGTCAGGCGCGAGAGCGTGATATAATTATCTCTGACGAGACGAGCTATGAGTCACAGCCAAGCTTGGATGACTTCACAATGCCGAGCAGCGCATCGCCGCCATTGATGCCCAAAGTTCAGGAGGGCGTTGGCAGTTTCGAGTCATGGAATTATGTGTTTAAGAATCTAGAGCGTTCTGGCTACTCGAAGGATCTAGGTGATCGCAAGGATTTGCTAGTGCAGAGTTTGGACTTGGATTCAATGACTTTGTCCAATGGTGGCATGGCGCAACAAGCGCCTGCTGAAAAGCGACGCACCGAGACGCACAGTCAGTCGGCAAATGTGGAAAAGTCACGCACATTGGAGAAGAAACGTGAGCCGCGTGAGGCGCGTGTGGTTCAAGCACCTCCGCCTGCGCAACAGCCAAACAGCAGCAGTGCGGGTGTGAAGAAGGTCAAGTCTGCCCTGAAGACGGCCACCATAGACAATCGAGCCACCGGCTCGGGCAGTGGGAACACGGTACAACGCAGTCGCAACAACACCTCCTCCTCCTCGACGGGCGCTGTGGCCAAACAGCCGCCACCCGTGTCGACGCAGCTGATTGTGACCAGTCCGAATGAGTGGAGCTGTCGCTTCTGCACGTTTCTCAATCCCGACACGAAGCGCATCTGCGAGATGTGCTGTCGCAGCAAGGACTTCAATCTGGAGGCGGCCGCCAGTGTTTCGCATGCCTCGTCGACCTGCGTCTAGTATGACGTAAATAGAAGAATTTGCTCATAGATTAAATTGTACTCTAGACGCCACACACGCAAGTGATATATGAACACAGTATGGAGTTGGATATACATCTACAGATGCACAGATGGTCGTATCCGTATGATCCATCTGTATCTATTTTTTATACGAAATTGTCATTAAGACTCTCTCTCTGTGTGTGTGCATCTTTAGAGAAAGGTTCTCTAGTCCCCTAGTCTACTACGATTTCAACACCCCCCTCCCAGCAGCATTTGTACATAGAAATACCTACAAACACCCACACGCACATACACATATATACACACATACACAGAGTAGTGCGTAAGAAATAATATTAATTGTCCTAAGTTTCGGTTAGACTCGTGTACGAAGAATGCTTTAATTAGATTGTAGATTTGTTTCCATTTGTTGTGGGCGTCGCTTTTGTTGCAAATGATGTGCCTACACCTGGTATAAGTTGTGTGTGTGTGTGGGTGTTAGTGTGTGTGTGTGCGTTACTAAATAGTTTATAGAGAGTGCATGAGAGGAAACTTTGTACATTTTGTAGTTATATGCCGAGTTACATTTATGATATATATATATATCTATACATCTATATATACAGATATACTGGGAAAGCAAAGTATATTTATTACGCGTATATACATATACACATATATATTTATTGTATACTAGAATTAATTTTTCATAAACACCTTTACTACATACAATATAATCATATGGAAGAGAAGAACAAGATAACAGAATTCAACTTGAAAACTAAACAAAGATCGAGCTAAACCAATGGAAAAACCCCAACAAAATATACACTTAGTACTGAATATCTTTATTTAACTCATTTATTTTGCTCATTAGCGCAAGCTCCCTAACGATAAGAGTGAGAGATCGGCATAGTTAACTGTATATTGTTTAGTAAAGTACCCCATATATAATGCCAGACACAATCCTTAGTTTCTGCCCACCCCAACGCCCAACGCTACAAACATAATAGTAAAACAAAACAGAAATGAATACAAAAGAAAAACAGAATATAAAAAACTACTTGATTTGTTTGTTAATTGTTACAAAATGTGAAATGTTTAATAAAACCCTAAGCAAAATGGATAATACCAATATTTTTTTATATAAACTTATGCAAAGCTAAAAAAACAAATGAAAAAATACAAGAAATAAACAACAAGAACATGAAGTATGTACCTTTTGTTTAGTCTTGTTGTCATCGTGTGTGTTAAGTAGCAAAAGAGTCAGTGATTTAAGCTTCATTTGTTGTTCAGTTAACACGCCTACTTTCACAACTACACTCTCTATATAGAAACGATATGTAGTTCAAATTGCATCAGTTGAATTTAGCAGAAGGAAGGCAAGAAAAGAAACTTAAACAAAATATAAAACAGTACGAAAACAATCAACAGTTACAAATTCGATTTTCAACTTTGCTAACATTACTAAAACTAACTAAAAGTTAATAAATAAAAACAAATTACATACAAATTATATACTAACAAAAAAAGAACATAATGAATTTATAGGCGAAAACTCTTCCTAAAAATCCCAGCAATAAAAAACCTAAAAAAAAAGAAATTAAAAAACTTTGAATTTTCGAAAAACAAAAAGAAAAAATATACAACAAATTATGAAAACTAAAAAAACTGAATGAATTTACTTTATCCCAACTGATTGATTGGGAGTAAAACATAACCAGCTTCGTCTGATGTTTACAAATTTGGAATTTTCACAGTAGTTTTCTATTTAGGCTTCTTATCGAATATATGATATTTATACATTATAATTCCGTTGTTATTGTGGTTCTTCCTGTTGCCTTTGTCCTCGGCGTATAATTATTGCAACAATGATACGGATTATTGCAAAATGGAAGGGAAAATTCATTTTATTTGCCGCAGACATCAAGAGCTGGTGAGTCGCAATTTCGATGTTCCTTTTTCATGCAATAATAATTTGGCTAGAGATCGACTTTATAGCCGCCGTTAATGGGCAAGGCCCAGTTTGAGAAACGAATAATGGATACATACGCCTTGCGGAAAATTATACTCGACACTCACAATGAATTTCGCAACCAGTTGGCTGGCGGCGATGTGAAGACGTCTGATGGCAAGGAGTTCAAGCCGGCCTCTCGCATGCGTGAGCTGATCTGGGACACAGAGCTAGGCTATACGGCGTTCCTGCACGCATCGACGGTCTCATTTAAGCATTCATTATGCCGGTCCGTCCTGCGCTTTCCATTTACAGGCGAAAACCTCGGCCTGGTCTATGCAAGTACTCATCGGCGAACGGTCAAAGAAATTC
Source organism: Zaprionus nigranus (assembly GCA_018903425.1). Classification (NCBI taxonomy): domain Eukaryota; kingdom Metazoa; phylum Arthropoda; class Insecta; order Diptera; family Drosophilidae; genus Zaprionus; species Zaprionus nigranus. The sequence goes on along the minus strand of JAEIGD010000011.1, from coordinate 2,422,770 downwards.
TGAAGCACACGGTTGGTAAGATGTTCTTGGAATACGAAGGTGTCTCGGATCCTGATGAGCTAATGAACAAATTCGATGTTACTAAGTGAGAGGCAATGATTTTCAATACAAAGTGAATATACATTGCAATTATTTGTTGTAGGCATAACGACTACGGCCACTTTTCGTTGATTGTCAGCGATCGGGTCTCGCGCATTGGTTGTGCCATTGTGGCTGCTACAAACTGTGACAAATCAGATACTGCTGGGTAATCATACTATACGCATGCATACATGTGCATATGTATTTGTATATTTCATGTATCTGTGTGCGCTCCTCTACTTTCCCAGCTATTGCCACTTTGTGACCTGTCATTACGACTTCACCAACCTCCAGGATTCTTTTGTCTACCTAAACGGCGACTCTACCAGCAGGTGCAGCGACTGGAGTACTGAGCAAAGTACGACTTATAAACACCTCTGTGTAAATAATGGTAAAATATTTCCTAAGGTAAGACGAGTGCTTCATTCAGAAATTGTTAAAGTGCGTAAAATACTTTCATAATTTCTGAATGAATCAAAATCAAATTTGATTTAATTCATATTTCATCTACAGGATCATGGACATGTTGAAAAAGAAGATAACGATAATCTCGCGATTTTGCGGCATTAATATATGCATATATATTTATTTGTATATACATTTAAATTTTCTTATGTTACATTTGCATTTGGAACTAATAAATCTCGTGTCTTGTCATCAGTTGCGTGTTTTTTCGAAAACAATTTGATGTTAATTGATCATATTCATATGCATACATATATCGTATATACTATATTACTATTTATTATTTTCAATATATATAATATTTGAATTCTCAATGTCGTCCATATTCGACTCAGTTTGAAAAGCAAAATATAGTATTTACTAATTCAATAATATCCTCTAACGGCTAACAGACTTAGTCGGTTTTTACATTTACGAACACGACTTTGCATTCTATATTCGATTTGTTATTTCGATAACTGCGCGAGTTTCAAATTGCGTGAAGTACTTTGGAGAATTCTTTGATCGATTCATATTTTGTTTTTGTTTCTATTTTTGGAATGAAACCCGCTTGCCTTTAGACAGTATTATGGAACGTAGTCAGGTTATGTAATCAGATAGTTGTGCAGAGTCTGCGATTGGATTCTAGTTATATATTCCCAAATAAATATAGAGAGATATACTAGAATTCAAGTAATTCCATATTCAAAAATCTCCAGACCATACAGAATATCAGACTAAATATTTTCGTTTCGATTAAAAATATCATCATACTAATCGTAATAAAAGTTAACTTCGTTTCGCCCTCGCTTTGGAGCTTGACTTTTAGTTTAGGTTGTTAGTTTTGTTTATAATTTGTTTCTATTATACACTCTTTCTCGGCACAAAAATGCCCACTGTACCCATTGTTTCATAGCGTCGACTTAGACTACGGTTAAGTTCTGTTGATAATGTTGCGTACGTACTAAACCTAGGGCACGGGAATGCCTCGATCGATAGCCCTTTCGATTTGCCAGCTACATACATATGCATATACATATTCATACATATATATGTATATATAATTCTTCTTATAGAAAAATACATATAAACTTCTTAGCCGATATCGTGCTACGAGCGTCCGAATCTTTATAATAATTTGACCGTTTATAATATTCTGAAATGTCGTCTGACAAGCTCAAATGGGTTTCATAACTTAGACTGGATAGTATAGCATATAGAAGAGCTTATAAATTGATGAGAATATCCTAAAAGCACCTAAAAATCATTCCTCTAAAAATGGAACACATTCACGATATTGAAAATTGTTCGGCAAGGTGGGTCTTTCTTTTACATAAATCTAAAAGTTCACAACAAAAGGTTCGGTTTAAAAAAAAAATGCAATTAGTTAGAGAACCGATTCAAAAATTTCTCGTAAAGGTAACCAAGGCTAACACACGATGTGATTGAGTATATTTTCAATTTGATCAGTTTTGTTACATTTCGGTTTGGTTTCTTTTTAAAGCCCGCTGTAATGGGCTGCTTTATAATAATTCTAATCTAATTTGCCTCAATGTTTCTTCGATTATTTCGAGTATTACGATCTAATTCGCAGTGCAACATTATTATTATTTCTACTTCGTTTTGTGCAAACAATTTGTGCAGCTAACGCCGAAACTCGTTTGTGACACAATTTGCCAATCAGAAAATGTTGTGTCCAATTAGGATTTGCTTTGGCTTCTTTAGAAAACATTTAACAATTGTTCAGCAATCTTTTCGCTCGCAAAGAAAACTGTTTCCAGATCCCTTACAATATCTGGCAACCAGAGCCGTGCATCACCTCGCTGATGAACATGGGCGTGCCAGCACCCAGTCCCCCATCTGTCTTCTGGTGTTCGTTCTGCAAGAATAAAGAGTGGGAAATGCTTGTAGAGATGATTAAGGAGTCAATGGAGGCCAGACTGCTTACGTCATCGTAGTCACAATCAAAGTAGTGACTCTGGCAGTCCATGCAGCGGCAGCTTTCAGACATTTTGCACGTGATGCCCCATTGCTTGGCTAGATCCTTGTAGATCTCCTTGGAGGTCTTGTTACTCATCATCTCCGGCGTCAGCAGGCAGTTCTGTTCATGTTGTTGTTGTTGCTGCTGCTGCTGCAGCTGGCGCCGGCCACGACGGGTTCGCGATGCTACAGAACCCGATACTGATCCAGAGGTACAACAGGCCTCGTTGCAGGATTGGGCATCGGAACCGTTAGAGCAGCCAGCTGTGAAGATAGATAATAGTGAAATGAGTTTTCAATTGAGGCATTTAATGGCTGCGCGACTCACCTTCGTTGCCGTAGCGATTTAGTAACGGATCATAGAAATTCTGACGAGCTGCATTGCTGGTGGTTGGCTCTTCGCCATCCTCCTCGGAGGCAGCCTGCTCGCCGCATTGTGTGCATTGTTCGTCGGTGCACGGCTGCAGTTGCTGCCCCTCAAGATTATGCTCTTTGGCACGGGCGGCGGCCATTTCGGATTCAAGCAGAAACTCGTTGACACTCAGTGTGCTCTCCTCGTGGTCACTGTGAAGCTGCAGCTCGGTGACACCTTCGATAATTCGTTGGTTGTGCCCCTGCTGCTGCTGCTGCTCGCCCTCGTTGTTGTTAATGTTGCTGTGGTTGTTGTTGTTGCTGCGACTGCCACAGCTGTTGCTGTTGGTGTAGTTCTGCTGGCAATCCGGATCGTTGCAGATGTCACTGCTGTCGATGTCGCTGTCACTAATGCTCTGGCTATTACTGTTGCGCCTGTCATTGAGGTTCAGCTGCAAATCCAGGGCAGCGCTTAGTTGAGCTGCACTTTGCCTTGAACTGTTTGCCGAGCTGCGACGACTGTTCTGATTGGGCGTGGCGCTCTTTTCCGTCGACAATTGCCGCTGATGCTGCGAGAGACGTGTGTTCTGCAAGAGACCCAACCAATAAATGAGCCATTGAGCCATTGAAGTTCGAAGATCAATTGGGAAATAGACGCCTACCTCTTCTAGCACATACTCGTATGTGGGCGGCGGAGTGGTGGGCAAGTTGTTGCTGTCCACGGGCGCCTCATTGATGCACGGCGTGCGACTCGGATTAACATAGCCTGCAATAAGTCCTGCGATTTAGATAGTTGCAAGCAATTCAAAGTGTTTCCACTTTGTTGACCCATTTGCTATCTTCATGCAGTTTTGTTTACGCTCTGTTTACTTAAAATATACTTGAACTACAAAGTAATGTGAATGAAACTGAAACTAAACTGTATTTGAATATGAACGATCGTTTGGAAACAGTTCACATGAATTGTTTTGATGGCAGGATACACTGAACATCATTTTAAACAATCAAATAAAGACATAAACTGAACATTTACATATGAAATTAATTGAAATTAATCTTTTAAAGAGCCACACATTAATATTGCAGCACACTGAATACATCTATTATTTAAGGATTAAATGCCCCAAGTGCAGGTGAAGCTGGTTGATTGCAGGTTTGTGGGTCATGCATTGTGCGAGTGAAGACAAAAGATTTTGCGAGCTGCTGAAAAACAATCAAGGAGGTACAATCATTGACGCCCCTTACCAATTACAGGGTATTCATGCAATCAGAGTACACCAATTGAAAGCGCAACAGAAAGAGGATGTCCAGGCGGACGTGTATGTGTACGATGAGGATGTTGGGGCGCTAGGCCCTTTCTTACCCATACGCAGACTGTTTGAGTTGATGCCAGTGGCTTTGTTCGAGTTGGAGGGCAGCAGGAGCTTCCGTTCGCTCATCGAGCCGAGGCTGTGGCAGTCGGTGGAGTCGATTGTCGAACTGCTCGCACCGACAGCCTGTTGCTGTGGCTCCTGTTCCTGTTGTTGTTGTTGTTGTTGCTGCTGCTGCTGCTGTTGCTGCTGTGTGCCAAGCAGTGCCTCATTCACCGTCGGATCTGGATCGTGCTCCTGCGATGTGCTTGTGCTGCGTGAGCTGCCCATGCGGAACTTCAGCTTAAATGGCGCCATATCGATATTGGCAGTCGATAGTCGTGCTCAAAATAAACTCAATTCAAAATGACCATCGGACTTCGTTAGTCTAGCTGGGGAATTCTAAATCGAGTTGGACAACAGTGATGCAAGGAAAGTGAAAGAGAGAGAGAGAGAGTAGTCGTAGATAAGGAAAGAGTGAGCCAAAATACGAAAGAGGTTACCACACGAATTACAGTCGAACTTATCGATACACATTTTGTTTGTTTAACTTCGCATGCAAGTTTATCAAAATTGAAGCAAATTGCAATTGATTTTAAATTGTTTAATTTACCTGTGTTAGCGAAACAAAGAGCAAACTGCAAATAAATTTGAAAAACGAGAGTATAATATAATTTGATAATTAAGAGATAAGTTTGTTATGTTCCTCGTATTTAAATTGATTAATTGGCGCATTAATTGCTTATGCTGCGAATATCAGCAGCGATAATCAGCGCACTTTTTCTTCCATATTCGTGTGGGCAGCGAATGATTAATGCGAATCGCAGACATAAATACGCAAATTGACAGCAGGACGCACAGTCATACACACTCACACACAGATACTTACTCACACAGATAAAGAACACGTGTCAGTTACGGCTCGCGTCGGCCATAATGAACGTGCCACGCGCCACAAACGGGCAGACGCATTGCTCACACGCCCTGTCGTTCAACAACTGCACAACAGCTTATGTTTATTAATTGCTCGCGTTTTGGCCACCTACTTTCGGCGCACAAACACATACAGGCACATACACACAAACACCCACACCTATTACCCCTCGTTGGTACTTGTAGTTTTTTAGTGCACGACAAGTTGTAGCAAAATTTGGCGCGCACTTGCTCCGCTTGCTGCTTGCTTAAGCAGTCCCAGCGCCTTCAGTACCATCCTTCGTTCCGGTCCCTCCAACTATGAACTGCGTTATTGTCATGCAGATTACACAAAAGCCACTTAACGCTTAGAGCACGTCCGTGCTCCGTGCGCCGTGCTCCGTGGCGCCTGCCGTGGACTTGGTTATTATTATGCTTATTACCTTGGACCAGAAAAAGAAAACTCATTTCCTTGCCTCAGTTTGCACTAGCGTGGGTCTAGTGAGGAACTGAGCCCCACTGCAGCATCCCAATCAGAGAGGCAAAATGCCAGTTTTAAATTCAGCATATTTGCTGACAATGAATTCTAATTGGTATTGACTCTCAACAAACACGGGAACGATCAAATCGTGTGTGCCTCGTGCCTCCTCCTGTTTATTTGCTCCGACAACACGCGCTGTTGATTGGTTGCATAGAAAAAGATGATTGCGAAATCACATTCGTTTCAATATACAAATATATTCATATGGCACCCGCACAGCCGCACCACCTACACATACGCACACAACTACACACACATGCAGAGAGACTCGCAAAGAACCAATCAATTCTTGAGCCTGTCATAAGCCCTCCACGCTTTGCCTGAAAGTGGAGAACTGCAGCTGAGCTCTAGCTGCGGCACGTGTGGAGGCGTTTCCCAACACTGCCTTGAATGGGACAACAATGGATTCTCTATACTTTGTAGACAACCGCAAAGCAACTGCAGTCAATTGATTGAGTAAATAATAATTTTAGAGTCAGCTTTCGAGAGAGGAGTGTTCATCCTCCAAAATCGTTTCGCTTTGCGCAACTTGCTGTGTTGCCTTGGTCTTAGTTACTCTCCAGCCTATTCTTTCCGAGGGCCTAATCTATTAATAATCCAAGCCAAACTGGGTCACAGCTTAAATTCGGTGCACTTGACAGCTTGATAGCCTCATAAAATATACAAATCGAACTGCATATTCTAGGCGGAATAGCTGACAAGTTTCCCTAGTTCCCAGTCAAAACTGTCTTCAATTACTCGTCTGAAATATAACTATTCTTGCACGAAATTCTTATTTGTTTTCAATAGTTTAATAGCCTTAATTCCATCTTAAATTATCTTTTTTTTGCGTCGTTCAATTTTACAAGCGATTCTCTTATTCGATGCATTCCATTCTTCGATAACGATTGCCTTAACTATTGATATATTGTTCTAATTACACAATGATTCAAAAATATAAGAACAACTATCGGAACTTCTTACCTTATATTCTAACATTAATTAATATTTAACTGCGTTAAAGCTTATTCGTATATAATATAAATATAGTAATACATATATGATGCTACACTATTGGAAACATATGTTTTGTTTCATATTCTCAAATACACTTGAACAAACTTCAACATATCAAAGTGAAATATTTAAAAATTGCAATAAAATGTTGCTGAAAATAAATTGCAATTGCAAATGGGCACTTACAGATATGACTGAGGAGTGCCTTAGCATGGGGGAGGTTGGGGTGAGGAGAGTGCATGTACATAAATACAGGTCGTAAAATCAAAATGATGAGTTTGGTCATAAAAAAGAAACAGAGTCAACTGTTGCATGACATAAATGCGAAAGTCTTTTAAGGCGAAATGAAATGGACGAGAGCAGTAAATAATGAATCGACCGGCAGCAGGACAATTATGCAAACGAGAACTTCATCGTTTGCAATGACAACACCACCTCACACCTTACCTGATAGCCCTGATACGCGCCCATTGCGCAAATAGTCTTCCGTGGCCGTTCAAAGTTGATGGAACTGCGCCAGTGCCCTATGTGACATGGTATGGCGTCATCGGCAGCGGAGGAAAACAGAAAACAGGCGGCAACAGGATGATCTAGGAGAGGGAGGGGCCACCACACACATATTGAAGTGAAATGAAACACGACGCAGTAACCAGAAACAGAAACCGCAATGGACAAAGCGATAGATAGACAGACAGCCACAGGGAGCAAACAAATAATTTAAGTCGTAGGTGGGGCAAAGAGAAGAACGCGACCAACACTGATGGCTCCTGTTGTTGTCCGCTGGAAAAGTGATATCTAATTGAGTAAACACAAAGTGAATGGCCATGAATTAGCCCGTCGGCAGGGGGCGGGGCAGTGGTAGGGGGGGGAGTAACGAACAGACGGATGAAGCTATCAATATATTTATTGTGCTCGCAACGAAGCCTTGTCTCATTCACATTTCCACACATAACGCACACACAGTTCTCAGGGGTCTCTTTGGGTCCTGCGGGTTCTGGCTACTCTGTGTATGCTTCTCCATTGTCTGACATTTGAGAGCGGTAGGAAAAATCGAAAAGCACACACATGAGACAACCTTGACGGGAATGCGAATGCAATTATCCTGCAAATGTTCTGTACTTACCTTGTACAAGTTATTTGTGCTCCTCTCCACTTTAAAGAGGAAGCCTTATCAACAATCCAATCCTATAAACAAATATGCCCAGACTCGAACTACACAGTTATGTATTTGCTAATTACTTTCTTTATATCCTTAATTGTTTCTGGCATTACATTTGTGGGACTCACTACGTTAACTCACTTGAAATCTGTCACAGACTGTGCAAAGTTTTGCTTGGTGCCGAGCTTTTTATTGTTTCCTGCGAACTCTCTCTCTCTTTCTCTCTCACAACAGAGCTTTCAGTTTCCTTGCAGCTTTCGCGCAAGCTTAGCGCATGCGCTTTTGCGAGCTTCCGGCATTTGCGAGACAATGTTTTTCTTCGTTTTTCCCATTACATGCTGAATCCTTTTGCTCTTTGCTTTCGCGGATCTATTCGCGTGAATAAAACAAGCAAAGCTTTTCTACAATAGTCAAATTAAATCCTGTGATGTCAAATTTAAGCGGTATTTATAAATCAAAAGTTGGAATTAATAAGTCAGAGTGACTTTAATTTTGAAATCCAGTTCTATGCGACCTACTATTTTTGTCCATTAACTTATGGTTATTACAAGTTTTAATGATCCTCAGGGGAACACATAATTACGCACTAATTTATAATAAACAATTCTTTGATTAACCAATGCGACAATCAATTGTCAGCAGGTGCCCATGTTTTAGTAAATAGTTATTGCATTTCGTAGTACAATTAAGCTTAATAATGTACAGTGTACATTCTGCAGCATTAGTTATTATTTAAAAACCAAAGAGCCCCGCGCACTAGAGTTGATTCCGTGATCGGGCTTATTTAATACATTTTGAAATTTAACTGGTGTGTACACACTGCTGCTACTTATTGGCGGCAAGCAACAACAAAACAAATGAGCCTCAATATTACCAAAAATTTTCGTTCAACTTGCAAAGTAAACCATAAAAATAAAGCTCAAATATTAATAATTTAATATAAACATTATTATAGGTACTTCAAAAACAATGTGAGAGTGCACAAATTTCCCAAAGGATTATCTGCAATTTGATTGATCTTCTCAAATTGCTCAATGCAAAGGAAAAGGTTTATATGCATTAAAATAACTTAGCAGATGCATAAAATGCATACATTAATATGAATTACAGCTCCTGTTGGGCAAATACTATTGCCAACTGCCTTTAAATGTTAGCAGCGTTCGCTTGCTGCGTCATCTGCAGCAGCTAAGGATCCTAACTGCCACCGAATACATTTGCAGGCAAGTGACAATACAGGAAGATATTTTTATATTATTACTTAAGATCTGCGAACTTCAGCATACAGAATGAGGAACAGCTGCAGTTGGTACTTATTGAGTTTCTGGAAAGCGAACCGGAACTGCTCTGCAATTTATTTATTTCAGCTCTTTACGGTAAGTTGACTATTGTTTTATTGTATTCCATTTTAATTGCATTCCATCTATAGACCCTATAAATTCTATAAGAGTGAACAGCATGCTTGAGACCGTACTGCGAAATCTGTATGCAGCACTAGCTGAAAATCCAAAAATCAGCAGTTTGAAGTATGTGGAACCATTACGAAAATCGTTGCCAGGTACGTAGGTTCTATAATTTGTGAGGGTTTTCTTAGACGTTTCATAATATTTTCAGACGATGTCTTAACCAACGTATGCATGCAAATGCATTTGAATATATTGTTGGAGTTGCATGAGAGTGCGGATGTCAGTCAAGCATTCCAACATTTTAGTTCTTGGATTAACGAGGGTGTGGATGAACTAACCTTTATCAAAAGTCTAGCCAAAACGGTATGTCCATTGCTAAGGCTAGCATGCTGGTAATTATTATACAAGCTCTTAATCCCTAGCTCTTTGGCGGACACTATCAAGAGGCGTTAACCTACCTATTCAAGTTATCCACAACAGCCCAATTCAAGCAATGGAAATTTTATCTAATTTTAATACAGTCTATAGCCAGCAATGTCAATACGGAAACAATGACATTTATCAAGAGTAAAGTTAATCTTTCTTGTTTTTTAAATATAATGGAATTAATATCGTTGTGTTTGTCCTTCCAGAATATCTCAAGAACCGCTTAAAGCACGTGGCCAGCTTGGGTTGTCAGATTTCGTTGCTACACCTGTTGCTAACAGCTCGCGCTGCTACGGCCACGACAATGAATATACAACAGAATCTGGACAACTATGCACAGTGGTACAAGCAAAACATTGGCGAAATGTCTTACACACTCGGCGGCAACGAGCAGTTTCAAGTGGTGCTCAACATTCTAGAAGATTCTGTGCATTACGAGCTGGAAATCGATTATCTTGAGGTGAGTATCTCTATATATAGCTCGATAACTCTCTTATCTGTACTGCAAATCATCTCTACTGCAGATTCATGTAGCAATTGCTATATCGCCTGGTGGAAAACTTGTGCAGTCCTACAAGAGCAAATGCAAGGCACAGCTGACACGCCTGAAGGCTGCCAGTAAACAGAAATAGACCCGATTAGATCACACATATATATTTACACCATTTACCAAAACTAAAATATTCAAAGCTTTTGGGAGCGTTCCTTGCCAGCTAGCGGCTTGTTTCGCTCATCCCAAAGTGTAACTCCATCGCAGGCACAAATTCTCTTAAAGTTCTGTAGTATTCCAGCCGAGCGTGCTATTATGCCACATGCAATCCTAATAAAAACAAACGGAATATCATCATTACTGGGCATTTTTGAGAGCTTATCTATCTAGTGTTTACCTATCACCAGAATTGCCATCGACAAGGCTCTTTGCGTTGCCACCGGTACCGAAGTCGTCCGCGTTGGATGTAATAACAACGGCACGTCCAATGATATTCCAAATGTCTAATGCGGAATCTACAAAGCGGAATGTTGCACGTCCAGTCTCGTCGGCGCAGATGTTACCCAGATCACCTGCATGACGCTCTGATGCGTCGGCTAGTGGGCTGCCGTGGCGAGATTTACTTGGGTTATAGTGATCTCCAACAGATGCGCAGCCTTGGGATACATCGCCACTCTCGTGTATATGAAAGCCGTGCAATCCTGGCTCCAGTCCATCCACTACGCCATCAACAACAACTCCAACCTTTTGATTGCCTATTGTTGTGAACCGCACTGCGCCCTGTACAGGTGTTTTGTCTACCACGCATCCAGTTGTATTAATTAGTGCAACGGCTGATTTACCTCCGAAGCCGGACAGCACAGCTGGCCGACCGGTTCTTTCGATTTTATCCTGTACTTCGGACCATGGTTGTGTTGTTTGTACAACAAGTCTTCCCTCTTTTGGATCAATCTCAATGTGACCTACGCCCTCCAAGGCGCGTTGCAGGCTTTCCACATATTCCTTGTCGTCGCTTTTTATTTTTACTGCAAACTCGATCTAGTAATTGAAGTTAGTCTTTGTTAATATAGTTATAAAGATTACTTTATTACCGATGTGGAGCTCATTGCAGCAATTTACCACAAAAAATTAAAATATAAAGCAAATGTTTCGATTGGTGTGTGTTATGTATATCGGGAAAACTTATCGATGTTCAGAATTATAGCGATATGCAGCTCATCACGTATCGATATTTATATATATATTTATATACATATATATCGATATTTTCAATCGTGCAATCGTGCAGTTAAAACGGAGAATAAAATTTAATCAAAAATGATAAGATAAACTGAAAATGTAATATAAAATAATAAAGAATGATATTTTAATTGAGGAGCTGTTTATTGTAATCAAAATGTTTGAAATATAGAGTTAAGAAAAATAAAAGATATTCGTTGAATTACCTTAATTAATTTATTGCATCTTAAATTTATAATTATTTACAAATCTTTACAATTAAAGAAGCCTACTCTATCATCCTAATTATACTTTTATAATCACACAGTTCTTTTCTCAACTTTAGAGCGCACACAAGTCGTTGTTTGTGTGGCCGAGAGTGGCACAGGTATGCTGCATTAACAACCTCAGCGCAGGACATTGTTTCCTTGCTGGATGCCGTATGCATTGGGATCACATTTGCTAGTACTACGCCTGGATTTGGGCAGCACGTGATGTCGACGGTGCCGGCTCAAGGGAGCCGGGTGTGACTTCAGACGCTGCTGTCGCGATGACTACGACATCTGGGTGTGGATCGTTCTCTGAGTATGGGGGCGCTGGCAATGCAGCAATGCCAATGGGACTTGACTCAAGAGTGGGTGATGGCAGACCTGCTGCTGCTGCGGTGGGTGTGGTCAGGTTGCACATGCGCATGACTTCGTCATAGCTTGGCAAATCCTTGTCGTCTTTCTCCAGCTGCTCACGTATGCGTGCCGCTTCCTGACTGTTTGGTTCAATAAAGAATATGTCTCCAAAGCGACTGTGCTGTCGCCCTGCTTCCACATTATTTTGACGATCTAGAATGGCAGACAAATCGGAAGGCAAATCAGTAATTAATTAACAGATACCATATACAGTAGGTCAAGAAACACTACACATATGTACACAACATTATTCAAATGTACATGTTAATGTTATGTACATATGTGTAAAGAGTTACTTGACAGACAGTATGTTGTGTGACGTAATAGAGCTGTAACTAAATTTAGTACCGAGCCGACGTCGTTGGCGCTGTCTTTGGCGATTTAATGCCATGGATTGGTGCATACGCATCGCCAGCTATTAAGAGTTAAAAAAGAATTATGAAAATATTTTGAGGGAAACGCAATGACTGGCTAATTACGTATATCAATTGACTAGTGACCAAGATGGCGAACAGAAAGCCAAGCGCCACAATTAAATTGCTTGTCAGAGACATATTGCGATTCAAACTGAATACGATACAATTGGCAAATGCTAAAAAACTGTCGAATAATAATAATAAACAACGCCCGTTCGATGGTGCGGAGTGCTCAAAATGCTCGAGATTAGATAAAGCTCCGCCTTTAACCTATGCGTATTTGGCACACGTTACCATACCATTGAAATCCCGTTGTCCATACTGGTATCGATATCGATGTTGCTCGTTCTGTCTTTGCCGGCGAAGGCGACGTGGTGGACATATCTTAGCCAGAGTTCTATTTTCTATGCGCACGTAAAAACACACCACTGGCAGGAAGCAGAAAAAGAATAGAACCAACGCCACATAGATGCCCACATTGATTCCGAACTCAGTACCGAAATTCATAATGATCTTATCTTTATCGATTGTAATCGTAATCGCAATCGGGATTCGTATTCGAGGTAAAGTCGGAATTGAAGCCGGCGCATAATTTTAGCGCGACCGCAATATACAAACGAACGACGGACACTAATCAGAACGTCTATATACTACAGGGCTATAATGGTGAGGAGCACGTGCACGTATGTGTGCGTGATTCATAGGCGTTGTTGTTGCCACTTGTTTCAGTTGGCCGATAAGATTATGTGCTGTATACAGCCCCACGAAATACGATAAACGAAGTTGCTAAACTAACTAGTCACACATCAGTAATGTATATACCTATATATATATAATATAGTATGTGTTCAAGCCTAAGTGCTGTACTCAATGGAAGTAGGTTCATTCATTAGTTAAGTGATTTTGCACACACACTAACACAGATGCCAAAGCAGAGAGAGAGATTCTTTAATCCATGATGCACTTTTACATCCACTTACAGAACACAACAACACACTTACAAACACACACCGATACACTTACGATCGCGTTGTCGTCCAGTAGCGTTTCTGCGAGCATAGGGAACAGGACAAAAGCATTTGATAATCCAGATAATCACGCACTATCGGAAAGAAAACGTCTTAGCTCAGTTAGCAAAGTTCGGAATCTAACGAATCTTTACCTGCAGCACTACGTAGACCGCGAAGCCGACGATTAAGACTATTAGAAAGAAGAAAATGGGTCCCACATCCATTATGCAGCAGGTGCGGTACAAGACTAAAACAAGTAGGCTTATCAAAGGCATAATTAGCCTGACTCGAACGCCTTATCAGACTTCAAGCACTTCAAGACTGAGAGGAAGATAGAGAGAGAAGAGAGAGAGAGAGAACAGAGGGAGAGGGGGGAAAGAAGTGCTCATAAAAACGATAAACGGCCTGTTTTCGATTAGTTTAACTCTTAAGAACTGAGTCTTGTCCATAGACAAGACTTCCCCATTTTGAATAAACAATTGTTGAAACGATACATGTAAAGTATTAAAGTCTAGTTTGTTAACTACCAAGACCATAAGAAGAAAGGGATCTTAAATTCCTTATGCCTGACTAACAAACCTTTATAAAGGGGGTGGTAAAGTTTTAATCAGTGCTACATCTCGTTACATACCAATAATGGGCGATGGTTCCCGTTCAATATCCCAAGCATGGATCTCAGGCGGTTTCTTACAGTCACACACTTTGAAAAGTAAGTAGTATACCACACACTTGAATACAAATGGAAAATGATCGATAAAGGAGCCAGTATTACAGCATAGTATTAGCATATTACCATTATTAGTAAGAATGCAACTACAATTATAAACAAAAATACGACAGGTGCGAAGTAAATGCCGTCTACCATTGCGAGCTAAATAAAAATAAGTTGCAGTTGGTTTGAAAAAGAGTTATAGCACTGAAACGATTTCACACCGAAACCAGCAGAAAGCTTATCAGGCATAATATATAAACAATATGTCTATATAGAAGTACTCATGTATGACCGGCAGAATTGTTGCATTATTATTTTATAAGACTTTTGGTTTAAAAGACTTTCAGCGAACGTCCAGTACAATTGGCAAATTCGAAAGCGGAAAATCGCTTATCACATCTACCCGAATTGGAAGTTGATTAGATAAGATTGGACACAAACAACATATGTGAGGAGCAGCTAGAAATCATATCCTTCTTTCATAAAAAGGAAGATCACACTACCTTCTTGGGGGTGCCACCAGTCGTAGCAGGCCCAGACGGCGCAGCGCATGCAGCAGCAGCAAAGCGAAAACACAATGAACACCAGGACTCCTCCCAATATGAAGAGAATGTCGAGCATTATCACAGATAATCTTTACACGATATATGTATGTGAATTTCGCACTTTAATTCTTGACTTTCTCTCACTCGCAATGAAATCAATCGCATCGCACTCCGCACAGAGTCCGTTTACCAACTGTTCGTTTTTCGGAGTAAGTTATCGGTAATGCTATGTAGACTATAGCTCTCTCTCAACAGGTAGCCGGTTAGCTGGCCAGGTGAGTTTCCTTCACTCGAGTGTTTCGCACTGTCTGATAGGGGGGTTCAATGTGATAAGATAAGATTTGCATCATTTGGCGCAGGCATGTGTTGAAATTCGGAGCATTAAGTCAACGATGGCAGAAAATACCGTCAAGGAATATGACACAAATGTGGACATTAATAAATTAAGAGCTCATCAAAATAAAGAAAACATGAAAACAAAGTGTGGAAGCATTCAACACACACACACACACAATTGTAGATTGTGCTACGTGTGTGTGCGAATTCATTTTGTTGCTAGACCCATTAATTGTTACACAAACAAGTTGCAGTGCGTATCGTATAAATCTATTACAGACTTGGCCCAAATGGGCAACAAAACTCAAAACAATTGCGTCACAAAGGGGCATGTCAAACATTTTCACATGGTAACAATGTTGTGAACTTATTTCTGTTGTTAACCAGAAGAATTTCAATGCCAAGCGAACTAACAGTTCCATGCGGAACTATTATTTTTACCCTTTGCGAGATTCGGAACTAGTTCACATTACCAATGCTGAGCAATCGATTTAGACATTTTAAAAATTGCCAATCGTTTCGATTTCGCTTGTTTCGCAATTATCGATTTGTTGTTCGATTATCTGTAAACAAATCTTGCGCGATAAGAAGCTTAGAAGTACTTGCAGACGCATATGAATATGTATTAAGCAAATCCGCACCTTTCGGTTTTCACCTTAATTATCACGCCATCACATTGAACGATTGGAGCTATATCATGTCATTAATCATTGTACGAAGGGTGCGCGAAATCAGAAAAACGATAAGATTTAATGAATGGTCGAATACTCGAAGTTCGATCGCGTTAGCCTCACCTGCCACTGCGGCCTCATCGGCATCGACATCGCCATTGGCAGCCATACCAGGCGGATCGATGCGTATGCTCTGCAACACTCGGGCCTGGCCACGCCCCCGCTGCGACTGCGACATTGGCAGCGGAGGCTGATCGACAATCGGTTTGCGCATTGCGCAGACAAAACACAACTGTAAAAATCGTATACAAAAAGTCTAAGGTTAGCGAAGTGCTGGACGCGTTTGACCTTGAGAGTTAACGAGACTTACGCGCACCAAAATTAACAGGATCACAAGCACTATGAAGTACACTACATATAAACTAACATCAACAGACATTTTCGAGACGCGATTTTCACATGAAACAATAATCGAATCAAACGAAATTGCGAACTGGAGTTCGATACGCACAAGTCGTTCTCTTCAAACTGGCGTATATAAATGGAAACGGACGAGCAACAGGAAAGAAAAAGAACTTTGTCTTATCAACATTGCAAATGGGGTGTGATTAATAATATGGTATATGTTCTTATATATGTATATATGTGTACATATTTGTCACGTCAGAGTAACATATTATCAGTCCAAGGTAGGGGCTTTCCAATCGCGTGTGTAAACCAAATGGAATTGGACTATAAACTGAAAGGGTTGTACGCACCCGTCTCTCTAGCGTGTTGCCCATCCATCGAGTCGTTGTCGTAATCCTCCGATCTGCTGTTGCGAATACTTTTGAAGCACAACTATCGACAACGAGATGGGTGGGAGGAAGGAGAATACAAATACATATTGTATGTATATAGCAAAGTCGATATCAGTGTATAAGTTGCGTAGATTATGGTACAAACTTACGAACGACAGCAATAGAATCAACAGAAATATATAGAACACATCAGTCAGATGCATGATCCGCTGTAGGGGGTTCGTGCGAACCGATTGAACTATTAGAACTGACATCACAATTTGCCTAACAAGTTGCAAGTACCCGACGACTTAGGAACGTAAGTATATTGCCCCCCTGTTGACAAACTCTATAATTAGTGCAATAATACTGTTAATCTTATCGGATTGAGTCGTGAGCTTTCTGAAGCTTTCCACTCGCTGAGGGGTGTGTTTCAGAGGGAGCTTAGGCTTACCCTCCAGTGCCATACGCAACATCACTTCGCGACGCATCAAGACTCGCCGATTCCATAACTCCACCTTAAGCTTGATCATCAAATAACACTCCTTCAACAGGATGAAACATTAGGAGCGACTTTCTCTGGCTGTATAACAATCCAACTATGGCGCTTACCCGAAAGACCAGCGCCACAGCAATCCCAATGAGAATACCACAGAACCAAAATTCCGTGTACATTGGGGAAAAGATATTACCCTGTATTTTTGTCAGTTTGGATGATTTTAAAAAACGATAAGAATACCAAAAAAAAAAAAAAAAATATGATAAAAATTAATATGAATAAAAACTGAATCTTTTTTGAGTATCGAAACTAGACCTGCTTAAAGCACTCACCAGTTTCAGGCTGTTCTTTGCTGCATAGATCCCAATAGCGGAACGGGCCGAGGTAGGTCTTGAAATTGAAATGACTCGGGCTGTTAAAGGAGACAACCTTTTCGGCTAGATCGACCACAACTTACCCGCAGCAGAATGAGCAATATCAGAAGAAACGATATAAAGTAGTACCATTCCATAAGATCCATTGGGACTCTTATGTTTTTTAGAATGCAAGGCAAGCGCGCTGTCAGCCACACGGACAAGAAGGGAATGCAATTGAGACTGGGAAGAGAAGCGAAATCTAGCCATCAACATAACCGTTGTTATGGTCTAGATACAGATACAGATACAGATACAGATACAAACAAGATAAGCTCGTATGATTAGAATTTTACTGCAGTTTGTTTAACGTGGCTGAGAATGCTATTTTTAGATGATTTACACCTATCACACACTCAGCTCGACTCGGTTATCTCTCAAGCTTACCGTTCGTATCTTCCAGCTGCGTAAAGCTCATCAACTGAGGATGCCCTTGAGCTGACTCGGGTCGCACCTCGATACATGCACGTATAGATATCTTGGGAAAGGTAAAGTTCCTTAATAAACTGGAGCTTTACATCGATAGCAGCTTTAAGCTCACCCATAGTAGAAGCATGAATACCATAAAGAAACCTGCTATAAGCTCGTAGTATTCCTTTAGCATTTTAGAAGCTGTAAACAATTGTTGACACGCCACAATGACTGCCTTATGGCGACTGTCCAAAACAAAGTATCATTGTAATCTGTTATTTGCTTTTTTCTAGGCGATTCTTTTTTAAACCCCATAATCGGGTGAACAAAAAGCTTTGCTATCTAATCACACTTCAAATGTGGCTAATCGATTGCCGATTTTAATCTGGCATACGAATAAATGAACCAAAGCGAATCGGGTAAAAGCTCAGGTGGAAAAAACAAATATCAACTATGGACAGCTGCGAGAGAGATAAGACAACTTTTGACATTCCTTACGCATTATGCCCATTGTACCTGCTTATCAAGAACATATAAGGCTTACCATCTAAACTGTCCGTATCATTAGTTGTCGTTCTCGTTCGTTGCATGGGGGTTTCATCAGCTTGGTTCGATGCCCTGCCACATACTTTGGATATGAGCTTTATTGGGAATGCAAATGGTTCTTAGTTGCAGATAATGAAGTAGAAAACGACGACAAAATAGCTCACCCAGATAACGAAAATAATAAGCAATATAAAAAGGTAGAATATGTTAAAAAGTTCCGCAGCCATTGGATACCGATAAAAGAACGACAAACTTTGCTGACAGCCTTATGATGACTGTCTAATTGTTATTGCTGCCATAGGACTTATCGTCTATCTTCTATCAATGACTCTTTTGTGAGCTTAAAAAGCTTTCTCTATCTAATCAAATTTCGACTATTGTTAATTGATTCATAAATCCAGTTTACAATACGACCCACGGAGTTAAGATATATCAGGAAGTATATGGGAAACACTAAAATTCGATAGGGAACTATAACAGGAACAGGATCTTCCTGTTTCCGGTTTTCATTGTTCTATAGATTAATACCATAAAGCTTACCGTTGATAACATCCATCTGTATGTTTCCACTTGAAACTTGTAATGGGGGTTCACTTCTTCTCTTCTTTACCTTTTCAACAAACTTCGCCAAACACTTGAAAAACAAATGAATTGACCTCAGCAATCGATTTATGGTTAGCTTAAGTATTAGCTCACCCATATAAATACAACTATGACCAAAATGGTGATACCGAAAATATCCAAAAAAAGCTTCATACATTATGAGTAAAATATGTATTATACCGTAAAAAAAAATCCTAAAAAACACTGGACGAACGGCTTTCACAGCTTTATAACGACTAAACTGACTACCGGCAGTCATAATCTGAACTTTTCGCGTATAAAACGCTCTATAATCTTATCAATGGCCCCCACTATCGATGAGATATATTACAAATACAATACAATATATAGCAGCCCATAGACAATGCTAAATTCAGTTACTTAGTTAGTCTGCAGAACTTACCTCTAGGCGTACATTCGCTTCTTGTCGTCGAAACAGCCTTTAAAACAATCGAATGATATTAATGAGCAATCTGTTAACAATCCAAAGCATTTTCGACTTACGCAGCATATCAAACATAGAACAATGACTACAATAACAAATATAGCAATAATAAGAATGATCATTTTCGAATCGAGCCCGTTGCCCGTTTTGTTCAAACGAGAAATGAAAAACCAACTGAACGCACTGTGTGTCCAAAACCTTTTTCATTTCCTAATCGCATATAATAAGTACCTTATCTCTCGATTTCAAGTGACTATAAACTTGTCTCATTTAGTCACCAATAAAGTCGAGAGAGAACGTCACAAAATCCTATTAAATATCGTGAAAGCTTTGCTGAAGGTGGGTATACTATTGTAGAAGTGTAGAAAGCTGCAGTATTGACTTTGATTCAAACAGGGCACAATTTATTCGGGTGATTTACCCATTTACACAACTGCGAAGCTCTTAAGCTAATCAATATATAAGGAAAATATGACCAGAATGGTGATAACGAAAATGTCCAAAAAAAGAATCATGAGTTATGCTCCAATAAAAATAATATACGTTAAATAACTTAAGGAAATCATAAACACACTCGACGAACGGGTTTCACAGACTAAACCTACGGGAATATAGCAGTTTTCGAGGCGCCAAGATCTGACGAATGATCCTTATAGATCTCAACGAGTTAAGATGTAAATACCAAGTGCAAATTTTCCGTTCTCGGCTTAGCTGAGTAGATATAAATATGGTTTTATATGAAACGCTATATAATCTTATCGATGACCAGTGATCTAGTATTTGTAACATTTATCGAGTCCCATAGACAATGCGTTCAGCTATTTTATTGGCAGAACTTACCTCTAGTCTATAAAACAATTAATATTATTATTAAACAAACATTGTTAAAAAAAAATCATTAACTTCTGCAAAAAATAAAAAACAGATTTTAAGATATAACGATACCACCGAAAATATAGAATAAAAATGTTTTCAAACCGTGTGTTTTCAACTGAGAAATGAAACTGAAAGCAGTGTGTCTATAAACTTTTTCATTTGCTGATCGCATATAACAAATATCTTATCTATCTGTTTTAAGTGACTGTAGTATTCTATAAACTTGGCTCATTAAGTAATCAATAAAGTAGCAAGAAAGCGGTGTAAAATTCAATTGAATATCGTAGGAGCTTTGATGAAGGTTGGTATATTAAAAATGTTGAAAGTTTCAGTAAATGTTTTAAACAAGGTAACCTATAGTTGAGTACACTCAACTCTGGTAGTTAACCTATTTGCAACGAAAAGTCTTTCAAAAGCAATTGAAAGCGTTAATCGATCTCATTAATCTTGCTAAAAGCTTGTCAGTGCGCCTTTTTCTAGTCAAGCTATTTTTAAATGTTTATTGATGGAGAACAATGAATGAACAATGACTTAGATAAAAAATCGAATTTTCCGTTGAACATATTTGCAACTTAGTATGGCTTAGTGAAAGCCTTAAAGCTGCTTAAAGCTTTTAGTATTGCTCAGCTTACCGTTAATGCCGGGTTGCCGCACGCTCCTGAAGGTCATGTGAGCGATCTTAAAAAAAGAGAGGAGTAAATAGGATAAGAAACAGAATCCCTAAGAACATCTTCAGTACCTTGACAAAAAAGCACACGGCCAGGATCAGAAAGGAGATGCAAATGTACAACCCCACCGACATCTTTTGTTAACGATTCTCTCAGTTCCTCTTTAGGAATCCAACTGAACTGTTCTGGGCCCGCAATGATAACAAAATAAAAAGCGATTCCGTGCGGAAAAAGAAGTCGAAGGTGATAAGCATTTTAATCGTGCAACGCAGCCATATCGGTTAAATTACTTATAATGAAATCCCCAATCTCTGACAGCCCTAATTATCGAAGGGAATTATTAATTAAACAACTAAGCAACTGCTCTACAATTGAAATAATCGCAGTAAAGGTCGCAGATTCGTTAACCAAAAAGAAAAAAAAAACAAACCAAAAAAAAAAACAAAATGAAAGACCCCCAACTTCAAGTTCAGACTGTACAAACAACAAAGATAACTGACCCATTTTGAATGGAGCAAACCTCAATTATAGTGAGCTGCACAATTAATTGTGGGGCAACTGAACTTGCCGAAATGGTAATGTGATAAATAATAGCTCTGGCAGCTGCTCCATGTACCATGTTGGGGTAGCTTGCAGGCCGCGGACTCTAACCTGGGGAGGGTCTCTTGCAAGTCTAACTTGGGAGGGCCTTGAGTCTTGGGAGGGCAGGCTGCGCCCACGAAAACAATGGAATTTGTAATGCCAATGCGAATTTCTTGCAGTCGTTACAAATCGTCAATGGAACGCACAGATTTATGGTGGGACAAGCGGACAGCGCGGGACAACAAGAGACGCCTTGAACTGAAGCGAAATTAATTAGAGCGCATACAGCTCGCGCCAACAGCTCAGCATTTCTTTTGTTGGCACCGCATCGCACCGCAATTGGCAACGCCTCACAATGTGCCGTTAAGCAGCGAGCCATGCCCAATCCGGAGGTGATACTCCTATCATCGGTGCGCCCCCTCTCCCCTGTTCCTTTTCTTGGAAGGGTAACTTGTCGCACGCGTCACGCTTGCGATGAATTGACCAAGCGACTGACCACAATTGACAAATCCGTTGGCGTTGCAATTGCAATCGCATTGCTCAAGAGTAGCCCAAGTAACGCTGCTATATTTGGATAATGATATGGCATATATATATATACATATATATACATATACATATAAATATATTTATATATATCTCTTATTAATCTACTTGGAATTTCGCTAAACAGCTCTCAGTCTCGTTTAACTTCCTTCCGTCTTGTTAATTATGTGTGAGCAGCTCATGGCGCACCATTTGCATTTCTTGTACACCCTTTCTCTACCTCCTCTTCTTGCCTTCCCCTGCCCCTTCCCCTTGCCAGCTATACGTGTGTCCGCCCCCTACCAATGTCAAGTTCAGGCCATTTCCGTAAGCCCAAATATTGCACTGATTTCCAGAGTCTTAAGCTCAATCTTGATAGCGCTAAGCTGACTTGGGGAATGAATGGAAAAATGTTAAGTTGAACAGGTTAGACATAGTAATACCCTGTATTTCTTGCAAAGACAAAGGTAATGCTGCTTCACATATGCTGTAAATTGCAACAATTTCTGCTAATTTATCTAAGAATATTTAATGTTTGATTCAGCATACCCCTATGAGTGTGCATCAAGTCTGTAGGGTATACTAAAAACTTACAAATCATGCAGCTCACAAGTTCCGGCTGTTGTTTTTATGGCCATTGTTAGACAATGTGAAATGAAAATTCCCCACAGTTAGCTGGGAGTGTTGTCAGCATGGATTACCCCTGCGCAAGTATCTTTAATCATCAAATCAAACCGAACCGAACCGAACCAAACTCAACTGAACACACACCCAGCATCATAAACAGCTCGAAATGTGCGCAAATTAAAGCCAAATAACTCAATTTAACTGGCTAACGTGGCTAACTTGGCCATAACTGCGTACGAGCCTCGGCGCACTTAATGAGCTGACAGTGCCCCCCAGAATGATTTCAGTTTGGGAACCAAAACCAAAAAAAACAACTATTTTTTTTTTTTGTAATTAATTCCGATTCGCCATCCGTCGAGGCGGACCTTGAACTTCAACGCCAGCTTTCAATTAGAACGTTCGACTAATTGCGTGTTACTTTCGCTTTTCGATGCGATTAAATCATTATAATCTCAGTTCTTGTGAATTACTCCCCATCTCGCCATCATCCGTCGAAATTGGACCATCAAAAGGAAAGGCGCGAGACGTCGCATGACATAACTCGCATAAGACCCATTTACGCATTGGAGAGCATTAAGGCTAATTAGCTTGTAAACAAGACACTCAATTCACTCTCACTGTCTCTTTCTCTCTTTCCCCTTCTCTCTCCTTTCTTTGCCTCTCTCTCTTGCTGACTGCTCAAGTTGAGGCTTTTCTCAGCGATCTTTCGCAGCGATATCAGCTTCTTCCGCTATTGTTTGCAACTGTTAATTGTTGTTAATCTATTATTGTTTATTTTATTATAATTCTTAATTCCCGCATTTGTTGCAGCCTTAAAGTACTTGGATCTTATCGCTATCATTAAATTTTCTGCGAGTCATTAAGTTTATTTTGCAAAAATTTAGCAAACATAAAATTGTGTGGATCAGTTCAGATTATATCATCTGTTTCCCATAGTTTTTATGGCTGTAAAGTTTGAAGAATATCTTAAATTTTTTATCTATAGTTGAGGAAGTATTCAGAAAAGAAATTCAATTGGAAGATATTGATTTGCTTTGCATTATAATGAAATACAAATAAAAATTATATATATTCGTTATATATTTTTACTGTTAACCTCATTCAAATTGAATTCTTAACATAAATATTATTTTATTGCAATTAAAATAAAATACAAAAATAAAAAAATGAGATTACATAATATAAATAAATCGAAAAATTGACAAATAGAAAAGCAGAAAATTAAATTAATAAAAGAGAATAGCTAAATAAATAAATAGATTTCTCTGCCCACAAAGAGTATTTAGTATTCGTCACGTTGCGCCCACACACACACACCTTGTTATGCCTTTGCCATTATGATCATAATTTCGAGTTGAACCTGACCGTCTGAACCGCTCAACAGGTGAGCAGCAGCAGCAGCTGAGGGAGCTGGGGGACAATTACGTGGGGAGTCGTGGGGGAGCGCACAGAGCGATAAGTTCCTCGAGTTGCAACTGCGATTCACAATGCCAGTTGGGATTGGGAGGTCTATAATGATTTTCGTTGCTTTTCATGGCGCACCATTAAGTTATTTCTGCCTGTGGAAAATGCAAAATGAGCCAGTGGAAAACTGTGAAATGCAAGCGCGCGCAATTGAAGTGAGTCAGTTGCATTGGCTCATTAATTATGCATGATAATTGAGGCGCAACGCCTTCAAAAAAAAAAAAAAAGGAGAAAAGAAAAAACCAAAAAAAACAAGTTGGGAATTATTTTGATTAGCGCGGCGGGTGCAATTAAAGTAAGCTGAATCGAGTCGTGCAATGTGAGCTGCGATTCAGTTGCCGCCCTGCGAACGACTCATTCAAATCGGATGTACATATAGATATAGATATATATATATATATATTATATACTATATGTATCTGATGTATATAGTTGAAATATGCAATGAAAAGAAAAGAAAAGCTGGCGAATTATGCGAACTTGTTATATCACCTGCCAGCTGAGAAGAAAGACAGCTAGACAGAGAGAGAGAGAGCAAGATAAAGACAGGGAGAGTGAGAGAGAGAGAGAGAGATGAGAGTGAGAGGGAGACAGGCTAACGGGGCTTCAAACACTTTTCAAAAAGCTGCTGCAAGTGCACTTTCTTTGCGTTACGCTTCTTTGCATAGCCTCGTGCATTGCCAAATCGTTTATACAGGGGTATATATATCTGTATCTGTATCTGTATCTATATCTATAGCTGCATCTGCATCTGTATCTGTAACTGCAGCTGTGTAGCTGTGCTGCGGTCAGTGTCCATGTCTAGACATTGAACGCAAAGGCACATGAAATGAAATGCTTCAATGCTGCTGCTGCTGCCCTGCCCAACAGATTTAAACTGCTGCAATTGCAGCCACATTTTCGTGGCAAGTGCAGCGACAAAAGTTCAACAGACGAAGCTGCAGCTGATCTGCCTGCACTCCCTGCACCACTCCCCTCCCTCTTTGTATTGCCCCTGCTGCCCACAGCTCGCTGTCTGTGGCTGCCTCTCACATTTAAGGCGTTGCAGCATTGTAAATTAATTCATATTAGCAAAACAAATGCGATGCTCCACTGTACCTGTCTGCCTCTGACTGTGTGTGTGTGTGTGTGTGTGTGTGTGTGTGTGTGAGCATCTTAGCTTTTAGCATTTCATTGGCGTTGAGTTGTTGTGCAGGTTTCGCGGTCTGTGGGAGCATCGTTGAAAAAAACCGGCGCAAATTATATTCAAGCAGTAAAACCAACAAAAACAAAACTCGCTGCAGCAACAACAATGACAACAACAACAACAACAGCTGCTGCAGCAACAACAACAAGCGCGATATGTAAATGCAGCCTTATAGCATCAAAAGTCGCATCGCAGCGCCTCCGCTGCTGCCTCTGCACACGACGAAGGCTGAGAAAATCAACAACATCTCAAATGTTAATTACGAGAATATCTTTTCTCAAACTGCCCAAGCGGATTCTTCTCTCGTCTCGACATAAAGTATCTGATGGATGCAATTCTGCTGACCCATGCGCAGATTAATATAACTAATCACAATTGCTTCAAGTGCTGGCCAAAGTGGCGTATGCGTTATATGACTTGCACAAGTTCTTCAGCTCCATTTGATGTGAGGAAAATCTTTTTAAATATCAAATCTAATAGCCTTCGTTTTTAGCGGTTTTTCAATTGATTTTATCACTGACCTTAACCAAAATTGTTAGACTGCAAGTGGTGCTATATGCTGCAGATACCCTGTAACAAATTAGGCAAAGAAATTACACAAATTATTATACATACAACTAATACAACTAATTTAAAGTATGATCAAGATGATAAACTAGTCCAAGATAGCATGTTGCTGAAATGTAGTTACAAGTATAAGAACTCAAGATATGCTAACTAGTTTTGGTATTACATTTATACAGTCAATATTAAAAGTAACCAAGCTTAACCAAATTATCCACAAAATTGATTAATTTCCACATGAAAATCGCATGGCAATCAGAATGGAATAAAATGAAATAAAACCTTTAATTGTTCAGCTCGCACGGAGCGACTGGGGCGTACATGATCTCACTCTCCAATTGATGCCAATTAGAAGGCCCAAAGTGAATCGAATTTTATTAAAACATAATAGATAATAAATTATTGAAACTGACAACACGCCAGCGAGAAGGCACTCAAAACCAAAGCAAAAGACTCAAAACAATGCGCTGGCTAAGAGAACGGCTAAGAGAGATAGACAGAGACAGACGAGAGAGAGAGAGAGAGAGAGGAGGGAGACACGAGTCAAGCCCAAACTTGCCACTTGCCACTCGACGCGAGCAGAGCCGAGCTGAGCCGAGCCGAGCCGAACTGAGCCCTCAGCTGGGATGGCAGCTCGGTTTGGTATAAAACATAAACAAGCCAAAGAAAGTCATTCATTTTGTTGTTTGAGCTGGCGCGCACCGTTAGTCCGTCCAGCTAGTGCAGATCCAGACAGATCGTGTGGCATTTACAGTGTATCCGAGAGAGAGAGAGAGGAGTTAACAGTGATCGAGTGTGACGAAAGAGAAGAAGCAGAAAGGAAATAGAACCAAGGCGTTTAGCTGCGCGTGCGTGCGTGCGTTCGTGATTCTTATCGTGTTGTCTTGAGCCACAACTCGCTTCTAATTGGATATACCAAGCTCCAGTCAAGATCAGCAGATAACCACACTATATATATACAATATATATAGAGAAGAGAGAGGCAGGAGATCAGGCACTGCAGCAACCACAACAATAAAAACAACACAAAATGCAGTAAGTCAAAGTCAGCAGCGTTTGCCATGAATCATGCGCTCAAAATAAGGGGGGGAAGGGGGGGGGCGAGAATGGGTGTGTCTGCCACTGGGCCTCAAGATTTGTGTCGCTTGGCAACCACAAAATATTCTTTACAAACATTTCGAAAACCCAAAGAGACGCATAGAGCAAACGTAACTGTAACTGCGCAGACTCAGCGCTTTTCCAGCAGAGTATCTCTCTGTGTCTATGTGTGTGTGTGTGCTGTATGTATGTGTGTGTGTGTGTTGGCGTGGGAGTTTCGCTTTGTGTGTTTGTTTGTTTGCTTGTCTTGCTGCCTGCGGCGCTGACAATTCATTTGGACTGAATCTTTGAATCGCTTTTGCTTTTTGCCTTTGCTTCACCTTCGTCGTCGTCAGCTACGTCGGCTTACCCAATCTCGTCGCATTGTCTGGCCAGAAAAAAGCCAAGTAAATGGCTTGGAAAATGCAGCATATTTTCTACAGTTGTATATTGAAATGTTTACACTCCCGTGCCTTTGTGTTTAACCTTCTGTCAATCAACGACTCGACTCTGAGTCTCTCTCTCTGCAGCTCTTCAGCTGTCTGGCTTAGTCATTGGCAGGCCATGGTCAGGTGCATAGACTAGAGTGCAATGGGCGAGCAAGCGATTGTCGTGTGCTGCGCATGAGAATTGCACAATTTGCCAGACTTATGACAATCCTTTCTAAAAGAGGCGTATAAATTACTCGAGTATCAAAGGTATTATATAACCAATCCCAATGGTAACAAGCACACACACACACAGAGACGGGGCGTATACGCAATAAGTTTGAAATTACAGTTAGGCACAGTACGCACAGCAATGCGCGCATGCGTGAGGGGAGGGAGGGGCGCGGCCATTCTCCTCTTGTGTCTGTGCGACACATGCCAAAATGTTTCGCAAATTGTTGCCATTGTTGTTGGCGATTAAATCGCCGTGTTTGGCCAATTTTCTGTGTTGTCTGTGCAATTAACAAATTGCCAAGCCAAAGTTGCGACCCACGTCAATTCGATTCCCACAACTCAACTGCTGCCACGCCCCCCCGTGTGCCTTTACCACTCTCGCACTTGCCCGCAAGGTCACTCGCAAGTATAACAGATTATTTCTGTTTTTTTTTTCCCCACTTTTTTTCCCCACATTTTTCGGGTCGTTTATCGTGCAACGCGTGAAAGAAATGTGTTGCACATAAAATTCATTGCCACGCAATTATCTCAGGCTCGCTGCCAGCGAAACGGTGCGTGGAGAGCCACACAAATGCAGGCCCATTAGCGCGACCGTAATCGTAACGCTGCAATCTAATTTATTTTCTGTTTTCCAACAATTCCAACTTGCTTTTGCCTTTTATTTATTATCATCGCCCGCACTCCCCCCCTCCACTTTCATTGCTGCTCGCATTACTAACGAGCGTGTGCATAATTATCCAATAAAAAAACAGCAACGCCAACAATTGCGTTGAGTACGCGTGCGCGTAATTGTGCAGGTGAAAACAAAAGACTTAGGCAACAAACTCGAGCGTTAAATGGCCACTAATGGCAATCAAAGAAATGGACAGCAACCAAACTGGACAGCACTAGAAGTGGATCTATTAAATAACTGATAAAAAACGAGTGCAGCCGAAAAGACTTAGGCAACAAACGCGAGTGTTAAATGGCGACTAAATGAAAAGGAAAAGTTGAGCAAGGCTTAGATAATGAACTGGACTTGGTAAAGAGACTTCAAGTTGAGTGAAATTATATCATATGCCGTAGCAGGGGCGTAGCTGATAGGGCAGTATGGTATGGCAACAAAAGACTTAAGCCACAAACTTGACGGAACTTGCCAACTACATAGATTAAAATGTATAATACGCAAGGCTTAAATAATTCCTCCATATTTGTCGCGTCTTATCTAAGCGCGCTATATGGCAGCAGCTTCTATTTCATAATCCCAAAAACTAGTCTTATGTCACCCGCCTAACGCACACACACACACAGAGAGACACATACACACACACACCCAAGAGATTTAAGGAAATCAGAAATGAAATGCAAAGAAAACATGCCAGAAATGCGGCCAAGAAAATCGCTCGCAACGTGTGCGAAACGAAACCACTTTTCCTGCGGCCTGCGCCACTTGTCGGGACTCGCAGGCAGGCAGGCAGGCAGGCGAAAGACATCCAGATGCACGTCCAGTGAGGCTGAGGCAAGCAGCAAAAGACAAGCCAGACAAGCTGCAAGACAAGCGAGACAACAACAACAGCAACGCATCGTTTCTTGGCGTTCATGTGATGTAATGTAGTGTGTGCTATAAAGCCAAATGTACCCGATGCCCACATCTGGTTTGCCAAGGCAGCAAGGGGGGGGAAAGGTGCCAGGCATATGCAATGAATGCAGCCATTTATGGCAAGCACTTTGCGGCATGCAACGCATGATTATGTGGAGCACAAGGAAACAGATTCGCTGCTAACCCAAATTCAACTGTGGCGACTGTGGCTAATGACTTAACCAGGCCAGTCCTGTCTCATAAAGTTAATCTTAAACCCGAAACGGTAGCCAAAGCATTGACAATGCAACAATCGGTGGCACAACAGTTGTTGGCACAAGTACTTAGTGCAAAGTTCAAAGGTCGCTGACAATTTGCCAAAGGCCAGAGACAGCTAGAGAGACAGACAGACGACAGGCTGACAAATTGCCAGCTAGAATTGCCAGCGGGCAGCAAGGCAGAGAGAGAGAGAGGGAGAGGAGATTAGTGTGTGGGCTTCTCACTCCTAGCGTGCGCTTGTTACATAAGCAATTGGGTTTATTAACATGCCCGTAATTAGCGCCGCCTTATGACTATTGAATCACCATTACCAAGTGCCGTCGCCGGCCAACGAAAGTAAACAGTTTGACGCGGATTTGCTTTACTCTCGCCTGGCCTGCTCTGGTCTGGCATTATTATTATTGGTAACAGTTTCAGCTTTCCACGCAAGCTGCGCTGCGCAATTAAATGCAATTGTGGCACGTAACATTGGCCAAGCCAAGCCGTTGACCAGTTTGATTCGCCAGGCGGGAGAGGGGCGAGGCAGGAGAGGGGCAGCTACATATGTCGTCCATATCTAACTGCCTTTTGCCTTTGCGTGCCGTACGGATTCCGATGATGCGTATTGAGTCGCAGTTGACATTCAGCCAACTCAGACAAGCTTGCCTCTATACATGTGTGTGTGTGTGTGTGTGCTGCTACTAAATGGCGTTCAAATTGAACCCGCTGCTGCAACGGGCACATCTTCACTTCGCATACCCTGCCCGGCGCAGGCGGACGCTGGGAATTTTCAGCCAGCTGAGTTTGGTTTAATCGCGCTAAAAAAGGAAATGCAAAGTGATTTATGGCTCATCTGTAGGGGGCAGGGGAGCTTTACACTTTTAGGAAGATTTGTCAAGCAATTTACAGGGTATGTGCGCGTCAAGCTGCAGCCAAACTGCTGCAACTTCTTAGCCGCAGCTTGTGACTCGCAGTGCTCTCCAGCTCCCAGCTGTGTCTCTCAGGCCTTATAACAAGTTTCTCGGCTCGTCTTGCGCGCTTGCATAACTTGTCGCTGGGCTGCCGCAGTTGTTGTTGTTGTTGTTGCTATTGTTGTTGTTGTTGCTGTTGCTGTTGTTGTTGCTGCCTTCTTTGGCTACAATTTGGCGGCATCTTCACTGCATTTTTTGCAGCCAACTTTGTGGTTGCTTTTGTTGTCTTTGCCTTTGGCAAAAAGGTTCGCGTAAAATCAAATATTTTCCCGCGTTTTGCGCATTGAGGTTGCACGCAACAACAGCAGCAACAACAACCCAACACAGCAGCAGCAGCAGCAACAACAACAGCAGCAGCAAGAAAAGTTTCCCATATCATAAAGTCTTAACTTATTGATGGCATGACTTGGCTAATCTGATTGCTATTGGCAATTTCTACTTCGCCATTGCAGACGCAATCGCAGATGCTTTGCCCTGCCACTAGTCCTGCTGGCCCTGGGGCTGTTTGCCTGCAGTAGTGCAGATGGCGCCGCCACCGGAGCACCTGCGCCCACGGCCACCACGGAGAAGCCAAAGGGATTCTCTGCTCGCTCTCTTGATGTTAGCGCCGCTGGCGACGATGATGATGACTTCGAGACGCAGGCCCAGACACACTTGGCCTACAGGCAGCCCCAGCAGCTGCAGCATCAGCAGCAGCACCAGCACCAACAGCAACAGCAGCAGCGACAGCTGTACGAGTACAGCGAGGAGGATCAGGAGGAGGCGCCGCGTCAGGTGTATGTGAACAATCGCAATGTCAAGCAGCAGAGCAACTTTCTCAAGAAGAAGCCACTGAGCGAGGAGAGCGAAGAGGAGGAGGAGGAAGTCGAGGAACCCGATCGCCTCTCCACGCTGCTCAGCAAATCCTCATTCAGCTGCAACGATCGTAACTCCGGGTGAGTGCAAGAGAAACAACCACAGCAGTCACAGATACTTTAACTAACTCTCTCTCTCTCTCTCTCTCTCTCTCTCTGCTCTTCAGCTACTACGCCGATGAGTCGCTGAGCTGTGAGGTCTTCCACTACTGCCAGGAGAGCCAGAAGCACTCATGGATCTGCCCTGAGGGCTTCACGTTCCACCAGATCCACTTGATCTGCATGCCCCCCTCGCACGACAACATCTGCAAGCAGTCGTCCAAGTACCACATCGTCAACGACTACCTCTACAAGCCTATCAATCTGCAGGAGCACCAGAGCAAGCCGAACGTGACGCTGCGCTACTCGGAACGTTACTTCCCCGAGAACTACTACGAGCACGAGCGCTACGACGACGACGAGGAGGAGGAGGAGCAGCCAGCTCCCCGGCCACGCGTACAACATCAGCCACAGCCGCAGCAGCATCGCCAGACGGTCTCCTATCAGCCACAGCCGCAGCAGCACCAGCCCCAGCAGGTGCAGCACGTGCCTCAGGTGCGTGTGCAGTACCAGCAACAGCCCCAGCAGCAACAGGTCATCGCACAGATTCGCCATCAGCAGCAGCAGCAGCCTCAGCCGACAACAATCGCCTATCGCAAGCCACTGGCAACGACAACAATTCAGCCACAGATTCAGCCGCAATTGCAATTGCATCAGCTGCACCAGCAGCAACAGCAGCAGCTCAGGC
This sequence comes from Zaprionus nigranus, assembly GCA_018903425.1. Classification (NCBI taxonomy): domain Eukaryota; kingdom Metazoa; phylum Arthropoda; class Insecta; order Diptera; family Drosophilidae; genus Zaprionus; species Zaprionus nigranus. The sequence continues at coordinate 2,390,692 of JAEIGD010000011.1, read as the reverse complement.
CGCAGACACTGGCGCCGACAGTGACGCCGTCGCCGTATAGATTCTTCACCGCGGCGCCGCCGCAGTTGCAGCACTTGCATCAGCAGCAGGTCTATCGTACGCCCGAAGAGATCAACATATCGCTGCAGCAGCGCCGGCCGCAGGTCTTCATTGCCACATCGACGCCACGCTACTACGAGGATGAGTATCTGTACGAGCGAAGGAAGTGAGCACGGAGCGTCCGCTCCCTGTAGCAATCATAACATAAACAGTCTTGTCGTTCCACGCCTTGTACATGCGACTCTCCCGTTTGGGAGTTTTCTTAGCTTTAAGCTCTGCCCTCTACACTACACTGTACTACATATGCTATACAACTATATAGTCCCGGAATTTAGCGCGAGTTTTGTGTACCTTATTTGTAATATTTAATGTCCTGCTAGAAGAATCCGCCTTCTAACTCATTTCGTTAATAAAGAAGCAAGATTAAGGTTAAATTCAGAGAGTCTTCACTGTATGTCGATTTCCATATACTGATCCGCGTTGGACAGATGCTGTGACTGGCTCTTGGTGTCCTCCTCCACCACGTAGTTGGGTCCAATGAGGCAATTATTCAGCACCGAGCCACGCTTGACATGCGCCCAATGACCGATGATGCAGTTGTTGATGTTGCAACCCTCGTCCACCACCGCATTGGACATGATTATCGAGTTGGTTATTATATTCTTCGGATTGACCACTGAGTTCGAGCCAAAGACACTGAAGTTCAGCGATGTCTTCTCCGATAACTTTGCATTGTCCGCCACAATTATTTCCTTGGTCTGCGTTGACTTGACCACCGCGCTAGGCGATATCAGGGGATGTGACTCGCCGCACAGTGCATTCCAAATCGATGCCAGCTTTCTATTGATGGCCAGGAAACTTAGTGTGTTATTTAACACGCACTCCGATGGCATCCGATGGCGCCTGCACCGCAAAACAACGCACTACGTCGCCGTGATAGGGAACATGCGAAAGGGATTGATTGAACAGCGATGTCTGTGTAAGCTTCTGATCCATTGCTGTGTGCGTCACATACTAAATGAGAAAAATAAGAAATAAAAACAAACATATCTTCCTCCAATTTAACTTCTCCACCTACGTGCAGTATGTTGTCCTCGTTCTTTGTAATCACGTTTAGATCGGAGGTGGTATCCGGCGCTGCTTTGATTGTGCGTCTGTAGTGCTGCTTCTTAATAAGATGCGGCAGGAATTCGCCCTTAAAGGTAGAGATGTTTTCCTTCTGCAAAGATACGAAAGTTTAACGACAAGCTCTCTTAAGATTTCCATATAAGTACCGACCCTTTGCAGGTAATTGATGACCCATTTCTTGAGCACATAGATGTGGGCATCCACTAAGCGACCATAGACATCGAGTTGTCCCTTGTTCTTGAGCAGATGACGTTGAATGTTCAGCGTCTCCTCACAGTCGCTGGCGGCAAACACGAAAGCCAATCGCTGTGTGGCAGGATGAATGCCTATCATGTCCCGCTCTGGCTTGTGCTTGGTTTTTGGACCCGGCATTACCACATCCGACTCGAAGCCACTTTTAAAGAGCAGCAGAGCCAGCGCCGCATCGTCGGCTCGGAACTTATTGATCAGCGGATACAAGCTCACATTGGTTACTATGTCGCAGCTTACGACCAGAAAGTCTGATTTAATTCTAGAATCGAGAGCGGTAAATGTAATGGAGACACAAATATATACTGGAGTTCCTTACTTGTCGTAGATATAACGCAAACTATCCGCAGTTCCGAAGTCGCTGTCGCTGGGTATAGTGGCATAGTCTATTTTCACTTTGAGTGCAGTATGTTCCAGTGCCAGCTGGACCTCCAACTTGTCCTGCTCCAGCACGACAACAATAACCTCTATGAGCAGATATTATGTTAATAAGGCTTACTTGGCTTAATTTCCTCTGGTTTACCTGTAAAGTTGTGCTTGCTCAACATATTAAGAGGATACCATATCAGCGGATATGGCCCCACCGGCAACAGACACTTGGGCGCATCGCCCACCACTTCGGGCAGGCGTGTGCCACGCCCAGCGGCCAATACCACTGCTTGAAATTCGCAACTAGTCATTATTTTAGAATTAGTTTTCTAATTTAAAATGCCAACACGCATGGATATCGACAACGCACACAGCTGTTTGATCGGCTTTCGGCGTTAGCCAACACTGCCCTTGGATAGTCAGCTGTTTGATCAGCCAACCGCAGTGGGCAACACTGGTGACAATGGGACATATGTTTCTGTCACATGACTGCACTAGCATTGTTTTTGCAATTGTATAAAACTAGTCAGATGACCCTTTTTTCATAATGAATTTCTTTATTTTATGCACTTTTTTTTAGATAATTACAACAACCAGTATGTTTTATGGAACAACAAAAGACTTTAATGCGTGATTTGAGCGCTAAATAACTACATAATGGAATACATACATTTTTTCTTATTGGAATAAGACTACATACATTTTAAGCTAGATTTTTGCCGACATAAGTTGTTGGTTTTCGTTTTTCGATTTTGCGGATTAAAATGGAAACAGAACAAATATTTGTAACAATAATATATTGCTGGAATACACCACACACGTATGTATAGGGTTAATACTTAGAAGAGCACATCATCATCGCCCTCGTCGAGTATATTCGAATGCTCGCGCACATCGACACCCTGCTTGAGGAGCTCAGCCTTCTTTGCATCAGCCTTGATACGCGCCTCGCGCTTCTTGTCCTGAATCTTTTTCAAACGGTAGAACTCCTCACGCTCCAGTTCGTCCAATTCCGAGATGATGTAGGCCAGAGTGCGGTCGATGCGTGGTATAATGACGTGCTCGATGGCGTTCACACGACGATTGGTGATTTTGATGACCTCGTCGAGGGTGACGAACGACGTCTGCAGCGAGGCCAACTCGACGAGCAGCTTCACGGCGCTCTGGTAGTTCTTCTTCAGTTTCGCCAGCTGTTGACCACCACGAGCCAGACCAGCCAGTTCATAGGTATCGGAACCATCCTGATACGACTCGAACACGGGCAGCGTAACACCAGCAACATTGTCTTTCTTGGTGCGTATCTTGATTTGTGCCTTTGTCACGTTTTGAAGCACCACCTGATTGATGTCGCCGGAGGTGAACTTAGCTTCGGCCAGCGAAAAGGCGGCTTCTTTCATAACATCGCCCATCACAGTCTTGGTTTCAATGATTTTACCCAAGATCATGCGGAAACGCATCTGCAATGCATCAGCTTTTTTCTTGAGCAGACCGTGACCTTTTTGAGCGCCCGCCAGACGTGCCTTCATCAACATCTGGGCACCACGAGACGGGAAAATCGGTAATCTATCTTTGCCAGACATTTTCGTATGATTCTTTTATTGGGATTTTCTTGGCGAATTACTCGATTTTTCTAATGCGCAACAAAAATACTACACACCCGTCGAAGAACACTGAAAAACTCCAACTGGACTGGATAAATGCAGTGTTGGTTAAGTCACACTGAAACAGTGCTGCAAAAAATCAGATGTTACAAATTTGCAGTACTGTAAAATGCCCATTGCCAATTTAGTATTGCAAAGAAGTTTAAAAACAACAGCTGATTTGGAAGAGCTGTAAACAAATCAAAGTAGCCGGTGACAAATTTCTAAATAATGCAAATTTTGCAACGCTTGTGTTGGTTGTCGCCAATACAAAAGCAAGTACAAAACATTTACAGATACTACGCTAAAAAGCCTAAAGTTGCTATGTCTAGCCGTCACATGGTGCAACAAGAATTTCTACATTATGTAAACCCTTACGCCCGAATTAATGTTAAATCCGAAATATTCGTTCATCTGGAACCTGCAGATGTGCACGTCCACACCAGTGGCGATGTACTTGTAGCACAGCTTATTGGCGACGCAGTGCTCAATTGCAATGCCCAGCTAGATGTGGAAGTAAGCGATGACGACAAGGTTGTTAATGTGGTGGTCAAGAAACTGAAGCCAGAAGCGAATCGTTTCAAATGCCACCTTAAGGTACCTGTACGTGCTGAACCACATATCGAGGCGGACGCCAATGTCACCGTCCACAACACCCAGAGTGAGGCACTGGAAATCAAGGCAACTGGTAATATCATAACGAAGAACGTTCGGGCCACAAACGTTTCGTTATTTAGCGAAAGTGGTAACATCAATTGCCAGGGCACGCTGCTGGGCAAGAATGTCAGGATCCAATCTAACAACGGTGTACGAGTCTGACGTTTTTCTTTTTTTTATATTTGTTTTATCGCTGCCTTCGATTGCTTGCAGAACCTGTATCTGGACAAACTGCAAGGCGATGACTTAACTTGCCTAACTAACTGTGGCAACATCATCACAGACTCCTGTTATGTCGATAAGTCCAAATTCGAAACTTCAACTGGAAAATTGGAGCTTAAGAACGTGCACAAGACCAGCGAAGTGCACATACACGAAGCGGGCGAGCTTAAAATGAGTGAGCATCCATAAGAAATGATGTATAATACACCCGTATATGTAATACACTGCCTTTCAGCTGGTGTTCATGGAAATCTAAATGTGAACTCAAAAGGGGGTAGTACATTCCTGCAGCTCTCCGAGCTAAATGGAAGGAACGAAATTAACATCGAAAATCAAGAGAAGGAGTCGATCATCAATATAACTGAAGAGATTGAAAAAAAACACTGAAATTCAGGTAGATGCTGGCATTGTGTGCTTGGAAAAAGAGTTGGAGCATGTGTCGAGTTCTTTGAGCCCAGACAGGAGCAAGTTCCAGCTAAGCAATCAAACTGAGAATCAGTTGGTCATCAGCAGCAAGGGAAAGAATGGAGTTCGCCTCGGCAAGATGTCCTGGAGTGAAATGATGTTCGAATCATTAAACACAACTAATTAGTTGATTTTATCTTAATGCTTAGTATAAGTATTATATGCCACACCAAATGCACCTGAGAAACATTTAAAAAAAAGAGACATTCAGTGTATCTTTATATAGAGCATATATAGTACGTATAAGTAAATATTTATGTATGTATGTGTGTATACTGTGCACATGAGCTACAATATTCAGTCTATTTATGAGTATTATTTGGCTTGGCCAGCTATGTTGTTTAAAACTGCGCTTAGGCGCTGGTGTGCCCTTTGAATGAGCACATCTTCATCCTGTTCGCATTGCAGTGCATCGCGAAAGAGATGCACTTTGTTGTCGTCGATCTCTTGAATGTCTTCAATGATAACATCCACATCGACCTGAATTAACATGTGCCCCAGAAGGCGCAGCAACTTGAAAGCGTTTTCCTCGTACTGTGAACGAGGCTCATCATCGTATGCATCGAATTCGTTTTCATCGTACGCGGCATAATCCTCAATGTGTTTCCGCAGAATGAGCCAAACGTCGAGGAGATTGTTAAATGTGTTCTTGTCATAAAAATATTTGAGGCACTAAAATGGAAAAACTTATTGTAATTACAAAATAAAGCCCAATTCATTGACTTACGCTGCAAATGTGAGCCAAATCCTCCAGGTATTCTTCCTGCCGTTCTCCAAGTGGAAGTAGCTGCATTGGTTGCTGCAGGAATTTTAGAATGCGGGTTAGACAGAACATAATGCTGGGTGCGTATGAAACCATGGATATCTGCGCCTCTGGAAGCTGCACAAGAATTGTGCAAATATTGAGGTAGGTTTGGATTACTTCAATGTCGCAGCTTATTTTTGCTGAGCTCGATTCATCTCCATCTTCGTCATCGTCGTGATTAGCATCTTCATTGGAGCCAGGCATCTGATCGTCCATTACGCCGTCAATTTCATCCGCCTGCTTGGCCAAATCGTCGCGCATGAGTCGAGTGAAAGCATTGTTGACTCCATCACACAACTCTTGAACCAAGAAGATTTCAGCGAATGGCCTCAGCTGGATGTTCGACTGAGCGTTCTCTTCCTCTACCAGGGCACAGCTGGCCAGGACAGCATTGATAGCTTTTAATGCAGCTATCAGCAACTCATTACTCACTGACTGTTGCAGTATAAAGCCGAGATTCTTTGCTGCACTATCGCATGCCGAGAAGCAGATGTACCAATCGATCGCTAGCTTCTCCTTGCCACTGACTACATGCGCCATCACGTACTGATATACGCGCATCAATTGGAGTAGCATGCAGGTGTCCATGCAAGTGGTTAACTTAATCAGCATTTCAATCCACTCGGGGTGCGCCGTTAGCTGCTCAACGGAATCCACCTGAGCGCACATATTTCCTAGCAGGCCAATAAGAATCTCGTAGAGACGAACATCTTCACTTGAGGATATGGCAAACATGATTAGCTCGATGGCGTCATTCTCCAATAACAGTGCAACTACTTCCGGAGCCACAGACATATCCCACACCTTGCACAAGTCATCCTCCAGTTCCAACTCCACCGCAGACTGTGGTGACTGCTGACTGAGCTTCATCAGTGTCTGCAGTATGAATTTCTTGCTATACATAGTCTCGCCTACGGCATCACCACGCATGCGCTCCAGCAATTCGTTCTCATCAGTGTCCACAGCATCCTCATTATTTTGAATGCCGTGGAGTTGGGGGGGAATTCGACTCAGACTTATTTTCTATGTTTTGAGCGCCATTTGTCTCTGCACTAACAGCGTCAGTTGCTTTGCTTTCCGATTGTAGCATCACATCATTCTCATTATTACCTGATGCGGCAACGTTTTCTCTTTCCGAACTGTCCACATCTTCCTTTGTCATCTTGTCTGGTCACCAGACTTTTTACGTTTGCGTGTCCTGTGGCTCAACCAATATTAGCTTGTGCTCTTGTTAGCACTCTGTTAACAGGGCTGTTACACAAGTGGCAAGCAATGGGGCAGGGCTACTGAACTTTTGCAAAACGTTTCACTAAAAACACGCAAAAGCAAAGAAATAATACAAGCTGCGACTTGTTGTAATTATTTGTATCTTCATCTCACCAGTTAACACAATTTCCACTAATAAACAATGACAGTATTTCAAATTATTTGAGAAAAAGTTTTATGCATGCTGCTTCTGCTGATTGTATTTGTGAAAAAGCTGTTCATGTGAACAGTTCCAATTCTCAAAAGAACCGTAGATTAAACCGCCGTTGGAAAGCAACTTAATTTAAATTCATATTCAACTCTGAACTTCTGTTCGCCTTTTCTATTGTTTCTGCTTCGTTTTAATTGTCGTTACATAAAAATTATTTTTGATTTTTTAAAATAAAAGAGATAACTCACAATTGCTTGGAATTTAGGAATTTTACAAAACTACTAATTTTTGCATAATTTCTGACTACGTTCCAGTTCCAGTATAATTGAACCAGTTATCGATTATTTAATGAACAAAGTCCCTGGTTCTGTCCAGCTTATTTGGTTCATCCATCCAGGACTAATTATTTCTAAAAATCAGACTAACGATAAGTCGTGGAGGACTGCCGATAAATAAATAAAAGAACCACATACAAAAAAAAAAATTCGAAAATATTGTGGACACTTTATTCAATTCGTTGCCTTTTAATGTAAACATCTAGTAAATGGGAAATGGGTATATCACTTGAAGGTTGTGCTTGCAAGGAGGCGACATTATTGCGATGTTGTGGAAATGTGGGCATCATGCGGGGATCGCAAGCTGAAAATGTAAAATTATAACAAATGATTACACAAAAACTAACGAGACTTACGTTGCGGTGGCTCTGTGAAGTATTTGCTGTTCAAGCACTCTTCGGCAGTGGCCCTTGTGCAGGGATTATAGATGAACAAGATGTTTAGTAGGCTTCTGCCTGCTTGGCCGAGCATGTGGAATTTCGTTTTTAAATTATTGTAGGGCTGTTGACTTAGCGTAAAGTTCTGAACGGCAGGCAGTTCCTGGAAACCAGGCCATATCGATTCGGAAGGTGCTCCAAGCAGATCAATAATCATGTCTAGCTGCGCAATCTCTGAGTTCCCAGGCAGCAAAGGTTTCCCGAGTAGCAGCTCGCCCAGTATGCAACCAAAAGCCCACATATCCACTGCGGTTGTGTGCGTTTTGGCACCGAGCAGTAATTCGGGGGCACGATACCAAAGTGTCACCATTTGTGGCGTCATCGGCTTGCCCGGATTGCCATACAAACGTGCCAGGCCAAAATCAGCTGGAATGATCATAATGCATGCTTAGAAACAGTGCCAGATTTCGGGATTCGTTTACCACTTGCCCACTTTAATGCAGCCCTTGTCCGTCATAAGTAGGTTGGAGACTTTCAGATCCCGGTGGATTATGTAGCGCGAATGCATGTACTTTAAGGCGCGCAGCACCTGCAGCGTAATACACTTGACCTCCGACTCTGTGAATGGCTGCGACATGTTATCCAGCACCGATGCCAGATCCTGTTCGCAGAAGTCCATAACAAGGAATATGCTGTGCGATAATTTCAGTTAATTATGATACTATTGCAATCTAGGCAAATATATATCTACCTATCAAGGCTCTTGCCTACAACCACTTCCCGGAGTCGCACAATGTTCTCGTGCTGACATTTTTTGAGTATCATTATCTCACGCAATCCACTGACCGGCAAGCCGTCCTTCTCTTGGTCCATGCGTACTTTCTTTAGTGCCACAATTTCGTCACTGCGTGTGTCCCGGGCGCGATCTAAAACAAAAATGAGTATATTAAAGTTTTCCGAAGCGAGGAACTGAAGTTCCCTGAGCAGATGCACACTCACAAACAATGCCATAGCTGCCCTCTCCCACGCGGTTTAGCTTCTCGAACTCAGAGACGGGCCGACAGCGTCCGTACTGAAAGAATTAAGAGGGCACACGTGATGCATTTAGGTCACATTCATGTTCTTATCAGCAGCGCAAGAGGCTGCGCTCTTGTTTCATACATACCACGTTCTGTTCCGGTATGGGCATGGGAGTGCCACTGTTCTTCAGTGATATTAAAAATCCCTTGCGCGTTATCGGCGCCTGGGGATCGGGGGGCTGGATTAGAGTCCACCTCATTTGATTTTGTGCTGCTCGACATGCTTTTGTTTACTTACTAACTTATGTTTATTTATGTCTAATTATGTTTATCGGGCACCATCACCCAAGCACAAAACATTCCTGGTATCGATACTTTCGATACCCATGAGAATTTACAGGGCTGCAAAGCAGTATTTACGAATATTACGCGCGAGGAATAAAATAATGTAAAATTCTTTTGCGGAAATTGGATTTTAAATTGAGTGAGTTGCTCGCGCTAATTATGTAAAAATCTGTGCCTATATGTTTCATAATCGCAACAAACTGGTAGAAAATAGATTGACTGCGAAAAAACAAAAGTGACTAGAAAATAAAGCACGACTTATGAAAGTGAAATTGCGCCAGTTTAAAGAAATTTCGTTAGCATTTCATTTCAAATGCATGGCTTAAGCATTAAAAAATTTCGGACTGACGCAGCTAGGCGGCCCAGTTAGCCGACTTGCCGACTTGCTTGTCATCTGCCATGTCTACGCATGTGTTAAAATCGCCGCGTTAAGCCGCAAATGCCTCCACTATCAATTATCACCCTAAGCTACGACTTCGACAACGGAGGTATAAAAGTTCGAGCCGGCGTCGAGTGCATTATCAGTTCTGCAGCAGCTGTGCAGTGGTGCAAAAGTGAAATAAACAAAACTTAAACAAAAAATAAAACTAAAATGAACAAAACTGCGATTTGGTATGCAGCAGTGCTACTTGTGGTATATTTCACGCTGGTCTTTTGCGAGGAAACTCCGGAAAACAGCGATACGCATTTAGTGGATACGAATGCAAATACGGATACGGATATGGATAGCCTCATCAACGCCGGTCGCGATCTATTGGAGTTCGAAGGACGTACTCGTCGTCACCGCCATCGCTTTTGGTGTAAGCTTCCCAGCGAATATTTATCGATATTCTACTATGTAATAACTGATTTGTCTGATCTGTCCGATCTGTCGATCCGCCGTAACAATTAGCACATATCAATTTTGGTTAAAGTATGATAACAAGACTCATTCCCATTCTGATCCACTATTGGATCCATTAATTGTGGATGTGCTAATCAGTAATTTGAGACTTTCTTTCGAAAGTTTCCCGCCAGGTGATCGTCTCCAACGGAGAGATAGAGAAAGATAACGAACTGTATCTTTCCCAATTGGAAGATCACGAATTGCACGTACCATTCAATAACAATTAATTAACACTTTTCACTTTCAATATTGGGTGCAATTGTGAATTGTCGCAGATCACGTCTCCTCTTACTAGAATCTGGCAGCGTGTCCAGTGAAAGTGATATTGTGGGATCGAGTCTTGACTTGAGTTATCTAATAAAGTTTGTTATGATCTTTGTTGCTAATTACAGTTCGTCATCTGTGGCCACTGGCGATCGCCTATTGGATCAAGGTGAAAGTGGTTATCGTCTCCTTCTTTGTTGGCAGTGCAATATATTTGGGCTTCCGGTACTTGGCGCCACGTTTCCACAATGGAGGGTGCAATCACGAAATTATTCTGGATCATCCGTAAGAAGATCATAATCATTACCAATGCAAGTTCACTTTAGCAACATCTTTCTGCAGTCCTCCATCGTACAGCCATGATCACATTCCATACTCATTGGACCATCATGAGCACGAGCACGAGCATTACGACGGACCCTCATACGACTCGAGTCCCTCATTTGAGCCCTACTCTGGCTATGCGGGTTACTCATCCAGCTCGGACATTGTTTCCGATTACGCAAGTGATCCTTCTTCGCCGCCAAGTGGCCCAAGTGGTCCCACAGGTCCCTCAGATACGCGTCGCCGCGGGAGACGCAGCGCTGATCATGTCGAAGTAGATGATAAGCTGGACTATGCTGAGGTCGAGAAGGAACTTGTGGAGATCATTGACGATGAGGGGGAAATTGTCGAGAGCGAGGCGCGCCAGCAGCAGCCCGCCGAAGAGCAGTATGTAACCCCGAAGAAGATCTTTATAAGAATTTGTGCCTAATCTCTTTTCTCTCGCGCAGAATTGCTGAGTTCATGTTCGCCTTCTTGGGCCTGGACTCCAAGGCCTGCCGTCGTCGCTTTGTCTGCGAAATGGAGTTCCGCTCCAAACTGAATCCCATAACCAGCATGGGTTTCCGCATTGTTGGCCGCGGCTTCTTCGAGAAGTACACTAACGCACGTAATCCCCAGTCTAGGGCAACTAACTTCTTTGAGTGCGCCACTGTCAATCCCGAGTGCGTGTTTGTAGAGACTGATGATCTTGAGACAACACCTGCCACCGCAGAGAACACACAAACTGCACCCGAGAACACATCAGCCGAGGCTGAGCCCGAGAGCACGGAGAATGCAGAAAAGACTGAGGAGCAGGTTGAGTCACAGAACGAGGTGAACCTTCAGGCTGAGCGACGTAACGCCAAACTGAGACATCGTCGCGGAGATCGCAAGCTAAGCTCGATTGCTGAGCACATTCTGACACAGTAGAGAAGAACGAAAGATAACAATGACGACGATAAGGAAGACGTTAGGACTTTGTATTTATTTATTTATATTTATTTAATTATTTATTTTAGCTATAGGAGAGATGAATGAATCTACACACAAAAATAAACTTGCCTCAGCTATTAAACGAATCATTACAATGGACTCTTCTTTTTTATCTTTGTTCAGAATGCAGAATGTATGTAAAAAACAAAGGAACGCTAATCTTTAATCATGCACACAAATCCTCATTATTCAGAGTGAAAAAAACTATAAAACAACTAAAACAAACCCGAATACCGTTGGGTACTTATTGCTTAATGACTGACTGACTGATTGGCTGACTGAGGGGGACTAAATCTTTTTGACCTTTCTCTTCTTTATGGCATTGATCTGATCGGCCATTTGCTCGATTTCGCGCTGATTGATTGGCTCGTTCTTGCGCACATTCGTCCTGCCCTTCTGTCGCTGCGCGATGTCTGCAGCAAGTTCGTTCAGCTTATCCCAGACAAATGTGAGGAAGGTGACAGCCAAATCCTGCTTGAAGAACGCAATGGCAACCAGGGCGATGAGTACTAAGGCAGAAATTGAATTCTGATTGAGATCAGCTTCCGTGGCTCGCACCTCGGGATTGAAGTCGAACTTCACGTAGATGGAGTTCCTGTCGGCCACAATGGTTTGCGAGGGCAGTTTGTATGAGTATGTCTTCTCGGAGAGCGTGGACTGCAGCTCCACCACGTAGGTCTTGCCATCAAGAGGTATGCGTGGGAAGTAGACCATAATGCCGGGATTGAAGTTGGCTTTCGGATTCAATGGTGAAGCCACGCGCTGCGAAAATATCGGTGAATCGGAGGCACCTTTGCGGTACATAACGATGCGCAACGTTTTGTAGAAATCGTTGTGCGACGTCATGATGCGAGCCGTAACATCCACAATCTTTATTGGGCTCATGGCAATCAAATTGATGTTGCGCACATCGTCATTGGCAACAGTCACTGTATGATTGTCTGGTATGGAACGAGCCACCTTGTCGTCATCGGTGACCACTTGCACCAAATAAGTGCATCCTGGCTGCAGACCTCGAATGCGATACTGGCCATTGCTCTCACTGATTGCCTCCTCCTGCTGGTGTTGGCAACTCTCGGTGGCGGTGGCCTGCACAGTGACTTCCGGGAAAGGTTCTCCATTCAGCGAGGTAATCGTGCCAAAAACAGAGTATGCAAAGCGTTTACCACTGTAAGGAAGAATCTGTCATGATCTGCATCGCACAACGTGGATATGATTGCACTTACGTTAGGGTAACAGCAATGGTTTCGCCATCCTTGATGTCGATTATTTTGGAGTTCGGCTCGAACTTGTACTCCTTCATCATGGGTCGCAGGAAGTACTGCGAGGGGGACAGCGAGTGGAAGTTAATGGCGCCATTGTCTCCGGTTACCAAGTTCTTGCGATAACTTTCTCCGCCGCTGAGGGAAAGCAGGACACCGTTTAGAGGTTGTCCGGCATCATCCTGAACGTTGACTTCAATTTCACACAACTTGTGGGCACTGAACGAGTTCGACTGGCGATTGTAATCACTGAATACATATGATTCCTTTTCGGCTGTAAGCTCAAAGTTCAAACTCTCATCGATGGGACCAAACTTGAACTCGCCCGTGACTGAGGTGAGTGTTTGAATAGCTTTGAGTTCCGGCAGATTAGGGAAACTGAGCGTAACCTTGGCATCCTTAATTGCTGGCACTACCTTGCCGCGCAAAATCAAACCACGTGTGGCCACAAAGTTAAATGCAATATCCACACAGTCGCTGCTGCCCACCACCTGCTGATGCTGCGGTGCAAAGAGCAGAACATCGCTCAATGGAGTTATATGCAGGGTCTCGTCAGGTTTCAGATACGTTTCATAGCGATATGCGTATTTGCCATCCACCTTGTGCGATTCAGCTACAGGCGTTATAATCTGCTTGCCCGCAGCTTCTGTCTCCACAGCCAATTTAAGGGAATTCGCATTGGGTTCTGTGGACAGCACACGCACTCCCGTCTTATGGGCAATCGCATTGATAATCAACGTTTGCAGCTGCTCCGGTTCAGGTGTAATGAATTTGCTTGGCAGACTATTGTCGTAGATGTGACAACCCTCCAGCTTGAAGTCATAGCTGCCGTACTTGGATACGCAGAAAGTGTTGACGCCCGACAGGATTTTAAGTGTTTCAACGGGGGCCTTCGGCTCCGAGGGTCCGGTGATGTGCGTGTACCTCATCTGCAAAGAGATTCCATGTGTAACCTAGTAACCTTAGCACAATTTCCAACTTACCAATGCGCGATGACTGGAAATTATGGAAACTTCATAGCCTTTGTGTACGAATGGAGGAGCATTCTCTTCAGCGGAGGCGACGTTCAAGAAGACACGGGTCGACTCGTAGCACAGGTTGCCTTGTGGAATTGTAATCTCGTAGGGACCGGGCAAGACACCCTTGAAGGAATATTTCCCACCTGAAGATGCGGCACATTAATATCATCTGCAACTACAATAGCAATGCCAGATCTTGACTTACGATGCGCTCTTGCCTTCCATTTGTTGTCTGTCGGTTGTCCAGAAGGATCCAATCCCTGGAGCGTAACCTCAACTGTGGTGCAAGTGGCGGTGGCATCAGGCAAGCACTGCAGTTCGCCACGAATGTTGGCACGCAGCTGGGAGAAGGTTATGCCGTTGAGCGGTCCATCGAGCACTTCGGACTGCTGCTGCACAGGGAAGAACTGAATGCCACTTGCCTTGTCCGTGTCAGTGGTCAGCACTTCGAAGCTATATTTGCCAGCGGGCAGGAAGGCACACCAGCTGCCAGTCTCTGGCTCCGTTGTGGCCGTGGTGTGGAAAGTGGAACCAGCCTTTGTAATGCCAACCACATATGATTTCTGGGAGACAACACTGCCGCACACTTCATAGGCAGAGGGCACAATGGTCGGAAGGTTTGGCGTGGAGATCTGTGTTTTCACTTGCAGTGGTTCGAATTGTAATTGCGGTGATAAGATTTCAATGTTATAGCTGCCAGATTTGATGTTCTTCAGGGTGTAGCCACCCTTGGCATCTGTTTCTCCCACCTTCTCGCTGTTCAATTTCACAATTGCAGACTTGAGGGGCTCGCCTCCAACGGAGCGCAGTACCTGACCGGATACCGTAAAGCCGCTAATCTTGAATTCCTCCTTCAACTGAAGTGTATCCTTGCCCACTTCGATTTCCAGAAACGTGGGCGTCAAGTGTAGTTTCAAATTCGGATTCTCGTTAATGGCCTGTAGCAGGTATTTGCCAGTTGGCACATCCTTAAAGCTATATTCTCCCTTCTCCACCTGGACATAGCAAGCAGCAGAGCTATCATAGTCGCCATTCAAAGTGTTTGTCACTGCAGTCGGGGGTTTTTTGCATCTGGGCTGAAGAGTTTGCTGTGGAGATAAAAGGCAACACGTAAATAATGAATTGTTCTGCATTATCTGAAATTTATGATGGCCATAAACTAGACTAAACCATATCAATCGATAATTTACAATAATTTAAAAGAATCTCGCACGTCAAGGAGACAAACAATAAAGAAGTACAGTCGCCATTCGATCGGGGGTTACCCCTATAATTGTTATAATTAATAATTAATGTGATTTATACTTACGCCCTTCTTCTTGTAGAGCACCACAGCAATGTTGCCGGGAAGCTGGGCACTTGCATCGAAGTGACCGTTGATATCGAAGCCAGAAACCACCAAAGAGTTGACCGACAGCTCAGTGTTGCCGCTGACAACGACCACATTGTGCTCTGCCTTGGAGAAGTGCCACCTGGCATGCGTGGCGCGCACCACATAATTGCCCGGAATGATTGGCGTAAAGAAGAAAACACCATTGATGTCAGTCTTGGTGCGCCTGACCTCACCCTGATCTGACTTTAGTTCAACATCAACGTCACGTG
This sequence comes from Zaprionus nigranus, assembly GCA_018903425.1. Classification (NCBI taxonomy): domain Eukaryota; kingdom Metazoa; phylum Arthropoda; class Insecta; order Diptera; family Drosophilidae; genus Zaprionus; species Zaprionus nigranus. Next base: position 2,375,296 of record JAEIGD010000011.1, on the reverse strand, counting down.
CACCGCTGCCAGTGGCCAGAGACACCTTGCCGGTAATGCCGAAGCCCTTGAAAACGAAATTCACATCTTTGCCCTGACTGCACACGTCATTCTTGCCATCGAAATTGAGTTCAACGTGCTCGGGCTCGAAGCTCCAACCCGGCGGCGGGGATATGCTCAGCAGATATTCGCCTTTGTCGTAGATGGGCAGAAAATAGTATCCATTCGAAGGAGAGCAGTCGGTTTTATCCTTTAAGTGACCCCTGTTTAGTCAAACTGAAATTCAATTTTTCTTATCAGTTTTTTTTTTCTTGAAGCGGTTTATTGAATTATTAATTACTTACAGTTTAATTTCGACTTTAGAAAAGTCTATTTCAGCATGGCTTTTAATAAAACCACCGCAGCCGATAACTTCGTTCGTCTGCGAGTTTATTTGGCCAATTATATTAATTAAAATTAATATTAATAAAAAGCCGGAAAACTGCCTCGTCGACCTCATTTTTTTCAACTTTGAGCTACTCAGCTGTTACACCCATACTGAATGTAACTTAACATATTGGTGGAATGTTATTAATAGAGTTTCCAAATTAGCGACTAAAAATGTGCAATCACTGGGTTGTTTTCCATTTTACAAATAAATACAATTTTTATAACATTTTTATAATTGTAGTTTAACAAATGGAAAGCATAAAATTTAGAAAGAAAAAAATAATTGAATCAAATAAATGAATAACAGAGTTGTGCTATCGATACATCGTAATCAGAACTCGATATTTCTCACAAAAGTGTTGACTCTGATATATATCGGCAGCAAGGTGAGTATTTTCAAATCGAGTGGTGAATAAAGCCAACGTTTTCGTTTTAAATTTGAATCGGAGATTTTATAAAATATTCTTGATTTGTTGCGATTGTGAAATAAATGTACAATCCTCTCATTTACCACTAGCAAATGAATGCACATACATATATGATTGTCTGTGTGTGTTCTAATGCGATGTCTCCGCATAATGTGTTGACATTGAAATCACTTGATTGGTGCAGAAATAAGCTTGTCAGATATTAATTATCGTAACGAATTTTAATTACGCCGAGCTTCGATACAGAGACAAGTGCTCGCACTTGTCCATGAACAGACAATACGGAATGCTTTCGCAGTAAAACGATCTGCCAGTCAGCCAGCAGAAGATACAGATAATGCGAGAAGAGACAAGCGAGCAGAGTCGTTCGAAAGAAATTCATTTCAAGCAACATTGAGGATCGTGTGGATTGCCCTCTGCCTATAAATTTTGACCGATGCTCGCGCGATAAATGCTCTGGCAAATGAAAAGCAAACAAATTATGTAAATATGTACATATATAGTACAGTACAATATTGTATTAAAGAAATACATACACTTGAGACACAACAAAGCCGAATACAGTCGTCGCGCAATTGAATGAAAAACGTGTCGACTCGAGTATGCAACATCAATTACTGACATTGACTTTGAATCGTTGCCCTTGCCTCGCTGCGGTGCGGCATGTGGTTAAGTGCAGCGCGATAAGCAAATAAAACCCTGTACAATATTCTTGGCCCGGAAGTGGACGAGCTGTCAGCAGTCTGTCTTCTTATGGCGCCATTTTGATTTGCCACTTTCTTTTTCGCATGTGCCACAGTTTCTCTGCTACCTGAGTAGTCGAATCGGCGGCGCCGTCAATTCAAAACTAATTAGCTGTCGCCGGATTGTGTGTTGCATAGGTGCATTAAATAAATCCTCCTAAATATATTTATAATGCTCAGCTCAGCTCAGCTCAGTCAGACAATCGGTCGAGAGAGCAGTCGCCGTCGGGCAGACAGTCTGTCGGGACACAGTAGCACACAGCACATTAGTTTTATGGCCGGGTATCATTACGATCTGAACTCTCTGGAAACATGTACATGTATTTACTATGCCGACGTCTTGGCTGATAAGCCGGCGTCACAGAAACGGCACGAACTAAGCAGTAATGAATCGAAAATTAATGAAATACCCAAAGTATATTTCCCAGTAATTACTCCGTGCTTATCACTACACGAATACGTTCATTATGATATATACCAATGTGCACATAAGGTGTTTATTTCGGCATTAGCTTGCAATTTAGCTGCGGTCTTGTCTTTATAGGGGTCCAAGACTACTTAGAACATATGCGCATACATTGTTTGTGCATTATATAAGGTGCAATGCTATCGCTAGAGTCAAACCAAATCAGGGGGTGTTTATGATCGCTGAAATATTATCATTGCAACCCCTGGGAACAGCCAAAGCAGACGCAGGGAGGCTGCATCGGGCAAAGCCCACAAAAATCAACAAACAAAAGGCAAAATAAAAAAAACTGCGCAAAAGTCAATGGTAAGCCAGACAAAAGCTGTAGTTGAGCAAGCCCGATAGTAAGATACCCTTCGTCCAATGGATAAGAGATAATACTATATTTAGCTCAGTACTATATATATAAAAATCTAAAATTTGTATCTTATATTCAACACTTACAGATCGAAGAAGAATATACACACATACATACACTTTGTACTTTGTAGAGTCAACCATGCCTCATTCTGTCTGTAAGATACATTTGCATAAAATAATAAATATACCCTTCCTCTTTTGTTTATTTTAAATATTTTAAAAAAACAATGCCAAGTTGAACTGTTCCCAAAAAACAAAAGCAGAAGGAATAGATCGCTTAGAGGTCCAGACATCCCGCAGAGGTTGCTAAAATAATTGCCAATACAATTTGGCGCTCTCACACTGTGCGCTCTCTTACTGTGCACTCTCCCACAGTGCGCTCTCTCACCGTTGCTCGCCCGCTCTCTATCCCACTCTGACGTTCGTGCTCGTGTCTGTGCGTGTTCGTTCTCGTTCTTGCTGTGAGCGAGAGGGAGAGTGCGCGTGCCAATCTCTCTCAGCGCTGCTGTGCTACTCGAGTCACAGCGGCTGAAAAGCTGCCTGCGCTCAGTTGGACGCGAGTCACAGACGCAGATGGACGTTTCAGAGCGCGTGCGTGCAGTCAGTAGCGGTGGCAATCACAGTGGGGCAGCTTGAGTATCAGAGTCAATCACGCGCTGTGTATAAACGACAAGTTATTTTATCGAAATTAACCAGAAAAACTGATAAAAGAGGAGCGAACGCAAGACAACAAAATAGAAACAAGTGCAAAAGAATCTCGACGTCGTTGTCGTTGTTATTGTGCGTCGTATCTGGTGCAAAACTCGTTTTACACAACATTTGAACAAATTGCAAGGCAATTAAAAAAAAAGAAAAGAACAGAAAACAAAATATAAATAAAAGAAGAAAGAAAACTAAGTGCAGTCAACAACGAAAACAAGGAAAACCAGTAGCAAAAAACCCTCAAGGGTTGCTCTACTCAGCAATTTGCGCGAGTGCTGCGCAAATTGTTCTTGATCTTGTTAACGTGTCCGTGCGTGCACAAACTTGACAGATCTATCCGGTCAAATATAGAACTCTTTACTCTAGAAATACCACAACAACAACAGCAACTATCCGCGCTCGACTTATTGCACTCCCGGTACCACTCGCGCATCCAATTATGACGGCGGAGACACTTAAACCGTTTATAACACCGACGAGTGCCGTTAATAATTTTCCGGCCAAGCATTCGGGCGTAACGCAGCCGAAACGCAAGATTAAACATATTGTGCCGATTGTCTTGTGCATCATTGCCGTGGCGCTTGTCATTGGCATCTTTGGCCTGACGGTGAGTTAAATCCGAAACTTTGTGGACAAATTCAAAACTTAAAACGAAAACTCGATTTGGAGACCGAATTTCATTTAATCGCAATCAATTAATTCGCCACACTCTGCAGCAGATACTATAGCGAATGTCATGGGATCTCTGATGTTTATGATGTCGCATTTAAATTTATAATCGAAAAATTTGAATTCAAATTGGTTTTTATGCATAAGCGAGCTTTATGAGGCGTGACCGTCAGTCATATCCCCTGTATAACTATAATTCGGCAGCAGATACCACAGATACATAGAAGTATGTATTTTATACCTGCCCTCAGCTATGAAAACCCGTCTGATTCGGAGCGTGTCTTTAGCCAAATCGTTTCCTAATGATGATGATGAGCATAAAACCAAACAAGCTGCTGATCAGCTACAAATCTGAATGAGAGAGGGAAGGAAATACCGGCTGAGCCGTAGGTAGTCGCGGGACATAGACAAATCGGCAACACAACAGATACAAATAGTATAAAATACGATGCCTAAAGACGGGAACTACTTAACGGGGTGCTAACGGATGGACTGTTTGAAGTTCTGTGCACACTCTGTGGAGTAGCTCGTGTTTCTAATTTTAGACCTTGTTTAGTTCAGAAACAAACATGGCAAATGTTTTAACAAAATACCATAAAATGTACTAGATGGCAATAATAAAGTTTTGAGAATGTGTTTATTGCGCAGAGGGCACACTTCTGATATCAAGAATGAAACAGTTTCATTTCTTTTACTTTCCAAACGTTAAGGAATTGATGATGTCACATTTGATTCGGTCACACTGTCGCATATCCTGAGTCAGTTCAACTTTGAGAGAAGTTGACTTTTTGATCTAGATTCGAATCAGAGAATTGCATAATATTTGCATTGTTTTGCTGCTGCTATGGGAAATGCAAAACAAACTAGTACAAACTTTTGTTTTACTCAATACTCATGCGAGAGTGTCTATTATTCTACTTAAGAACTTGTGTACTCACCGGAATCAATCTTTTTCGTAATCACAATCATATAAGTTACACAAAGATAGCGTTCCCGAACGGAAATCGTACAATTCTCAATTGACTTTTAAATGGTCAGGATTGGCTTCTGCTTCTGCTGCAGGCAAAGCCACATAAATCTTTGTTGAGATTTTAATTCAATTTGTTTGACTGACACAAAAGAGCGATTGGTACCACACACATGCACACACATGCACACACTTGCACACACACACTGGCGCACACTGGCACACATTGTCCCACAGAAGTGCGTATGCAGTTGACCAGATATTGACCCTCATCACGAATGGTGAAAGTGGAAACAAGAGTCTTTCTGCTGGCGTAACCAGATTACTTTAAATCTCGCAGTAAAGATTTATGAACGGGGCCTAATGGGAAACTTGTTTACATTTCGATCTTATCCACAAAGTTGTCATAATATCATGGCGAGGGAGGGGAGGGCACAACGCACCGTGAACTTTAAGTGCGTTTACAAATGGAGCAGCAGCTTCTCAATTTTCTCAGTTAGAGACAATCAAAATTGAAAGCATTACTAGTCAATTACACTGGAAGAAAACTACCTATGTACAGTCTGAAATATACACACAAAAATGTACGATTATAATCGAATTATAATTATCTGACCGGTAAACAGTTTATTCTTTGAGAAAAACCATTCGATATTCATTTGAAACATCAATTTGTTTATGTTTTCGCCTTCTAATTGATTTTGCGTTCAATTTTTATCGATTTAGGAAATTCTTATTTTTGCGTTTCTTGGCAATTTGCCAATTTGGGATTTTTTCTGACCTATAACTAGACTTTCTAGCTTTGTTAAAAATCTTGCGACTTCCGTTTTTTTTTTTTTTGATTTACGAATCATTTACCATCTTAATTGAATGCATTCAAAAACTCACTTGTTCTTTTGAAATTTTCATGCAATTTCCAAGTTTATCTATAGACTTTCATTTATTCGACAGCTCAAAAATAAAGGAAAAGATTTCAAAGACAAATAATCAAAATAAGTTTCAACTTCCTGCCCAATAAAACTCTAATTTCTCCCACTGTACACGACAATGGCCTTGCAAAGTGCTCACCTATCCCCGGTCTTAAGCCTAATTCAATAATTCGTAAACAAGTTTCACGGCGTACTCAATCCCATTCGCAATTCAGGCGGACAATCTCAAGAATTATCCAGTGCGAATGTCTTTGAACTTGTCAGGGGCGGCTCAAGTTGAGCCCGCGGCGCCGTAGTCTGTCATAACTGTGCGACGTTTATGTTGAGCTTATTAAAATTTGTTTTGTTTTTTGGGGTGCCGCCTTGAGCCTGAGCCAAGCGAGAGACATAAAAGAAAGAAAAAGAATCGTGCACACATAAATCGGATAGGAAAGGCGCTGACAGTAGTGGCATATTGAGCAACGCGTCGAAAGTTTCGGCTGCTTGGACAGAATGTTAATGATCCATTAAACAGATAATGTGCCTCTTCGGCGGTAGACTACAAGTATATGTTTTGCAACTACCCGACAGTTGAGCAGCCACAAAGGGTAGATTCATTTTGTGTTGCGCACGAAGAACCAATGACCCTCATGGGATTTGTGAAATAATACAGTACCACATATGAAATCCGAAGTATTTAGTAGGATTAAATAAAAACTGATTCTTATATATATTTTTTAAAAATGATCAATATTTATTTGTGCTTTCCGTAGGATATTCTACAGTCAGTACATACAACTGCAACAGCTCGTTATATGTTCATCTTGAGCGCCCATAGAAATCTTTCTTTGTGTTTAATTTTTGGGGTTCTGTTTTTTCGGAGCGGGATGGTGTCAAAGTTCGCTGCTCGGAATTATACGATGTGTTAGTTGTAGCACCGCCTGTGCGGCCTAATTAAAGCTCATTTCGATAATTGTACGAAAATTGAAGATAAGCATTAAATGCCAGAAGAAGAAAAAAGAATTTCGAGCAATTCGAAAGTCGATTACAAAACAACAAAATTGGCATTTTGTTTATTAGCCGATGTTTACATTATTGTTTTAATAGCTTCCCTTTGTTTGATTGAGAATAAACAGATGATCGCTGGCTCTCAAGTGATCTCATATCGAACGACGCATTACTAAAGATCTTTTCCCCTCTTCCCCACTTACAGATCTGGCAGACGACACGCGTCCAAATGCTCGAGAGCGATCTGGCCTGTCTAAAGCGGGAGGTCGAGAGCCTGCGCAAGAGACTGGGCATTAACTATCTGGAGGATATGAATGAGTTTCAGAAAGAGGTGAGTCTCGTTAAATTATCAATAATCATATATCGAACAATATTATTAGCTACATTTCCATGCGCTGTTGCGTCACTTACAGAAAATGGAAATACATTTAAAAAAAGTCGCTTCACATATATTATATTATGTTATGGTGTGTTATATATGGGGGTCTATATGGGGGACACTTGTATTTATAGAAATATGCGGTCAAATGAAAATAGCCTAAGCATTCTATTTAGAATGAGTTGTTGTTGTTGTTGTTGAGGTTGCGATAAACAAATGCTTGCTCGTTTGGCTTTTCTTTGCCGGCATTTTCCGTATAATTAATAGGTATCTTTTTTTGACAAATGGGATGTCGGAACTGAAACCTGCGCAGATAAAACACTCAATTAATGTCTTAAAAAGGCTTTCCCAATGAATCCACACGAGATTCGTGTGTAATTTATTGTCGATATCTTTCACACTTGAGATATTCACTTACCATTGAGTTATCGCATTCATCTATAAGGCAGTTTTATCTCAAGGCGAATCGACTTATGGAATATACATACATATACTCATATAATATGTATTAGGAGATGAAATTATTGTGCGCATATATCTGAAGTGACGACTGATCTGATCTCATCAATGGCATAGATCGACCCAAAAGATTGCCAAACTATTGAAGTGTGTGTGTGGAGCAATCTGTCTATAAGTAAAAGTGTGTACAGGGTGCGGGGTGGGGTGTATCTCAAGAGAGTTTGCGAGGCGCCGGTAATTAAAGCAAAAGCCAAAAAAAGAGATGAAAAAGTATCATTGAATGAGTGCACGTATTTTTAAATATGAAATCAGAAATGTATTCGAGAAATGTGCTTTATTAGATATACCATATATATGTATTGTTTATATGGCATGCAGATGGGGGATCGGGTATGCCAGCCATGGGTACGGGTATGGGTATGGGTATCAGCAGGAGACGTTCTCGCTTGGCCTCGCTCTAAGTCACGTACAGGCGTTGCAGGCGATTGACCCAATATCTTATGAAATCCACTTTGCATTGCAGTACACCAACATGCTCATCCAAGATCCAAGTAAACTGGACGACATAGATGGCGAGAACGAAGACTACGGCGACGATGATGATGATGATGATGATGAGGACTATGCACAGCGTCCCCTTGACGACCAAAATGACGAAGATGATTTGGTTATTGGCGATGGCGATGATGATATGGATGACGACAGCGATGAAGATGCAGGCAACGAACGGACGACGGACTATGATGAATATCTTGATATGATTAAAGAGGAGACAAACAGCAGCATCATCAGGCTGCCAAAGAACAAAACCGACACGGAGAATGCATCCAGCTCATCGGTGTCCAATGATGATAATGTCTTTGAGGACTTTACCAACTATGACTCCAAAAAGAAGGCACAACGGTAAGTCAAACCTCAAGTGAACCTGAAACTGTGTCTGAACTCCGTTTCTCTTCTTTCAACAGTAAATCTCGCTCCATTGAATTACGCAATGAGCTGCAGAGCAACGATGTCGCACAAAGTCAGAATCAGCATCAGAATCGGATTCGTAGCCAAAGCAGGCTGGAGCAGGCTTTGAAGGAGAGGTGAGTGGGAACTTAAGACTAACAAAAGGAACAGTTACTTCTACTTTCTTCTTCTTCTTTTCTCCCTCTTAGCTCTGCCAGCACAGAGAGAGTCAATCAACGTATGATTCCTCATCGTCACCGGCAACTGCGCTCGCACTCGCGTCAAGCTCGTCAACGATTGCTGGTACGCAAAGGTTCGTCTCGCATCGATTGAATCCATTCCGAATTGGCCAACATTTTGCACCCAAAAATCACTATAATATACTTCTCTGTCATGCGCGTTTAAATTTACAGGCGAATCTCCTGTTTCAGCAAGGTCCGGAGAAACTCAGCCGGACTCCGACTCCGGACACTACATACCCGCTGCGCACTTCCACTTGACAGACAAGATAGATCACTCATCGCATCAATTGTATATCGGCAAGGAGACGGCGAACACGGACACCAAGTGGAAGAAACACTTTAGCTACAATCGCGGCCATCTGAGAGTCATTCAGCCAGGATTGTACTATGTATACGCTCAGATATGCTATGAGAATCCATACGATGAGAACGGATTTGTCATATATCACGAGAGCAAGCCGTTCCTCAATTGCCTCAACACGGTGCCGACGAACATGAGAAAGCTGCACACCTGTCACACCAGCGGACTCATTCAGCTGAAGGAGAACGAGTCCATACAGCTGCGACCACTGCTCAATCATGAGGATCACAAAGAGATACTGCGCGAAGATAACAATCGCAGCTACATCGGCATTATTAAGCTACACGGTCAAGTCTGAGTCCCTCAAGTTACGACCGTGATGAGCAGTCAGTCCCCCCCCATATATGTCGAAAGTGGGGGTATTGTTTAAGCTTTAGTAGTTGCGACTACTCGTGAATGCGAATACACACAGTAAAGTAGATTTCTAGTTGTAGCATAGCTCTAGGCGTTAGGAATATACCATATACACAAACTATTCTTAGATCTAATCCAATCATGCACATAATATCATATTTATTCTGTATATATTCGACTTATATAACTATACTCAAATTGCCATAATAAAATATATATGTAAAGCTCAATTGAGCTGTAGTTTTATTGGGTTCAGTTATGATTGATGTAGTTGATCTATAATTGAAATAAATAGGAAAGCACTACTGTAATACAGTGCCTGTCTACCTAACTGCCAATTCCATACTTCTTCTTTTATTAGCGTGTTTTATATTGCATACTTAAAGGCTCTAGCGAAATCTGTTTATCCACTACATTTATTTCTTAAATAACTTCTTTGTTTATTTTCCGTTTGCAGTCACATTTTTAGAAATCATTTGGACTGTGTTAATTATTAATTACAAAAAAAATAAAATGTTCATGCTGTTTAATTAAACTTGTGATTTGATTTTAACCGAACACAAGAAGTCATTGCAAATTCAAAAATGAAATATTGGCAACGAGCTTCGTACAGTTCTGTGAGTTGTTCATAAAAATATGAAGAATATAAATAGATATTAAGTGGAGTAGAAGACGAACTTATAATCCCCTTTAAATCTATGGGCATGGATCATCCATATAACATATGTATCTTATGTTTAAATGTTACAATACGGGCTTCAACTTTATTTTTCCCCTTCTGTAGAGTGACAACTGCTGCAAAGGATGCTCTTTTAAAACAAAAGTCCTCTTGACAACCACAAATAAAACTGTGGCTGACTGTGTGGTCTGTCTGTCTTTCTTTCTGTCAGTGCGTCTGTCCAGTTGGGCAGAAGTGACGTCAAATGGAATGATGAGAATTGCAGGGATTCATGTAAGCAAATGTGCTGTGATGCGTATTCCAGATCCAGTTTAATATGTGCAAGGGTTCAAGCTCATTGCCCGGGCTCGATTCCCAAAATAGATGCATCCAATTCGAAGCTGATGCAGCTTTCAAGGCTGCCAAATACATAATGGGCGTCCGTGTGCGGACAGTGTGGGAAGTAATTGCCGAATGAATGACAGTTCGCATGTAACAGGTGGTGGTGGCTGGTGTTGCAAGTATTGGAGGTGGCAACATGTGGGGATGGCTGACTGAAGCAACAGTTCGATTCGACTGGGCTCGGACAACAACAAACACAGACAGGCTGTTCTGTTGCCAGGCCTAGCCAGATACATGCCTCCAATTACAGCTCGCAGCACCCGCCCCCTCACAGGTCTCGCCCATGCGCAATGGCCGAGGCGCATTTTGTAGTGCATTCAAAGCTGCGCTTTGCAAGCTTTCCTTGCTAATTTTAGTCGCTCCACGACTTTGCACAGTTTCAGTTGTGTTTCCCCGTCGATCCGTTGCCAGTTGCACCAGATTCTGCACTAATTAGTGAACTTCCTACTCAAAGAGCAGGAAGTATCTATGGTAAGTTGAGATACCAATATATCTAGCAAGCTGTTGATTATAATTGAAATTAATGGAATACGTAAGTGGAATGTGACAACAGGTGGTGTGGAAAGTTCAAAGTTCAAACTGTCATCTGTAGAAAAAACCAGCTGAAAGCAATTACAGTTCATTTTGAAGTGACATAAACCTTTTCAATGCTGTGTTAATTACGACTCATATCTACACAGTTTTAGCTCGTCAAGTAAATTTATTACAGGGTATATAAATGTATGTAATATATATAGTATATCCTATACATATTATAACATATACACCACAAGTCTGTATAATAAAGTAAATATTGGAAAATATATATATAACTGTCAAGCAAACGAAATATATTCAGCTTACAGGGTATTTCTAAGCACAGACCTGCTCGTATATGCCTACCCTGCAGATATAGTTTACTTACAGGGTATTGCTAAGCATATAATACTTCTTGCTTGCTGCTAAAAAGGGGGGCTTAGCAAGTTTTAAGCGCCAAATGAAAAACTCAAATCCCGCTTGGCGAACTGAACTTTTGTTTGCCGCTAAGTATGGAGTGCTTCCCCTTCCAAGTACGCGTTTTACTTACGTCGTAAATTGAAGCTTTCTTGGCTAAGGAATTTCAGAGTCACACACACACACACACATATATAGTCGTACAAACACAAATTAAGAGACAAAACAGTCTTCGTGCCTAATGAATCCATTCAGATGCAATCGCAGTGCTGCAGATGCTAATCCCGCTTGCGTATGTAAATTCAAATAAGAAGCAGCAGCAGCAGCAGCAACAATAATAACAGCAGCAGCAGCAGCAGCAACAATAACAATAGCAGCAGCAACAGCAACAGTAGCAGCAACAACACCAGCAACAGCAGCAGCAATGGCAGCAGAAAAGCTTCCAGCTGCGCCCACGCAAAGCACGCTATGCTCCTGTCGTGCGCTCTCTCTTTGTTGAGCGCTCTCTCTCTCTCACACTCTGTCTTTCTCTTTGTATGAACTTCGTTCGCGTGCTTCGTCTGCTGCTTCGGCTTTATGTGCTCGTGTGTGTGTGCGCGCCTTGTTCGTGCGCACAGGTTGCGTATAAATGGCAGCAGCGAGGCAAGTTTGATGTCACTCTTGGTTCCGTCTTGACTGTGGCTAGCAGAGCAGAGAGCAAAGCAGCTAAGCAGGCAGCATCGAGTCGAGCCGAGCCGAGTCCTTGTGCGAGCAGTGCGAACAGTCCAGGCGTAGGAGTGACGCCATGTTGTGAAAAGTGTCTACCATTTTTAATATTTACAAAACGCCAAAAAAGAAAAAAAAAAAAGCAAATTCAAGTAAAAGAAAAACAGTTGAACTATAACAACAACTGCAGCAATCGGAAAATTCCCGCAGTCAGGAGGTGTGTGGGAAAAGTGCAGTTTTTCACATAACAAGAAGAGGAGACGAGACAAGGTTCGAGTTTCGCCCATTGATTTGTTTGCCTGGTAAGCGAAGTGAAGCAAAGCGCGGGGGGCGTTGTGTCAATAAGTCAGCGTGAATTGCGTATAGTTTGTAAGACATACACACACACACACACCCATACAGGCACAGGCATATATATCAGTGTATATATAGCTATATAGCTTGCTTTGTAACTGTCACAAGTTCTACAGCTGAATTAATAATGCCGCAGCGGACAAAGGAAGCAAAAGGTTGCCCCTTAAATATTTAAACAGCGCTTGGCAGGCGTTTAATTAGGCTCGTCAGCAGCCTCTGGGCAGATACACACACACACACATATATATATATCATATATACTATACGGCACTCAATCTGGTCCGCCCAATTGAATTTGTCGCAATTTGATTGCCTCGAAAATAAAGAAGACTCGCAGCTGCCGTCGCGTTTTTCGTGGGGCATCTCCGGCAGTAGAAGGTAATGTGATTATGTTGCCGCTGCACGAGCCAATTTGCATGTCCGTAAACCAACCAACTCCCCTCACCCCCCCCCTCCCTCTTTCCCATTCCGGGTGCTGTCACATCCTGGCTGGCTGTGTGTATAATATGAGCGGCACTTAATGCCAACATCTGCCCCGATGCGCACTCCATCAAAATGGACAGCAGCAGCCCAGCCCGCCCAACCACGCCCCCCTTTTTGCTGACAATAAAGGAGGCAACACTTTTTCCAGCTGGGTCCTTTTCATGTGCTCCTTTTCGAATGAGATTTACATATACAGATGCTGCTTAAGGTGATTAACTGCCCAAATCTGTCAGACTGACTAAAATATTACGCATACGCTGTGTGGCACAATGTGAGAAGCGAACGCACTTATTGACGCTTCTAATGGACTTAAAAGCTTAAGCTTATTTATTCCCTTCTGTGGGGAAGAGCAAACCTGTTGCTTATGCTATGCAATACATTTATACATAGCTAGATATGCGATTTAAACTGTTTGGTATCAAGGGAGAAGAAAGAAAAGAAAAGTTAAATTGAATTCCAAGAAATGAAGCTCCATTATCTTATGCAAATCGTAGAGGCAGCAGCAGCAATAGAAAAATAAATGCTTAACCGACGGCAAAACAATTTGTGTCCTTTGCGACGCGGCTTTAAGCCAGACTAAGTCAACGAGGGGCGACCTGCTTGGGCAAGAGGCAGCCAAGCAGCAATAATAATATTAAAAAATACAATAACAGAGCGCAAAAACTTAAGAGCAACAACAACAACAACAAGCTGTAGAAGAGGAACAACAACAGCTGCTGGCGAGTCGCCGACAAAGCACGGCAAGGGAGAGAGAGAGAGGGGGAGGGGGAAAGGAAATGAAAAGGAAGCTGCCTTGACATTTAATGGCGCTTTAAGGCGACTTCTGTCATAAATTCCATGGCAATATGAGTCGCAAATGTGGGCAGAGATAGCTATAAAGGGGGGTGGGGAACATAGTGGAGAGAGGGGGCGGGCGCTTTATTGTGAACTATGTGCTAGCGAATGGGTGTGTATACCTTCCCACCTCGCTTGACTGTGGAGCCACAGCAACAGGCAAAAGTTGGCAAATTTTACGCATACGCAGTGTGTGTGACTGTGTGTTATACAAAAAGCGTAGCATACTTATGTGCGCCACAATAAAATTCTGCCGCCCCTGACAACGAAAGCGCTTGCAGCATAATTGCCGCACGTCAACGAGAGTCGAACCGAGCTGAGAGGAATGTTTCGCAACGCATTGGAATTTTATTGATTTATCTAAGGGGGGGGGTGGGGTGACGTGGGCAGAGCCTTTGCGTCAGCAGAGCAGAGTTCATTAGAGGAATAATTGAAATACCTTAGCAGAACTTTCATTTGCATAGTTATGCGGCGACAAGTTCAAGGCATTTCGTGGCAGGTGACAATGAACCCGGCACAATTTCGACAGCCTCCAGGGCGATACCTGATACCTGAGACACACACACCTTACACACACACACACTCAGCTCGTTTGGGATGTGCAAATGTAATTAAAAGTTTGCTCCGGGCATATTTTTCACAAGCCCGAACCCGAAACGTGCCTAGCATCGTTTGCCCCGTTTTTAATGCGCTTTCATCCTTTCGCTTTTTACTTCTCCGTACAGCCACTGTGTTAGGCCACGCCTCCTCGCCTCCCGCATCGGACACTATCTAACTCGACCATGGAAGGTCGATTTGTGGCTGTCGTCGCCTATGTGGGGCTACTTGTGGCCACCGCCTTCGTGCAGGCGACGCCCCAACGCGCTGCGTACTCACTGCAGGCGGCCGTCGATGAGTTGCATCGTCGTGAGGCTGCCAAGTATCCGTTGAATGCACCGCCGCCACCCTCGTCGCACTTCGGAGCAGATCAACTGGACGACTGGGATGAAGGTGAGTTCAGCTGCTGCTGGTAATGGGATTAGGCTCTTGCTCAAGGCGAAGCAAGCGCACTTGGTTACAATTTGAAAGTGAAATCAGTTAAGGGCAGCAACGGGTGAGGGGGCAGGGTGAATTGACTCAGGTAACCGCACTCAACTTGCACCGATTAATGCGAATTTTATTAATTAGAAGTGATCCCCTTGCAAACCCCCCCGCACTACACACGCTTAGCTGAATACCCACTTACATATATATTAAGTATGGATTTGTATTACGCAAGCCGCACTTAGCTGAGACTCGCTTTTCACGTTAATTTCCCACATTTCCCCAATTGAAAGAGCACCCAAAGCGAATAAGCAAATAATGAGTAGGAGCCAATGAAGCTAAAGAAGAACAAGTTTCAGCTTACAGTTCATGCGAGCAATGAGAACCAAGAATAAAAGTATATATTATATAATCATTAAGCTGCTTGTATTAAAGGGAAATTGGAGTTTCGTATTGATATTATTATATAATATAAAATATAATGATGAATTAATGATTATTATAGATAAATATAAAATATATGTATACTCGTATAGTCAGCTTAACTCAATGGGCAGCTTATAATACCTACAGTGTTCTGTAATAAAATCATAATACATACAATATCTAGAAATATTATCCTATTTCCAACAAATCTTGCTAGTTTAGACTGGAAGAATTCAGAAAGTATAATCTTTAAGTTACTGAAGTTGAGGTAAAATAATCAGTATTTTATTTTTAAAATAATAAAACATAAAAGTACCTCTTAGCTAAAACTTTGCCTATAATACTCTGCTTATAATACTTATAGATTTGTTATTTATTGAATTATTTTCCATAAAATTCTTGTGTATTGTTTATGAAACATGAATTATTTTCAAGTATAAACTTGAATAAACAGGAATATATAATCTTTAAGCAGCAGATATAAAGGGACAGTAATATATTATATTATTATTAATTATTTATAACAGAAGTAAACAGAAGTAACTTGGTAGGTTAATACATGAAGATGAAGAGTGAATGAAGTGGGAATCAACATAAAATATATCTCCATGAATTCCATAATCGTTTTAGATTGTCCCTGAAATATGAATTATTTTTTTGAGTATCATTCATAAAGTATATAAAGATTTAAACTTATCTTTAATAAAATCATAAAAAAGCTCGTGAAATGGTATGCACATGAAATATTTTCACATTTGCTCTATCAAATATGATTTGTTATCGAGTATAAATTGAAAAGCACATAAAAAAGTGTTTGATAAAATCATAAAAAACCCATAATCCCTTTAGATTGTGCCAGAATAATGAATTGTTTTCAAGTCTAAAGCGAAAACAGTATGTTATAAATTTGATAGAAAACACAGCTAAAGCTTTATGGCAACGTTTACTGAAAGCCCATGTCCCAAGGCTCCCCCCGTTGACCTCAGCATCCGCACATGCTGTTACTCAACTCGAGCGCAATCGTCGAGCTAATCTGCGATAGGAAGTCGGGTCAGGACAGCTGTCAGTTGCAGTCAAAGTGAAACTGAAACTGCCAGCGGAAATCTAATCCGTAACTTGTACGCGAAGAGTGCGAGGGGGGTGGTGGTTCTGGGGGTAGGGATAGGTTAGGGAAGAGAGAGTAGCAGCGCCATCAGCTGAGCCTGCATGTAGCACCAGCACGTGACCCACAGCGCTGTCCCCCAACTGGTTCATCTGTTCCCCCTCCCTGTTTAGCACATGAATTCTCACGTTTTATCTTCCGTTTCATCCCGTTCTCTGCTCTCTCTTCTGTTTTGTATCTTTCTCTTTTCTTTGCTTTTCGTTTTCTACACCTGTTCCTTTTTTTGCGATTCTCCTGGCACATCTGCAACGCAGACAGCGATTTGTTTGGCACTGGCAGCAAGTACACTAAGAATCGGAATCGCCATAGAATCAATAAGGCAATTGCAAAGTACTTAGACCGCGAGGGCGATAACTATGACAGCGGCCTGAGTGCCTCGCCGTTTGGCAATTACGAGTTCGACGACGAGCGCGAGCAGCAGACGAATCCCGGTAATCTCTATGTGGACGAGAAGCGAAAGCGCTCGTCCTCCTCTCGCCATCGTCGGCCTTTAGGGAACGTGGCGAGCAGTACGGTAAGTAACCCCAGCACACACACACACAAGTCACAGTCACATGTATACCCCTAAACACACACATACACATACACTAGACACTAATACACCTAGATCGTAAGGGAGTCGGTGTCCACTTGAGTGCTTCAAATGGATTGGGATAACAATGCTTTCACTTCTGAGCTGAAACCACTTAGCTCAGATTAACTTGTGCGTGTACGAGAGTGTAGAAGGGTGTGCGAGTCAGTGTGTGTGTGTGTGGACTTAGGCTCGACTACTTGTAGTCAATGATGGATGCAACGAGCTGGAAGCAAGCTCAAGCATCCTGCCGGCCTTCCTGTCATTTGATTTAATGGCTTGGCAACAACTTGCTGCGTGTCCATAAGGCCACACACACACACACACACACAGCACACACACATCCCGACACACACTTGGAATTAATTATACAAGCTGGATTTATAGTCGAAGCACGCGTGTGGCCGTCAGACCGCGCTGTCGCCTCTAGCTCAGCCTCAGATTTGTTAGCGAAGGTCAAAGTGAAGACACGCATCAATTTGTGCGTCCATTTTTGCAGAGACTGGTCCGACTGGTGGCTCATCTGTGTTCCGTGAACGTGAGAATGCTGGCCCGGATGTGCTGCCCACGCACAGCGAGCTGACCGAGCAGTTTCTGCGGGAGATCGAGGAGGCCAGCGAGCACGAGAGACAGGAGCGTTACAAGGCAGCACTGCGTCAACTCTGGAAGAAGTATCAGCAGCAGGAGAATGAGCTGCGTGGCGTCGGGCTAGATGATGACGATCAGCAGGAGCAGCAGCAGCAGCAGCAGCAGCAACAGCAGGAGCAGGTGCAGAAGCAGCAGCTGTTCGAACAGAAGAAGCGCATGCGGATGCCTCCCTACTACCTGTTGATGCAGAAGAAGCGCTCCTCGTATCCCGTGCTGCCCTGGTTGCCCTACAACACGGACAAGAAGAAGCGCTTCCCCGTGGCCAAGCGTGCCGTGTCGGGTGATTCGCCCAGGCTGGCCAAGACAGACGAGCGCGTGGCACAGGAGTTGAGTGAACTGTTTGGCAAACCCATTGATCAGAATCCGCTGGAGGAGAAGAAGAAACGCTCGACCGAGGAGCAAATGAAGACGCTAGCAGCGGCAGCCACCACCCACCAGCCGGAGACATCGGCCACGGCCACCGCGCTGGGTGACATGCGGCTGGAGATCAACTTCCAGCGCGTGAATGTGACAAATGCAGGAGCAGCCAAGGAGACACCTACACAGGCGCCGCCATCGCAGCCAGCAGGCCCCGGTGAGATGATGATGCATGCTGGACACGGCGGACATCATCACAAGCGGAGCGAGCATCATTCCGATGAAGAGTACGGCGAGCATGACGAGCACGACGGCGACGGTGAGGGGGAGGAGAGTTCTGATGAGGACGATCACGATGAGTTCGATGAGGATGAAGAGGGCGAGGGTGACGGCGAGGGCGATGCTGGCGATCGACGCCGCAAGAAGAAGCGCGCTGCCAGCACCAAGCACGCACATAGTCCTAGCGTTGGCCACCTCATGCTGCGTGCCAAGAAATCCATCGACTGGTCGCAGTACTTCGGACTCGATCGCAAGAAGAAATCCGAGCAAATGTCCAGGTAAGTAGATAGAGAGGGGGGCCACAAGAGATTTGGCAAGCTCATCATTATGTTTCTTTTCCAGTGGCAACTCCAAGAAGCGCAGCGTAAACGAGGATAGCAGCAACAATGCAGAGGATCTGGATCTGGAGGAGCAGGCGCAGAAGAAGAAACGTGACATTGATCCCGAGAAGCTAGAGAGCATGGACAAGAAGTTGCAATCGATTGAGGACTTCATCATTGACGAGACAATCAAGTACACGGGCGCACATGAGGGCATCAACAACCAGGAGGAGATACGCAAGCTAAAGGAGCACGTGCTCGCCCGCCTGGCCACGGCATACAGTCTGGAGAAGATGCGTCGTGCACTGGACAAGCTACGTCAATCGGTGGATGCTGAGAATCATCTGTTGCGCAACGTAATCGAGTCCGATTCGGAGGAGAACACACTGGACCGCAACTGGAAGAAGCGCTACAGCGTCAAGAAGGAGCAGGCCGAGGAGCCAGAGGCAGAGTGAGTGCAGACAAGGAAAACATGATCCGTGCTCCTTCTAATGCTCCACACATTCAAATAGGGATGCACAGCAGTCGAAGAAGAAGCGCAGCGGCTACGTACGCTATCCAGAGCCACCGAATACAATGGAGGAGGCAATCAATCTCAATGGCGGACCCTACGAGACTCTCAATGATGCCTATTTGGGCAACAAGAACTACATTATTGGCTCCAATCAGTGTCCCATTATTGAGTCCATGGCAGAGCGCTGCCGCAGCGTCGATCTCATCTCTGGCGATCTGAATCAGGAGCTGTTGCCCCTCTGCGGCGTCCACCAGATCTGCTATCTCTGCGTAAGTTGTGTATTCCTTTGGACGAATCTCATTGGATAACCGTTGTTGTCTTATCCCCCACACAGGGTGCCTCACAGGTGGCCTGCGATTATCAGTATCTCGCTGAGGCGGACAACATCTGCGGCAGCAGCAATGAATGCCAGGCTGCGGCACGCTCCGTGCTAATGATTCTGCGTGGCACACCTGGACGGCAACTGGGACCGCGTGAATGTCTAAAGAATCCGTGCTTGTATCGGGCCATGCGTGAGATCGGGCTATAAGTTAGCTTCGCCCGTTTACCTACAACTTCTTAACGTCCTTTTGTGTGCGTTCAAAAAGAGAAACCAAGAAGACACACAAAGCAACACACACACAAATCACACACGAAACTAACTAGAAAGCCACAGAGAAACTTTGCTGAACCTAGCAAGAATCAAATATTTGATTATAATCAACAAAATAATATTATACTATATTATATATGTATATGTGTGTATTATGCAGTTAAATATTTGGATACATTTTGTCACTGTATGCCGCCAAAGCAGCAACAGTTTAACTAGTTTACCAGAGACCTAAATAGAAGAGAAGCAAAAAAAAAAACAAATTGAATTTGAACCAGAGCAAGATCAAGAGCAAGAACAAGAACAAGAACAAGATAACCATATATAAATAAAGAGAATATACTGAATAAATACTGTAATCATATACCGTAATATTCCTTCGATTTTCCGCCCCGCAGTAGGCGCCAGACAGAGTTCCAAATGGTCTAACAATTCCGAATATCCAAGTTGGAGAACAGCACTCAATTCTACATCTCTATACATACACATTATATATACGTATATATGAGTATTTTTGTGTGTAACAGCATATTATAATCGAGAAAACGAAAGAATACATATTTAATGTCATATTCGTAAATGTTTTAAAAGTTATTTATGTGTGAACAATGAAAACCAAAATGATATATCGATATTAAACGCAACCCTACAGGCAGCTGCTTAGCGAATTAACCGTTAAATAACGTGAATACATATACAGTGTGTCAAGTAACGCTTTAGACAAATGTACATTACATTAACATGTGCATTTGAGTAAAGTGTTACTTGACTGTCTGTACATACATTTTACCTTTAGAAATGGCCCAAATCAAATGCTTATGCGAGAACTTAAGGCAATATACTAACTATCGTTTATATTGCAAAGTTGAACAAAATAACGCGATTCAAACAAGACACACGACCTAAAAATGGTAAAGCTTTTTTAAATGTATTTTAGAAAGTTTTTATTGAGCCCCAAATAACAGCAAGCAGTACTAATAAAATACATTTACAGAGATTTTCAACAAATTCCACATATGAACAAACAGATATAAATATTACATTCAGTATAGTTTACACACACTCTTGAGCACAAGATTTGCATTGATAGTTCGGTTTTGTTGGTTCTCTCAGCCCGAGTGCTGTTTATTAATGTCATTAAAGTATATTCACAATATTTACCAATAATTGTGCATGCGCAAGTTTTCGTATTAACATATACTTAAATGTGTTTCAGTGTAAAAACAATAAATGAATGAATAACTAAGACAAATATTCTCTAAAAAAATCTATAGATGTGATTATATAATATACATACATACATAAGGCAGAAGGCGATTATAAAATACTTGCAAAAGGTAAAAAACGAAAAGATGGATATTCAAAATGAACTCTGCATTGTCATGAATCAAAATATTATTATAAATGTATTTACATGGATTATATATAAACATACATATATATGTATATGCTACAGTTTAACAATGAATTTATTGAAAATCTTATATGAAGTATATGTATTGCTATACAGTTATAAATGTAAAATATATAAACGAGGTCTCCTCTCGAGTTTTAAAATTGAAACAAGTACGTAAAGTATATTGTCAAGCAGTCGCGCAAAGGCGTCCCTTTCTATTTGAAATTGTAAACAGAGACCTCGAAAAAAAAACTATAAGCATTTGTTTTATTTCGAATAGTTCTCTTTTCAGGCCAGTCACATCCAAACGTACATTGCATTGAGCTTCGTCGATTCAAAATAATTTAAATTCAAATGTGACCACGCTTTGAGTGTTGAACAATGTCGAAAAGTCACAGCACGACACAGCTGTTTTAAACAGAGTTGCCATTGCTTGATTTGTTTGACGTAGTATTGCCAAGCTGAACATTTGCCACATCAGAATAAGTTCGTTGTTTTTTGTTGTGTATTTAAACAGATCTGGTAAAAATTAAAACAATAAATTTGTAGTATGTATTAAAAAATAACATATAACAGCGCGTGTGTCTGAACGTTCATGCGTCCGCTCCCGCAATTAGTTTGACACGTCAATCAGATGTGCAGCATCCGTTGCCGATAAAACCTTTATCAAGTAGGAACAGCAGCTCATTCTGCACAGCTAAAGATCCAACTTGTGTTGTCTTAAACGACGCGTCATCATATTTGCAAGGAAGAGAGCAGAAAGATGTCTGAGGAAAGCATTAACGTCAGCGGCGAGATGGATGCCCCACTCCGTTCACCTGGTGGTGCAAATAGATTCAGCTTTGACATCCAAAGGTGCGTACAAGTGACAAACGGATTCTTTACTTATATCGAATTAACTTGATTTTATTGCATTTAAAATTGTAGCATACCAGGCCTATCCAATTTGCCCTCACCATCGGAGTTGCTCCAACAAATTCGTCAATCCCTGCGTCCATGGAGCGTTTTCTTCAACTTCAGCAACTTCAAGACTGCAACTAGCATGCAACGTCTCAATAATCGTATACAGCGTAATTTATCTTACTTCCAAAGTAACTATATCTTCATATTCATCGTGCTGATGATATACTGTTTGTAAGTGCAATGACTTCATTGATTTGTTTAAATTTGTCTAACCACTTTCTTCCCAAAGGATATCATCGCCGTTGACATTGCTAGTTATTGCCGCTGTCGCATTTGGTTGCCACAGGGTGCGAAGCAATAACAGAGTCGTTAACATCATGGGAAATGATGTGTCGCCGAGGTCACAAATTGTTTTGCTTAATTTGGCCGCGATACCTGTATTGCTCCTTGTTGGGGCGACCTCTGTTTTATTCTGGACTTTGGGAGCCTCTTGCTTTGTCATTGGGATACATGCATCATTTTACAATATCGATGCAGTAGTTACCGAGAGTCACGATGGATATAGACAGCAGATTGTCTAGGATGATATTAAGCTATGAAATGGAGCCGGCTTCGAATACGTTCTTTGCATAAGATATTTTTGCCACAAGGGGCCTTATTAGACGTTAAGTTACAATATAATCTATACATATTAACTTCGACCCGATGTTTGCATTAGTTTTACCGACCACCGACGACGTTGTTCCCACACAATGAACACGAAACAATAGAGAAACAATTTAACGAGCATATAGTGTTTTGGTTTTAAATAATTGCACATAAATAAATGTGTACATTGTTTACTTAAGTTGGCAATTGGCAACAGGGTATTGCAACACAAGACGTTGCACTGGAATGGTCGGGGAAGTATACACAGTCACATAGTAAACTCGGAAAAATATACATATATAGTCAAAACATAAATAGATTCACTGAGGTATTTAGAACTAGAACTAGGAATGCTTAGTTGGTTTTACAAAGTAGATAAGTCTCTTGGTCCTGGCGCAGTTCCGCCCGGCGTCGCTTAGGCGAACTGTGAGAGCGTTGTCGTCTCCTGCTCCTCGTCGCTGGCATTCTGATCGAGCTTTTCGAACCCGTTGCGATCGAGTAATCCGCCCAGCTTAAAGCCATCTGTCTTTTCCCAGGCATGTCGGCGACTGTGTGTGCCAAATGGCAGGCAACCTGTTGAAATCGCAGCAAATTGCAAATTAATTGGTTCATTACAGATTGGAGGAACAATCGCACACACAGGTTATGTACAGTTATATGTATGTGTATATGCATATGTACAGGGCATGCAGGTGCTGCATGCTGGGCACTTTTCGAGTCAATATGTCACTATTCATTCGCTGCAATCCAAAACAAAAACGATAAACATGCGTAATCGAAGATTATTCATTTGAATGTACAGAAATGTATATGTGTATTTTGTATAAAAATATATATGTATATGTTATTTATGTATAGATTCACAAAGAGATAGATGAGATTACAGAAATGAGGACACAAGAGGAAATCACAAAAAATTATACGTGCGAATCACCGAGCTGCAACTTAAAATAATTAAACTGGTAAACATTACACACAATGGGAATACACAATACAAATTGGACGGAACTGGCAAGAGTGAGTGACTTGACTGTCGGTTTGGTTAGCACAGACTTTGATTGGATGCGGCCAGCTCACGATAGACCAGATCACTGGGCGGCATCACACTGAACGCTTGATTACCTCGTTTGCGGCGACGCGCCATTATCAATGTCAGTGCGAATGTTGAGCCAGCGAATAGGAGCATAAGTGTAGCCACCATTATAGCCTTGACGCTGGGATGATGACGTTTTGCCTGCTCATCATCTTTGCTGTTGCTTGGTGACACCGATGATGGCACAGCGTTTGAGTTACCACTGGCACCAGTCACCTTCAGTGCCGAGAGGGACATTGGCTTCGCAAGCGATTTATGCACAAATTTGTGTAAACGCTTTGGATCCAGCTCAGCCACGTATATCGCATTGCCATCCTGAGTGACAGCCACATCGTGAGGATTCTCGAACTGTAGATTGTTGGGACCGAACTTGGACACCAGTTGTCGGTTGCGCATGTTCAGCACAAAGCCATGCACTTCGTTATAGTGTTCCGTTGATATTCCCAACTCCGCGGTGGGTCCATTAACAATGACCAGTTCCCCTCCTGCAATAATTATAATCAATATTGGTTATACAATTGAAGCGGCTAATCACCACACACACTCACCAGCTGCAGGTGTGTATGCCATGCTGAATAATCGATCACCGATGAGGGGGTTATGGTATTGCGAGTGAAAGGTGCCGTTGATCGTGTAGAAGCATTGCACACGTCCATTTTCACGATCGGCTGCGCAGAGTAGATCCAATTCAGGCACCAACGTCAAGGCATGTGGAATGGCAAAGAAATTTTGCGGCGCCACGTCATAGGAGACGCCAGAGAATGAATTTTGGCCCCAGACAAGTATCTGATCGCCCTTCTTCGAATATTTGATTATACGTGCATTGCAATAGCCATCGGCCACGAAAAAGTCACCATTGTCAAGCACGGCAACGGCGGTGGGCTTGCAGAATTTATTTTTGCCATTGCCTGGATGAAAGGCGGTGCCAAGCGTTAGCAGAGACTGACCACCTTCGCCACGCGGTGGAAATTTGAATACCTGATGTAAGGCAACATCAGTTACCCAGACATTATCCTCGGGATCCACAGTCAATCCGTGAGGCATGTAGAAACTGTAAATAAAACGTAATTTCTATAAATGGCAGATTTTCCACGGGATAAAGGACACTTACAGATCTTTGCCCCATTTGTAGATTACTTTGCCAGTTTCGGCATCCAAACCCAGCACAGTGTTTCCCCTGATGGGTCCCCTGTAACGCTCCTGATACACATTCGAGTTATTGAATGTTTTAGCATTCCATATGCGATCCACTCTGTGAAACATAACCACGTTGCCCGCTTTGTCAAAGCTTACGGCTGTGACGGCGCCCAGTTCCTCCTTATTATCTGGCCATGTGTTTTGATAGACATACGCTGGAAACCATAATAGAGTGTTCATCGCGCTGCAGAAGTAAATAAAAGATTTCACACTTACTAGAGTTCAATTTGGCAAGTTCAGTCTTAACATCGGTTTGTTCCTGCCTGCCACGATGAGGCCAATTGCTATCGGCGGCTCCACCGCCTTTAATCATTTGCTTCAGCTGTTCGGCATCCATGCCAACAGATATTGGCAGATACCGTGGGGTCTGTAAATTCTGAAAAAAAAAACCGATAAGAAATAATCAGCATAGCGGTGGTAATTAATGCATAGTTTCAAATTTGCCACGGGTGTAATCAGTTAGCCAGGTACAAGTACAATATGTGTTAAAGTAGGAGTACGTGGGCGTGACGTCACAATACAAAAATCAATAGAATTCAAAACATCTGTGCAAGCGTACTGGTCTCTAAACATATGCTGCTCCTTCGGGCAGTTACGAATCTAGTTAAAAATATGGAGAGATCGAATTACCTCGGCTGCCGCAATTAGCCTCACCAGGCTGGGGAATGAGCCCCAGAGGATGCAGATGACCAGACAAAGGAAGCGACTACGTACGCAGTTGCTGATGCTGTTGTTGATCAGGCGCGTCATGTTTGCTAATTATGCAACTAGTGCACACGCGTGTTAGTTCAATGATGATTGCACTCGCTACGGGCTGAGTATACAGCTTCAGTTTGTTTTACTATTTACACTACAATTCAAATCGCATAACAATAAACAATTTACAAAGCTGCAGCAGCCATTTTACTGGTTGAATGCTCAAACAGCTGTTAGAGTGCCCAGACTTTTGGTAACTCAAATGAGCAAATTCACAATTATTTTGTTGTCTGGTCACCTTCCTGCAGTTGACTCTTATCGATTACAATTTCGATAAACCGACATTGCGGTGGTTAAGTTTAAAAATAAGTCGTTAGCTTACCATTTATAATGAGCTGCCGAATGCTCAGCTGTCAGTTTACAACTTGCTGTCGCACAAGTAGCATTTGAACTACATAACAAAGGAATAATTATATTAACTCCTTACCTCATCACCTCTTAGAATGCAATTATACGAGTGACGACATCGCGACGCCTACACTACAACCGCAATCGCAAATCAACGACCTGACCGGTTGTTTCACAATGAAAAATGTAAATAATTGCATATTTTTAATTATCGCTACTATTGTAACTGTAGCGAATGGAAATAGATTCTCGTACCCGTGCCCGAGAATCCCTAGCAACAGCAAGAGCGATGACAAAGATGACTGCGCTCCTGGTGAACCTCTTTTCCTGACACCCATGATGAATAACCAATCCTTGAGTATGCTGGACATACAGAGTGTAGCAAGGGTTACAGACCCAAGATTCCTTGGAGTAGACAGCTATTCGGGTTATTTGACCGTCGATGAGAAATTCAACTCAAATTTGTTCTTCTGGTATTTCCCAGCCGAACAGGATTGCGTGCATGCGCCTGTCGTGCTCTGGCTGCAAGGAGGCCCCGGCGCATCCTCTATGATTGGATTATTCACGGAAGTCGGCCCGCTGCAGCTGATATCCGAGAACAAGCTGATAAAACGGAAATATGCCTGGAGCAAGACTCACAATTTGATATTCATCGATAGTCCTGTCGGCAGCGGATTCAGCTTCACGGAAGACGATAAGGGTTACGCACGCAATGATTCCGATGTGGCTCGCAATCTTTACGAGGCTGTCACTCAACTTTACAAGCTGTTCGAGTGGAGCGATTCATCCAGTTTCTGGATCGCTGGCGAGTCCTATGCAGGAAAATATGTGCCCGCCTTGGCCTACCATATACACAAGGAGCAGCATAAATCCATGGATTGTAAAGGTGTAAAGATTCCTCTAAAGGGATTGGCAATTGGCAATGGACTCTCAGATCCCGTAAATCAACTACAATATGGAGACTATTTCTATCAGTTGGGCCTTATTGACGACAACGGACTGCAGCAATTCCATTTAGCGGAGGCAGTTGCCGTCGAGTGCATTAATAATAACGACATGAATGGCGCCTTTGAGTTATTTGACCTCTTGATCTTAGGGAACTCACCGAAGGGTTCCTTATTCAAGAAGCTTACAGGTTTCGATTGGTACTATAACTTCATGCAGGCAGAAAACGATGATACTCTTACGAAATTGGACAACTTTGTGCAGTCGAGGGACACTCGCCATGCCATTCATGTGGGAAACAGAACCTATCACAATATGGATAAGAACAACAAGGTGAAGCTCTTATTGAAACAGGATTTTATGCGCAGCGTGGTACCTTGGATAGAGGAACTGCTAGAATACTACACTGTGTGCATGTACAGTGGACAACTGGATGTAATTCTACCTTATCCGCTAACCCGAAACTTTTTGAAACATCTAAACTTCTCGAGTTCCGATAAACTTACTGTCGCCCAGCGAAAGTTGTGGCGGGTCGACGGGCAGTTGGCCGGATACTTCAAGGAAGCCGGTAATCTGCTTGAGATATTAGTTCGTAATGCTGGGCATATGGCTCCAAGTGATCAGCCCAAATGGATGTATGAGCTGATTTATCATTTAACACATTACCACAGCGAAGAAAAGTACAATTTTTGATCTCCAACTGTTAGGTTGTAATTAGTTTTTGTATGATTTAACAATATAAATGCATTGTTTTATAAATTTGTGTAATTATAGATACATATTATATTGTGCCATATAAATAAAAATAAATGAGGGGTTCCGCCCCCAACTCACTGATTTCGGTCGATCTTTACCCGGGTCGCAACATTCTATTTTATATATATAAAGTTAAATATTAGACACATTAAAATTTGGTTAACTATATTTTCAATGTTCCAATTTAAGTTTGAATTAATTCAATATTTCCAATTGAATTAGATTAACTCAAAATGGCCCTGTTACCATAACATCCATCTGTTGTGTAACATAGACAATGTTGCTTTCCAGCACTTAATCATAAAGAATGCTGTCGTTACACAACACTTAAATGCACAAGACACCCCGCTTCCCGCTTTGCCTAAATGCCATTATTATTTTTCGAGTTTCATCCGCTACCACAGTGCAAAATTCGGCCGCACGTTAATAAATAATAATATATAACAATAATAATGCTTAATTAAACATAAAACATAGCTCTTTACGTTCATCAACTTAATTTAAGTGTTAACATAGTTTTAATGTGTTTTATTTTGCCCCGAAAACGAGTAAAAAGAAATCGTCTCCAGACGCAGAAAACACAAGAGCTCATCGCACGACCAAAAAGGTTGTCGTTCTCTTCGTGTTAGTCTTCATCGTTGTCTGCGTTTTCGTCACCAAAACGTTCTACAAATATTTTGCATTTGGAATTGCGATCGTTTGTGTGCAGTTAATGTGCGTTTGCCCTTCTGTGCATACAAACTAAAATACGAAAATACATTTGCTGTAGAACGAAGCAGGGCAGAGACAGAGGCAGAGGCATAACAAGAAGGTGAGTGCGCGGCCGCATCAATACCAATGCAGGCATGCAGAGTTAGACTGTTATGCCATATGTACGCAGTGGCGTCGGCCCAAGGGGGGCATGCAGTTCAATGCACCAACCCAATATACACAATAAGGGTATTAATTCTGTATCCGTATACGTCCGTGTGTATTTGTTGAGAACCTGATTATATCCAAATCAAAATGCAGCTGCATTTTATCGAATTTCACAAGCAGAAACTAGAAAAGTGCAACAAGACGAAAGACGTAGGTAGAAGAGAGGAGCACCGAGAAGAGGGTTGAGGTAGTAGCACATCATCAGAATGCACATTTCTCTATGCGCATGTGTCTTTCTGGTGGTTGCTTGCACCCCTTAAGCTCTCCAGTCTGTCCGAGACGCGTCCCAAAACTTCTCTACGAGCCTGTCACAATTTGATTTAGGCACGTCTGTCCTCTGTCCGTGTTGCATTTAAATGCAGTTTGCGTACTTTGCATGTTGTTGAAAGTGCTGAACAATTGCAAGAAAAAAAGCGACCGTTTGTGCGCATTGTGTGCCAATAAAAATATTTGCTTTGTTAACTTGCAACTTCTTGGAAACGCTTTTCTATTGCAGCAGCTGCACACACTACCAGCAGTAGCAGTACCAATACTAGAACAAGGAACATGCAACATCATGTGCATTCGACGAGAGCAGCGCCGCATCTTCGTGCTGCTCATCATCATAGTCACATGCCGTTGCCGCGTCCCCATCCCGGAATGGAGCAACATTTGGGCACACTAGCTGCCGCAGCAGCCCCAATTGCAACGCAGCAGCAGCAGCAACAGCAACAACTTCAACAGCAGCAACAGGCCTCACTAGTGCAGCCGCCGCCGCTGCAACGAGATGCTCATCATGGACGGTAAGAAGTTCCTGGGGGAATTCTGGAAATCTTAAATCGGAATTTTAAACTTGCGTTAGGTTGGCTTGTTTAGCTTTGGGTGTTACCCCTTTTGGCGACGCAGCGCCTTCGTGTCTAGGCTTTTATACGTTGCGGCAATTATGTTAATTCCTGTCACTGACAATCGCCTGTGAGACTCATCATCCCATTTTCTCAACTCATAAATTATAATTTCAGTGGCTCTTTGTTCTTTAGCGCTCAGCATGACTTCCGCTCGGTAACGGGTTTACTGACAGAGCAGCAGCAGTAGCAACAACAACAACAACAACATCAGTAGCAGTAGTAGCTAAAGCATCAGCAGCAGCGGCTGCAATTATCCTTGACGTTCGTAAGGATCGTCGTTCTCTTAGCTCAGTTTTGTCGCCTTTGTGTGCGATCAGATGTTTTGTCGCTGTGCCTTCTCTCAGCTCCAGCTCAGTCGCTCTTCAGTCGCCTTCGGTCTCACAACACACACTCGTCTTGTCGCATCCTCATTCGACACTTACACGCAGCATAATTCCACGATTTCACAAGATAATGTAAATATTTTGTAGCAGCCAATGAATGCGTACTCCTAACGAAACCGTATATTAAAAAAAGTGAGAAATGAAACTGTGAGGAAACTTGCTGCTAATGTTACTGCAACCAATGAATGAATTCTAAATGTCAATTAAGATTGCTGTTCATGTGATTAAGAGTACGTTCAACTCGTCTGTTTTTAATAGAATTATATCGGATTTGAAGTGGTTTAGCAAAATCGTGAAGTGAGCTGAGAAATCCATGCGCATTTATTGACCAACACGCGGTCATCTAGTGTTGAGTGTAGAGTCTCTCTCTCTCTCCAAATGCGACTGCCTGCCCTGCCCCCTGTCCCCTTTCCCTTGGGCCCCTGGGCACCCCTTTCTTTGCCTTCTCGGGGTGTTCGCGGTAGGTGCGTCTCAATTGAATCTGACAGTTGGCGAAAAATGACACGATGCGTAAAAGAATGCGGCTTTTGTGCATTGTTAAGGATTTCTGCCATTGTTCTGCCCTTACCACTGTTGTCTGTCCCAGCAACAACAACAACAACAACAACAACAACAACAACTCTGTTAGGGGTACAAAGGGGTTAACCCTGTTGTTGTTGTCGTTGTTGTTGCTGTCCTCTGACCATGTTTTGTTGCCTCGGTTCGTTGTTTTTGTTTTCGATGGCCACTCAATATGGCAGTTTATGTGCTTAGCCCATACGAATTTAGCCTTTTTTTGTCATCGTGTGCGCTCGAGCAACTTAAGTTTATTATTTCATAGGATTTCGAGCTGTTAATTGCTAAAGAAATAGGCAACCAAAGTATGTTACTTTATTATATTAGAAAACAGTGAAATTACAATGAGAAAAGCCTATGAAAAAAAGCGAAATAATTCCCTTGTTTGTTTACTAAATTACGTAGCTAAAAAGTGAGAGCCTGCTCTATGTTCTTATTATTTAAAATGATCTTTCATCTTTTCCCACTGCAGCTTAAATCATCATCATCTGCAACATCTTCACGCACAGCAGCAGCAGCAGCCGGGGCCGCCGCCGCAGCAGCAGCAACCGAATGCCGCGTATCACAACAGCAGCAGCAACAGCAACAACAACAACAACAGTAACAATCAAATGCAAAAGATACGACAACAACATCAGCATTTGAACAACAGCAATGGACGCATAGCAAAATGCAACCAAGGGCCACCTCAGCCACCGCAGGCCTACAATCGTTTGGCAGCGAATCCGGCGGGAATCACCTACGGCCAATTGCCACATCATATGGCACATTTGGGTAGTTATGCGGCACCACCACAGCCACCGCCAGCGGGTGTGCTAAGTGGCAAACCGCCGCATTACTATCTAAGCAATGCCAAACCTTCCAAATACAACAATAATAGCAACAACAATGTCAGCAGCAGCGGCAACAACATTAACAACAACAACAACAACTTTGCACCCAAAGCTATTTTGCAAAACACATATCGCAATGCCAAGAGCAATGGACAAGCTGCGATGGTGGTGGGAGGTGCAGCAGATGGAGGAGGCTCCGGAGCTGGTGGCCCTGCAGAGCAAGCTCTGCCCACCACACTTCGGATAGTGGGCAGCTGTAGGAATAGCAACGGCGAGAGTATTGTTATTGCCAGCGACGAAATCTTGGAGATGCCGCCCACCGATTCAGCTGACAATTCTGACACGATGCCGGTGTCGGCTACGCCATCGGAGGATTGCAACAGCAGTACCGAACATATCGATGCAACGGGCACACTGCCCAATGTGGACAGCAGAATGTCACGTGGCGGCAAGGATAAGACGCCCATGTGTTTGGTCAACGAGTTGGCCCGATACAACAAGGTGAGTGAGGAGTATTTGACATGATCAATCATGAATGAATCTAATTCTATTTTAAATGCTTATCACACAGATCACGCACCAATATCGTTTGACAGGAGAACGAGGGCCGGCGCATTCTAAAACATTTACAGTGACATTGAAGCTGGGCGAGGAGGAGTATTCAGCAGATGGCTTCAAAATCAAGAAGGCTCAACATTTGGCTGCCTCGAAGGCCATTGAGGAAACCAAGTACAAGCATCCGCCACCAAAGATGCGACGCAACGATGACTTGAGCGCATCACGTACACATATAACGCCAACTGTGGAGCTAAATGCGCTTGCCATGAAGTTAGGACAACGCACCTACTATCTGTTGGATCCCACGCAAATGCCACCACCGGAGGCAATGATGCCACCTGAATATGGTACATCATTACTACCTACGCCAGCTCCTGGATTACAAGCACCACCGCCACCATATGCCCTTCGTCGCAATGCGAACGGCCCTGCTGGATATATCCTGCCCCCACCGTCTATGCATGCACATCATCCGCATGTGGCGTTGCCGCAGCAACGAGGTATCTACGGCCATCATCGTTCGTATACACACAAATATCAGTCACGTTACGCGCTGCCGCCGACATTGGGATCGCATATGTTGGCCGGACCACATGGGCCATATGCGCCGCCGATGCCACTGACGCCCAGCAAAATAACCCTGTTTGTTGGCAAGCAGAAGTTCGTAGGCATTGGACGCACATTACAGCAGGCCAAGCATGATGCTGCAGCACGTGCGTTGCAGGTGCTCAAGACACAGGCGAACAGCATGCCAGAAGATGCACTAGACGATTCCTTGGATGAAGGCGACAAGAAATCACCAATTTCGCAAGTGCATGAAATCGGAATCAAGCGCGACATGACTGTACATTTCAAGGTGTTGCGTGAGGAGGGTCCAGCACACATGAAGAACTTCATTACGGCTTGTATTGTGGGCTCCATTGTGACCGAGGGAGAGGGCAACGGTAAGAAGGTATCTAAGAAGCGGGCAGCTGAAAAGATGATTGTGGAACTGCAGAAGTTGCCGCCACTAACGCCAACTAAACAGACGCCCATGAAGCGCATCAAGGTGAAGACGCCGGGCAAAGGAGGCGCAGCTGTGGCAGCTGCTGCAGGTATTGCAGCTGCCGCGATAACATCTTTGGGCAAACCTGAGCGACGCAAACGTCTGACAGCGAATAAAGATAAAGATGAGGAGACCGATGACGCAGATAATCCCATCACGAAGCTCATACAACTGCAGCAGACACGTAAAGAGAAGGAACCCATTTTCGAAATGATTGCTAAGAATGGTAACGAGAGCTCCAGGCGACGTGAATTCGTCATGGAGGTGTCTGCCAGCGGTATTGCAGCCCGTGGCACAGGCAGCAATAAAAAGCTGGCCAAGCGCAATGCAGCAGAAGGTAAGTTCACCTCAGGCTATAGCTAAAGTTTATCCTGATAATCAAATGTTTTGTTTTAGCTCTGCTGGAACTGCTGGAGAACCCGAATCGTGATGGCAGTGATGGAGCGCCATCTGATAACAATGGGGCAACTGAAGCTGCACCAGCGGACGTGGTCACTTGTGTTGTCGATGTGCCTACGCTCTCAACTGCAGCAGGACCTGTGCCTGGCATTCTTATTCTACGCCAGAAGCAGAAACGTAAGTTGGGTCAAGAATTATCCAAGATTTGATGTGACCAAGCACATTTTCAATTACAGCAGCTAAGAAGAAGGATACGGTTATCATTATCAAGCCCAGTGCTGAGCCAGCAAAGGAAAACGAAGTCAAAACCGATGCTACGATTACAACAACAGCAGCAACAGCAGAGGAGGAGACTGGCAGCAGCAATAACAGCAACACAAGCAACAGCAGCACCGAGTCAAATGCCAATGAAGCTGCCAACAGCAATGAGAGTACGTTGAACACTTCCACGGGCAGCAACTCCAGCGGTGTCAGCAGCAACAGCAGCAATGCACCTGGCAACAGCAACAATGGGCTGGAGTGGTGACGCTAACGGTGCTGGTGGCAGTGGCAGCGGATGTGGAGGCGGAGCTGGAGGGGGAGGCGGTGTGCATATGAAGGAGCAGCTAATCTATTTGAGCAAACTGTTGGAGTTCGAGGTAAGTTCAGTTGAAATTCGCAACAATTAACACTTACTGATCACAATGTCGACTTTTCAGGTCAACTTTTCAGATTATCCGAAGGGCAATCATAATGAGTTTCTTACCATTGTCACGCTATCCACAAATCCGCCACAGATCTGCCATGGTGTGGGCAAGAGTTGTGAGGAGTCGCAGAATGCGGCTGCACGCAACGCACTGAAAATCCTCAGCGAACTAGGCCTCAATAATGCCAAGAAATAAGCCAAACTAAAGTAAACTAAACTAAACTAAACTGCAATTTTTGTTGTTGTGCATATGCAAAACTAAAAGATAAACAAAAGCAAAGACAAAAACAAAGAAAAAAAAACACCCGTCCACAAATCAAACCTTAAAAAGCTCAATGAAAAAAAGAAACAAAAAAAAAAGAGAAGCAAAATAAAAAGCTGTGTGCAAATTTGAAGTATGTAAAGAGAGAAAAACTATGCAAGAAACAGTAATTTTTGAAATAGCAAATTATTAGTTAATACCTATTTATTTATTTATGTGCAAGTGTGCGCAATGTGCGAAATAAACGAACGTGTTCGTGCATTGGGCAGACTGCTGTTATTATTTTATTTATTTGTTGTTGAATTTGAGAAATATCTAAACGAATTGAACAGATCTGAGCAGAGTCAAGTCAAGCAACGAAAACTCAACTCAATGTTAATAATCCAGTATAAAGCAACCCCCGTAATTAAAACAATAACTATATAGCCTAATGGAAACACAACCAAGAAATGTTGCAGCATGTTGCACACATATTAATATCTATTGATCTATTGATGTAAACCTCGTCGTTAAAAAAGTCACTTGAATTGAATTGATGAACGTATTATAAATACGTAAAGAAAAGCGACCGTAGATGAAAATTATAATATTTATTAGCTGCATGCGGCTGCTGAGAAGCTTCTGCAATGCTTTCAAAAAATAAATACAAAAATTTTGATGCCACAAATGTGCAAAACAAAAACAAAAAAAGAAGAGAAACTAACTAAAACAAAACGAAACAGTAAATACACACGCTGCACACACCTGTGAAATTTTTAATTTATTTTTTCAAAGCCACAAAAGCCGATAGATCGAAGCTTAAGAACTGCTTGAAGATGAATTGCATGTGGTCGAATGTATGATGGAACTCGTCGAATAATGAATCTATAATATTATATAGCATATACTATAATTAACCTAACATAAGCATGAACAACAACAGCTAGAACAACTACAGCAATTGTGCAGCTTAATAAATTTCAGAAGAACATTTCAATTTGCAAATTCGATTGATGTTTTGCGAATTGTTCATGTGACATTTGAAATTTGTTGGCCCAACGTGGTTAGTGGAACTTGTGCTGGCTCAAACTTGTGGCTGTCATTTGTGGCATCTTTTGGCCCAAATTGCAGCAGCTGCCGCGTTGGGCTATTCGCTTATGGTATCTAAAGGAAGGAAATACAATTTACATAATCGTTAAATATATATAATTAAATGTTTAAAATCCATTTTGTAAATGCTCAGTTTTTGGCGAGTCCAACTAAAAGCTGAGCATCTTTATGAATAACGTGTTGTTTAAAATGCCCCCTCCCCGTTTTCGACTGTTTATTTGTTTTCTTTTACATATATGTAACAGTTTATTACACACACACACCGAGATTGTTTACACATTGTTTTGGTATACACACAAACACACACACACAGAAGACATCGAAATTGTTTGTACAATAGTTTTTAATTGCTTAAATGCCCACTAAACAGCACAGATTAAGCGTTAAGTTGCGTTATTATGTCAAATTGTATTTTGTCGAAAGCATTCTCTCGTCGGAACAATGTGCATGATTACTTTGGATTGCAGAAATTGCAAGGAAATTGGAAATTGTACGAAATCTGAAGGATAAGCGCATTAGAAACACACATCCAGTATTAAATCGTATACACACAAATGAAACACTCATACATAAATATCTTAATAATATATTTATTATATATGTATGCATGTATACAAAATATATCGAAACAAAACAATAAATACCTTAAATCGTGCACATTGTTTGCATGCGCTACCTTGCCCCCTCCCACGCTAAGCTCATATATAACTCCCCCCCTGCTCCCAATGAAAATGTACATTTTGTTAGAAGATTTTGCAAATCGAGAAACAACAAAAAAAGAAAACAATCGGCGATGACTCAAAAAATCAATCTTAATCTTAGCAAAATCTTCACAAAATTAATAAGATATAATATATAATATGTCGTAATTATGTTTATAAAGAAGGAAACAAACTAATCTGTTCATTAAGACCAACAGAAAAAGCTAAAGAATACAATACAAAAGGCATCAGAGAGTTGTGAATACAGCTAAATAAATAAATACACATTCATTAGATTTTAAGCCTGCCCATAAATGACCGAGAAGAAGAAGTAGCTGAAGAAGCAACAAGTGTAAGTCTTACTAACTATGCATACATATAAACAAAAGTCTTGTCTTTCGTGTGTACTGCGGAAAGACAAAAACAAAGAGAGAGAGAGGAGACCCTACTACTATGATATGTTAAATGTAATACTTGTAATAAACATTCAAATAAAGTTGAAAACAAAGTCTTCTGCATTATAGTAGGTGGCTTGTATCACACATTATATAACACATATACATACAGATCTTCGATCCTCAGAGATTATTAAGGCTGTTGATTTATGTCATTCTCCGCTTCATAAACTAATAGTCTTAATTTATGGCCAACTCCGTCCGTCCGGCACATGAAAAAAACACCTTATGTAAAAAATATCATAAAAATTAGTGAAAATTATTTTCTGAATTCACAAACAAAACATAAAAAAAGGGGTAGGGTATAAAAACTGGTGACAGGCGGCGGGAATTAACGCTTGTTAATTTGACGAAACATTTCGCAAAGTTCGCGACGAAACTGTAAACGCATTAAATACCTAATATGTTTATTGATCATCGATGACTAACCTGCGAATCGTATAAAATTAAAACAAACTATGGTAGAGCTTATAAAGACTTGATGGCATAACTTGTGCATGAAGAGAACCCAGAAAGGCGTAGAGCATCCCGATAAGATACTCGTGGAGGTGGTAAATAAAACAGCAAATAGCTAAACTGACGGACAGACAGATATGGCTATATGGTCACGGCTGTTGATGCTGATTATGTATATATATAGTAAAAAATAATAGTACTCATACCAGATACTGGAAAAAAAGAACAATACCAATAAATAAAATAAATAATTCAATAAAAAGGAAATAATAATAATTTAAACAGGGAATAGAAGTAAGTAGATGTGCGTATTTTACCCTTATTATTTTATAACAACTGTACATAAGTTAATGCAAATAATCCCAAATCAAGCTAACCCTATTTCTACAACGTACATAAGTTAATGCAAATAATCCCAAATCAAGTTCTACTCTGACATGCGACAGTTCAATTAATTTCATCTGTTGTTTCATCTTTTTTTTCTCTCTCTCTCCAGACTGTCCTGGGCATAAAACATGTTTCTCAGATGCGCATTTCTTGTGCAGCTCTGTGCTCTGCGCTTTCTCCGCTGGCATTTGGCTATCCGATTAAAATACAACGTTTTCTGGTGGCAAATGCATAATAAAAACATAAAATTAAATAAATTTGTTGTTGCCCTGCACATGT
Source organism: Zaprionus nigranus (assembly GCA_018903425.1). Lineage (NCBI taxonomy): Eukaryota > Metazoa > Arthropoda > Insecta > Diptera > Drosophilidae > Zaprionus > Zaprionus nigranus. The sequence goes on along the minus strand of JAEIGD010000011.1, from coordinate 2,337,702 downwards.
GACGCAGCCTGGCCCTATTTACCTCTCTGCCCCCTCTCCAACACTCCTCCTCTCGGCAAAATCAAAGCGTTGCCCACATTTGCATTTGCATTTCTTTCGATTGACCCCCAACCTCAGCTCATCTTTCATTCTCTCTCTCTCTCTCTCTGTCACTCGGAGATGCGCAGCCGGCACAATTTGGTGCGTGTCTATATGTATACATGTGTGTGTGTGTGTCTTGTGTTGATTAATTTATGGCGTTGATAATAATCCGGCACCGGCATCGTGTGATTATGAAATTTGTAACTTGTGTTTTGTATTTTGTATCTGTTTCGTGGTTTTGGCAAAAGAAATCAATAATACAAATGGAGGAGTGAAAGAAGGAAACGCATAGAAAGAGAAAAAGAGGGGGAGAAAGGGAGCGAGATACCATAGAGGCCCAGAAACAAGATGCGAGACAAGAAATTAACATGTGTTTGTCAGCGCCGGCAAAGACATTAGTAAACCCATCCAAAAAATTATGTAATAAGCATTTGATTTTGATATGCCACGGGAATTCGAGTCGGAATTGGGTTTTTGGGGTTTGTTGGAATGTCTCTCAGATTGCTGCGCCTTGGCTGGGAGCTGCGGAAATGGAAGTTCAGCTCGCCGAATCGAGCAATTAATGCTGAAGTATCAATTTAAGCCAGTTTTCCCTGATTGTTATGGGCTTTATGTAAGCGTTCCGATATTAATTTACAAAAAATACATATATATATTATTATATATACTTTGGGAATTTTCGGGCGTGTTGGTGAATGAAAGTGAAACTCTCTTCCTCTCTCTCTCTCTCTGTTTTCGATTATTGAATTGATATGAGTGCGCATAGGGCTTGGCTGATTTGAGCTTGATTTTGGTTTAAGGTTTTTGATTTTTGCTTTTCGATTTTTGATTTATCTGCCTGTCAGGTGCGAATGCCTCGCCGGATAATTTGGCATTTGACAAGCATTTAGAAGCAAACGCCTATCAGTCTCCGTCTCCGTCTCCCTCTCCATCTTTGAGTCCGCTTGTGTGGGAATCCACTAAGGCGGCCATTTCATAGTGTTCATGGCGTATCGAAATGGAATTCATCACTTTCATTGGGATTTGTTAGCGTGTTCCCGTCTGCCTTAATCACTTCGATGAGCCGAAATTTCTTTTAATCATGCCTAATGAGCTTTTCATAGCTGTTTGGCTTTTGTTTTTTTTGTTGTTGTTGTTGTGGCGTGCGCTGTGAGAGAATATGAATTATGCCTCCCAATATGCGTTATGGCTTTTATTTTGGCCAGTAGCATTGTTTAATTTGCCTCCATTTGCATGCGGATTGGGGCCTTGGGGCTGCTGTCGTTTTTGTGGGATCGATTGAAACGGTTTCTTTGCCGGTGCTTTTCTTTGTCGCAATGATTTATTATATGCCCCATTCCCCGTACGTATTTTATAGTTTTGTAGATTTTTATTATATATAAAACTATTTATACACTTTTTTATTTTATATAAAATGTATTTAATAAATTATAACAATTTTCTAAGGCATCCTTAATTGTTTAACATTTATTAGACTGAATCCAGGTTTATCGCTATCTGTTAATGTTTTATTCTGAGAATTTTTTATTTGAGCCAAAGTATGTTTTACCTGTCCACAGACTGATGTCATTAGCAAAGCGGTTCTTTAGATTTCTCGTCTGTTTTTAAGCTGATCCTTAATATATCCGATTCCTTGGGAATTTTAAAACTCTGTCTTCAAAATTGTCTTTAGCTGCTTAATAACAACGCCTGAGTCAACTCTATGTGTATAGCGATTCTTTTCTATATTATTAATAACGGATCTGCAGAGAGACCCTATAATTATATGAGTTTAAGTATACAATAGATGCGGATAATTACGAGGCGCGTGCAGGAAGCGAAGTCGACTCGAGGCAAAGCAATGCAAAGCGCCCACATTTGTTTTAAGTAATCAAAAAGTAGCCGCAGGTGGAGAGCAGCGAGCAACCGAGAACGGAGACCCGCAAGAAGTCAAAGTCAATATCGAAGTCGAAGTGGAAACAAATTATGCCTAGAGAACATTGTGGATATTGTATATTTTGCAGCTGATGTCTGAAGTGCCAACAATTGGATTACTCGGAATTGAAGTACAGCACTCACTTGAGCTAACTCGACTTAAGTACAAAGGAAACACTCGGCAGGCGGTCTCCGATCGATCGATGGTTCTGTCGTTTATAATACCCAAACAAGAAACCAAGAAATACTTAGATGAAATAGAAGATTTCTTCAATTGCAAATCAGCAATATCATTAATGGTTATTGCTCTTTAACGAAGTGTAAGGGAGGGGCGGGCGAAGGCGGCCCAAATGGCACAAGTGCCTTGCATAATGACTAAAGTAGAAACTATAAGTTGGAGGGCGCAAAAGAGATAGAGATAGTGAAAAATTCGAGCTATTTTGCATAAAAACGAATGGCTGGATACGATTATGTGTCGAACTGATGGATGCCAAACGCAACAATAATAATAATAATAATGGCAGCACGTGTTTTTTTCTTAATTTGCAAACGATACCCTGTATGGAGTATAATGTAAGGTATTTTGTTAATGTATATTTTGATAATCATGATGAAGATTAAGATTAATAAAAGATTAAAGTCTGCATCATCTAAGGTGTTATGTAAATTAAACAACAATTAAGTAAGTAAGTTTTAATAAGTCTTAACTTTGTTAAAGAATTCCATAGTTGTTTCCAATGATAATCAACAATTTTACAGGGTACCTTTCCAAGCACAAACTCAAGACTAATGCTTGCAACTCTTTTAGCCGTTTAAAATTTATTGTCTGTTTCGATGGATTTGTCAAGAGGCAAAGATGAAGAAGAAGAAGCAGCAGCAGCAGCATCACAAAGACAAATTCGCCAATGAAAGAAAACATACGAAGTGTCATGTTCGTAGATAAGGCGCACAAAAGGCTTAGACAGCTTAGCTCAGCAATAAAGAAGACAAAACAAATCAATTTGAAAGCGAATAATAATGGCAATGAGAACTGAAGCGTGCATAAGTCGAAATTGTTCCCACTGTTTAATTAATGACACCGACAAATGCTGTTTAATAATAGAATTTATTGAATATTACAAATTTATTGCGCGAATCTATTGATAAACCATGCACCGATGTACTCATGCTTTCTGTGTATATATATATACAAGTGTGTTGTCATTGTTGTTGTGCCTGCTCTTGTCTTAGTTGTAGTTGCCGTGTTCTCTCTTTCTCTGTGTTCCCCTTCTTTGCACTCTGTCTTAGTAGCCCTCGTTGCGCAGTAGCTGAAGCTCCTCCTCAAAGTGCTCGGGTGTCCAAGTGCCAAAGATGCCATCGCCCATCATAATGTAAGCCTTGAACATCTGATTCCAATCGGGATGCGGCTTATCTTCGTCCTGATACTGAATCTCCATCGGATTCTTTCCTGTTGTCTCTGGCTGTGCCTTCCGCGCCTGCTCCTGCTGCGACTTCCACGACGTCTCCTTTGGTGACGCGTTCGGCGTCTCCTGCTGCGTCTCCTGTGCAGCACATTGCTGCAGCAGCAGCAGCAGCAGTTGAGCTGCCACTGCCAGCAGCCAGAAGCGACAACCAGGCGATCGTATGCGCATTTCTTTTGCGATGGAAATTATTGAAAACTATTTCAAATTGAATTCCAAACGGAATGTTGTCACTTTTATAGGCAAATTGCGGCGACACACTTTGCCATGTTGCCACAGTTGGTTCGATTAGAGATCGAGAGCGAGTGCAAACAGCGCTTTGTTGCTGTTGTTGCTTGTCAAACATATTTGTCGGACACTGGCCAAAAGCGGATCACGGACAAATGCGCGTTGCTAACTAAACAATTTCTGTTGCTTGCTCGTTGTCCGGAGATGCCTCCAAATCACGTGGTGCTTGGCAGAATCAGCGAATCGGATAGTTAATTTGCATTTGATGCCGCACGGCGCACACCAACGCCACCAACAACACCAACATCACCGGCACCACCTACTCCATTAATCATTGCAGAGTCTCTGGGCCAAAATACTTCAAGTGCAACCGTTAAATTACCTCGATAAGTTGCTTTAATTGATCGCACGAGCTTTTGTTTGAGTTTAATTAAACAAAAGTGTCGAAAATAATCTTTAGATTTGGGTCACACGATACTCAAACGTGGCCGATGTTGATGCGGAAATTGTCTGTTTAGCGCTATGACAGGTAAACCCCCCTACCCACCATCACATCCACTGCCAGCCTTGAAGACGAAGTGCGCTTAGTAAATTAATATAAATAAATTAAGTACAGAAACAGCAACAGCAACTACATGCAGAGCACATGCTGCATTCTTGTTGGCCAAAAAATCGTGAGAAATCTTGTGCGACCCAATGAAAATGAAAGTTAGTCGAAGCTGCCATTTCCCGCTGACCAAAGCCGAAGAAGGGCCACAAATGCATTTTTGATATGCTACAGCAGCAACAGCAGCAACAGCTCCAGCAGCAGCAGCAGGTTGTCACCGGTTCCCAACCGGAGCAGCAGCCCAGCAACAACATCATCATCATCATGGCAGCATCAACTTCATCATCATTGTTGCTGGCTTGATACGCAATCGATTGTTTTATTTTATTTTGTTTTGTGCTTGCTTGTTTCTTGTTTTTGTTGTATCTTCTTCTTTTACGCATATTATAAGACCGTTTCGCTGTCACTGTCGCTCTGCTGCGCTGCCTCGTCTCATTTTGGCCAAATATTTCGATATCTTTGGCTTTTCAGTTCAGTTCAGTTCAAGTTCGCGTCTCGAGCGGTTTGAGTTTTGTGCCGACGCGTCGATCGAGTTGTGATACGAGCTGCAGGATAACGCCAGGATAACCTTAACTGGCAGGATAATGCTTTTGTGCTGCTTCGGCTATTGTGAAGTTGATTTCTAAAAGTGTTTTTCAAAAAATACAAACGAAAAGTTTATTGAAACCAAACTGAGAATTAAGCTTTAAGAAAAGCGAATTTATTTATTAATTAACTGAAAGGTAAATTTTCAATGTGCAATGATAATAACAAAATGAAAGTAAAAATAATAAACTGAACAATTTTGTGGGAATTAAAAAAGAGAATACAAATAACATGAATATTGGACTCCATTTAAGATCTTTAAGAAATTGTTGCTTAATGATTTAACTCCAAATCGATGTACAAATATCGAAACTACTTTAGGAAATAATAAATCTATCATATGACAAGGCAATACACAAGGATTAATAATATAGTTATTATAATCTTTAAAATATTTGTTTCTTAGGAAATTCTCAAGGATTAAAGATGGTTTAAAAAGTATATTTCCAAAAAATCCGTCAAACTTCGTCTGCTTATTCAAAGATTTCTTAAAATATGCGTGTCCTGCTCAAGATTTTTATATTTATTAGATTGATATAGTAGCTTTTTTTTTTGAATAATATATGTTCGATATAATATGATATAATATATATTGTTTATCATCAAAACATACTTGTATAATGTTCAGGTTTTTTTACTCCACATATTGATTATTATTTGAGTAACCACAATTTTCAAATAACAATTCTGATTCTCGTACAATATAAAGAAAAGAAACCCTATGCCAAGTCGAAAACAATTGTGGTTACCCTTTGTTAAGCCCTCTGATTGTTAGCCCTTGTAGATCTTGAAATAATTGCTTAATATGCCCAATTCAGTGCAGATATACCTGACAGCCCACAATGCGAGACCAGCAATGCGGATATAGAATCGATAATTCCCCGACTTCAGAGCGAGGCACACAGTGCGATCTGCCGAATCTGAAGTGGACCGCATTCTCAGAATTCGTAGTACGTGTTACGCACTCAATTAACGCCAGATGAGCACAATGACAGCCACTTGGGGAAGAATTCATTGGATCGTATGGAGGCACTGTGAGAAAATCCATCCCAGCAGAGATGAAGAATGTTTGCCTTAGATTGATGTCATGCTTGACACGAAGATCCTTTTCCTATTTAAATCATTCGCGCGAGTGGATTTCGTATTGTTTTGTTTACTCAGTCACATCAGAATTAGATTGCTATAATTAAATGTTGGAGTATAGCGAAACCAGTTCCTAAGTAATTGACTGCGGGCATATGATATCATTGAAGATTTATGGTTCGGTTACCTCCAGTTACCCAAAACGTGCTACTAATTTATTGGCACCAAACAACAATGGGCTTCCTCACCAAATGATCATGTGATTAAACGTCCAGCAATTCAAACTATTTCTCGCTGTGTTCTCAATTCATCTCTAGATAATTTAGTATTAAAATAATTACAGATTACACAATGCAGAATCGATGAGATTACAGCACGAAAAACCAAAACAAAACAAATCAAAATAAACCGAAACATTTTGAAGTTCAAGAAATCGTTCAAAACGATTTAATGAGTTTGTACGTTCACTTTTGCCTGGCTCCGTCAATGTTTATCTATGTTTACCATAGATATTTTCATCTGTTTTCCAGCTGAGTTTTGTATCTTCTTCAGCTGTCTGGCACTTTTGATGGATCATTGCGGACAATGAGTTGTAAAATGTTTGGTATGGGGCACGCTTCCTCATTGTCGAGTACAGAAAGGTCTACTTACTATACATGTTATCCATTGTTTTGATCAGATCTTGCTCTTGATATTGACCCTGAGAGTGGGTCGAATGTAAATCGTTTGTTACACTTTGCCCGCGGCCCTCAAGTTCACTTGAAGAGGGCGCCGCGTAATTTGTTATACTTGTATGTTAAGTTAAGTTCAAGTTGCATTTGCATAATGTAATTGTTATTGTAGGAACTTAAATTGAAATAGGAATTGGAAATGGCATCGGAATCTTGAGCAGAGTCGAGCTATGCCTATGGGGGACATTAAAATACAATTAGATGCTGCTCAGATGGTCATTATCAGCCTCAACTAGAACTGGTTGGCTTACAGTTTATTGACATATGTCACACAGGTTGTTGACTCGTCGGCAGTTATATAGTACTACAATATGAACAAATAACTGCAGTTTTTTATATGCCAAAATAAATTGCCAACTATATAAAAATATATATAGTTTTTTATATGCCAAAATAAATTGCCCCCATTTGCGACGCGCCCAAGAAAACGTTTTAATTGTTGTCGTCGAATTAGTTTTGCATACCTTTTTATTTTATTATTGAGTAAGTTTTACATCATCAGCAGCAGCAGCAGCAGCAGCGCGTTATATAATCGATTAAGTTATCAAATGCTGATTGCCGCACACAGTTAAAATTGGAAAATAATTAAATGCCAATATTTTTTTCATATGCTCAACTTCTTCTTTATTTCTTTGCGCAGCTTTTTGTTGGGCAAACAAAGGCGAAAATTGATCGCTCTTTTCGCTTGGCAAATTGTTGCCAACTTCTGTTGAATGTTATTTATACAATATTTATGCTGTTTTGTTCGTTTGTTCGTTCATTTTGTCTGTTATCTGCCGCTCGTTTCGGGCTTCATTTCGCGCACTTCAACTGACATGATATTCACAATGGGCCACTGTGCTGGGCCTCAAGTGCTGCTTCTCCTTTTGATGTTCAATTGTTTGGGAGGCTTTCTTACACAATATATACATACATTCAATTGCAGGCAATTTTCATGGCAAACACTACACGAACTGCGCGATACATGTCAAGTGTCGGATGCTTGGTGTGCAAGTTCGTTTCCTAAGTCTTTCGCCTGTCAAGTTCGTTTCCTAAGTCTTTCGCCTGCCAAGTTCGTTTCCTAAGTCTTTCACCTGCCCATCAAATGTTGTCAATGAAAATCGCACAATACATTAACGAGTCTAGACGCAAAGTAATTTCAACATGAGGCGTACATAATGAGCTATCGGTAGAATGACCTTAGACGGTGTTGCTGGAGTTAGCACCACATAAGGCATAAGACATCAAGCAACAGTAGAAGCTCGATAATAATCGATTAGCCGCATTCTAAATGCTGAACAAATACTTATTTGATAGCTCGGCTCATCAATTTACGCGCTTGATTAATGAAAGTCGCAGCTTAGCGTGGCTTATACAATGACACGCGCTTAAGTCGGCATTTCTGTATTAGTATAATCGTCAATTAATCAAACGCATCAATTGAGTTCCCACAGTGGGCAGCCATGGGCAGCGAAGCGTACACTTCAAGGAGATTGCAGGAGCTTTGAGGAACTGTAGACTTTCTTGAATTAAAGGAATCATTTCTGAATTTACTTAAGCTTACTTGGATATTTAATTTTCAGAACTTCCTGCTCTAAACTATAACTAAATTTTTAATCAAATTTCAAATATGTAACTATCATAAATTAATTTATTTAATTTGAATTTAATTAAAAATAACCTGATGGAGCTGTAGAGTTTCTTGAACTAAAGGAATCATTTCTGAACTTACTTAAGCTGATTTGGATATTCAATTTTCGGAAATGTAGGCAACCTTTCAGTTTTTTTGGGCACTTCCTTGCTCTAAACTTTATCAAAATTTTAATCAAATTTCATGTCTTTAACTATCATAACCTGACGGAGCTGTAGAGTTTCTTGAATTATAGGAAACACTTCTAGATTTACCTTATTTGAAAGCGTAGGCACTGCGACCTTTTAGCTGTATTGGGAGACTTCCTTTCCCAAAACGACTTCAGTTTGTAATCAAATCTTAAGTATTTGTTTTGTTTTTTAAGGAAGTTTATGAGTCTTAGGCTCGTAAGCAACATCATAATTAAATTAAATTTAATGTGTGCAACGTGTTGAAATTGATACCTACGAAATGCTGTTGATACTCGTATATGTAGATCAAACGGAAATCGGGTCTGTTTAAGCGAAGGTCGTCGGTCACCTGGCGTGGTCAGTGGTTTCCTTTTATTGCGATGGCGATAAGAGAGCTGCGCATTTTTATGTCGTGTCTCATGCATATGCCAAGCAGATTAAACATATAAGGCTGACAAATAGAATGTGACGGCAATGTGGTTGGCCCACGCAACAGTGGGGGACAGTGCTGTCCAAAAGTCTATGCACCAGCGACAGCACGAGCTGTTTGCCGTTTGTTTTGGTTTAATAAATCAGTGCGGAACACGGCGAAGATGCGCTCGATTTGGTTACGTGTGTGAGCCGAGAAAAAATGGGCACGCCTCAATGTGGTTTCGAGTGTGGTACGAATCGTGTTGTTGCTGTTGCTGTGCTTGTGGTTTATGCTAATTGGACAGCGGGCTGGCTCTTACGTCGACGGGCAGGCTGAGCGTTTTATATTCAAATGTTTTCAACAGCGTGTTCGTTTTAATCAATGAATGTTTATCGATTCATAATTTATCAATCAACCTAATGCATAATGAAATCATTATTTTGTAAGCGTGCAATTTACATACAATTTGCCTAACTGTGTGTGTGTGTGTGTGTGTGTGTGGTTTACTTTCAGCATGCCCCGGTTACGGTTATGCCTGTCCCTGGCCCTGCTGCTGCTGATGCAGGGCGCTTTGGTGCACGCCCAGGGCAACTTTGAGGATGCTGACAAGGCGAACGACTATACGGATCAGCAGTTCGATCTGCGGCACACTATACCAGGCGAGCCAGGCGTGGATTATCCAATTCTCAGCGAGGTGCCCAAGACAAGTTTCGTCTGCCAGGACCGTCACGAAGGTAAAGAGTTGAGCAGAGTTTCCCTTAACGATTCATTCAGCTAAGCTTCCTCATTCCCTCTTGTCTGCAGGTTACTATGCGGACGTGGAGAGTCGCTGCCAAGCTTTCCGCATTTGCGCCCATACCGCACGCTCTGCTCAGGGCTTCGGCTTCCTCTGCCCCAACGGCACCGTCTTCAGCCAGCGGAATTTCGTCTGCGATTGGTATCGCAATGTGGACTGCGATGCCTCGGAGCGTTACTACGACATGAATCGGGAGCACAGTGTGGGCAGCACGCAGCAGATGATGGAGCGAGTGCGACTGATGATGGAGTACCCCACCATGACCATATCGAAGGCATTGCAGCAACAGCAGCAGCAGCAGTTCAGGCAGCCCCAGCACACGCATAAGACACTCAGCAAGGATCTGAGCAATGTGAGTGGCGTGTTGAGCCAACCGGCTGCCATAGGCCCGGCCAGGGCAGTGCTGCGTGGTGAGGACATCAAGAGTGAACCACTGCCAGCACCAGTGGCAACTGCAACAGCAGCAGCAACAGCACCTGCAACAGCAGCAGCAATAGCAGCAGCAGTGGGCGACGATGAGGACATCTATGTGAATAGTTTGGGTGAACTCTCCTCGGATCCGGGCATTCAGTTTGATCACACGAATGCGCACATCATTGCCGAGTATCCGCGTGAGTATCACTACCAGAAGCAGAAGACCTTTGCCGAGCGCGTCAATGCGGGACTGGAGCTGGAGGAGTCCCCCAGCAGTTCGCAGGAGCAGATGGCACCCGAATATATTAAGCAGATACGCAACACCAAGGACGAGGCCACCCAACTGGATCTGGTCTCGAATATCAACAATCTACTGGAGCAAGTATCCACAGATCTGGACCCCAGCATCTCCGGCTATCAGTCGATGAGTCCGCAGAAGGTGAAGCAACCGTTTAGGTTCCTAAGTCGGGGATTCGCCATGCAGTCAAAGGAGGCGGGCAAGACCAACTCGGCATATGTGTACACCAAACCCAAGCAGACGCCGGGCACAATCAGATTCACGGTAAGTTGAGTGTGGAACGAGAGTTACACGAATACCGATAGTTAGTATATACGATAGTCCTGATAACTTGTGATTTTGAGTCTTTTCTTAACACTTTTCTATTCTAAGAACAGGGCATTCACAACTAACGCTTTCTTATCGTTACTATCGCAAGTACTATCGCCTGATTATGCACTTACTTAATGTGTCTACACAATGAGCAGTGCATAGTCGATAGTCTTGATCATTTTAGCTGAGTAAATCCAGTTTATCTATTATTAATAAGTCTATCATCTTTACTACTTACTATCGCTCATAATATCGGCTAATTATTCACTCTAAATGTATCACAAAATGTGTCTACTGAATAAGTTAAATAAAAATATATATAAACAACGATAGTTTAATTGGACGATAGTCTCAATTGTTTTAGCTAAAAAAGTTTGATTTGTGCTCTACAAATTCATTTTTCATCCAAAAACAAAAAGATTCGCATTTATCTTTATGCTATCGTGACTATCGCAATGTTATCATCATTTTTGCATTTACTATCGGCTATTTACCAGCTCTAAATACATTGCTAAATGTCTTTACTATCCAGCTAGTATCTATCTGTCTAGCATATCTATCTATGTATCTTGATATCTTTGCCATCTTTCAACTCTTTCTCTCTCTCTCTCTCTATTGATTTCTCTCTGTTCCTCACTCTGTCGCTATCTCTGTCTATCAAAACTATCGCCTACAACTTTGACAACTCACCCACACACATCTCAAACCACATAAACCACAACTACAGCCCAATGAGATACCCATTGATGCTCATAAAGACACTGAACACAAGCCGAAATTTAATAATGAGAAAACCGCAAGCAGCAGCAGCAGCAGCATCTCAACCACGGAAGCTGTCATTATCGATGAGGTGGAAGCTTTGCTAATTGCGCCCACATTGCCACCGGCGTATGAAGAAGAAGAGCCAGCAACAACAACAACAACAACCAGCACTGAAAGTAGCACAATTGCCAGCAGCAGCTTGGAGCCATCACAAGCAATCGGAACACCTGCAACTCCTGCTGCAGTGCCTCATGTGGACTACAGCAGCGAGCAGCCTGTTATAGAATCTATTGGCCAGGCAGCTGCCCTCAGTGCCAGTCATGCTTTGCTGGATGCCAACAACCATCAGGTGGAGGAGGACGCATCAGTCGATGCCTCGACGGCAGACAAGACCGATGTGCATCTGCAGGCAGAGAAGTTGCTCATTGCCGGCGTCAAGCAAACCTCACACGATGAGGAGGCTGTACTGCGCACTAACAGACTGACGCTGGGCAGGCCACCAGTTAGCAGCAGCAGCAGCACCACCACAGCAACCACAAGGACAGTGAAAACCACGCCAGCAATGCTCACCTCAACGGAAACTGTGACGGAGATCAGCAGCACACAGGAACGCATACGCAGCTATCGTCGCTTTGCACAGAAGCGCGTGGGCGGCAGCGCAGCAACATTGCGACGCCATGCGCAGCTGCCACGTGGCACAAAGCCAACTAGCAGCAGCAGCAGCAGCAGAGGCACAACAACAACCACGCAACGCAGCACAACGGCAACACGCAGCTATCAGGAACGTTTGGCGGCGAGTCGCTTGCGATTGTCGCGTCTATCGCTGGCCACAAAACCAACAACAGCAGCAACAATAACAGCTGCAGCAGCCAGCAGCAGCAGCAGCACAATAGCAGCAGCAACTACCAGACCCACAACAAGCAGCAGCACAAGAACAACCGCCTCCCCATTGTCGCCAGTGCGTGCTGGCGCTGAGCAGACTCCAAATCGCAAACTCTCCGTGCGCAACATTGACAGGGAGACGGGCCAGCAACGGGCCAGCTGGGACAGCGGTGCAGAGCAACTTGCAACGTTTCCAGCTGCAGCGCGGCAATCGTGTCTACACGCCAGCAACACGCGCCAGCAGCAGCAGTAGCAGCAGGAGCAGGAGTACTACGCCCAGCAGCAGCATCAGCACAAGCAGCCGTCCTGCAATCAGTTCAACGCAGTCGCAGCCGCAACGTGGTCGCAATCGTCATGTTGTTAGCTACAGAACGCAAGCACCACAGCAGCAGCAGCAGCGCACACGTGGCACCACCACGCCACGCAGCACCACAACAACTACACAGCGCACCACAGCAGCAGCACTGTCGACGCTGTCGCAGCAAATCTCAGCCATTGCCTCCGGCTACAGTTACACACCTGCCCCACCTAACCCACTCAACACATACACAGCAGCAACATCAGCGCAAACATTGCAACAGCAACAGCTGACGCAGCAACAACTGCCTTCATCATCATCATCATCACAACAACAACAACAACCACTACCACAACAACAACTACAATCCACCTCAAGCCTTTCCCCTTCCTCTGCCTTCCTGCCCTTTGATAAGTTAACCCGCGCCATTGTTGATGAATCGATTTTACAGAACTTTAAGAGTACCAACGCCCAGCGAGGCTCGGCTACCAGCAACACGCAGCAACAGCAGCAACGGCTGCAACAGCAGCCGCAGCGGCTGCGAAGCCAGCAACTGCCAGCAGCAGCTACAACTATCCCAAGCCAACAGCACCAGGCAAGCACAGCAGCAATTTGCAGCATTCTAACTGATATAATACAATATATACTTTCGATCTTATAGCGCTTGCTAGTCTGACCATTCCGCAACGATCGCAACAGCAGCAGCAACAGCAAGTACAGCAGCGACAGCCACAGCAGCAGCAACAGCTACAGCAACAGCAAGTACAGCAGCGACAACCACAACAACAGCAAGTAGAGCAGCAGCAGCAACTGCCACAGCTGGTGCTACCCACTCTGCCGGGCATTGTGATTGCTCGTGCTGAGGGCCAACGCATTGCAGCCAACTCCGCCGGCAACATCATCAACTCGCTGGTCAATCAGCCTCAATCACAGAGCGCTCAATCAAGCTCATATGTGGCACTAAGCGATTTTCTGAGCAACAAATTTGGACAGACTGGCGAGCAACAGCAGCAGCAGCAACAACAGCAGCAGCAGAAACAGCAGACACAGCAACTGCAGACACAACAACAGCAGCAGAAACAGCAACAACAACAGCAACAACAGCAGCAACGTCAACTGCAGCAAGAACAACAGCGTCAGCAACAGCAACAACTACAACAACAACAGCGCCAGCAACAGCAACTACAGCGACAGCGGCAGCAGTTACAACAACAGCGTCAGCAACAACAGCAGCAGCAACAGCAGCAGCAACAGCAACTACAACTGCAGAAGCAACAGCAACTACAGCAACAACAGCAGCAATCCCAACGCCAACCACAGAAGCCTCAGCAACAGCTAAGCTACATCACGCAACAATATCAACCACAGCAACAGCAACTGCGACAACAGCAGCAACATTACCAGGCACCACAGCAGCAGCACTATCAGACACAGCAACAACAAGCAACAGCAGCAGCGCCAAATCAATTATCCCGTGCAATATCAACAGCAGCAGCAGCAGTACCAACCACAGCAACCTCAACAGCAGCAGCAAGCAACAGCAACACTTCCAACAGCAACAATCGCTGCTGCCTCCATCGATTCAATCCAATCAGCAACCCTATCTGACGCCCAACATATTTGTGCCGTATCAACAGCAGCAGCAACAGTTGCCGCTCTTCCCCCGCTGGCAACAACAGCCAAGACACAAGCAACACAAGTTGTTGCCGTGCGTGGCCAGCAGCAGCAGCAGCAGCAGCAACCTGATCACTTGAATGTGCAATTGCCGGCACTGCCCAACGGGCTGATACCCGCTCCGACATTGCAGGTGGCACAGAAACGCAGCGACCTCAAGGTGAGCCAGTTGCAGCTGACCAACAGCAACAGCAACAAGCCGCCAGCAACAGTTGCAATGGAAAGTGCCTTCTACTCGGGGCGCACATCCTACGATGTGCCGCAGAGCAGCGTGGGTCGCCTGCCCAATGACATAACGCATCTGCGACGCCTGCGCCAGCGACGCTACTGAGGGGCAGCAGGAGGAGGAGGAGGTTCAGTGAGATTACTACTACTACTACAAGAGAGTTAAGTTATTATTTATGTGCTAAGTTAGTTGGTAAGTTAAAGCAATTGTAGAATATACAGACAAACTAGTTCCGCCCTTTCATCAACCTATATATCATATATATGTATAGTATATATCTTTCTACATGCATGTCTTTATATTTAGAAGAATATACAGATAAACTAGTTCCCCTTTCATCTGCCTACATATCATATACATTTATGTATATATATCTTACTTTCTACATCTCTATATACATATTTATTTAAATCAATAAATAAAACGACAAATATTTTGAAAACGAATTTGTATATTGTGTGTGTGTTTTTGTTGTTTTTGTTTTGGTTTTTGCTTTTCCTTTTTCTTATTCATTGTGAGATTAAGTTTTATTGTTTATGTGTTTAGAATCATCGCCTTATCATGCCTAGTGAATACAAATACAATACATGGTCTTGCTCTTACTTGTTTACATGTAGCTAGCGTAATTATAATTATCCATTATTTATAATCACTAATTAATTATTTCATATATATTGTTTTACAATAATCCATTTTGAATAGTTTTCGAATGTATTCGCGCTCTTCTGCTCCCCTTCTGCATCTTCCCCTTCTGCATCTTCTCTTCTTCTGCTGTTTCTTCTTTCCTTTCCCTCGTTAATTGGTGTCAAACATTTTCTATTTACGGTTACATGCTTAGCTTAGTTAATGCTGTGCACAATGCTTCTTCTTCCTCTTCCACTCTTCTTGTATCATAATCGTAATCATAATTATCATTAGATTAATGTTAATTAAACTTTATGGCATGGAGTATTTGTTTATACATACGAAATTTAACTAAATCATCGCACACAGGATAAAAAATAAACAGAAAACAATTTGTGATGCAAGCAGGAACAGGAAGGACGAGAGAGGTGGAGTGAGGGGGAGGTTCTTAAAACTGAATTACAACTAAAAAGGTACAGAAAGTTAGTTACTAAGTACATCTAAAGTTAATCGCTGAAATAATAATTTATATATCGGGTATACACAACTAAAGGAGGGGGGTGTGGCAGGGAGGAGGTTAAAACCTAAATTAATCTTGCATCCAAGCCTACAGAGAAAATGTACAGCAATTTCATTTTTACAGCAGTCGCAGATCCTGGCCAGATCCTTATCTTAAGTCTCGTTGTCTGCCTCTTAACTCCTTTCTTAATATATGTACAATGAACTGTGAACAACTGCGGGGGGGAGGGAGGGTCAGCGTGCGCTCAACGCTTGATGTCGAGGCGACATTTCATCACACGCACGCGTACTCAGGGAAGCGAATTGATATTGATTGGAGGCGCTGCAGTAGCCACCATAATTGGTTGCTCAATGCCCGCTGCAGCTGCTGCCATGCCTTTGCCCATGGCCGCTTCCAATGGTTTGGCTTCTTCATCGGCTTTGCCATCCCTGGCATCCGGCGGCGTGTGCAGCTCACAGAAAACCTTGCGATTCTGTTCGCAAAGGCTCCAGTTGGCAGAACGGGCGCACGGCACATGGGCGGACGCCTTGCAGGCGCGATGAAAGCAACAAATACTGGCACCCGGCTGAGCACAGTGCACGCACTGGTAGCGTGTGCTATCCCAGACTGCAGCATCCAGTCCATTCACATGGGCACCAATCAATTGTATATCGTTGGCCCACACGGCGCAGTCCTCGTGCAGCCAAATCTCATAGCAATGTTCCGATGTCTTTGACATGCCGCGAAAGGTTTCCACAAACTTTGTCTCGTGACTGCAGTCGAGCGGATCCTGTGACGAGCACTGAGATTCATTCTGATCGTCGCTGTAGGAATGGGAGCTCTCGTGGGTTTGCTTGCGCTTTCGCTTGTGCTGCAAGAGATGAGAAGGGAGAATCATTTGTTGTAGAACTGTACAATTGCATTCCCTGCACTGCACTTACCATCGTGATTTTGGGGGCCTGCATGATGTTGGCCAATGTGGCGGGTACAACGGGCAGATTACGTGGCTGCAGCTTGATCATGTCCGCACGCTTGCGCTTGCTGACAAACAGTCCATCAATATCCTGAGCAGCAGTGCCAGCAGCAGCTCCAGGTGAGGGCACCTGCAATGCAGCGCGATACTCTTCACAGTCTATGGAAACCAGATAGGGCCCAAAGAGATCACCCAGTCCAAGCTTGTGGGGTCCACGCTTGCAGAACACGCAGATCCAACTGGAGTCAGTCGTATCGGCATCATAGCGATTACTCAGCGTCGAGCTGTGCATGCCCCGCAGATTCTTGCGCTCGTGCGACGCCTTCGTTTGCTTCTTCTTTGTGAGCTTCTCATTCACATCCTCGGCACTGTGTGTGTTCTTAATGCTGATGCTCCCATCGGGCTTGATGAGTATAAATGGTGACTTGAACCTGAGATCTACGACAGCTCCTCCACCTCCAGCTGCACCTCCCTCGCGTATTGGCGCTGGGGTGCTATCCTCGTCCGTGCTGAATGGTTTCCTCGCACCCTTTTTTGCCATTCTGCTTTGCTGCATTCTTCCCCGTTGTCTTCTTATTTTTGGCTGCTGCTGTCGCCTTCTTCTTCTTTGCATTCTTGTTGTTGTTGCTATTGTTCGCCTTGGGACTGACTTGGGTTTTGAGAGCAGCCGCCGCCTCACTCAGCCTACGTGCTGCCAGCGCCGCTGCAGCAGCTGCTGATGTGCTTGGCTTGTCATCATCATCACTGTCCAGCACCACATGTTCAATTGCCGCTTGTTTCTTGCGTGCCAGTGTCTTCTTGGGCTTGGGTAGCTGCTCCTCGATCGTGAAACGCAATAGAGATGGATCCATGCCCATTGACAGGCGTCGTGGTGGCATGCAACGTGTGGGCGGCGTTCGTTGCAATGCCTTGGCTGGGACTGGTCCTGGCGAAGGTGCCAGCTCCTTGGCAGGTGCCTCTGTTGGTGTTGGTGGTGGAGGACTATGCCTGGGACTGGGCATCGTTGACTTCATTGCAGCTTTGGTTGCTATGGGACGCAGCTCAGGCGTTGCTGGTGGTGGCGGTGTGCTCGCAACCACTGGCTTCTCATCTGCCAGAGCTTTGACTTGCTGCACTCCAGCTGCCACCAATAATTGTGAGCCCAAGCCGTGTCCCGTTTCAGGTGCTCGAGACTCGGATTCATTTGCAGGCTCATCCTCAATACCGGCAAACATTTCCTCCAGTTTATCCTCGACCTCGTTGAAGTGGCAGGGCTCTGTGACAGATGCAGCTGCTGTGGCGTTTGTTGTTGCTTCTGCTGCCGTATTAACTGTAGCTGGTGATGACTGTTTATCTACTGCTGCGGGTGCTACTGTGCCTGTCCTATCCTCCACTTCGTCCTCATCATCGTGCACACTTACCGCAGGCTTAGCATCAATGTTGCCCTGTTCCACCAGCGCGGGCGAGGCGGGCGTGTCTGTGATGGCCTTATTCTCAACCAGCTGCTGCTGTTGTTGCTGCTGCTGCTGCTGTTCCTGCTCCTGCAGCTGCAGCTCCTTTACGTGAGGCGTCTCACTCACCGGCCGACTGCTGTGGCTACTGTGCGTGCCTGCACTGGAGCTGCTCGAGCTGCTGCTGCTGCTATTGCTCTGTGGACTGGGCGGTGGCATGTTACCCTCAATTGCTGCTGCAGTTGATGCGGCTTCCTTGGCAGCAGCAGCAGGTAACGAGTCCTCGTCGTGCTGGCGACGCTGTTGCTCCGTTAGGTTACGCTGCAGCAAAGCCTGTCGCTGCTTCTTGGTCTTCGGATTGTCCGTGTCGTTGTAAAGCGTCGAACTATTGCTGTTCTCAGCGCCAGCAGCAATGGGAGGCGATATTGCACGTCCATTTTCCAATGGCTTTCCGCTTGCTGTTCCTTTTGCATTCCAAATGGCTGGAAGTCCATTGGCACATCGCCACCACCATTCTTGGGCGACAATTGGTGGTGCTGGTGCTTGGGACTGCAGCTATTGCTCTGTGCATGTGGACTGGGCGTACGGTGTCGCTTCACGTTCTCATCGTGTGGCGTTAGTCGCATCACTTGACTCGCCTTACGCTTGCGCCGCTTGCGACTGTTGCTGCTGTTGCTATTGGATTCCAATGACTCCTCATTTGATGTGGTCATGTAGGGGGATTCGGGTGCCTCGGCCAGCTGTTTGTCCTCAACAGGCATTGGAGTTGCTGTTGCTGCAGCTGCTGGGCTGGTGGCACATTGTTGCTGCTGCGATATGTTGCTGCATTTGCTGACAGATCCGTTATGATTGTTTGCGCCTCATCCTCCTGTGACTGCGGCTCCTGTTGCTTGTGCTTGGACATATCGAGATTCGTTAACTGCGTATTGCGGGAATGCATTTGTGGCGTGTGCGTTTGCTGCAACGGCTGCTGCTGCTGCTGTGGTTGTTGATGATGAGGCTGTTGCTGCTGCTGGTGTTGCTGCTGTTGCTGTTGTTGTGTTGTCTGCTGTGCTGAAATTGTGCGCTGCTCATGTGAGGCGGTGGGGGCGGTGTGAGATGCTGATTATGATGTGGATGCGTTGGCGGTGCATAATGCAAATGTTGTTGTTGCTGCTGCTGATGCTGCTGCTGCTGTTGTTGCTCCTGCTGCATGTGTTGCTGCTGCTGTTGTTGTTGCGGCGGCTGTGGTGCATAGCTGGCAACATTCGCATGAAGCTGATGATGCAGATGCAACTGATTATAGTCGAGCGGCGACTGCGGCGTTGGCGGTGTCTGTGGCCCATTGTATTTCATGTTGTATGGCTGCTGATGTTGCTGCTGCTGCTGATGATAGTTGCGCAATGGTGAGGCTAAAAAAGAAGCAAATGAATCAACAAAATCATTGCCACGCAAGAAGATTCCACTTACGTTTCTTTGCTGCATGTTGCTGCTGCTGCATGTTGTGCGCAGCCAGTTTACCTGCGGCACCGCCTGCTCCTGCTCCTGTTGCTGCTCCATAGCTGCACTCCTTGCCGCTGAGTTCTGTGGCCTTTTGAATACTCTTTAGCTGTGTCAACTTGAAGTTCTCATCCCGATTCTGCATGTAATGCGGGGGTGGCACATTGTTGTTGCTGCTGCTGGAGGTGTTGCTGTTACTGTTGTTGCTGTTGCTGCTGCTGCCATTGCCATTGCCTCCTCCTGCAGTGCTGTTGTTGTGATTGTTATTGTTATTGTTGTTGGGCGGGGTACTTGGCGGTGGCGGCAACAGCGATTCGCAATCAGCAGTCCCGGCACCATTGGCATTGAGGTATTTGCTAGCTGCGCTGGCAGGAGACGCCGAGGCGGGCATGCCCGATAGATGTCCTTGTTGTACTCCAGTTCCAGGCGTATTAGTGGTCAGATTGTGACTGGGAGAGGGAGGAGAAAGAGTTCTAGATACTTTTGCCATATCAATAAAGTTGTATGCCTTACATCGTTGGATAATTAGGAGGTGCATGCAAATGTGACTGTTGTTGTTGCTGCTGCTGCTGCTGTTGTTGTGCTTGTTGCTGCTGCTGCTGTTGTTGTGGGCCAGGTTTGTTCAGCGTCGGCGCAGCGCTGCGACTCGACTGCAGCGACAAATCCATTGAGTCGAAAGGCAATGTTCCAGTGTATGGTGGCGCCAGCAAAGGATTCATTTGATGATGATGGTCCAGCTGAAAGATTCACACTAAACGTTAATAAGTCATGAAGGCAAAACATAAACGGGATTAGTACAAAGCAGGAAAAGCAAGAACAGCGATAGGAGCTGAATGTACTACGGGGAGCAGGGCATGCTAAGGATATGCGCAAAGAGATATGCTAAACTAGCTAAACGAAATCAAAGGTGAATGAATACGAATACGAAACGATAACAATAACGAAAACGAAGAGGAGAAACTACGCTAATTACGTTTTTATGATTGGCCGACATAAAATTGTAAATGGCATCGGGCGGCGGCGGTGGCTGGGCGGAGGCATGCCAGGCCAGCGGGGAGCGCACCATGGGCCGCTCGTTGGACATGTGCGCCAATTGCGGCTGTCGTGGTATATACGACGGTATCTGCAGAGATTAGGTCAGCTTTCAGTTTCAGCTTCGCCACTTGAATCCATGCAAAACGAAGATTATCACTCTACTTACTTGCAGGGGATTCCATGAGGGATTCTGTGACGCTTGACTCAAATGTCCGTGCGGATGATTGTTGTTGGACATGGTTGCGCTTTGCTCTCGTCTAATTTTTCGAAATCTTCAACTAACTGAATTGAGCTGCCAATGCAATCATCTATATTTCTAGCCAAGGATTCGCACAATTAATTTTGCCAACAAACAGAGAGCGAAAACGGGGCTTGATGAGGGAAAATATGACTTGATGCTGGCAAGGACTTGCACGCACTTAACACATAACTGTGCTCTCGGAAATTGGGGGGAAAACACCTGGCAGGCACTGTGTCTCAATAGAAGGACCATACGGCATACGGCATGCGGTGCTATGTGTTATGTCCTGTCACCTTTGCGTACACAGTGCTGACAACAGGCAAGGGTGCGCCCATTATTTGTTTAGGAGAGTGAGAGTTATCTAATTACTTCTGGCTTTATCTCATACTGTGCAGTTCAAGTATAAACAAATTTTGCACGCACTTTTTTCACACCATCCACACAACCACATCCACCCACTCGCAAAAGTTTTCACCGAGCGGTCCTTGCGCGATAACGCAGACAGTCGATAAATTATCGACAGTCGTCAGCGTTGTTTTGCATGCCTGTCCCTGGTTTTGAGGCTGCTTCTGGCGCTGCTCTGCTGCGGCTAACGCTGCTGCTGCGGGGCGCTACGCGACAAACACGCGGTCTTTGTAACAATGAATGTTTGTTTGTTTGCCTTTTTATGGCAATGACAATTCCATTTGCCGTTCGTTGATGATTAAATGCAGTTAGAACAAGGTGATTGGCAGAGCATGGGTAATTATTATTATTAGTTAAGATTCGGCAGTTCTGGTAGCACTGTTTGCACAACACACACATATGTACCTTCACAATTTCGCCCTCTCACTCACTCAAGTGCAGCGCATTGCAGCTTCGTTGTGACTGTTTTTGCGAATTACTTGTTTTGGGCCGAAAAGGCAGGCCAAAACCAAGCCTTGCCAAATTGCACAAACACACGCACTTTATTGCTAACACATTGTTACGTTTGCCGCGTTCAAATTAATCACTTCATTTAGCCGCTACAAACTCACGCGTTTTTATGCGTATTTTAATTTGTTTAAAACAAAATGTAATTTACGTGTGCTTCAGCTTCTGTGTTATGAATGTGTTTGTGTGTTTGTAGTGTGTGTGTGTACGCGGTTTGTGGTTCACTCATGAGCTGATAAACTACATTACTGGTTCCGCTTTCATTGCAACATTGCTAACGCCAATTACACGTTGAGTGATGGCAACTTTAATAAAACAAGTAATTTCAAAGAGCAATTTTTATAAAACAATTTATTACTTTCAAAACTAATAAACAATTAAAAAATATTGTAAAATGGTGTGGCAGCGTAGTGTACTTGCGCATAGCAGAAAGCTTTTTGTCGCGCACAATTGTGGCGCTAAAATATTCTTCCAGCCCTGGTCTCACTACACATGGAATGCATTCGCAAAGTACAATTTATTTGCGCTCAAAAACTTGATGTGCGATATTTACAAAACAGATTAAACAATTCGTGTAAAATTATGAACATTAATAAACGTGGCGCATTTATAGTTTTCGAAGGCTGTGATCGTACAGGCAAAACAACGCAAAGCCGGCTACTATGTAAGTTAAACAAAACAGCAAACAGTGTTAATTTTAGAATTTGTGTTGACAATACGGGTTTTTATTAAAATTCAATAATAAATTCGCCTGATTCATATTGGAAAAGAGGAAAATTGATAAATTAAGTAGGTTTTTAGTCATAAAAAAAAAACAAGTGCAAAATATTGGCAATTCATAGGAAAACAATACTTCAATTCGAGTTACAAGTGGTGATACTTATACATACCTTATAAATCATGTGAGGCAGTAAAGGTTCTATGTTAAATTCGTAAATTGCTATAAATTGAAAGCGACAGGCTGTAATATACTAAAAAACTCTGATAAACCGCTTTTTAATTGATAATTGCTTGAATTTTAGTTTCTACATAGATATCCTGACCACCTAGAGAATAAACTATCCTTCCAAATAAAAACCAGACTAAATTACTTAATTTTCAGAAAGAAAAAAGACTTCTTTGTTTTTAGTGGGTAACCTAAGCATCATAAATCTATTCACATAAATGATAAACAATAATGTTTACTCTCTGTCTCCAATATTTACCCAGTTGAATTGCTCAAGAGCAAAGGGGTCGCCTCACAACACACCAACTTCCCGGATCGCAGCACGTCCATTGGCAGCATTATCAATTCGTACCTCACCAATGCACAAGAACTCTCCGACCAAGTTATACACTTACTGTTCTCGTCAAATCGATGGGAGCGAGTTAAGAGAATTAGGAACGATCTACTGGCGGGCACAACAATCATTTGCGATCGCTATGCCTACTCGGGTGTGGCATACTCGGTGGCCAAAGGACTCGACTTCGACTGGTGTTGTGCACCCGATCGGGGACTTCCCCGGCCTGATGCTGTCTTCTATCTCCGTTCCAAGCCCGAGCAACTGCAGGCACGCGGTGGATATGGTGAAGAGCGGTACGTAATTGTATTACAATTCTCCCAGAACTATAGTGGTTGGTTAACTTCATTTTCATTTCTAATTTCAGCTATGAAAAGGTGGAAATGCAGCGCAAAGTGGGAGAAGTCTTCGACAGATTCTGCGCACAGGAGTCAAGCTATTGGCACGAATGCGATGCGAACACATCCCAAGAGGAATTGCATGCACAAATTGCAGCAATTGCCGAGAAGATACTGGAGACAAGGTCGACACAGCCGCTGGCCAAGCTCACCTGGCAACGCGAGGGGATTTAGTTGATTTACACTTACACACAACACACAACGATTAACCGTTAATTTACGATGCTGCCCTGCCCTAATAGATTTAGTCAGTGTGATAAATGCATTTGTATAGCGAACAGATATCGATAGGATTCAGTATCTGAATTAACTTAAAGTGAATTATGTCGATTGTTGAACATATAGTACGTATTGCGCCAGGCTTTATCTTGCCTTTATTCATGTAGAATCGCGAATCGCACGCACTTTAAGCCCCCCTTGTAATTTAATTTATAGCCCATGTCTGGTTTGCTGTTTTGGTTGCTTCATTGTTGTTTATTTCGCTTAAATATATACAATTTTGTGTAACTTTAAAACGAACAATAAATGAATGTGTGTTTGTGTTTGTGTTTGTATTACAGCTAAACCACAGCAAGAATACGAATAATTAACGCCAATTTCAACTTAGTTGCTAAATGATCGAAGAAGTTATGTTATGATGTGCCTGGCACACTTGGTCCCTGGGTACGATGCGATGCGATGTCGATATCCTTTGCTTAATAATTGCCATAGTCCAGATCTAGTTCCAATTCCTCACGCCGACTGCGTCCGGCTGCAGTGTTGCCCGCTTTGGGTGCACGCGTACGCAGTGTCAGCTGGCGATATCCCGTGCCGGGTGTATAGTCGATGTTACGTGACCTCAAGTTATTCAGTGTGTTGCTAAAACGCTTCTGTGCCTGATGATACGAGGCAATGTCGCCGTAACTGTGCTTCGGCCACATGCACTCGCAGCCCGAGGGAACTGTGCGCGTCTCCGATTCCCAGCAGCCACTGCCCTCGTTCAGACGTATCAGGTGTATGGTCCGATTGAGCTGAATGCACGAGAAGCCCGTGGCCGAACAGATCTGGAAGGCATGAGAGGATTGACAGAGAGAACAATAAGAAATTGTGTTTAAACATATTACACATATACAATTATGTATGGAACAGTACTGTATAAGGGATATCTAAAATATAGTCATATATCTTGCATACGTGTAGATTGAACTAGAACTGTTATTTATTAAGAGTTTCTATTTTATTTGCTGTTGAAGTTGTAAATATGTATGTATGTAAATCTATTTTATAAACCGTGAACAAGATTTGTTATTTGACGGAAAGAAAAAAATAATTACTAAATATAATGAACAAAAGATATTTTAATTCAAGGAAGTCTCTTGACAATTTGCGTATCTTTTTGAAATCTGTGTGGCCAAACAATTTTAATTGGTGGTAGAAAATAGAAGAAACTGAAGATGTGCCTAATCAAAATAGTGCAATTTAAGCCACGATTACTCAAATACTGATTGTAGTTCGATAGCTTAATCGATAAACTGGCATAACGATTTGAGTACATTACATACATAACATTAACATGTGCACATGTGTAAAGAGTTACTTGACCAACTGTATATATATGTAAATCATGTCGCGGTAAGTCCATTTTTAGTACAATAATAGATAAAATACTTTTCCATGGAAATCATATCTTCACTGGTCACACTGATTCATATCAGAGTCCTGCGTGAATGCATTCACTATTTACTTGACTGTACAACATTGAATGCACGCAATAGTACAACATTGACTCCTATTTATTTAAAACTGTACCCATTTTACAGTGAATGATTCGTTTTCCTTGTTAAGCTGCATTCATGCAGGACTCTAATTCGATTGTTTTTCGCTCACCTCACGCTTCTCGCCGGCGCGTTCGCTTAGCAGGGCGCGCAGCAGGGGCAGCTCGTTGTTGCGGTAGTTGTAGTTGTCGTAGCTGTGGACGCGCGGCGGCAGCGGGGCATAGTTGTTGGCGCAGGTCACTTCCACATAATGATTGGGCCGATATTCTCCGTTGTCCAGTTTGACAGTGACGCGCTTTGTGGGGCACAGCGACTGATAGGTGACCTGTAGAGTGAAAGAGAGAGGCAGAGGAGTGAGTAGACAAGTGAGAGAAATACAGTCACCCAGAGAAAGGGAGATACAGAGAGAGAAAGATGGAGAACGAAGGAGAGAAATAGAAAGTAAGGGAGTTAGTAAGAAAAGAAGCGAATGAGATATAGAATTGTTAGAGTTGCTACTCCATTACCCCCTCGCTGTCGCTGTTGCTGGCGGCGCTGCTGCTGCTCTGCAGCGCTGGTGGCATCACGCTGCGCACGCGTCGCTTGCGCACATTCTGTATGCCATAGGGCAACTGGTCACTCAGCTCGTCCGCATCCCGTTCCTGGCCACCCCCACGGGCCACTGCAAAGTCCTCTTCGCCCTCGTAATCGATGCCGCTGCTGCTGCTTCCTCCGCCTCCGCCTGCGTCTGTGCCTTCTCCCTGCAATGGAACAATCGCAGATGCATAGAAATTTAAGCTTTGGCCATGAATTAGCGTAGCTGCCGGAAACGGCGGCAACCGCCTGTAAAATGCGCTTTTAGTCCCCAGAGAGAGAGAGAGGGAGATATAGAGGGAGAAGGGGAGAAAAGTAGGCAGAGGGAGGGTGGCGAGTAAATTCGCTTTTGACGTTTGCCAGAGATAGTTTCATCTTCGTTTGAGCCTCGCCGGTTTTGCCTCGTTTTCTCGCTTTTTCTGGCCAACAAAAGCGCATCATTTTGCATTCAACTGCAGCAAATGCCAATGAATTTTTTAGCTTTCATTTCGCGTGCGGGCTTTGTCTGCGAGGAAGGGGGACGGGGGAGGGGGGTGTTTACATTGGGTGCAGGGTATTGTTGCCCGGGGCGGACACAAAGCTCGCTCAGTTACGCGACTGTCGACTGTCGTTGGCTGCCAGCGGATTTCCTTTTCGTCCCCCTCCCTTCCCTGCCATTGCCACTGCCCCTGCTCGCTTCAAGTGCCGACCGCCAAGTGCAACCACTCACAGCGGGGTAGCTGCAAGACCGATGAGACAGCTACTGGCTGTTAGAGGAGGGAGGGCAGTACAGGGGGTAGGAAGGGGGATTCATTTTTGAAGCGCACTTGAGGCCACAGAACGGCTTTGATAGTTTTGTCGCAAAGTTTGCGAAATGTTTTGGAATAATGTTTTGTGTTTAGAATTGTTTAGTTACGCGCAACGGTTTGTATAAATTAAGAAGGCAAGAGAGAGAGAGAGATAGGGAGTGAGAGAGAGGAGAAGAGAGAGAGAGCCAGAGAGGGTGGCTTACACAGCGCCATAAAGTTTATTGCGCTTAAAATGCAGCCCAGCTCTGCGCTACCCCTTGGGGGAAACCCCAAGCCAGACTATTTTCTATGATCTGCTTTTTGCACTTCATAAGCGATGAGCGGGATTAACGTTGGTTTATTTAAACAATTATAACAGAATATCTCTGTGAATGTTGGGGGTATTTAAACTGAACTGAATGTGGTAACTTTTGAGTTGATATACATTCTTAATGGGATCGTAGTTTGCTTTGTCTTTGGCTGTGATTCTTTCTATATATCTTTATTTATTTCCATTTCTCCTCTCTCCGTCTTTTTTACTCTATTTCTATCTATATTTCTAACTCACTGTCTTTCTCATTTTACCTTGTTCTTCTGCTCTTTTCCCTTATCATTAGATAGAGATTCTTTTTAACAGAGAAAGGTCAATTTTTTATTCTTATATTTATTTCCTTTTACTCTCTATATAAATATCTTCTTTTTTTCACTTGATCATAACTCTTTCGATTCCTTCTTTATTTCTATATTTAGTTTCTGTCTAGCCCGCACTCTCCCTCATTCCATTTCGCTCTTTATCTCTCTTGGAGGGTAAACAGAAATATGCAGATAATTCTCTGTCATTCTATCTCGCTCTCGCACTTTATTTTATTTTTTCTTTCTGTATCTCCGTTCCTTTTTGCTACCTTTTGCTTGATCCCTTTATCTACTTTGAACTCTCTTTGCTCCTCTCTGTCCTCCCTCTCTGTCTTACACAATCCCCAACTCAAACTTCAATCTGTTACTACAGGGTATTCAGCAGTCGACTCTCCATAACCTGTCGCACATTGTGCACTGCGCATTGCTTTGCTTTGACAGTTTTTCAGTCTTTTGTCTTCGTCAGTTTTATATTTGCTTGGCTCGTTGCCTTGCGTAATCTTTTGCCATAGAAATCTCCTGATCCTGCTAAGCCTGATCTGGCAAAGAAAGTCAGGCCAAGTGAGGAAAAAGAGAGAGAGGGAGGAAGGCTAGGAGCTGGGAATCAGCTTAACTGCTTACGTCAGTGTCGAAGGCCTGAGGATTTAGTTGATATGCAGAGCGGAGCAGCACTAAAGCAAAGCAGCGTGCAAATCCAGCTGCTGACTGTGGTCGAGCAGGGCAGAGAGAGAAGGAAGGGGGCGGGAGCGGGGGTTGGCTCACAATGGGAGGGGACTGTGGACCTTTGCTCATTGTCAGCTGCAATAATATTTGGGGCACATTGAGGAATGTGCCAAAGTCAAGGAGCTGCATAAGTTGCAGAGCCCCCCACACACACTCCTGTGTTTGTGTGTGTGTGTGTGATGCCTACCTGCGACTGCTGCGCTTCAGCTGCGGAGCATATTCGCCATCTCTTTCCCTTTCCAATTCGGCAGCAACTTGCCAGACATTGTTGTTGCTGTCAGTGTCCTCCTCCACGTTGTCATAGTCCTCGTTGTTATGCCCGCTCATTGTAGTTGTCGTTGTTGTTGCCTAGTCTCTGCTCTTGGTTGTTGTTTTGTTGTTTGAGCTGTCCTGTGCGACAAACAGGCCTCGCACACCTTGCACCGCATCCGCATTTAAGTCAGGCAATTGCAGAAGGAAGTCATTGCGAGCTGCCTCGGGATCATCAGCAAATTGTCCTTGTTGCTGTTGCTGCTGCTGCTGCTCGTGTTGCTGCTGCCACTGGCTGTGTGCACCCTGGGGATTTGCGTATAGTATTTTCTGCGGCAACTGCCATTTGGGCGACGCTTTGTTGTTGTTATAGTTGTCATTGTTGTCGGCAGCATTGTTCGTTTCTCTCCGGCTATCGGCAACGCCATCGATGTTCTTGTTATCCTTGTTGTTGTTGCTGTAGTAGCTGGTGTATCTATTGTTTTGCGGTGACTCCGCTGCCAGCAGCGCCAAAGAGCGGGTAGCGCGACTTGATGAGCCGCCAAATCGTGCTGCCACAATGGCGACCAGCAGCAGCTGCAGCTGAAATGGAGATAAAACAGATATCACTAAATGGCATAATAAACATACATACACACTGTTGGAATACCACTATTCAAACTACAAAAATAGCATTATACAACACTAGATATATCGATTTAACATTTTATATCGATAAGCAGTTCGGTCACACTCAAAGTATTCTTACTCTGTCTCTTTGCTGGCTTAAAACATTTAAAATATATAAAATATAAAAAATTAATTAATAAATAAATAATTTAATATATTATAAAATATTTGGTTGGTCAAATGATATCATATGCAGACTGAGCTAATCTTAACTTTAATCTCAGCGCTAATTGAAGTTAAATCCTCTTTAACTAAGTAGACAACAGGGAGGAGGAGAGGCGGTGCTAGCTCAATTCCCTTTTGCAACGCATCAGGATAATGTCAAAACCAAAAGCCAAAACCAAAACCAAAAACCTGTACCCAAACTTAAATGCAGAGCCCCCCAAGCCAGACCCAAATCTAAACCCAAAAAACCGAACCCAAACAAGTTGTTCGAAACTTTTCAGTCTGTGTTTAACTCTACATGTGTGCGTGTGTGTGGTGTGTGTGTGGCTGCACGCCCTATTTGCTGCTAGTTGGGACATAAAAGTTTTTTGCCACTCCCCCCAGCTTCCGAACTGGACATGGCTGTGACTATTCCTGGCTTTGATTGTGTGTGGTTGCTCCCTTCTCCGGCACACTAAAGTGCCCCAAGTCACAGAGAGACGTCGCGATGCGTCATCGCATTTCGAGTTCAGTTTCATTCGACAGTCCTGACAATGCCCCAGGACAAGTTCGCAATGCACTGACGCCCACCTCGCACCTCTTCCCCTCTCGCCACCCCCCCCCCTGTTGGCTACGCCAATGTGATAATATGCCGCACGCGCAACTCATAGTTTTAGTTGTGCTCGTGTGCGTGTGTGTGTGTGTGTGTGTGTGCAGGCAGAACATATGTATGGTATATACTTTATAGGTATGTCCGCCGATATTTCACCACATTCATAATAACCGCACGCTACGTGACCAAATGCTTGGCGCCAAAAATACACATGACATACCAAAAATGCTCTAAACTAAGAGCGATGCCCGCCAGGCAGACGTGATTGAGAAATACGATATTCGGCCTGGAAATGTCTGCTTTTAATAATCTCTACTGTACATACATACATATATACAATACTATATTAAACTTATGCTTGTTTTTATTTCTTTACAGTTCTGCAATATTTTTAATTTAAAAACTTTAACTTTATTAATTTGAAATTTCCATTGGAAAAGTTCTAAAAAAAAAAAAGTTTCCTTTCATCATTCAAACACGCATAATTTATTTCATTTGGAATATCATATTCTCAAGCATTTATTCAATTCGGTTCATTGAACTGCAAATAATAAATTTGTTACCAATTTTTTCCAATTTTATAGAGGGTATGTATAACATATTTTTTAAGAATGTAAACCTTGATAATGAGCAAATGAAATAAAGTATAAAAATCAATTTTTTTGTATAATGTTTTTCGTTTGTCTCATTTATTGTTGTTACGTATTATAATAAAACTTCTCTATTTCGGACAGAAGGACATAGCTGGTTGCACTCCCCTGTCGATGCAGATTGCAAATGTATATGCTCTATAGGGTCGAGTCTGCTCAAATAAATAAATATACCCTCTGCAAGAGTTTAACAATTCATTTGATATTCCATTCATGGTCTTATACTCACCGATCATTGAAAATGTTTTAATAAGGGAATAATACTCTATGATATATATAAAACAGGTAGTGGCAAGCATAATAGACTCTACAAAGTATATATTGTATTATTTTGTATTAAACATTAGTATTGATATAGTGTAGCCGATTTAGCCATGTTCAAAGAATTAGATACACTAAATTTGACTTGAAAGTTGACATTTATCACATACTTTCTGCTCTTTCTAAGTACTTTCAAGGGAAACTATTATATAAGCCATGTGTTTTGAACTGGTAACGCTTTTTCAAAATCTTTACAATCCTCACAATTCAGTTCCCTTTAGTAGTGCTTGCTCTAACCAGATAATATATATATAATAAGCATCTCATTGACTTTTAGTAACTCAAAAACAGCGAATATAAACCGCACTACCGCCGCTTTCCATGTATAAATCTTCCACTTTAGGACACTAGACACACACAGACACACAGTCAGACACATGTCTATACCACGTATATATGTATGTGTGTGTTCGTAAGTATTTCATGTTCTTGTGGATTTATAAGATTTCTTTTATGTCTCTTGCTGTGGCATTTCCTGTCTATCGCTTGGCTCAGTAGCGCCTACCGCAAAACTTCTTTCATTTGCGCCTTTTGCCTGCCAAGAGCAGCGCCCTGTCTCCCCATTCCCTCCCCCCTCCCCTGTGACCTACCCTCTCCACAGCCATGCGATGGAATCCCCTCCAAGTTTGGGGCAACTTTGTCAAACTATTTGTATGGAATTCACAATATCTGTTGATGAAGTTTCTCGCCCAAGCCGCTCTCGCTGGCTTACGATGGCCGCGTGATCTGCGTGAACAAGTGTTTATGGAATTGAATACTTAGGATGGCACAAGGAGGTGGGGTGGGGTGGGGTAGGTATGCTATGCTGTGTGGGGGAGAACTGCCTTACAGGTGGCTTTCGCTTTGTCTTTGCTGGGATTGGGGGACATCTCTTTGGCACTCGCTTTAAAGCTGTCAGCATAAGCCGACTTTGTTTTTTCTATATTTTCTTGTTGGGGTCAAGTCGCCAAAAAAAGGTCATGTAATCCAAAGTGGAAATTCACGGCTGTCCTAGAGAGCCTATTTCCCATTTCCATTTCGCATTTTCCATTTCTCTACTTTGTCAGGCTTAAAGCGCCCTGCAAATGTTAATCAATTTAGCTGGATTTCAATTCCTTTATTAATTTAATACCTTTCTGTCTATTCTTCTTCTTCCTCTCTCTTTGTGTATCCTACTCCCTTGGTAAAACTAAAAACATTCATCATTGCATATTTAATTTCTAAAAGGCTTTTATTCTGTGCACTAATTAAATAAATGATGGCTCAATGTGCAGTTATGTTTTTGCATATTGTTTTTTTTCTTTCTGCTGTTGGTATTATTCTGGTATCTATAAAATACCGTTGCACACGTGTCAAGGACAATTGAAATAATAATTTCATAATTTGTGAAATTACGAGTGCATGTTGTAGCCGTGCTTGTTGAAATTAATGTGTTGCTCTGTTGTAGAAATAAGTCTGGGGTATATTGACTAGGCAGTTACCCCTTTAGTTGAAAGTGAATACTGTTACTCAGTTAAATTATGTGCTGCTCTTTGACTGTTGCACAGGGTATCTCTGCGTTGTTCACAGGGTATCTCTGCGTCGTTCATTTATTGCTTTCGCTTGTCATTTTGGTTTTTATGACACTGCGAATACTCTTTGCAGCTGCCATTCAATTACATTTTCAATCAAACAACAATTCACAGGGCAATGTTCAACTGTGAACACACACACACACACACACACAGACAGACACCGCAAACATATGCAGCACTGCAGTGTGTATGTCTGTGTTAGTGTGTGTATGTGCGTTGCATAAATTTGTGACCTTTGAGTTTTCAATTGAATTTTGTTCACGGCAACAATTGCTCGCACCAAACTTTGTCCTTACACCAAAAGCGCAAAAACAAACAACAAAATGCACACACACACAGAAACACACAGACGAACACACACTGCCAATTTGCATGGCAGGAATAGGCATGGAGTAGGCAGTTACAGCTGGCAAAAGAGCCAAAAAAAACTCATGGAAAACATGAAAATTTTACATTGCCCTCTTCGATTTGTTTTAATTGTTGCGCTCGCAAGTTGCCATTGTTGTTTTTGTTGTTGTAGTTGTTGCTGTTGCTGTTGTTGTTGTGTGTGTTTGGCAATATATGCGGCTGGCCTGCCGATTATTGGCAATTGTCAAATATTAGTTTTTGCTATGGTTTCATCAGAGCATTCATTGGCGATTTTAATTAATTTCAGAAGTTTGCCAATTTTGCGACCCCTGCTCCTGCTCCGCGCCTTAAAAAAGTTGCCACAACTTGCTGCCGCTTGCAAAAGTGTTGAAAGCTCAATTCGCCATTTGCCAATGTTGTTTATGGAAATTGTGCAGAGCAATGAATGGAAATACGGGGCGAATACTTGATACTCTCACAGGGACTCACTGCCTGGCAAGGGAAACTCCTTTGTTGCAGTGTCATTTATCTGTAATCTATAATCTAGAATGTAACCTATTTCAATTGGGAATATGCACTGTTCTGTTGAGAATACTTAGACTACCCTACGATACCCTCACCCCTGACCTTGTGCTTGGTTTGACCCTCAATGTGAGTTGTTTTCATTGTTTTAATGCTCTTTGCAACTTTCCATTTTCATTGTGCAGTTCAGCAGGGAGAAGGCAGCATCAGCAGGAGCATAAAGTAAAGCTTGCTTAAGTCGCGGCGGCAGCTCTTGTTGGCTTCTTGTTGCTTGCGCACACACACACGACACACACACGTTGCGCATATGTCACGTGCGCCGCAGATGACACTCAACGCGTTTATTTGTCTTGTACACTTTGTGCGCTGCTTGGCAAATCTGCTTAATCACCTGTTCAGTTTGGCACACACACACACACACACACACACACCACACAGCCATTGTTTTTTATTGCCAGAGTTTGTCGCTGCAAGCTGCTTTTAAATGCAACAATTAGTGGCTGACTTTGGCTTTGTTGATAGCTCCACTTGATGCTCGTTTTACGATCTGGCTTTGCTCTGCTCGGCTCAGTTACCCCCTCCCCCACGTCCCTCTTGCCACTCTTTGTAATTTGCTCTTTTATGGCCAGGCCATTTTATGATGCCCTCCCTGCTGCTCCCCCTTTCTCTCTCTGCTGAGCCGGATATGCGGAGCACTTTCTTTTATTTGGCCACAGTCTATTCAAATGCAATTTATCAATTGTATTCTGCAATCTGCTAATGCACACAGACACACAAAGAGAGAGGGAGAGAGAGGGAGATAGAGAGAGAGAGTGGGAGATAGAGAGAGGGAGAGGAGAGAGAGAGAGAGAGAGAGAGGTAGCTGCACTGCATGACAATTGCTTTGCCTTTGCTCGATAATGTTGACTTGCCTCATTGTGTTCGCATTGGCAGCAATTACCAAAGTCAAAAAGGGCTGGCAAAAGGGGGCGTGGCAGCTGACAAGAGCTAAAAGAATTTCTAGTTAATCGAATGGCTTCATTTTGGCATAAAGAAACCAAATTCATGGCAAATTATCAACTTGAATTTGCAATAACTTTTGCTGGTTAGAGCCTGCACTTTTTTATAGGGTATCTCATTCGCTGCGGATGTGTGCTCGTTCGTTTAGCTTTGTAAACATGCCAGCACCACTACACACACACACACACACACTGATATGCCAGCACACACTCTCACGTACAGCGCAACGTGCTCGCCAAGTTGGATTCCGTTTGCATCGCTTTGATTTTCATATTGATTTATATAATGCAACCGATAGAATTGTCTGTGTGTGACTGAGTGTGTGGCATGCAACAAGTGTCTATGTGTGTTAAACGCATCTTACTTTGACGCAGTTATCGAGCACTCGCATGTAGATTGGAATCTCGCTGCACTGCACTTACTAACAAGGACTCTGCAAGGACTATCCCTGTAATCGTGTGTATGTGTGTGTATATGTGTGTGTTTGTGGGAGTGTGTGTGTGTGTGTGTGCATGTCTAGTTACAGTTTATTGAAATTGTTGCCATAGCAGACGTAATCCTTGCCAGCTCAAGCGTCAACATCAGCTCCAGCTCTGCAGCTTTGCTTTCGCCTTCAGCTTCTTCCCTCAGAGAGTTCACAGTTAAAAAGGCCAAAAGCTTTGCTCGCGACAAAAATGTAATAAACGCCAGGCAAAATATTTGTCAAATCAATTTCAATGTAGTACAGTGTTTGTGTCAAGGCCACCAAAATTGAATAAGTTAACGAGAGAAGCAGCAGGAGAAGAGGAGCAGCGCAGCAGCACAAGTGGAGCCTGCTCCAGGCCAGAGAGAATCTTTTGCCGATTTTCTATTTTATTTATATGCATTATTTTGCCTTTGACAAACACACGCACACACACACACACACAAAGATAGTCGCACACGCGCCTAACACTTTTGTTGTGCGCTGCTTGGGCGAAAGTTTTTAAGGTTGCGTCGACAAATAAGTGACACTTGAAGCCATGCAGGGCTGTATACGCTCTCGATGAAGGTATAAATGATTGTGTGGGGTCTTGCACGAGGTTTACCTGCAAGCTAGTTATAGAAAACAACCAATATTATAGCTATAATTCTCTTAAATTACTGTATAATTACTTGCAATTACTTTATGGATTAATAAAGGAATTAAATGTAATTTAATTAGTAATTACAACAGGAATAAGAAGTAATTATTATATTAAAATAATAGTAAATTGTATAGTTTTCTTTGTCTTCAAATTCCATATTCCACAGTTCAATAAAGTTGAAGAATTCAATACAAACTGTTTTCTAGAGCATTTACAAGTCGACTTAATGTCTCTCTGCTTTTCTCATCCACTTTATCTGCGCAGTAGAAGTTATTTTTTATTTTATTTGCGATATTCGCGTATTTCTTTCTTATTTGCAATTTGCCCCTTTGTGCCAAGACAGCGCGCCTAACGGGAATAGAACATGACAGTGTGACACTACACTAAGTGGGTGTGTGTGTGTGTGTGTGTGTGTGGGTGTGTGTCTGCGTATGTATGAAAAATTATTGAAGACACTGTTGATAGACGCATTGGCGCTGTAGGCCCGTTGGGGCGATACGTTTTGATTGAGGTTCACCTCAATAACAATAAATACAACAACTCAGCGAGAGCAACAACAACGGCAACAACAAGAAGAAGAGTTCTACTCAAATCTTCGCTTATTTATTAAATTTACTATCCCTTTTTGTGCTCGTTGTCACCAGGGAAAACAGGTTCGTAGTAAACTCGGTTAAAGGTGCCCGTGCGAAAGGGCTGACAACTCTTGCTTGCTCGCTCGCTCCAGCACCGAAAATTAAAGTTGACCAACTGTCAATGGCCTCGGGTGAGAGAGGGAGAGGCAGAGAGTGTGGCAGCCTGCGAGGCTGTGTTATAAATTCGCATTAAAATATGTCAAAATGACAAAAGTCCCTCAACGTTGCCTTTTCCTTTGGCCTTCGCTCTTGGCCTCCCTCCCTTTGCCCTTGGCTCTGTGTGTGAGGGATTTTCATAATTTGTGCACACAATACAATTGAGCTGCTGCTGCTGGGGCTGTTGTTGTTGTTGTTTGGCACTGTGATTGCTTTTAGCAACACCCCTGCCTCCACTTGCACCACAAGTGGGTTTGGGTGACAAATTGATGCTTTGACATTGCCACAATACAAAAGTTTAATCTCTCATTGATTAAGTTAAGTTCCTTTGAGCCCTGCCAAGTGTCGCTGCGAGCATTGCCTTGCTTACACTATATAGTATGCATACATATATACATACACATATAACTCTGCATGGTGGGGAAAATCTTGCAAATATGTTAGTTGTGTGTTGGTTGCAGGGCTTCTCTTTGGAGTCGGCCTGCCTTTTGGGCATTGAGCAACAACAACTTGCAACAATTTGCCACTATTGTGTTGCACAATCATATGCAGCAATAGCAAACACATTTCATATGTAGTCATACCACTATATAGTAGGGGCTTGTTATATATTGTAGTTTTGTCTTTCAATCAGGCGACCACATTTCCACAGAGTTTCCGGAACTTTGTGCTCGACTCGTTGTTCGTTGCCAGCAGCTGCTGCAATGTGTGCAAAATTTTTGCAATTACACTTTACCAATTTCGAGCAACATTTTTATTAGTTCTGATGGGAAAGAGAGGGACAGGGGGACAGAGGGAGAGAGGGAAGCAAGTGAGATGCACATTATTGTTGACATTATTTTGGGCAAAACGGAATTCGGTCCGTTACGTCTGCATCTTCTTTTTGATGCCGCAAAGTTTTCTTGCAGGCGTTGATAGTAATAAATATCCTGTACATCCACTTCCGCTGTCCCTATTTATGGCACTTTCCCCCTCCTCCCACACACACACACAAACACACCTAATGCTGCTCCATTGTTGGCTGGCTACATTGCAATCGAAATTCTTTGCTGATGTTTGTGTGTGTGTGTGCAGCAGTTGTGATGAGAAGTTTGTTGTGCAATTTGTGTCCAGTCTGTGCGGTCCAAGAATGCATCGAACTGTGCTAATTTCCTGTCCATTCTCTGCTCTAACTGTTCTTTGCTCTCAAGCATTCCATGTGGCTTAAATCACAATTTGCAAGCAAAGAAGAGTTGAAAGCAGCAAAAATATGTCGAAAAGAACCCACAGTTATATCTTAATGTGGCCAAACAGAGGCTATTCATGTGCAGATATGGCTTTCTCTTTTTAAAATACTTCTATTTAAGTTTTACTTGTATTTTTATACATATTTTTAAAGAGAACTCTGTATGATATTTATTTAATGTGTAAGTTATGGTTCTCTTCTTCATTTGAATTTAATCAACACTAATTATAAGTTAACGAACTCTTAAACAATGATTTATCTAAAATGGTGGCAAGTCGATAGTGAATAATCGAAAGAGAACATTTTGTTGTTGTCAAATTATAATTAACAGATGCTATCGGTACGAAATTTAAACGTATCAAAATTTATTTAACTTAAATAAACGCAAAGCCGTTCATATAATGATTTTTCTTATAGTTATAATAGTTGATAAAGCTACTGTATTTGATATTTAAGCTCAGTTCTTCCGCAACAAATTTCCTACAGAAACTATAAGCTACACGATATACACGTACATGTGTATGCCCACATAGCATTTCATTAGAAGTAGCACACTACGCAATCTTGACCACACTGTTATCTCGAGATTAGAGTACCACATGCGCCTGTTTCTCTTTCATAAACTATCGAAAATGCACTTGTTTCTGAAGCGCCCTTGGAAAATGCTGACAATCCCATAATGGCAAATGATTCCTCCTTGTCTCTTGTCCCTGTTTGCAGCAGGTTTTCTCAATATGCATTTTCTTTCATGCTAAACTGACCGCATGCAGTGCTCTTGTCCGATTGTTGTGCGGGGAGATTATATTATTTTCACACACACTGAACCACAAATGCACTACCTGAAACACAGCTGTGTGTTTGCGATTTGGATGTGGACTTGAGATAAGAACACTTTCGCAACGCATATTCGGTTTGCCTTGCAGCTGGTCGGACAAGCACAACGACTAGTTATAATATCGCATTGTGCTTAGTGTTATTTACATGTTCAGACCGACAGTTACAGATATTACGTATTCGTTGTCTCGTAGTGTGTGCGTTTCTGAGTGTGGCTGTATGTGTGTGTAGCTAAAGGTAACTCGGCTGTTCGAGTGGCAATTTGTGCGTGCACCGAAGCGCACAGTTGCCAGCAAACACTCGAAAGAGTGCGGGAGGGGGAGGCCGTGAGAGTCAGGGAAGAACACGCTGTGTGTCAGAGAGAGAACTGCATGCACACACACACATACACTTTTTTAGGATATGTTTCTGTCCATGCAATTCAGGCAGATGCAATTTCAAAAGGGACGCTCCTTAAATTCCAGATAAACAAATTCGGGATAGCCCCAATAAAAAAACTCAGCAAACAGAAATGAAAACGATCTGAAAAAGTTGTCTAGTGGTTTTAATTGGGGTAGTTCGAAAAGTTTGAGGTGATTTGTTTTATAAAATGTAAGCTATTGATTGTAACTGGTTTAATTAATACGTTAATTAATGTCTCATCACTAAGCATTTCATGCTAGTTCATTGCTTAGTGGTCTCATTTTGCTTATTGCCAATTTGTAACTTACTCAACACTAATTGTTATATTTGATCGATTATTTGTCAAAAGTGGCGGCAAACCGATAGGCACGAAATCAATCGAAGATATCCCAAGCGCAAAAGTAGAAAGTTTACAAATATATTTAATTGTGTGTATAAAATGCAACTTATAATAGTATGTCAAGCTACTTGTAACTTATTACAATAGTAAACTATTTAAACGCCCCTCGCTTGGCTGACTCAAATATTAAAAACTCGTATATGCATATAGAGAGGACTGCAGCGTGTTGCAGCTATTTGAGATACTATTTGCTGCATTCGAAAGAAAATATTTGTGCAGGCCTGCCGCACACTTTGCAAAGCCTAGCAGCGCCCTGCCATACCCCAAGTTATTACCTAGATCTGGATAACTGTGGCAAAGGGGGCATGTTATGATTGTGGCCGCGAAACTTTTCGACAAACAGTTGCGCAATGCAATGCGCCAATGCAAAATATGTCAATGCCGATTCGTGGACTAATCTTGATCTGGTTAAGCAAATATTGAGGAAGGCAAAGCGAAAGGAGAAGGAGGAAGGGAGAGAAATCGCAATTTCCCTGGCGGAAATTCGGTGGAAATGTCGGAAAGGCAGGCAGAGTGCAGCTGCCTCAATAAAATAATCATGACTTTTGGTGTGCGGAAAACAAATGCGCATTTAACATTCATGCGGCCACAACGATGAGTGGCCAGAAATCAAGAGGGCAAACCAATGCAAGCAGCAATGCAAATCCAGGCAAGGATTAAACCGAACCCAGACCCAAAGCCGATGACTGCCCAGCACGGGCCAGGCTTGCTTTCTTTGCCTGCACGTTATGTAAAGGCGGCCACAAAGTCATTTCTCTAGGGCGGATGTTTGCGGGGCAGTCAGGCAGTCAGTCGATTGTTAGCGGCAAGAAGGGGGATGAGTGGGGTGGAGGCCCTGTCTGGTCGCTTAGCACGAAAAGGTCGTAAATTTCAGCTGCAGCCTTTGGACAGTTTAATTTCGATTTCCCTTTTACCCAATGGCTGCGAAAATGGCGCGTGCTGTTGCTGAATGAGAAATGACCAAAACGGATTCGGGATTGCGAATTGCGGAAACGAAAGAGACAAGCAGCCAAGAAGGGCGAGACGTAGAGAAAGTAAGAGAAGAAGAAGAAGTAGAAGCAGAAGCAGCAGCACAAGTAAATGCAGTAAGAGCACACACAGGATATTACGGACACGCTCGATTCAGCTGATGTGCAACATGGCAAAAGCGTCGCGCGATAAATACTCGAAACTTGGCAAGTGTCAACTATGCTGTGCATACGAATATGTCCCAATGACACGCCCTCATACACATATACTATATGCGTAAGTATGTGTGTGTGTAATTTCATTATCAACACGCACGTGCCACGTGTCCTGCAGCTGCTTCTGCCTGTCAGCGCCGCCAGCCTTCGTGACATTCAAATTAGTTTCGTGATTTGGTAATTTATTTTGATTTACACGCATGTAGATGGAATTATTTACATTTAACTCCCAACTTTATTTGTTGCCCATGGCGTCAAACTGTCAAAGCTGTCACACAATCAAATGAGAGACGAGCTACAAGTTACCCTGTAGAAGAACTCGATTTCAAAATGATAAGACTTTAATTTCTAATTGCATTAAATATTTATCATCTTTAAGAGGCATAATACTTTGATAATTGAGCTTCATTTTACTTGCAGATTAATTTTAATCAAATTTAAAATTCTATTTTGTCTAGTTTGCTTTGTATCCAACAAGTTAACGTCTTTGCCAGCCAACCTTCTCTACTATTTCTGCTAGAACACCCCATTAAGTGCTCTGTCATTGTGTGTTAATTAATTACAGCTTAAAGCCTTAATCGGGCATAGTCTGTCAGCTGAATAAAGACGGAATTGCGCATACGCAATGTTGTCCGACAGCGACTTCCCCATTTCGTCTTGGCCAAAGCGCAAATCATAATAAAAGCCAAAAATTTCCGGCCAACTGTTTGTGCATAGTGCGGTATATATGTATATATATGGTATAAGTATAATATAATATCAATCAAAAGCAAAATATGAGGCATAGCACGTGCGGCTAAGCAAACGGAAATTTGACTTAAATGAAAATGAATGAATTTATCTGCAAATGAAGAGAACTTCGAGTGAGTGTGTGTGCGAGTGTGTGTGTGTGTTTTGCCAGATTATATAGCTCAGCTTGGGAGAGCCTCACACACAGTTGAAATTGCGCTGCGTGATTTTGATTTATAAATAATATAATAGAAGTACTCGTGTATTTTTATATGCTGCTCGTTTTGTAAGGGTTACAAACGGAATTCGTAAAAATATTTGCGAGCTGCCATTGCTGCAAATTGTTGATATGCGTTTGTAGGGTAAACTGTAGTCCATGCACTAGCACAATCAGTTTGTTGCGAATTTGTTAAGGTGCTAAAGAGTCTATAGAATGTGCCTTGGAATATGATAAAATAGATATGATA
Organism: Zaprionus nigranus; assembly: GCA_018903425.1. Taxonomy (NCBI): domain Eukaryota; kingdom Metazoa; phylum Arthropoda; class Insecta; order Diptera; family Drosophilidae; genus Zaprionus; species Zaprionus nigranus. The sequence continues at coordinate 2,296,615 of JAEIGD010000011.1, read as the reverse complement.
GAGATACTTGGTTAATTGCACCATAAATAGTTCTATATTTTGTTAAGTTTCTCCTTATTTTATACCCTTTAGAAGAGCAGTTTCAATTCGAGTTTGATGTCAAACTGTCCCACTGTTAGTCGTTGTTGGAGCCGTCACAGCTCGTGTCGGCATATAAAAACCTTTACTGTCTGCTTGCGTCACAAACAATAAGCCAGCATATCGGGCTGTTAGCCTGTCCTAACTCATTTTAGTGGCAGCTTAAAATTTTGTTTGCCAATAAAATGTATAAAATGAGAAAAAAGGGTCAAGTGGCGGCAGGGAGAGCGCATAAATATGCTGCTATAAATGTTTATATGTGCAGCAGACACACACGCAGAGTGTCAGAGTGTGTGTGTGGATGCGAAGAAGCTACTTAGTCAAAATCTTGGTTAGAGGTTTCCTCTGTAGTTATTCCAATGCCTTTTCAAGTCAAAAAGTTGCAGAGGGAACTAACAAAATATATATAAATAGTGTATATGAAATAAATATGAAAAACTGATTCGTTCACCACTAAGAAGAGATCACTAAGTAAGTGTAGCGATGATATTTCTTAAATGTATATTCCTTGTCTTTTTAATAGTTTCGCTAAATGATAAGCCTCAAAGCGAATTCTAACCGGATTGTTGTTGAGCTCAAATCAGCTTAAAAATACTCATATCACATAAATAGGTTGCTGAGCCGTTTACATATTAATATAATAAATAATATACACATAGAAGTTACATTTAATTGCAAACTATTTATAAATTGCTATGCAACTCTGTTAATTTAATAAATAAATTTTAATTTCTTGTCATTTTTGCCTGCAATCATATTTAATCGACTGTAATAGCAAAGAGTGTAAATGATGCGTTTTTCATTTACGATACGCTTTACATATTTTTTCTTCTCATTGAATTGTAATTGATCGAATTAATCAAAGCGTGAACTACCACAAATTTAATAGAGCCCAATTTGCCATTTGAAAATCAGCTTTAATGAGCAAGCTAATTTGGTATTTGCCATAATTGGCATATCAAGCAAACTGTGCCGATTTGATATTTGCAAGCCTTGTTGTTGTTTATTCGGTTTCACAATCAATTTAATTTGGTTACGGCCCGCAGGAACGTATAGATCATTATCGGTCTGCAGTCTATATTATGTGAACATTTGCTGCCAATATTTATCCAAAACATTGCCAACAATTACACACACATTTCAAATAATTCAATCCATAATACGATATGTCTCGCTGCGTGTTCATTAGCTAGTAATCTATGAGAACCACAGAGAAAGGGAAGGAGAGGGAAAAACCAATTTCCATTTAAATAAATATACTCGCAGAACCTATATGTGATTGATGGGCGTCTAATTAGGTAGAGATATATGTAACAAATATATAAATAAAATACGAAAATCGAATTGGAAAACCCAAAGCAAATCGTAAAGATTACAATTTCCTCATTAAAGCCACTCGACTCTCTGCGAGAGTCTGTTTGTTTGTCTGCCTGTCTGGCTTCTTTAAACATCGCAGACAGCAGCAGCCATAATTAAAGAACAGAGCCTAAAATTAGCCCACTCTGTTTCTGTTGTTGCCTGCGGTTGTTTTGCCATTTAAATGGCAATTTGAACATTTTCAAATTATTTGCCAAAAGTTTTTCGATTAACCTGCTCAGGCATTAGCCGGACGAGGATGGGAGGATGAGGCCAACAACTATTGTTATGGCAAATAGACGACTACGAGGACAGGCATGAAGATGCAGGACAATGCCGCAGACACACATACATAGATAGCCTCTCCTGCATGGAGCTTAACTTGACTTTACTTGGATAGCTGCGAAATTTGCGGCTTAAATGCCGCTGGTCGCTCTTGCGGCTGTGCGTTTTATGAGTGAACTTTTAATGATTTACGAGCATATTGTGCCTTGCAGTGGCCCTGGAAGTTGCTACAACTTGTTAAGGGGTTGTCAGCCAGCAATACATTCCTCCATTGTGTGCTATCAAAGTGACGCCGATGACACTGGCTAGAAGAGTAGAGAGTAGTGAATAAATGCCAAGCTGTGGCGCTCAATCAAGGCAGCTTTGCAGTTAAAAGTATTTTAGAAATGCTAATTAAAAGCTTCGAAAGCACATTATAGCAGTAGAAAGAATTGTTATTACAATCATTTATATATTTACATATGAAGAGCTTGCAAAGCACATTCAATAACACATTAAGCTCTTGTTTATCAGAGTTAAATAAACTTTCCTTAAATTCTCTATTGCAAAGCTTTTTTGCATGATTGTAAAGCACATTAAAGTCTTAAAAGAAAACTTAAATTAATCAACAAGCAGCTTTTCTTTAAAGCACTTTCCCAGTTCGTCGTACAAATCTGACATCAAGTCACGTTTTCCATTCTACTTTCAGCTTGTGTCATTAATTCATAACGAGCAAATTTACAGTTACCAATGAAGCAATGCCTACACCACACACACACACACATACAAACACACAGAGAGAGGGAGGCAATCATCTGCTTGATAGGCAGAGGTGGGAGGAGGGAGGGGATGGCTGTAGATGTTGAATCTCTATGACTTTTATTGTCAGCATTGAGGCTCAAAAATGGGATTTGCAGCAATAAAACATGAGTTAAGTCGCCGTCGTCGTCGTCGTCATCCTTTGTGGGCGTGGCAGGCGCATAAATACTACTACACAGTCATATTGCAGAAGGGGGAAGACCGGGGGGGCACAAAGCTCGTAGCTGTCGCTGTGTGTGCTCTGTACAATTCACAGTTATTCTGGCTGTTTGTCATTGAGTTTTTTGGTATTGGCTGCGTGTTGATTGAAATTTACGATTTGGGCTGGCATCTTTAGCCATCGCAAGTGTCATTATTATTGTTGCTGTTGCTGTTCGTGTTGTTGTTGTTGCTTGGCGATCGCCTTGTTGTCTGTCGTCGCCCATAAGCGGAAACAGTGTCCGCCATTGCTGGGCGCCATTTCGCTTTGTCGCGCGCATCGGTTTTATGGCAAACGGAAGTTTTCCTGTTATTTATGTGGGCGAGTGTAATTGTGTGTGTGTGTGTGCCTGTGTGTGTGTGCGTCAGCTCAATTATGTTTCAATGCGATGGATTCAGCTTGGGATTTTCGTTTATTTAATAGCTTATTACGGTACAAACGGCTGTGAAAACCCAATTAAATGTGACATCTGCCTTTGACCAGAGCGACGCGTGATTTTGATATATGGTTCGTGGTGTTTATATGTACATACTGCATATCAAGCATATACGGGGCGGAATAATCAATTGCTGGCGATCAGCGGGTCTAATTTATGACACTCAGCACTTTTGTGTTCAATGCCAACTCCAACTGTGATTCTCTTTGGGATTCCTCGATTCGATTGCTGCCAGAATGGTTCGTTTGCCCATTGAATGCTATGATAATTGACTTTTACAAACGACTCGGGCAACCCACAATTAGTCGAGCATTATGATGCGCCATTATGGCTGTAATTCATCAGGCTTGAGGGCGGCATTTGCTTGGCTTTTATCTAGCTGCTGCACCCACTTTCCCATTCCCCCCTTAGTCTCTCTCTCTCTCTCTCTCTTTGTGTCCCGCTCTGACAATGTTTCGGTTTTGGTTTCGGTTTATTTGCTCAGCTTTAATGAGCATAAATCATCAGACACATCAGATGTCAGTCAGAAGGAGCAAGACAGCAAGTATATAACGTTGCCCACGGTGCGTATGCGTAACATGATAAATATTTAAAGCGTGCGCCCGCGACGCTGTGTCAAACTAACTTAGTGTGCATATTAGGTAAGTAGGCAGACAGTTTTCCATGCCCGACTTGCCTGACAAATGCAAATTTAAATGCGACATGCAAATGACAAGTGGGAGCGAGATAGCGCTAGATGGTGGCGCAAGGCGGAAGGAAATCGGGGCGCGAAACACTTGTTTATTTATTTGAAAGAATATTTCCTAAAACATAATTATACCCTGTGGCAAGGTAAGAATACACTGTGTGGGGTATGCTCAATGAAGGTAATTGGAGAGTTACAGCAGCTTTTCCTTAAGAAAATTTTTAAATATAAATATATATTAATTAATTCACTTTAATTTTAAATATCTTTTAAAGTATAGTTTTAAATATGAAACTCAGTTTGAACACTTTTTCATATTGCTAATTATTTGTAATTCCAGGTTTGTCACTTACTCAACACTTATTGTAAGGCTTGTTCAATAATTTATCGAAAGTGGCGGTGGGCCGATAAATATGAAGTTAATATGAATTAATTCAATTAAATGACAAGGCGCAAACACGAGAGAGCTAAAGTGGATTTAAAAAAAATATAAAACAAATAAATAATATTAATAATAATACATAATTTAAATATTAAACGGCAAACAGTATATTTAGTCTATATGTTGTCCAGCAAGTCTTATTCAAACCAAAGCAGAAACTGCTTGCAGTTAGTGTTATTTCATTATAATTCCTAATAGAATTATTAACTTTATTCTCTTTGCAGCCTTCTTCTTGGTTGAGTATGCCCGAGTTTCTTTTTGCTCCCCTGCACAAGTTGTTTAATCTCATTTCGTTTCTTCGTTTTTTTTCGGGCGCTGCCTTCTCATTTTATCAACGTGAAAGTTGTTGGCAAAAGCGGGCAGGAATAAAGAGGGCAGGGCACAAAAAAAATGGTGTATCTAAAGAATGATGGGGGAAGAAAGGAGGGGAGGGGAGACACGCTAATAAGTCTGCAACGTGACACTTGGTAGCAAAACTTGGACGGACTGCCCCGGGCCGCAAATGAGATGACTCTATCGGGCGCGGCATCGTGGCTAGAGAAATGGCTGACATCTCGCAAAGAACTCGTCCTTCCCGCCCCTGCCCATCCCAATGTCCACCATTCTCCTCGAGATTTGTTGTTATTGTTGTTGCGATGGTAAAATGTAAATAGCAGACGTGACGCCGTGAACTGCGAGCTAAATGTGACAATAAATGCCGGCGGTTATGTATAAATTGCTAAAGTGTGCGGAAAGATTTACGGTCGTCCAATGCGCAGCTGAAACGGGTACCCAGAGGCGGAGAGGCTGTGACTGTCGAGAGGGGCAGAACCAACAAATAGGCAAGGTACTTGGCAGTCAAGGACAACGGCAACAACAGCAGCGACAGCAACTACTACACTATAACTTCAGGTGGCGCTTTTAGTGTGATTGCCAGGCCGTTGCCGACAAACCCAACAAACCTAAAGCAGCGTAACCCCCTAACCTCTTCCTCCGTCATAACCCACAGGCCAACACTCACAATGACAGTTTGGCCAACACCATAAAGTCTGACAGTCAAGTCCAAAGTGGACAATGTCTGAGGCGTAGCACGAGCTGTGGCTCCAAGTGTTGCTGCTCCTGCGGCAGCGGTTGAGCACGCCGACAAGTGCAGTTATAATACCCTGTAGATAACGAGTGCATTGAGTGAGATGACGGCAACAGACTATCTGTCAAAATGCTGTATATAGGGATTACTGCACATTTCTAGCCACTCCTCCAATGAATTTTCATGGTCGTTATCATTTACATATAATCGCCTTAATATCAATTTAAAGATGTTGAAATAAATAACTAGTAGGACAGTCCCATATTTTAGCTAAATAAGAGTATATAACCAAATTTTAACGCAAACGAACTTCAACTAGAGCAAGTACACAACAAAAGGAGTTAACTATAAAGCAGGGTATTCCGCAGCTGTCTCACTTGCTCTATTCACTCAACAGACCGTGCTGAAGTGCCTGTTGTCAGTTTGCGTTGCCCTTCGCCTGTCACAACAGCTGCAAGTGGCTGGCGTTGGCGGTGGAGTCAATCATTTGCATGGGGCCAGTCGATTAGCCAGCTAATTTGAATTCAATTAGGCACGTTATTAAAGAAGATCATCTGTAGTTCACGCCAAAAGTCAAGCAGAGGAGCAGCAGCAGCTGCACACAGAGCACAAACTTTGCCCAGTCAATTTTTTTGCACAGATTTTCTTTTTGTGTTGCTGTTTTTTTTGTGTGTGTGTGTGTGCGTGTGGTGGATGGTGTGCACATTTTCGCCTTAATGAGCTTTTCCTCTGCTTTCGTCGAACACTTATGCCATTTGTCGCCATATTTATTTTAATGGTTGCTCAATTTAATCACTTTGACAGCATCAGCAGGCGCTGCAAAGTTTCCATCGAGTTTTACTCGGGCGGACGAACAATGCTGAGAGTGCTTTGGCTATAAGGCTCAGTTGGTAACGCAATTGAGGGAAGAGTACAGTAAAGTAACTAACTAATTTAAGTCTTTAATTATAATTGATTTGCTTAAGTTGTAAATTATCGCCTTACTTGTTTATATACGATATTTGGAACTTACTCAACACTAATCTTCAGATTTAATGAATTAGTTATCCAAATTGTGGCGGTAAGCCGATAAAAAAGTTCGAAGCTGAGGCGATAAGAAGAACCAAGAGAACTTTAAATTATACATATAAAAGACACTCAATAATTTAATAATTAAGTTATAGAATTAATTAAAATTAAAATTATGTGGAGTACATTAGTAGCAGTTCTGTATGGAATATATTCCATTAACTCGTGTAGTGTATTCAATATTCTGCCTGATTTCAACACCTACTTTTCGTCTGTTGTTGTGTGTGGTTGAAGAATGTTGAAGATTTCATTTACGCGACATTTAATTAAGCGCGCAACTTTTCAAGTTTTAATGGAGCGCGCACTCAGCCACGCCAGACACACACACACACACACCTGCAAGCTTTCACATACATTATGATTTTTTTGCAGCACTTTGACACGTCAGTTTATTAAATTGACTGGGCGCCGCTAGCGAAATATTTTGCGTAAAGCGAAAATATTTCAAAATTTATTAAATCAAGCGCTGCAGCAGGAACAGCAGCAGCAGTAGCTCTATCAGTAGGTCGGACCCAGTTCAGATTCCTTCTCTGTTCAGCTGCCGGCAGTGGTCTATATTTTGCGCTTGCCCGAGTGAAATGAGCTGCATCCGGGCCGGCAATGCAACTGCAAGCGTTGCATTCTTAACGCCCGAGCACTTTTTGGCCCACATCAGCCATGGACTGTAGACCAAGGGATTGTATGAAGGGAAGGGGGATGGGGTGGAGCTGCAGGACTCAGGACAACCGCTGCATCCGGGCGTGCATGTACTCGTATGGCACGCTACGTATACGTAACGTAACGTATACTTTATTCCTGTTCCTGCTGTTCCCGTTGGCTGGCGCATTTTCTACACACAGAGATACTCCCTCCCTCTCACTACCTCTCTATCTTCCTCTTCCTCTCTCTCCTCGCTTACACATAACGAATTTTGATGCATTTCCTGGGCGAACGGTAGAGCGAGCACGCGAGAAATTTATGTGCAATCTTAGAAAAATAATGATTATATTTTATTTTATGGCTGAGCGTACACGTAGCTCCCTTTTACGTACTAGTTGCCCATCCGTCCTGCTGTCCCGCTATGTGGCTGCCCATCTGCCATAGTGTCCCATTATTGTTAGCGACAAGTGAGCCATAAAAGCGCATAAGCTGCTTAATATTTAAAGCCATTTTACGACTATCTAAGGCCTTCTCACAACGCAAATCGAGGCAGCTCAACTGCGCTACGGCTCTGCAATTGATGGCCAGCCACGCCCACAAATCATAGATAGAAAAACACTCAAGAGCATGTTAATGAGTGTAAGTGAATGGCACTTGAATAGCATTCACTCGTCACTCATCGAGCAGCACATTAAGCTCACTAGCTGCCACTTAACAATAGAGTAAGGGGAAGAGAGAGAGGAAGATCTGAACATATGCATTCAATTACAGTGCCTCACAGAGTATTTTCTAGTCGACTAGTGCTGCAATACTTGTGCCACATTTGATAGACTTCCTTGCTGGAAAATGTTCTCTTTAATTATGCTGCATATTGAAATGGTTTGCCAACCCCAAAGTAGATCAACAACTTGAGAAGCAAATAAAACACACTTGGTGTAGAGCAAATCCTTGAGACCACGTCACTGTCACTGCACAACTGCCACCACTTAAGCCGATTGTAGAGCACAGGCATAACATGTTGGAAACAAAATATTAAATTTACTTATAATACTTTCTAATTGGACTCGACTGAAGACGCAATTTGATAACTGTTGAAAGAAATTCAAACAAAACACAAACTTAAAGTTCTGCTATTGTTTTGTCAATATTTTTACTAAAAGTAAATTAAAGCTGCTCAACTTATGACGCATAGAATTGAGAATAGTAAGTAATAAAATGGAGATAAATGAAAACTTGTAAACATGAGAAAAACTCTAACAAGCTGTTGTAATTGTGCGGATTATTACAGGAAAATTGATGTAAAATATAAGCTGAGTGTAAATAAAGTGAGACTTGTTACTAAGCTTGGTCTCTCTCTCTTTCTCTCTCCTGCTCTCCTGCTCTTCCTCTCTCTTTCCCCCACTCAAAGTATTTAAATGCAATTGAAGTTGGCTTCCACTGTGTCTCGAGATGAGCTGCTTTGCGTGCTTAATGATTATGAAATATGTACAGCAGGCAGCAGCCTTGGCATACCGTCAGCAACCTTAGCCTTATCCACACACACACACACACACACACACAGAGAGTGCGGCGCGTGTAAAACTTTGAACGGATAACGTCACTCAAGTGCGCAACGGGCCATCACAGATGACGTAATGCGGCACTTGGGGGCAGCGCAAGGCGACGCGACGAAGCGCAAATGGTTTAGGCTCATTAAATTTGCACAAATAATTGAAAATTTGGCTACATTTGCAGTGAGCAACAGCAATGGCCACTGCGGCGGCCGAATGTCAGCTATAAATTCCAATTAAACGCGCCGCTCTCTCTCTCTCTCTCTCTGCCCTCTTCCTCCCCCTGCTGCTGTCTGTCTGCTTTGGTTTTGATTAAGTATACGCCCCATACGCTGCCATCGGCGCATGCACATTTTCCATTTTGCCATTTGCATTTTTCGCTTTCAATTCATTTGGCAGGCCATGCAAGTCGATTCTTTTCGCTTCCCCTTTTTTGGCAGTGTTTGAGTTTTGCGTTTAATTGTTTTATTATCCACAAAGTGCTGGACAGACCCGGCCCCACACTCCCCCTGCCTACACCCTTGGCTCCTGCATGGCATACCCCATTTTTGGCACAGTCGTTGACCTCGTTGGCTTCGCTCCTTGCGGATTTACCACATTCGGCAGAGTCTTTTTGCTGCACACACTTGTCGAACTCAGCGTCGCCTGCTGTCTGATATATGAGTGTGTGGCAAGTTTCTGGCTGCTGCACAAATTATGCCAAGTGCATACTTGAGGCGTGGCCAGTCTGACAGCGCCAGCAGCAGTAGCAGGAACAGCAGCAGCAGCGCAGGCATTCGATGCATCCACAGCCCTATACCGCAGCAGAGATGCCTGAGTGCGGACCGGCAGAAATGTTAATTAACTTTATAAAAATCTCATTATTTATTTGATTCGAAAATAAATGCAAATGCAGGCAGGCAGGCTAGGGTAGGAGGGGGGCTTGCATCAGCTTTAGCTGCTTGCTGTTAACGCTGGTCGACACATGTCCGAGCCGTGGAAAATAAAGAAGACTCCTTCATTAGTCAATGGAGAATCCTCCACAATGGATATACATGAGACACGTGGCACGTGGCAGCAGGCAGACGGCACGGAACCAAGCCAGTGTACTTGATGCTTCAACAAGACATTTAGCCGACACATGCAGACTATAAAAGTTGTCTAACCAAAACTAACAGCAGCATGCTCCTCCTTCGGCCAACTCGGCTGTGTTTTGTGCGTTGCGGTCCAGAGGCTCCATTAGGGCAGAGAGCAGAGGCTGAAGTCGAAGCTGGAGCTAAAGCTGGAGCCAGCACAGGCAGAGCAAACGGCAGGATTACAAGATGGCTTTTATAAATGGGCCGTGTGGGAAAACGAAGGATTGAAAAGAGGCACCAAAGTAGTCGGTGAGGAAGTGTGAGTTAAGGCACGGCAGCTAATCTTAGCAATGGTCAGCTTTAAAAGCACAGTAAAGCTCTTGGTAGTAGCTCAATAGTAGCTGGAATATCTTAGTTAAGAAACTTTTCAAAGAGCTTTATTAATTGTTAAAATATTTACTGTAATAAATAGATTTTTTAATCCACATTCTATATTCAATCAACTATTTTTCTGATTAAGATTTATTACCCCCATTGAAATTAAATTAAATGCATTGGTGAAATAAACACAATAAAGCTCTTTTCTTTCCTTTTCTGTGTACTTTAAATGGATCTGCAAATAAACATATATTTTGTTTATTTTATACTATGCTAAAGCACATTGAAGCTTTAAAGAACATTTTTGTTTTATATTTAATATACTCTACTAATCTTAACTGTTCTTCACTTATAACCTTAAACTAAATTTATCTAAGATTTAAATTTTTAATTAAAGCTGCATTGAAGTTTAAAGCTTTCCACATTGCCCATTTACCCCATTGCATTCAGTTGAATTTGCAAAACTCGATTGAAACTTGAGTAAAATGCAGAAACAAAATGCAATAACGAAATGAAAGCGTTTGTGGTCAGGTGCAGATGAAAGTCTTGTTGGGGAAAATTGCTTGAAAAAATGTGCAGGAAAACAATGAGAGTTGGGAGGAGGGGCGAGGCAGGTAGAGTTTAGTTTAATGGGCTCGCATGTTGCGCATACTTAAGGCGACTCTTCAGTATCGCTGCGTGCTCCGTGCTGCTTCAGGTGGTGCTCTCCTTCACTTTAAGCGGAGGAGGAGCGCGTGCTGTGTTTATTAGTTGAGGCAAATGCATGGAATACATAAATTTTGGACAATCTGGTCACATAGCCATGTGTGTGTGTGTGTGTGTGTGTGTCTGGCCGGAATCCAGGACACGTTCACTTCAATACAGTTGACTTGTCAGCGTGTTAATTTGCTAAATAATTTTCGAATTTCCCAGCGAGGAGAAGGAGAAGCGCCTAATAAATGGCACTAACTCAACGAAAGAAAAACATAGACATACACATCCAAAGACGCATACGCACACGCACAGGCTGGGGAGTCGACACGCCCACTTAGCCAGACACTGGTCAGGGCAAAACGAGGCGCAAACGTGCCAAATATGCAAGCAGGAACAAAACAAACGGCGCTAAGTGGAAAGGGATAAAGCCCGAAAAAAAAGACTGGCAAAGCAAAGCCAAATGCATGTGTGTGTGTGTGTGTGTGTGTGTGGAAAGGTGTGTTTGCTTAATTCAGAAAGGATACAACGTGCATTCGCCACAACAAGAACAAGAACAACAGAAACAAGAACGGAAACCGAAAAAACTGTTTATGATTTCCTAACACGATTTCAGTAGCTTTCACAATTTTTCCATCCACCTTCGCTCGTTTATTTGTTTGCCTTTGCCAGGCTACGTGAGCATTTTTTCGACATTGGGGAAGGGGGTAGGGGAGGGAGAGTGCAAGAAGGAAAGGGTATTCGCTTAAAAACGAGGGGCATGTGGACACATGTCGGGGCACACGTTCATCAATTAGTGTTGAAGATTTAATTGTGGCACGTGTGAACTTAATTAAATGGCATTAGTTTTGTAATTGTACAGACGAGTACGCAACGTACTAACACACACATAGACAGGCGTGTCTGTGCTGCCGCCATGTTTAATTTGCGCCCGCCCGAAAGTATGCAATTAAATTGCAGCACTTTGCAGGCGGCCACATTTGCATTCCAATTAATTTTTCTACCACGCATACAATATGCAATTTTCGGTTTCAAACTTAAAACGAGACAGAGGGAGTGTGGGGAGAGTAAAGTGAGATAGCAAACAAAGCTAAGCCGTGGCTCAGCTACATCCACGCAAATTGTTATATAAAGTTTATTTATAATTTTACTCTAATTAACTGTATGCTCGCTCTCTATACCAACTTGGTCAGTTGCCAAACGCACTTAATTAGCCAGCCAAATGTCATGGCAACCCCCAACAGCAACAATAAGTATTTTGCATCTTGACCGACTGGAAAATTACTGGTGAAATTCCACTCTAGACTTGTTACAAATTATATATACACAAGTCTTAAGTCGAGCTAATAAGGCTGTCTTGTTCTCCCTTGTTTTCTCGGAAATTAATTTATTATTTCCTGGCATTCTATTCTCGCTTCCTTATAATTTCATTGTGTGTTCAGACTTTCCCTTGTGTGCAATAAAGTGAGTTCCGAGAATAAGAGAACCCAACTCTTTTTGTATTATATAAAGTTTTGAATCGAAATAAATAATAATAAAATGTGTATTAAATTTGCAAATAGCAGTTGCACTCCCAGGGTAGCTCCAAGTCGTTTCCAGGGCGGACAAAACTTTAACTTTTAAATTACTCTGCTTGTACATGCGTGTAAAATAAATAATAAACTGCCTTTTGCCTTTTCGTAAACAATGCGACTGATTGTAGGCACTGCCAGGGCAGTGGGCGTGGCAGGCTCAACTCGCCAGCGTCATTTAAATTATGGAGCTAACACATTTCGAGCCTGGGGCCAATGGAATTATTCATGTGACCTTTTTGTGGAACGTGTTTTTCGACAAACATGTGTCGCCTGCTAAGTATCCAATTTGCGCTTGTTTTCCTATAATTTTTGAATTGAACGCGCGTGTGTGTGTGTATGTATTTAAAATACAACATGTTCTGTTTAGAACTAAGCCTTTCATTGCTTATATGGCCCCGGCGGCAACATAACCAATATTAAAACAAGAAAGACTTTCCGTTTTGCAAGCTGGCGAAGTGTGACTGCCCTTTAAAGTGATTAATTGATAATATTATTTACTTATGTTTAGCCAAAAGTTGAATTATATATACTTATTTCAATTTAAATCTCTTTTAATTGTTTTCACACGTTGCCTTGGCTGCCAACATCGATTGATTAATATCGACTTTATATTTATCGGCCTGCCGCCACTTTCGAAAACCATCGATCAAGTCTAAAAATAAGTGTTGAGTAAGTTTTAAATATGAGACATAAACAATGTGAGGCGCTAATTAACATTTTCAATAAATTGCTTAAATATTGAATAAATAAATAAACTAAGCCGCACTCCCCGTTCAGTTTAACGAACGGGTATTGCAACTCAAGCCAATTCATTGTGTTAATTAAAAAGATATTAAGGCAAACATAAAGTGTGGCGTTTGCATGTCTGATGCGTTTCATAACTGAATCGGAACAACCTCGGCGAGTGTATAATGAAAACCCCAAACCCGAAATGGCCCACAAGCTCGCCTTGCTCTGCTCTTGCTCTCCTTGCTCTCCTTCTCACTGTGTGGCAGATATCCGGGGCAAACTGCAGCAATAATGGCAAATAACAAGCACGCTTGAAATAATAAACATTGGAAAATGTTGCACACAATTTGGTCAACGTTTTGGTCAGTCAAGGATGGGCAGGGAGAAGGGAGGTACGTACGTACAGGAGAATGCTATAAAATTACCTGTACAACAAATTTTTGGATGCAAAAGAGCTGCTTAATTCAGTTCTGTGCAAACAACGTGGCCAACGTAGTCAACAACGCAGTTGTTATTCTTGCTGCTGCTGTGTTGTTGCCTGTTTTTAGGTTGATTTTGAAAATGGCGCCCCAAATTTCGCATCGCTGCTAAATAATGTAAATATAATTTTGCTGTTTGCCAGCGATTTAGTTTCAAAAATATTTAGTTGCATTTGCTGGTCTCGTTCGGTCGTGTTGGCCTGTTTGTTCATTATGCTGTTAGTTTTTGCTCGAGCGCGGCCAGGTGACAATGCAAATAATTACCAAGAGGCAATGCCAGTGCGAGGTGAGTGTGTGTGTGCGTATGGACATACGAGGCAGCATTGTCGTTGCACGTTAAATAAATCAGAAAGTAATTAAAACAACATGAAATGCGAGTTACAGTTTCAGCGGAAACCGAAGTCGTTCCTGCTTCTTCTCTTTTCTTCCTCTTACTCTTTTTCCCTCTTTGTCTCACACTCTGTCGCCCCTTTCCTTTTTGCTGCTTCCTATTTAGGTAACAAAACAAAAAACGCGACCAGCGGCGAAGCAGAGCAAAACAAAAGCAAAAATTAAAACAACAACAGGAGTAACAGCAACGAGACAATCGAGAGAAAATGCGAAACAAGCCAAAGAAAATTTGCTCAGCGAAATGCAAAATAAACTTAATTTACGTTTATTTGCGTTGACAAATGTTTTCGCAGGAGTGCAACTTTTAATTGCACAATTTATTTGATTTGCCAGCGTTCCTGCCGTCGGTGTTGCGTGTGTGTGAGCCGGTGTGTGTTTGTTTATTTCTTTGGCTGCCACAAGTAGAGGAGGTAGTAAATAACAATCACATTATATAGGTTATACTCTTGCCTTCCCTTCGCTCTTGTCTGCCAACTTCGAACTTAATTCTTAAAGCAAGTTTTCTTTTTGTTTAGTTTAAGTACTGTTGATAAAAAAGTTCGTGATATTTGTAACCTACTCAACACTTATATTTAGACTTTATTAATGATTTATCGAAAGTGGCGGTAGGCTGATAGTTTTTCGGTTGAAAGCAAAAATTCTAACTGAAATTGGCAAAAGAAAAGAGGAGCTAATCATGTTGCTTCTTTAATTTTATTTTTTCACCGTCTGCCGAGTCAATTGTGGCACATCGAACTATGTTTAACCGTGAGACATATCTCAGTATTTTCTTGTCTTTTGTGCCATAAAATGCTAGTTCCCTTTTTCTTCCTTCTCTGTTTGCAGCATTGCCTTTCCGTTTCCTGAGCACTTTCAGCATGACAGTCGTAGTTTCTTCTACTAGCTGCTCTACTTATCAGTGAAAGGAAACTCCGAATCGGTAAGGGACTCGTGGTCGTAACACATATTGCTATTTTTGCAACAAAACACAGAGCGAGGTAAAATGCTTTATCGAGTTGTTCAATTTGATTAGAAGGAGGAGCAGTGACTGCAGCCGGAGAACGAACATATAGACTAAGGGGCATGCCACTTTAATTGCTGCGGCTGCCACACAATTTTCTCGTATTTTTCAAATTGTCGATGCAGTTTTCTTTACCATTTTTTTTCTGTTCGCTCTCGTTGGCCAGCTGCAACAGCAATGAGAAATTGTGCCGCCTTTGTCTGCCGTTTAGTGCGGCAATTTGGCAGTGCAACTCAAATTGCGGTGGGTCAGGTGCGAGTGTGTGCTTGGCTGTGTGTGTGTTTGGTTGAGTGCCCAAAAAAGCAGGCTATGAAATATGCGCATAAACACATGCATATTGTAACAGGTCGATTTGTGCAGCGCGCCATATTTATTCTTTTTTTTAATCCTGCAGCTGTTGCGGTTTCTCTCTCCCCCCCCCTCCTCGTTAAATATCCAGAGGCATTTATGCAGCAACTGCAGTTATAGAGGAGTAGTGGGGGTAGGGGCAGGGAGGAAGCTGTCTGATTATTCGCTTTGCTTATCGTTCATTGCACTTGAGACGCGACGCCTTCGGTGTGAAATTGTGCAGTTCCTCCTTGACGTTTTTATGCTCTAGCATTTCTCAGCTGCAGGCGGAATTTTCATTAAAGCATTTTTGATGTCTAATTTGCATATTTTTTCACAGCACTTTGGCAGGCCGTGCAAAGCCGTCGCCTTTTTGCCAGCCAACTGACACGTTAAGCATTCAAGGGATTGTTTTAGTGTCCCCTCCCTCTCTCTCCCTCACTCCCTCTCTCTCTCTCTGTTCTTGCTTGCTTCTGCACTTTTTCTTCCCCCGCTTGTTGTTGTTGTTTTGCCGCTGTCAGTTTGCCGCCTGTTGTTGTCTCGGCTTCACTCTGATTTGGAGCAAGTTTGCCGTAGTTTTTTGGTGTGTGTGCGTGTGTGTGTGTGTGTACTGGGCCGGTTTGGGCGTTTCTTTGGCCGCTCTGTTGTCGGCTTGTTGGACAAACTGTCGAGTAGCAACACTAATTCGCATGCAGCCCAACAACAAAAGCTCAGGCAAACAGCAAGCACATACACACACATGCACACACATGCACAGACATGCAGAGAATTGCAGCTTTTTGTTGGATTTTCTGTTGAATTTGTGCCAGCGCTTTTTACGCCTGCTTTTTGTTAATTTGCAATTTTCTAACCAAATCCATTTGCCCACTCGCTCGCTCTGCCTTTCCCTCTCTCTGTCTCTCTCTCTCTAGCATGTGGGTGTGCACAGCTGCAGTGTGTGTGTCTGTGTGTCAGTGTGCCTGATGGTTTCACTGGGCATGACATTAATTCAATTTCTGTTTGCATATTGCCAGCTCGACATGAGCTCGTCCCTTTTATCGTTTGCCTTGGCATTTTGTGCGCTTCTGCGCCTGAATGTATGCAATGCCTTTCGCAATGCACTTATTGCATATCCCCCGTCAGCCCCATCAAACCAAAAGTCTCTTGAGTGCCTTTAATTAAATGCTTTGCAATTCGCAAATTTGATTAGGTTTCATATTGTATTTCACCAAGAATTGATTATATTTGCGTTGCTTAAATAAAACCAAACCATTTATTAAATTTAAATAGATTGATATTTTGAACTAGTTGAGAAATGCTTCACTTTGGTTCAAGGCACTTTGAATTACATTAAATTATGCAATCTATTTCAATTTTCACCTATTCAAGTTTTCGTTTCATTTTGTCATTTTTCATTTGATTAATTGTAAAGAAAGAATTGTTTTAAATTTATGGAAAACTTAACAATGCATTCAGTTTTCATCCGAAATTTAATTTATATTTTTAGCTAATCTCAAACGATGCACAATTTGGGCAACTGCTGCGGCGGCACTTACCAATGCTTTGGACACCATGGCGTATGCGTGTTGCGCTCGTTTCGCTCGACCAGATGAGGGAAGTTTGGTAGTAGAGTTTCTGCTTGTGCTTTCTATACGTTCGACATGCAGAAGACGCGCGTAGTGAGAACAATTTTTGGAATAAAACTTTTCAATTAACGAGCCAAAACTTTCTGCGTTGATCGTTTTTTATGCCGAGTTAAAGTTCGAGTTGGATGGAGGATCGCGCACGTCTTGTGGTCTATTGCGGCTGGCGTCGGTGTACCGCGAATGAACGTTGCACAGCTGTACGCACGGGCATTTATAATGGCCCGGCTGGAAAGCCTCAGAGTAGGCAGCACTATTTACATTTGCACCTACACAACAAAGCAAATAAATGCTGCCGTCTATTGTTAGATATGCCACCTGTTGTCACTGTGTGTGACGCTGGGAAAAGCCCTCGACGAAAGGTGCAAAAACAGAGCAACAGAGCAACAAGCAGCACAAGGCACCACAGAGCAACAACTCGCAATTATCTAATGCAATACACGAATAGCTGTTGCTGTTGCTCTTATCACTTGCCGCGTCGCACTCGTCACGCTATGTAAACCGTTATGTAGCAGCGAAGATTCTGCATAATTGCCATGACAATCGAGCCCAGGTGCAGGCGCAGAAGAAAGACAAGAAGATGAGTCCCGTTAGACAAAGGCAAACATTGTAAGCTGGCCTAGCCTGTGTGGTATATAGAGGCAGCTGCAGCGGCGTCGGTGGCGGCTGGGCAGTGGCAGAGCAGTTTGCTTATCTACTACACAACACTACATGCACATTACACACACACACACCTATCCAGTTATGGAGGCAGGGAGAGGAGTAGGAGGGCAACTGGTTGCCCCCATTACGTAGTTTGGGAATATTCCGCAAACTGATAACATTTGAATTTTGGCTTGATTTATGAGGCATAGCATGAAACACTGTTCCAGGCTTATCATAAGCACGCAACAACAACAACAACAATAACAAGCAAATTTAATCACTTTCACAACCAGCCCCCTCCGCCCCCCTTCCGCACTTCCTGAATGTAGCTTTAATTTTGGGGGAGAGCAACTTGATGAAATATTTATATTTTCGGCAACTCTACAGCAAAACTACATTGCATTGTTTGATTTGCACTCAATTTACTCATGAATTATGCTCGAAACGCATTTCATGCATGCATTCTACGAGTCATTACCCGCCAGAGGGGCACGTATTATGCATGAGAGAGGTATTTTCAGTTAATTAGTCAATTACTTAGCAGAGTGATAGCTAGTAGCATCTTATTAATTTACTATTAGCTGCTCATTTCAATTGTTATTTTAAATTATATCAAATGCACTTGCTCTGAAAAGTATGCTTACATTTGAATACCAAGCATCATCGGCATTTCTGTGCTACGCTTAAAAGTATGCTACGGCAAATGCAGACTGACAAACGAGCCACATTGCTGGCTGTGTAAAGTGTTGCATAGTTTTCAGCATGCCAATTGTTTAAACGGAAACTGTTCAAGATTAAGAACCTTCTACACAGCGAGCTATGCACTTTACCTCTTCAACAATTGTGTACTGTTTAAAGCAGAAAAAAAGAACTTATTGAAAACAATCACATGTCGCTATCTTCTCTAGTTTTGCCGCAATTTCGTACTAAAATATGTAATAAACTGTTGTTATTCCATATAAATGACTGCTTAATTTACGCCAACAGAGCTCTGCAAAGGAGTAAACTGCTTGGACACATCGTGGCGTATGTTCTACATATGTGTGTGTGTGTGTGTGTGTGTGTGTGTCAGGGCTGTCAGCAGAGCCTTTATCTATCCTTTTATATTTTCATATGCCTTCAGTTGACAGCTTGGCCTGCACTTGCAACGCACCTTGGTAGATCTCCAACAGTAGTTTATTCTTGATCAGCATAAACACGCTAATCGAACTGACCGTCCGTAGCTTGCAGTCTTATATGATGATTCTAGCCAAAAAGAGCTGTACAACTGCGCAGTTTTGGCTTTGCTTTGTCGCTAACTTATTGCATTCTCCGCATTGCAAACTGTTGTCAAGCGCAGCTCGCAAATACATTACCAATTTTGCAATTCCCTTGCAACTTGAAGCATATATAAAATATATTTTTCGGGCATTTCAAGAATTTGTTCATACAATATGGAGAGCACATACACATACATATTTATAGGTACTCTACGCGGCATGGCTCTAAGGCAGTTTGGAGTTCTCTCTTCTTTTTTGGGGCCAACTTCCGCTTGATTGTTGTTGCTTCCTTTTCTTGCCTGGCGCCAGCGCTTTTTGTTGACTCCATTTTGTGCTGCTGCTGCTGCTGCGGCTTTTGTTGCTGCCGCCGGCCCTGGCCAAGGCTTACGACGAGGCAAGCAACTTTTGACTCTTTCGCATCATTCATTTTAGTTTCGTTTTTGCACTCTCCAAAAAAAAGGAAAGACAGGCTGTTGACCAGCTATAATACTTGATGCTGCTTTCTCTTTATACTCCTTTCTTGTTGCTTCATTCTCTATTCTGCTTTCTCTATTTGCTAAAAGTAGGTCGAAATTCAATATACTTTTGATTTTATTTGTTGACTTGCGGTTTTATTAAAATAAATTATGATTCTACTTGTGCCCCCCTTTGAGAAGAATTCTTCCATCTGCAGGGCCAAAAGGGAACTTCTGCTAGTGTTCGACCACAGCAAACACAACTGCGAACAATAACTCAAAGTGGCAGCAATTACATGCAACACAGGCCACAGGCCCGGAGCCGTTGCATGCAACATCTCTAATATTTCAACAGCAAGCGAATTTAATTAGTTCGCCAACCAAGTGAACGACTCCCTCGCAATTCGCTCTCTAACTTGCTGTGTGTGTGTGTGTGTGTGTGTGTGCAACAGGGCGAAAGTTTGCAATTACTATGCAACAGTCTGCACAGTCGCATTGTTCCGTCTCAAAGTGCACTTCACGACAGCTGGCAGTAAGTCAGCTATGGGGCTAATAAAATTCTTTCAACGTTTACAATTAGCTGCAGCGCCTGACAGACTCGGACTGGCCTGCCCTGCACTGCTCTGCTTGTCATTGTCGTCGTGGTGGTGGCGACAAGTTCATCACATTTTTCATGGCATTACTTTAATTAATTTTGTGCAAACAGACGCCGCGCTGGCTCGTCACTGTTGAGGTATGTGCGATACGATAGCTGATTATAATCAGCATACCATAATCTTTATAGACTGCGCGGTGTGACGGCCAATCGGAGAAAATTGACGCACTTGCTGCGAAGCAATCAAACGCCCACAGAGCATAAAACTCGTGGCAAAACTATCGTTATTTGCATTGGGAAGTTTAGCATAGGAAAGGGGTGTGCCACATAGCAAGATACTGCGTAATTGACTTGAATTTCTTTCAAGATTCTTCAACTTTTCTAAACAGCGTTCTATATATAACTCTGCAATGTCTAAAGAAGGCTTTGCGATAGTATTAACGATAGTTTTGTATGTATTCTGTTTACATTGGGGAGTATTGGAACAGGCAGTGCCGCATAGCAAGATACTGCGTAATTGACTTGAAGTTATGAGAAGATTCTTGATGTATTCTAAAATAAACTGATTATATATGATAATAATGTCGATAGTTTTGAATTAAGTGTTATGTTTCCCACTCTCACACTAGCTGCCGTCCACTTTGCGGTTACAGGGTATAGCGAACTGTGTGAAATCGCCAGCAGGAGCTTCACAATTGCCACTGCCACTGCCATTGCCACTGGCTGCTGCTGCTGCTGTTGTTGTTGTTGTTGCTGTCGCTGCTGTTGCTGGAATTTCTCTTGATGTTGTTGTTGCTTTGTTGCTGATGCCCTTCAATAGCGTTCAATAAGCTTGTTTATGGCGCAGACAGACAACGACACGCACTGCAACTAATATCGAACAAGCGTTTTAATTGAATTTCACGCGTTCTCATAAACTCGAAGCGTGCCCATCAATGCGAATTATTGCTGTTGTTGCTATTGTTTTTGTTGTTGTTCTCAGCTCGGTACTTTTATGATGATTTCTATTTGCAGCTCTACAGTTCCTGTTGCTATTCCAACAACATACAGCGACAACGCGCATCCATAAACAGACCACATTGGTGCCACATTCGACGTTCCACATTCATCCCCGTAGCCACTCGTGGCACATATAAGTGCGTGTTCAATTGTGTGCACACTTCTTGTTATTGCAATCGTAAAATCTTTTGCCCCCCCCCACTCCCCTTTCCCACTTGCTAGTTGCACTTAAGTACACAGTGTATGTAGACTATATAGAAATAACAGTGATATAAGGCTGACGCGGTAATGCTTGTTGTAAAAAAAACAATTATCGCCAATCGAATTGCAGTTCATTATAAGTTTATATATAGTATGTATATACATATGTGTCTGTGTGTGTGTCTGAAGGCCGCACAGTATATTGATATTTGTTCTTTTTAATAAAACATCGATAACCGACGGGGTAACCATAAAATAAATATTATATAGAACTAGAGCACACACAGAATATTGTTAGTATTCTGTTGCCTCATTTCGCAGTCTGCAATTAAATTAGATAATTATGCCAAAAAATTAATAAACAACAGAAAAACATGCCAAAGTAGATGCAGCCAAAGAGAGCAATGCAATAAAATACGTATGTACGAGAATTGGGGACAATATTGATAGTTGAGGCGAAAATTGGTTCTACCTCAATTCGTTGGAAATATTTCTCATTATCTCGTGCAGCTTGTAAATCCCTTGGCCATTTTAAAGCTAGAAATAAATACGAAATGAGGTCATAAATTCAAGCAAGATCGTCGTTGGCTATCGCTCAAGTTCAATTGTCTCCTTGGACTCATGGGTATTCCTGGCTGAGGTCTGGAAATCGGAAACAGGCGCTATCGTTATCGCAGCCAGCGATGACAGACATTTGTCATGTTAGTCACACTTCTAGACGTTAATTAGAGTACTTTAAATTGGATTGCGAAAACGAGAACCAGTCGTAAATCAATTGACTTTTTATCGGCCCAAATTGATCCCCCAACCGATGAGGATGATTCATATATAGGAAATGTTTAGTTGGTAGTTCATACACGGAGTGTTTAGTTGCTGCAACTAGTCTGCAGTTGCAACTTGCAACTGTTGCAGCTGTGAGGTCTGACTATCCATCAGTTTTTAGAAGGCAACGTAACTCAACGTCCGCATGACTTCATTTGCGCTGACAGACGCGCTTGCAGATGCCCGAGGCATGCGCTCGTTATGCTGTGTGGCAGGCAGTGGCAACAGCGCGTTGCAGCTTGCCATCACTTGCCACTTGCCAGTTACCGGTTAGCAGTTGCAACTTGGCGGCGCTTAGTATGCAGTCAAGTTGTGGCAACGGGCGCTGCACATTTGCTTTTAAGTAAATAAAATTAATCATACGCCCTGTGGCACGTTTGAAATTGGTAAATTGAAAATGCATTGTATGCTGACGGGCGGAGAGTGAGAAACACATGAGGGGGTGCTAAAATATTGCCAGCAGTTTGCGGAAATTGGAAATGAATTTCGCTTATTTTGGGGGCACTCGTTGAGGCATTTGCAGCTACGCAGTTTAAGAAGTGCTCCGCTAACTTCCCCTCTCTTCCTCTCTCTCCCCCTCTTATTCTCACTCTAGCACTCTGTCTATCTTTATCTCTATCTCGTGGTTTTTCTCATGAATTGTATTTTTAGTTTAGCTTTAATTCTCGGAATTTCTTCGCATAACATAGCACAATCTCAATGTTTATTTTTGTATTTCCCGCCCATCCTTCTGAACATTCTTCTGCAGTCGATAAGAACAGAGAGAGTTCCCGATAGGTTGCGACTCGTAACGATTCGGAACGGAAACGTTTCGAGTGCTTAGTCAGATACTACGAGAACGGGACTTTTGACCGCTGGCCCCGTTTGATTTGCCGCGTTGCGTCACTGTTAATGCACAGTAAATGCCCCGCGGGGCTTAGCACGATAATGGAAAAGCCCGTTCAAAGATATAATGCAATTACAATTAAATAAATGAATGCAGAAAACGCAGAGTTCAATTGTTTTTTGTACACTGCAAAATGCCGAAAAGGGAACTTTAATTATTTATTCATTTGCAGCGTTATTTATTTCTTTAAAGTTGACTAAAAACTGATTGAAATGAAATGAAATTTAACTGTAGATATATGTATTTATTATATTATATGTATATTATATATATATCATCATTATATTTAATCCAACATTTATTGCAGAGGGTTGGGAGAAATCTAGTAAAAGCCAATCAAACCCGTAGAACTAACAGAAAACATTGATTATATTGTTCATAGAGCTACATATATATTGATTATGCATTTATTATCCATGAATATATCATATATCTATAATACTAAGTTGTAATATTATATATGTATTCATTAAGTATTGGACCAGATATCAGCTTTATTCATAACAATACAGGGAAATGAAGAGCCAAAAACTTACATTAGGTAAGATGGATATTGATTACACATTTATTAGTCCATAGATCATATATCATATAGATCATATATCTGTAATACTTATTATTAAGATATTCAGAATATGTTCGATATAACTGTTTCTTAGGAGTAATTCATGAATTGCCTAGTAATATACTTATACTATCTATGAATCTAGCCACATGTTAAAATTGGTCAAGTTTTCATTTAAAAAATCTCAAGATATTTGTTTTTATTATACGCAGAGATAATCTTTAGCAAGCTGAAACTCTCTCAAAATATACCATACAGAAAAACAACATATACCTTATTAATCAACACACACTGCAAAGTGGCTAAATCTATTTTTAAATCTTTTCCATAATCGCAGACATTATTCACGGAGTGCTTTTTCTTTTGGCCAACATAAATTCACATGCCGCCCAGCCTGATAACCTGTCGCTATAGTTTGAGAAAAAGGCCCGAAGTAGAGTAACTTGATGGCTATATCATATCAGTTGGACATGCCAAAAAGTCTTAGGTTCTTATTATGCGATTTGTGGTTTTTCTGACATATCACACACACCTTCTATGAGTATAAAAACTGTGGACACTCTTAGTTGCCACCGAAGTACGCAACGGACAACGGCGGTGGCCCTAACGAGAGCATTTATAATTTAAAACCGTCAATGTGATTTTATCGATAGTCGCCTGCCTGGCGATCTGCGCCAGTGGCTGGGCCAATCCCCGTATCGCCATGGGCGAGTCCAAGTTTCTGCAGGCCATGCGCAGCAGCAGCGCAGTTCAGCAGAGCAATCCAGCACAGTCGCTGCTGTGCTTCCAGTACTACAGCGAAGTCTTCGATCAGCTGCTCAAGCAATACGAAGAGGAGTACGCACAATGCCTGAACACCTCGGTACTGCAGCAGGAGGTGCTCGATGAGCGCTACAGACCTGTCTTGTTGGACTTGAACCGCACTGCAGTCGCTGCCTGTGACCAATTGCACAGGTGCAACAATCAGAGCAGTCTGGATGGACTTAGCTGCTACTCCGATGTGGTAAGTCAACTGGCAGGAGACTAGACATGATTATTATAATGTTTATATGTACATATCTTAAATAGGGTCAGGAAAACGTGAGAGTGATGTACAACATCTCCAGCTCGGCCAGCGCTAGTTATTCGCAGCTGCAGCAGGCCATACAGTTGGTACAATTCACGGAGGAGCAGTGCGGCAACGCCTCGAAGCGCAACTACGAACTGTCCACGGATCAGGCCTATATTCGTCTGCAGAACTGCCTAGCGGGTCTGGAGCCAGTGCCGACGGCCTTAACCTCAACAACAGCAACAGAAATCATAACAACAACAACGAGTGAAGTCAGTTCAAGCGAAACAACCGTAACAACTGCGATCCCAACAACGATTTCAACTCAGAAAACACGCAGAACCCGCAGGGCAAGCAAGAGCACTACCGCAATACCCTATAGCACCTCCTTCGCAATGGGCAGCAAGAACAGCTTCAGCTCGGAGCTGCAGAAGTTGCTGCACTCCCTGGCACACTAGCCTTGAATAAGCATTGTAGATCTGCATTAACTAGATAACAAACCAACCATCATTAGGGCACAACTTTTGCAATCAACTGTGGCGAACTGAGAAAACTAAATGGAAGAAGCCCAAAGGTTTCCCATAATCATGGACAAATATTGACGGCCCTCACGCGCCCTGTGACAAGTTCCAACGAGAACTCAACGAACTAATGTAACTTATGTAATTAACGACCGGAGCTATAAACAAACGCTAGAGATGCTCTTAAAGGATAATGAGTTAACGACTATGTAATACCCCTTACCAATATGATTTTCGTCTTTGCCTTTTGTTAACAATAAATTAAGTTTGTAACTAATTAAACTTGTTATTTAATGGGTAGCTGAAAAAAACGTGACAGGCTGAACTCTCTTTACATGTTTCTACAAGGAATTTGATGAAGTTTTAAATACATTTTTTGAATAATAAATTAAGAATAAATGAAATAGATTGATTGAAATGATACCAACGGAAACTACTAAACACAGAGTTATTTAACTTGTTAGCCTCATTATTTAATTATACAAAGATCAATTGAGGTTGAATTCAATGCATACAAATGAATGCAAGCAACGAGGCGCAGCGTCTGTTATACAAGACTTTCCACTTCTATTTGCATTACAACCTCCTGTCACCCTTAATTACAGGGTATTGCCTGCTTTGACTAAGTTTCTCATCAGAGAAATGCAATTGCCTGTTACCAAAGGCAACTTTAAGGCCAGGCATTTAACAGTTAAATAAACAGATACGTTCTTGCAGTGCGCCGTTGGCGTTTTTCATTTAAATTTAATTGCGTTTGCTTTGGCTTCGCTCCTGATTGTTGTCAATGTTGCTGCTGTTGTTGTTGTTGATGATGTTGCTGCCGCCGGCTTTGTTGTCGCTGCAATTAAAACAAATTAGAAATGTTGCCACACACACTGACAACACACACACCTGACAGACACACATACACATAGACAACACTCGCAGCCCAAAAATCCAGCCAATAACTGTCAGCAGCGCAGGCAACGCAGCGTGCCTCTGCCGACTGATTTAAATCGTTGCCTAGCTACACCGTTATGTGTGTGTATGCGTATATGTATGTGTGTGTCGAGTTAATGCAGTTGCACCTCCGACTGCACTTCCACTTCCAGTTGCACTTCCCCTGCACCTGTTTACCTTGGCGCGGCGAAAAGTTCTCGCACAAAGAACGCAATTAAGATATGCAAATTAGCTGCTGCCGCGCTGCCAACTTTGTGTCGCAGAGGTAGCGGCGTCAGGGACGACGGCAGCGCAGCAGCAACTCCTATTGAGCAAACTGATGAGATTTTCCAGTGCTTGTGATAATTATGCACATGCGAGTAAAAATAAAATAATTAAAATTTCTCAAGGTTTCACCGCGAACTTCTTAAATTTTGAAATGAGTTTTCATTAACAAACCTGACGCCTTTTGCGCGCTCTCAGTCGAAATTAAGAGAGAGAGAGAGTGAAAGAGTACAAGACGATGCTGTGCATTTGCACTCGGCATTGTTGTTGTTTACTTTCGCATTCGCTTTGCCATTAAGGGAACCAGTTCCACCGGTTCACTAGAACTCTCGATAAGTTGTTCATTTGAAGATGCAAGAGCGTGAATGCAGACCTAGAATAGACATCGATAAGACATCGATACATCGATTTCAGCTCTACGCGAAAGAAAAGGAATATACACTTCGTATGAACGTGTAAGCATTTAAAAGCGATCAGAATCAGTTGATCTAAAAGAACATGAATTGATACTCAATTTTATGGATTCATTATATTATTTATCTTTATTTATTAATTGCTTTTTGTGTTTCATTTCCGCACTATCTTTAAAGCAAACAGATACAATAAATCGCAAAAATAGTAAACTCATATTGAGTTGCAATTTGTTTTCACTACGATAAAGATCCATATGTGGATGAATCACGGCAAGGTAATCATCAATATCTATTGTGTATATATAGATTTACACTTTATAGGGTTTAATTAATATTATAGCATTGGCCAGCACGTGGGCGATAAGTGAGGGAAGTCATCCAACACAGATTAGGTTTCCCAAGGGGTTTCACGTCTTACGTTCCGAGAAGTGAATGTAAACAAACCACAACCTCGCATTGACAAATACAAATGTAAGTCAACCTATTAATAATGATGTTTATGAGCCAGATGTAAAGTGGGCTACTTCCCGAGAATTGCTACCTATGATCGTGCCGAGAATCACTAATTAGTTGTCTAATTATTGTTTTTTTTTATTACTCGTTCATGCTATCTGAGAGTGTGTGTGGAACTGATAAACAATCGAGTGGTAAATTGTAGGAGGGAAAGAGATAGACACAATTGCGTTGCTGACCAATGGCAACGGTTTATGTATAACGCGATCAATGCAGATAAGGAGGAGCTAATTAATACCGAAATCCCCGAGGCATCAAGTGGGTAGCTGAAAGCACTTTAATTGCCTGAGCCTTCCTTGGAACAGTATTAAAGATACTCCTATGCATTAAAAACAATCACTCAATGCAGCGATAACACGCATATTATAAAAAACTCAACTCAATGTCTGTCCTAGGCGAGACATTGTCAGATGATATTTTCTGATTTAATTTCTCCATTAGTTCCGAGAAATTCTTGACTTTGGACAGACCCTGAAATTTGTGCAAATATTATGGGGCCATTGTTGGGTACTATAAAGATTTCCATCATTGCTGTCAAATAGAGGAAGAGAGAAAGATAGAGAGAGCAATCGTTAAATTGGTTTCATGGAAATGTTTTTCACCGACTGCCGTCGCGTAAACGATAAGAAGGCATCGATAAGGTGATACCTCAAGTGATAGAGCCAAATCTAAGGCAATAACATGACAATAATATGTCTTTAAAACACTTATTTTTTTATGGACCGCACCACTTGAGCAACGCGCCTATAAATATGGAAGTGCCATCGACTTTAGGCCATTAATGAATCCGACGTTGAAAGCGAACATTCAATCGCGAAAAGTGTTTTATATTCAAAATTTCATAAACACATTAAATATCATGTATACCAAGTTGTGCGTCCTGTTACTGGCCATCGGTATGAGCCAAGCCGTGCCCCAATTGGTGATGCCGGATGTCAACCTTATGCAGTTCATGATGCAGACTCGCGATCTTCAGGGTAATCCGGCGCGTTCGCTCGAGTGCTTCGATTACTATATTCCCATCTTGAACGAGTACGCCGAAACTTACAAGAGGGAGTTCGCACAGTGCTTGGAGGTTGCTGAGAAGGCTCGTCTGGATATCGATGATACTACCGTGGCAAACCGTACTGAAATTAACAACGCAGCAAGCGGTGCATGTGAAGCCTTAACCGAATGCAGCGAGCTCGACATTGCCGTCGATTTCTTCCAATGCTATTCCAATCAAGTATGTTGAATACTCTCGGGATATAGAACGGTAAAGATCATTGACCAATTTTCTTTCATCTTCAGGGTTCCAGCAATTCTAAAACCCTCTACACTATCTCGGCCAATGCTTCGGAATTGTTGGCCTTGGTCAACCAGGAATACTATCTGATCGAGCTTAGCGCGGAAGCTTGCACAAACAGGTCGGAGCGCACCTACATAGAGAACAACAACGCATGCATTGAGGAGCTCAACAAATGCGTTAGCGGCCTTGCACCTGTGCCTACCACCCCAGCACCTGAGTCTTCCACCGCTGAGCCTGAGTCGTCCTCCGCTGCGCCTGAGTCTTCCACCGCTGAGCCTGAGTCTTCCACCGCTGAGACTGAGTCTTCGTCCGCTGCGCCTGAGCCTGAGCCGTCCTCCGCTGCGCCTGAGTCTTCCACCGCTGAGCCTGAGTCTTCGTCCGCTGCGCCTGAGTCTTCCACCGCTGAGCCTGAGTCGTCCTCCGCTGCGCCTGAGTCTTCCACCGCTGAGCCTGAGTCTTCCACCGCTGAGCCTACAACTCCAGAACAGAGGGAGAATCTGCCAGAGGAAGATCTGTCACAGCGCGTAGCCCAGGAGCAGGCCAAGCTCGAGCAGGTGTTGCAGAGCATGAGGAACTGGATTCACCGACAATAAGTCAGTACGAATATAACTCAAGTTGTATTCAGCATTAATATCAGTACTTGAAATATTATAAATATATATGTTCTATTTATGAATCAACTTGATGTTTCATTTTGGCAACTATAAAGCAAAAAGTTCTGTTTAATTTGTTCTATTTTATATTTGAATTGAATAAAAAGTAAATCAGTATAAACGGAAATACTGCATTGGTTTTTATTTCTGAAAATCAAATATGAATAAAGAGGAAATATATGTATGTTCTAACGAATACAGTATAGATGTGAAAGATCAATTCGAACTTGTCGGTTCTAGATTTGTATATTAAACTATCTTAATTTGTGAGCATTTGGTTGCGAACGGATAATTTACATAGCAGTTATCAAATAAATAGTTTTATGGGAGGTACGTATTTGCATGTATTGGAATGGGTAGTGTTTAAATTATATAATGCTCGAGCACGCTATTTTAAAATAGATTTAGTAAAAACCTTTTATTAGATGGATTACTTACTGCCTCCTCACTACCCCAGTTATATATATATATAAACTCACCATAAGCAATTGTATCTTTTTTTTTCATTATGCCTTATCTCTGTCGGTCTCGCACTTAAATTTATTACGTTTTAATGTCTGTGGGCGTAGTCATCGTCGCGAGTTTGCTTAGTCTAATGTGACAATTGTGGAATAAAAAAGCTAAATCTAAAGTCTCATATATTCCCCCTCTCATCTAAGTTCCCACGATGTTTAATCTCGCTTGCAGGGGCTTCACCTCTTCAGCTCATAATAAATATTTAACTGCCAGTCTTGTTGCAGTTTGGGCGTTGTAGAAGCTATACTAGGTAACTAACGCTGATTACTCACTCACACACTGTTTGATCAGACTTTAGATGAGTTTGTTAGATTTGATGGGAAGTATAAAAATATACGCTAATAATTGAAGCCGTTAAAAAGCAAAAAATAGCATCCGACAACAACGATGAAGGTGCTTAAAATAGATTTCCTGGGGTAAATTACGGAAACACATCTAAGCGCTAACAAAGTTCTAACCCACTCGTAAAAAGCTCTTTAAAGTATTTGCTTGACATTGATAACTATCCTTAGGGTGAGTTGAGGATAATTATAATCTATTGGTGAAAACCGCATTGTGAATGGGATCAAGAGAGTTTTGTTTACTGAGGAAACTATAATATCCCCGGCGATTGTATTACCGCATTGATTAGGTTTTTACTTAATCAGTTAAGGTTAGCACTCTGCGTGATTACGTAGAGTGTGAACACGAGTAGCAGCTACAGTGAACCCCCGGGTAACTCCCGAAAACGCGCTTAGTTGGCATTGGCGAGCGAAGATAAACGCTTCACGAGAACAGAAAGTAAAACTGGACTATCTTATCTTTTTGCCTTTTTTTCTTGGTAGGTATGATTCGAAGGAACACAAATAGATAGTTCTTGAATGGCGCTTGAATATATTTAACTTGGGCCGTTAAAAACGTCATTAAACTCATCGTGCCTTCCCTGTGATGTCCTCCTGGGTTTAATTAATTTTAATCAATGATCTCTTTGGTATTTCAGCGATAGTGCGCATTGTCTCTTCGGCTATATAAGCTGAGGTATTTCCATCACGCGGTCAGTTAAATTGTGCGCCGTGGAACCGTCGTCTATCATACTGTGGAATAGCTGTAAAATGCAACGGATAAACATGAAATTATCTATCGCCTTGTGCCTGCTGCTCGTGGCAGCCGGCTGCAGTGCCTCGCTTTCCTTCGAGGATATCGACTTCCAGCCATTTGTGCGGCTGCAGCAGAAGTCCATGCGATCGCTGATTGATGCGCACAGCACCAGCGACGATTCGGATCTGATCAACAAGTGTTTCAACGAATACCTCGACAACCAGAACGGCGTGTTAACCAACTACAACAGACAATACAGCGGCTGCATTAGCACCGCCCAAGTGTCGAAGAACGAGCTGACCGCACAGAGCTCAGCGCAGCGCAACGATTTGCTCGGTCGGAGCGACGACATGTGCAGCAACCTCAACTCGTGCAACCACATCCGCGACGGCCTCGACTTCTTCGACTGCTACAGTGATGCGGTGCGTTACCTTATCGAATGTGATCATTAATGGGGGAACAAAGCATACTTATTCTCTCTCTCTTTCTTGCAGTCTGCCGACAGCTACAAGGTTGTGTTCACCCTGAACAGCGACGCCAACACGCAGTTCAACTCGATCGGAGCAAAGTACAGGATCATCGAGTCAGTGCAAAAGGGTTGTGTGGACGATGCTCGTCTGGACTATGCGCGTGAGCTGGAGCGCTGCGACTCCGACTTCAACGATTGTGTAAACCCAAGCGAAGTCCCAACTGAAGACCCAGAGACTGAGGCACCAGAGACTGAGGCACCAGAGACTGAGGCACCAGAGACCGAGGCACCAGAGACAGAGGCACCAGAGACTGAGGCACCAGAGACTGAGGCACCAGAGACAGAGGCACCTGAGACTGAGGCACCAGAGACCGAGGCACCAGAGACAGAGGCACCAGAGACTGAGGCCCCAGAGACTGAGGCACCTGAGACAGAGGCTCCAGAGACTGAGGCTCCAGAGACTGAAGCTCCAGAGACCGAGGCCCCAGAGACTGAGGCACCAGAAACCGAGGCCCCAGAGACTGAGGCACCTGAGACTGAAGCTCCAGAAACGGAAGCTCCAGAGACTGAGGCCCCAGAGACTGAGGCACCAGAAACCGAGGCCCCAGAGACCGAAGCCCCAGAGACAGAAGCTCCAGAAACCGAGGCCCCAGAGACTGAGGCACCTGAGACAGAGGCTCCAGAGACTGAGGCTCCAGAGACTGAAGCTCCAGAGACCGAGGCCCCAGAGACTGAGGCACCAGAAACCGAGGCCCCAGAGACTGAGGCCCCAGAGACCGAGGCACCAGAGACTGAGGCTCCAGAGACTGAAGCACCAGAGACTGCAGCTCCAGAGACTGAGGCACCTGAGACTGAGGCTCCAGAGACCGAGAGACCACCAGAGGAGGATTTGAAGATGTTGCCACGCACTTTTAGAAGCAGCCCTTTTTGGGCAGCACTCAAGCGATTCTTCTAAATTGCAGATGGATAGGCCTATAGGAGGTCCATCAATAATAAAAAACGCATGTCAATACTATTAAATCGATTAATTTTAGTTTATTGCAAAACGAAAGCAACAAAAATATATTTATAAACTAGCATACTTCTAGGGTGCGCAAAATACAGCACAGTCTTATCAATTCTAAACAGAGAATGAGAGAGAGAGAGATACAGATATAGACGGGGCGCCAGAGGCAAAGAGAGGCAATTCGCAGAAAAGAATTATCAGTTAAGGGATACGATGTAATTGGTAATAAAACGTGCACTTGAGAACGCTGTCTTGCAGTGTGGACAATATTTGTTGCAGTGTAATAAAAGATCAGCGGAGGAAATCAATAAGCTCCGTCGAGAAGATAGTGTCGGGCAATCAAGTGATAGGCCAATCGTAGCCAAGCGCCCAACTGGTGGTAGTCAGGCCTAAGTAGGAAACGTTCAATTAGTCACACTTGTCCCAAGAACCACTCGATACTCTGCGTCGTCGCCGTGGTCGAGCCACATTCAAAATGTTCAGCCAAATGAGTGCGGTTCGCGTGAGAATTCAGTTGCAGTGCACGACTACGCGTCGTCAGTGGTTCCTTCACCTGCTGCTGCTGCTGCTGCTGCAGGGTGTTGTCCAGCTTGAGGCAGCTTCAGCACCAACTATATGGCCCGACTCCACGCTCGACGAGTGCCACGACGAGTATTTGCTGGCTAGTGCCAAGGCGACAAGCATTTATGGCGCCAGCTTGGAGCAGTGCGAACTGACAGCCAACGAGACGAACATCGATCTGTCCATTGACGAGGCGCTGGAGCGTTCGCAGATCGAGGTTGGCCACAGCACGTTGTGTGGTAATCTGGACATTTGTGACGCTCTGGACGATGATCTTGATTACTTCGAGTGCGTCAGGGATCGAGTAAGTATTCCGTGAAGCAGTTAGGTTAATGGATTAATCTTGATTGGCCTTACCAAAATGTTTACAAATCCGATTCGTTTGGGTTTTTGTTGTTGACAGCATTTGTCTTTATCGCCCCCAAACGAGTTTATCGCGAGATAAGAGCTGCGAAAGCATAGCAAAGCTTTGGACAAAAACAAACAAAGCAAAACAACACTTCATCTTGAACTTAACGTAGACAAAACGACCTTCTTCAAGGCATAGTACACTGGACAGCGTGAACTTAGCTGATCTAAATCTTTCTTAGATTATGGATAGACAGCAAAATCTTAGGTTTTGAGAATGCATTCATAATAAAGTTGTGGTAAATAATTGTTCCACTAGTGGCTAGCGAGGTATGCATTATTAAAAGAGCTTGCAAAGTCCCTCGCACTTTAAAGCTCTAATTGAGCCAACTAAGAACTAGGAGCTGAGGTTATTTACAAACACATGATGCTCTTTCCTTTCGAATACAGTGAATATTAACTAAAGCCTAGTACATTAGCTCGCAGAGCTCAAGGCTGCACTAGAAACCTACTTGCAGTCATTGAGATTAATCCAGTACTTAAGGGCTGGCACTCAGGGCTGAAGGGCTTAGGGCGTTATACAGGCACAACTAACGGATATTTTACACTCTCACAGGGCAGCCACAATCTGGAGCTGATCACAGAGATCAACCACAATGCCACAAGCGCACACACTCGCCTGCGCGAGGACTACAGTGCGGTGCAGCAGACGCTGGTGCTGTGCACACTGGATGCACAGGTTGCCTATGTGAACAGCATGCGGGAGGCGCACGAGGAGCTCCACCAATGCCGCAGCGAGCTCGGCAGGGAAAGCGATGGGGATGGCGAGGGGAAAGCAGAAACGGAATCCCCCAACTGAATGCACACAGAGAGAGCACAAAGCAAAATACCCTGCGAGATGTTAGTAAAGCATTAAAAAGACTTAAATCTGTAGTTTTAGTCTGATATGCAGCCAGGGCGGCAGCCTGCTGCAGGCAATTGTCCAGCGCATTTAAAATGCGCGCCGTACCCCGGACATAGTTATCCTCGGTGTGGTTGGTGCACAGGTAACGCTCCACGTCGACGCTGTTCAGTTGCTCCGTTAGGCTGAGTGCACTCTCCGAGGCATTGAAGGAGATGGTGTACATGCTGGTCAACTGCTGCTTGGACTGCAAGGAAGGTGAGAGAGAGAGAGAGAGAGAGTTCAGTTGATTATTATCATATGCCCTGCTTGTTCCTTGCGCTCACCAGCTTGGCGAAGCAGTCAAAGAACTCCAAGACATCCGCAATATTCACGCAGCTCTCGATGTAGCCATCAATGCCCAGAGCCGCCTGGCGTACGCTCTCCTGCATGCCCCCCACCTGGGTCAACACCGTGGCACGCAATGTTGTTGCATCCTGCAGGCAGGCATTGTATTCCGTCGACCAGGTGGCACCCACCTGCTCCAGTTGCGGCAAATAGCTGGTGAAGCATTCCTTCGTATTGCCCGCTCCGGCCAGATCATGGCTCTCCAAATACACCGCTAGGCTGTCCCGACTGCGCGTTGCCTGCTCTGTGGCCAACTGGAATGCAAGCTATAATTTCCTCTCTGCCATTTCCCTGGACTTCTCCACGGCCACTCACCAGCAATTGAGTCCACAGCAGGGCAGCGAATGCGATTTTCATGTCTGTTTTGTTTTGTGGCCAACCTGATACTGTCCGCGGTTGTTCGGGCCCAATAAAAGGGCTTACTGCTAAATGCGACATTGATAGATGCTTTGTTTGCCAATGTATTTGCGATGGAAATTTGTTTATCGCCACGCAATGCGGCGCGACATCCGCCTTTAAGTCAGTGCTGCCCGCTTAGCTTTTTTCCTGTGAAATCTAGCTTTTTTCCGTCTGTTCTTTGTTTACATAAAAAAGTGTTGCATACTTTCGAACGGCATCAAAATGCGAAAGTTCTCGTTGGCCAGCTTTGAAAAAAGCTACATTATTTGTCGCGATAAAAGCTAGTTGGCAACACTGTTGCAGCTACTACTACTGCCTTTATTAAAGTGCAATGTTCTTTATGTGAATTGTTAATTACTTTATAGTTCCTTAGAAACCCTGAACGATTCTACTTGTAAACTTATTTTGAGTTGCTTAGCTGATTTTTAAAAGCAACTTATTTCAAACGAAAGGAATCTCTTAAATCGATCATATTTTGTTGCCAAATCAATCAACATTCAAGACCATGAACCTTATTATGTGCCAGATATGTTGGGAAATTTATATATAAGTGTTTAAGGTCTAGTTTAGGATAGACATAGATAATTCTTGAAACTGTACATAGGGTATATTAGTGTTGTTTTCTGCAGCTTAAAGCAGAAATGGTTCAATCGTTTGACTTTAGTTAAATAACAAAAAAGGGAATTTTCAATTTAATTTAATGAAATGCTGATCCTTAATCATTTTGAAAGAACAAACATTTTATGAAGTATACAAACTAGTCTCTGTTGAAAATCTCTAATATCATTTACATCTATTATTTTATTTTATTTTTATTATAAACAATTAAGATCAGATTTCAATTTCACATCACATAAACACTATCTTCAGTTAAACTATATAATATTATATTTAATGTAAAGTAAATTTATTAGTAATAAATAAATCACATGTTGGTTGTAATTGTACCATAGTATTTTCGCTTGTTCTCAGGCTGCTTTACGCCTTAGTTCGATTGGTTATAGGAAAGATAAGGAAAGGCCTAGGTTGCTAAGCCAGAATTGGAGGTGCAGACAAATTGACGCATATATTGGCTTAATATTTCATTAGCCGGGCTAATACAGAAGCTCGCTTATAAGTAACTGTGTGATTGGGTTTCTATTTGTGGAACACAGGGTCAGGCACATTACGCCGACACATCCAATCGAAATGCACATGGAAAGCAATTTGGCGATTCCCGCAAATTGTCGTTCGCCTTCGGGTGCTTCGGGTCGACTTAATGCCACCTAATTGATCGGCGGGCATAAAGGCAGACGTAATGCCCGTCGCACCTTTCACCTGATGAGGCACTCGGTGCCTCGGTACCCCTAGCCCCGTCCGGGCAGTATACCCCGGCGAATTGACAAAAAATTCACTCGCGAATGCATCAATCATTCGACTTGGTCGTCGCGTACGCCTCTGGGGTATATAAAGCATTAGCGCCGGGTTGATGGTACGAACAGTACTTGACGACTACCCACAGCCGGAAAGAGCCTCGCCATGAAATTCCTTTGCAGTGCAGTGATCCTAATCCTGGCCAGCGTGGCCCTCAATGTCCAAGTAACGCATTGACTTTAAAAGAGCGAAAGAGATCACCTTAGTGCAGTGAGATAATTCTTCGATTGTGTTGCAGGCCAAGCCCAGCTCGGTGCAGACTCAGCTGCAGGGTGCCCTGGACAAGTATCTGGTGAACGCGAATGTTTTCGACATGTCTGTGAACGCGGACGTGACCTCTCAGTGCTTTGCCCTGTATCTGCCCATGTTGAACGAGGTGGCCGCCGCCTTCTCCAGCTCGTACCAGGCTTGCATCTCCACAGCCAATGATGAGCTGGCCAACCTGACCGCCCAGGCCCTCAAGGATCAGGCCGTGTACCAACAGGATGTGAGCAGCCTCTGCGGTGCCTTCACTAGCTGTGACCAGAGCAGTGGCAACGACACCTCCATCTTCTTCCAGTGCTACGCCACCGCAGTATGTATCCATGTGGATCTTATTCGAATTAGAATTCAATGACAGTCTCTCTCTCTCTCTTTATAGGCCCAGAGTGACGTCTCTGTGATCTACGACATAGCCACCAACGCAGCTAGCACTGCCAACACCCTGTCGCAGGCCATCAAGGCCACACAGGACACGGAATACCAATGCACCAACACCACCGAGAGCAACTATGTCCGTGACACCGCTGCCACGTACGATCTGCTTGACACATGCCTGAAGAACGGCGTGCCAACCACATCGTCGGCTGCCACCACAGCCGGGACGACTCCCGCAGTCAGCACCCTGGCAACTACCCAAAGTCCTGCTTCCACTGCTGCTGACGTTACTGCCGACACGACTGCTGCCGCCGACGAGAGCAGCGCTGCTCCAGTTGCCGCTTCGACTGTGGCTTCTGACAAGGCTTAGTTGAGTCTGGTTCAGGGCAGATCGAAGCCAATCAATAAATGAGCATTAATTAAAAAGGCGAGAGTCTCATTCGAGTACAGTGGTAATGCGCTTTAATGGACTTGCAGGGTATTAAGGGGTTAATAGAAGATAGATTAACAGGGTATTCCATGGAATATATAATATATACACAATACATAATGATTTATGTCTAAATATACAGCACACACTCTTTGCGAATTCGCCTTAGCGACGCCCCAC
Source organism: Zaprionus nigranus (assembly GCA_018903425.1). NCBI lineage: Eukaryota > Metazoa > Arthropoda > Insecta > Diptera > Drosophilidae > Zaprionus > Zaprionus nigranus. The sequence goes on along the minus strand of JAEIGD010000011.1, from coordinate 2,259,380 downwards.
TGTGCTTTACTTAATGAGCTTCACTTGTTATCAGCCGAAATGAGACTTAAGTCGTTAATCGAAATCAGATACATTTGTTGTTTCTACATTTCTATTCTATTCTGTGGCCCAGATAACAACACCGAACACGCTTAATCCACCTGATACACATGTTCCACAAAATCAATTCATGTAAATTCAGGGCTGCGGGATATCGATAACTGAAAAAAAGACAGATTGCCAAAATAAACTAAATAAGGAAGACATTTTAAATACCTTTGCGATATTTTATTTTTTCAGAATCGAAGATGTTATCGAAACATGGTGCAATGCATGTGCGATATTAATTGCGAGCGATAACATAAACAACTATTTTTAGCAAGTTCAAAGTGTTAATTGTTTAGTAATTGAATAAATGTGAAGTTAATAATAAACAGTAAAAATCTATTATTATTATAACACTTTTGTGCAACACGAAAGTACACAAACATTTCGTATATATACACTAATGTTTAAATTTAATAAGAATTGTATGTTTTCGGGAACACAGACTGGCCCACCCTATAGCTGACGTAATTAACACATATGAAATCAAAATATTCCGGCTTGTGATTTTAATTTATAACCCTGCGACTTGAGACAGTCACCAGACAGTCTTATCAGACCCCACGCATCGCCATTGACCATCGAAAATCCAGCTGTCTGTCTGTATGTGGGATTTACTATTGTTGTTGCGGTTGTTGATGTTGTTTTAATGTGTCTGCTTTCAGTTATAAAATACCCCGACTCGTCGCACATTACGCCCAGTTCCAGTGCGTTGTCCAGCTACTCAACATGGGAATTACTTCAGTGCGCAGTGTTTGTGTCTATCTGGCCATGGCCACGCTCCTCTTGTCCGCCCTTGCGCAGGTAATGAAAACTGCCTAGTAACAGGAGAGTGTGGGACCTGAGAGACACCTCTTTTTTTGTTTTTTTGCAGGCCGGACCCGTCTATGTGCAGTGCAACGACGACAGCGGCACTCAGATCTCGGAAGATGGCCTTCAAACGCAGTCACAAACTGGACCCGGCTGTCAGTCACAGACATCGGAGGACGGACAACAGAGCCAAAGCCAAAGCCAAAATGGCTACGGCACTCAGACTCAGACGCAGTGCAGCGGAGCCGACTGTGCTCGATTGCCGCCGCTGTTCACACTGAAACCTCTCGAATGGCAACCTCTGAGGCCTCTGGAGTGGCACACTTTTCCGCCCATGCAGCAGTGGAATTTAAATCAAGTCCAAGAGCAGCAGCAGAAGTAGTTGTAGAGGATGGAGATTAAATTGTTTAAATGTCTGTGTATATCAATAGCAGATATATGTAGCCTTGAGGCCTAATCCTGTCAAAACAGATTCTACTTTGAATAAACTGTTAACTTTATGATAGTATTTTCTTTTATAGCTATGTCAAATCTAGCGGCTTTTCTCTCCACTCAAGCTGCGCCTGCGGCTAATGCAGCTTTTAATGCGCTGGCAACTTTTGGCTCAGCTGGATGAGGATTTGGAGTCGTAACTGGGTGAGCTGGCAACGTGTGCAGTTAATAGTACATAAGCCTTGCCATAAACACAGTGTGCAGTAGCAGCAGGCAGAGTGAGAGCAAGGGAAGGGGGTGCAGGAAGAGGTGCATGTTCATGCTCTCAGGGCCGTAGCGACGAATTCGGGGGCCCTATTGTAAGCATCTTGTGAACTGCTATAGTAATTGATATTAACGATATAATGTATATAATACATGTATGTATAAATGTATATTATACAAATACTCATATATGTACAAGTATATATGTATAATATACATATATTTAAATGTTAAAAAACACTTCACAAAATCAAGCAACCTAATACTAATTAGTTTTTACTCATTCTCGATTTTGCCAAAATCATCAATAGTTTTATTTTTTCATTGATAATATTGCCACGTAAATAATATTCAATTAATCTGTTCCCTTTAACCCATATTTTAGAAGAATATTATAACTTGCTTGATAGGCATAAGAAGGTTTGGCAAACACCATAAAGTATATACATATATTCTTGCTCCGGATCAATAACCTCAGCTATTATAAAAACGAGACCTACCAAAATTGATTTGAAGTTTTCTGTATACCGTAGACTTGCTTTGTTGGGCGCCCTTGCCACATGTGGGCCAATGTCCACCTCACAGGCCTAGCTACGGGCCTGCACAGTGCAGTTGAAGTTGCCGTGTCGAAGCCGGCGCCACGTTGTCAGCTGCCACGGCTGACTTTAACTCATTTTCTGATTAAAATCTTGGCCATTAAGCGCGCTGCCGCTCAAATCGGACTAAACTTTTTTTAATGGCACCGACAATAGTTGCTCGAGCTGCTCCTGGCCGTGCCTTTCACGTAGGTAGCCTGGCAGCCAGGCGCGCGCGAAAATTGGCGCCTGCACCGAACGACATGGTGCAGAATTCGGGCTGAAATTAAATTAAAACTGTCGAGCAACATAAAAAAAAGAAAGCAGCAGAGACGAGAAGAAAGAGGAGGAAGTTGAAACTGTGCAAATATTTGTGCAGGGCGAGGGGAAGGGAAAGGAGGCGCGGCGCTGCGCCAGCTGTCAGCGCTGCCAGCGCAACGATGTCAATTAGTTTTTCAAACGCCCCCCACAGTCCTCCTTCCGATCTCCTCCCCTGCCACTCCCCCTGCCCTTGCCTCTTCAGCCCGCTAACCCTTTGCGTGGTGCCTGGTTGCAGTTGTCCTTTGGCCCGAGTCAAGTTGGCTTTAAGTTAATTGCATAAGATTTCACTTTGCACTTGCCGACGCATCCTTCAACCACGCCACGCCCGCCCCTTTCTCACCTCTTTCAGCAACCCACGCCCCTTTGCGGCTGCTTGACGCTTGTTGTCGCCGTTTTTAATCAACTTAAAAGTTATTTTTAAATGAAGTGCGAATATTGCATATCAGCCCATTGCCACGCCCCCTTCTTACTTGACTTTTTATCTGCATTTCATTTCTTGGTTTATTCCGCATTATTTCGCCGACAGCCACAAAGGGCGCGCCAATTAGGCGGGTATTTTCTTGTGACCGCAAGTATATTCGGAAAATCCCTCGTTCTTCTGTAAACAGGAATACCAAGTGAATATAAATAGTGCATATAAGAGGCGCGACCTTCACTGGGCACTCAACTCATTCAAAGTGTGCGCCCTCAGTGGGATTTCAGACTGCGCTTTGAGCTGCTCATCACAAGACAGCGCGATTCTCGCTCTGTATGTGTGCATGAGTATCGATAAAGATACTCATGTTATCGTACTGCGAGTGAGATATCGACCTGAGTGTGTGTGTGACAAGCAGCAACACGAATACACTTACCAGGGTGACCGTGTTTAGCCTTGGTGTTGAATACGAAATTATGTAAACAGGTAATAATTTAATGAATTATATGTATATTATTAGTTTATTGAAATATATTTATATTTAAATATACAGAAAAAAATTAATAATATTAAATATAATATAATATACGGTACAAGCTGCCTTATCTTGCATCTTTTATCTTTGCAAGCTTAATTTAGTTGACCTTTTCAAATCAATAGCAATTCCCTACTCAATTTTCATTTTACCCAATTAAGCTTATGCAACACACCCAAAGCAAACTACCCAGTCTTAGGTAACCATAACAAATCGAACTAGCCAGCAATCTAAGCCAATCTAGCCTTTTAACTATATTAAAAGGTTTCTCCTGAATTTGGAATTCCCTTTTACAGGGTATGCAATACATACAAACCAGTAGCACCGCATGGTATTGCTAAAAAGTACAGACTCAAGATACCATCTAAAATATATAAATACTTATAGTTAGAGCTCAGCGTTAAACTTCCCGCTTATTTTAATCGATGCTTCTATGTGCTTGCAAAAAGTGTTGTTGGATATAGTTTAGTTAGTGTTTAGTCAGCTCTCTTACAGCATCATATAATATAAAATACTTATCGAGCATTTTGCAAATTTAAAGGGTATGGTATAGTCGCATATTTGTGCACGTTCCGCCTGTTTGATTTCATTAGTCATCAGTCAGGTTCGTTTTACTTTTTACAAATTATCAGTACAAGTAAAATAGACAAGCACCTCCCACACACACCTCAACACGCACATACACACACACACACAAATATACTACACTTACACACACAACATCACACACTAACACTCACACACACACTCACCTAGACACGTGCTCTCGTTGCGGGCTCTTTACACCTGCTAAACCTTTGATTGATGACGCGCGCAATAGATAATGGGCGAGCAAAGCCACTCGAATGTTCCATGCGTGGAGGAAGGTGAAGGTAGAGGAGTAGGAGTAGGAGGTAGCAGGGCAAGGGGGCGTGGCTGGCACGCTAATTGGCGCCAACGACGCGTTTTGCGGGAGCTGCTTAAAAATGTACAACATGCTTCAGTGTCATTTTTTGTGCCTCCACGTATTTACAGCTATTTTAAGCTCTTTTTTTTGCTGCTGCTGCTGCTGCCGTTGTTGCAGCGGTTAATTGTGCACTTAAACTTAAGTTCTCCCCCTCTCTCTCCTATGCCTGGTTTTTGTAGTTGTGTGTGTGTGTGTATTTTTTTCTGGAGTACGGCTAATTAGAACGTGCGCAGTTAATTGCAATTTGCGTTCAGTTTCTTTCGCTCATCACGTTGCGGGTGATGTCTTCATTGGTTAGCAACGGCTTGGCCAAATTTTCAAGAGAAACAGAAAGAGAAAGAGGGAAAGATAAGGAAAGATAATACGCGATTTGCCGCTACGTGTTGGATTGAGGAAGCTGCAATGGCAAAAAGTTCACTGTCAGTTGAAAATTTTCTAATTTTCTACTGCAGTGATTTGGCATGCAAAGCGAGAGGGAGGGAGGGAGGTAGATAGGGAGAGAGGGTACTACTGTCTCTCTCTCCCCTTGCTCCTTCAAGAGTTTGTCTGCTGCCTCTACGGACTCGTTTCACTGATTTATGAGCATCAATAAGTTGCTCGAGTGCGATACTTAAGCGAAATGTGCCGCAATGAGACGTGGACAAGCAGCTCAGGCAGAGATAGCTGTTGCAAGAGGAAGTGAGAGAGCAAAAGGGGTGGAGTGCAGGCAGACAATGGCAGCCACCGCAGCAGGCACGTTCGCCTGCAGCAGCTGCCGCTTTGCCCAAAATAATGATTTGCATTTTGCATTTCGCATTTGGATTTCGATTCGAAGTGCGATACGCGATGGCGATTGCGCCTTAACTCGCCTGCTGTCACAGGACTTTCTTGCTCTATCTCGCTCTCCCTCTCTCTCTCTTTTCTCTCTCTGTCTGACACTTGCTCGTTGCAGCTTCAAGATGAATGGCCACAAGTTGCTGGCTGCATAAAAAATGGCGAAACTTTGGCGCCGACTGTGGCTGAGCAAAGTTTTTAAAGCGCCGCTAATGAGACGCCGCCAAGCGCTGCCTACGTTTCTTATCCACGTCACAGGGCACTGGCAGCATAAATGGGGAGTGAGTTACACTTGCACGGCGCAGAGATACCCTGCAAAGAATGTCTAAGGTGTTGTTGGGTTAAGCAATCGATCTAATTGATTCAAAGTTGCTGAAATATTGATAAAATTGTGTTCATAGAAATAAAAAATATAATATATAATTAAATTCAAAAATACTATAATATTTATACATAACATGACTTAACCTTTTACAAGTAGTCTTAATAAATTTACAGAAACAGCGTTTATCTAAAGTTATTTTCTTTAAAAAGTAAACTCTTAACTATTTTTATTTCCCTATTAATCCTGTAGGGATAAATATTGAATTATTATATTAATCTAAATTCGATTATTGTCTAATAGAATACAGTATAATTCGCTTACTTGACTCGATACTTAGTTGTCGAGGAAGATAAGTAAGTTCTACTGTATGTTATGAATTCAACAAAGTTTTAAACTAAACTGTCATTCTCTGCCGTACCGTACCTTTTATTCACTTTCATACTTATTGCATTTAATACCGAAAATACTAAACCGATATACACTTCATTTTTATCGATTTTTAAAAACTGAGTTATTACGCATTTTCAAATTGGACGTGAAAAAAGTTTACATTTTGTCTTAAAACCCCTAGTTTTATATACATATTTGGTATTCATAAATATTTATAAATAATACATAATATATAAATAAATAATTTATACTACCAAAGAGTGGACTTTTCTATTTTTGTGTTGTTTTATGTTGTGACAGCACATATATATACAAATTCTTCACTAAGTCCACCTTCTGTCATTACCAGGCCAGCCCCCACCACTGCCTGCTCCACTCGTCTACAGGGTATACAAAGACGATTCAAATAATTCATTTTTGGCGCTTTTGTTTGTCAGCCACGTTTCGGTTTTGCTGCCTTCTCCTTCTGCACTCTGCTTTCTTTCTCCGACTGTTTTTGCTGCTGCTGCCCGCTTATCTTAATGGTTCAAAGGTTACGTCAGCCCACCATTTTGTGCTTTGCTTCCGACGCGTCGCCCGCTGTGCCGCCGGTCAGTGGCATCTGCATGCAAAATGGCCGCATACGCCCATTAAGTGTGCGCCCACTGTGCGTCGTGGGGGGGGGGGTTAGCAGCCTCGTCTGTCCGTGTCTGCGCTGACTTTGCCTTGTTAATAGGCTTATGAGAGGCCCCGTCGATGGGGCCACAAAAATCTTGTGGCACAATGAAGTGTGAATTGGAGTTGGGGGTGGCACACACACACACACACTCTCTGTGCAGCTTGAAGTTGCATGCAACATGCAATTAAAATCGCACAGGCAACGCGCATTTAATTAATTTGGAAATTACGTTTCATATTAAGTGCTGCAAGTCGACGACGACGACGGCTGCCGCGTGCCTGCCTGCTTCACCTCACCTGCCTCACTGCTTGCCTTGCCACTTGCCACTTGCTGCACTGTTTGCCCCATTGCCCTGCCGCACTTGCTCGTCTGGCTGGCTGGCGCACTCAACTCATTTGCTAAATCAAGCATGCACCACTTACATTTTCATTAGACTGTTTTCTTTGGCTTTGCCACGCCCGTTGCCACCTCGCCACCTCCCCGCTGAAACCGCAGCAGCAGCAGGCAGTGCACTTTGTCTTAATGATGTTAAGTTGAATTTAAACTTACGTGATTTTTACGTGCACCTGCAGTAATTGCAACAGAGGGTTGCACCCCTGCACCACCTTAGGGTTGCTGCGTAGATATATATCTCTAGATATCTGGCATATACATATATAGCGCACATATGATCTGCTGCTGCTGTTCGAATCATTCGCACTGATTGCCGACAGCGGCCAAGTGTGGCATGTGTGGCACATGAGCGCACGTCTTGCCCATAAATAGCAAAGTATGCGAGTGTGCGCGTGTGTGTGTGTGTGTGGCACGGTGGCTGCGAAATCGAGCCATAAATTTAGTACGTTTCAACATGTGCGACGCAGCTGAGCCAAAGTCGCCGCCAGAATCGATATACGCCAATCCCCGGTGCCGTTGGCTTCCTTTAGCGCATTACGTATACGTACGATTTAGTGCATTACGTATACGCAGCGCCGTACGCCACTGGCTGCGTTTAACACCCACGGCAGTAAGGTGTGAAGGGGGAGCGGAGAGGGGAGAGGCAGGGTACTGAATGCAGCTTGCAGCATGTCATATGCAAAAGCCACGTACCGCGGCGCCGTTGCAGCTTGCGTGCGCCAATTGAGGCAGCATTTCAAATTACCAGCGAGTCGCTAGTTGCACACGGCAGCCAGCAGGTGGCAGTCGCCAATGTGTGGCAACGTGTGGCATGTGGCAGACAAGCGCTGTCTTTTTGATGTTTAGGCGGCAGCAGGCGCCTAAACTTGACCATATCGAAGGGGGGGCCTGCCCCCGGGTGCAGTGGCAGGCAAGAGCCTCAACGGGTGTGGATTGGCTTCTGGGCATAACCGCAGCAGAAGCAGCAACAGCAGCAGCAATGGCAGCAGCAGTGGCAGTGGCAGCAACAGCTGTGGCAGCTAGGGCGCCCCCTTTGGCAGCAATTTCAGCGCTGTCAGCAGCGAAATGTCAAGGAAACGCAGCTCAGCCGCTGCTCCCTCTGTTCCTGTTGCTTGCGGCGACCGAGTGAGGCTTAGTGGCACTTACCCGCTTACCCCGGCATCTCCCCCCCTCCCCTCTCCATCTCTCTCTCTCCTGCACCTCTCCTTGCTGTAGGGTTGTGTGCCTGCTGCGCCTGAATTAAATAAACAGCAAAATCAAAGCACGACGCTGAGTCCAAAAATGGAGGATTTTCGAACTTTATCGCATGCTTAAAAGCGGATTTCCCACGCCCACGCATCTCCCCCACCCCCTGCCACCAACTGCGCCCACGCCCAGGCACGCAGCAAGCTTATCGAATTGTACACATTATCGTTAGATTTTAGTGGGCCAAGGAAATTAATTTCTCGAGGCAAACTCGACTTGAAGTGCTCCCCCTTCCCCTCCACCGCCTCCATTCATGCCGCTTCTGCTTGAGCAGCTGCCCTGACATGTAATTTCGTGTTTTTGCGGGGGCAGACATGAGAGGGAGGAGTGGGGGGAGGGACAGGGGCAGGGGCAGCCTGTGCGTTGTTATCGAGTGTTAAAAAGAACGTAAATTCATGCGAGAGTAATTTGAAATTGAATTCACTCGCAGCCGCCGCAAATCTCGTTGAAGTCGATGCTGCAGCACATTCATGTTGCACATAATTAAATTTCGCCCGGCTAATGGAACATGCAACAAAGCAAGGCACGCAACAACAACAGCAGCAACAACATCAGGCAGGCAGGCAGCCAAAGCTGGCTGTAAATCTTCGTGGCTTAGGCCAAGTTGCCTTCAAGCCAAAGCAATTAGTTTTCATTGACAGCGTCAAATCTGTGCCCCGCTCCTCCATGCCCCTTTATAAGACCATCATAATATATGGTCTTGGCAGCGACATTAGGCACATAATTTCACATTGAGCATCAGTGGATGTCAATAAAATGCCAAATCACATGACAACAAGCGGATTTCATGTTAGCCAACTTCGAGCTGAGCAAACAGCAACAACAACAACAACAACAACTGTTCGACACATGTTTACAAGGGGGCGTGGGGGGCGGAGTGCCTGTTGTCGTAGTTACTTTAACCAAATATTGCCATTATTATTATTATGGCCAATGGGCTGTGCGTTGTCTGCTGCTGTGTGTGTGTGTGTGTGTGTGGCTTTGGCTTAGAACTTTCTGGCGAAAATCAAAATAAATGACGACGATCAACAACAATTGTCATTTGTTATCCTATTATCCCTGGCCAGGCTAGAAATTGGATCACAGTCGATGCTGCTGCCTGCTGGCAACATTAATGCAAACGCGTCTAATGGAAATCGACCCGAAAGAGAGCGAGAGGGCGAGAGATTTTCTTCGACTTTTCCAAGTAATAAAGCAATAAATGCGGGGATGACCACAGAATCGTAGCTATTAAATTGCCCGCTGATTCATATGTGGCACATCAATATCTTATGCGCTTCGTATATCGTATCGTATGTGCTGCAGAGACTACTGCTAAGTGTCTGCTTACCACACTCTGCTCCCCCTCTCTGGTCATTTTTCAATAACTGTTTTAATGGCCCTGCAGCAGCACTGCCACCTGGCCACGAGTGGATAACAATAGAGTGCCCACTCGCATTGCCAGTTCCTGTTCTAAGCATAAAACCAAATGGAGCTCATTAAGCAAAACAAACACGCGCGTTAACGGAAATGCAAATATGCCGGCGGATACAGGCGGATACCGATAACGGGCACAGCAATCAGAGGAGGACATCATAAAAAACTACTGCATGCCACACACAATGCTCTTCTGCCATAGATAAGTATTACGAGTTCGAGTGCCGTAATTGTGCATGAGTCCCTCCTCTTCGTCCTCCTCCACTTGCTCCCTCCTTCACCAGGCACATTCTCCTCCTCCACTCAAGTGGCTTCGTGCCAGTTGAGGCAGCTGCTGTTGGGGGGCGAACTTGAGAGGCTCTTCAATACAAGTTTGATGTTGATTGATAATGTGTAAATATTACCGTTGGGATTGGTCAGCTCCAGTTCGCACGGGGTCAAGTCTGCCGTTTAATGAACCCATCTGCATCTTGATTTATTTGGTCTAGACTCGTCGCTCTGGCTTAACAATTTATTTATAATTCTTTTGTCTCTGTGCACAGGCCTTATGAATAAATGCATATACATGTTCGGGTACCATTGTGTACATACACATACACATGTACATTCGTTCTTTAACGCGGGCGGCTTTGTGAGTTGAGTTTTCAATTTATAAGAACAAGAAATTACCAGAGAATTTCGAATTTTATTGTCTGTAATAATAAATTAACTAGATAAATTCCCTTTAGCATAGCCAATAAATAATAAATATTTATTGCTTTTAGAGGAATTATTGTAAAATATAATAGATTTAGCTAATTTAAGCTGCTTAAATTGTGGCAAAAGTTTATTGACAGATGGCTATCGATTAAATGCGATAGTTATCGCACGGATTATAGTTCACAGTAGAGCTGGAAGTTAAATTGGGTCTTGAATCGATTAATCGATGTTTTCCATTTTATCCGATGCACAACAAATTACACCAGGCGAACAAAGAAAACAGCAGACAGGCAGCATTAAGTGAACAGACGAAAGAGAGTGAGTGAGAGAGGACGAGCGCAGAGAGGGTGCAATGCAGTATTTAGACAGATCGCGTTGACTGGTCACACTAGCATGGAATGCAATGAAAAGTGCGCAAATTGAAGAGTAATTTCAATTTGTAAGTTGATTAATTATTATTATCACTATTTAGTATTTATTTACTTGACAGCTGTTTGTTCATTAGTTTCCAGTCACTTTAGGAACACACCTCGCACACAGTCGGGCCAGTTCAGGGTTCACATCAACTTCCACTTGTCTGACCCAGAGTGTGTGTGTGTGTGCTTCAAGTTGACTTTGAGTCGATTCAAAATGCTCAGATTAGTGGCAAATTTGTCAACGTACCCCAGAGCAAGAGAGAGGGGCAAGTGCGAGGTGAGCATGCTCCAGTGAGCAGTCACCATATGGCACTAAGCGTCACAATATGGCCACAGTCAACAGTGAGAAACGAGGTCAACTATGCCTGAGCCTCGTCTCATGGCCCTGGACCTGTCTAGAACTAGGTTTGGCCATGTGCTGCCTGCACCAACTTTGTCAGCCGGTGCCAAAGTATTTTAATTGGATTTGAAGAGAGGGAAAAAACAACAACAAGAACACACAACTTTACACAATATGCCACAAAAGTCTGCGGCGCAGTTAAATATTTAACACAAACATTTATAATAAACTAGCTGCTAATTTACTTGGGCCGTGTAGCTAACATAAAATTGAAAAGCCAAACAAAGTCGGGACACACACAGAGAGAGAGAGAGCACAGAGCACAGAGCACCTGCAGTTATTTAGAGCTTCGATGGCACTTTGCCTGCTGCCTGTTTGAATCAAGGAATGGAGGAGGGGCAGCAGGAGGAGACTGCTGCGGCAACTGTTGTTGGGGCGAGGCAGACGGCCTTTTTTATGAGGCGAACAACAGTTTCTGGTTGTCTCCGCTCGACCGGGCTCGGCTGGTGGTAACCTTTGTCAATTTATGTGTTTCATTATTAAACTTTGCCACCTGACGCACATTTCGCAAACGCAGAAGGAACGCACAGTGTGTGCGGAGAATAATTGGCCAAGTGTTAAGGCCGTTCTTGCGTACTTTACAAATAACAGCTGAAAATCAATTGAATTGTAGATGCGGCGGGTTAAACATAAGCGCAAACACGCGCCCAGGCCAAGTAAATAAAAACATCGTAAAGTCAGAGAGGAGGTGCAGGAGCAGAAGGAGAAGGATAAGAAGATGGAGGAGGTGTCCAGGCTACTCAGCTAGTCTCTTGCATGCTCGGCTACTCTGTTGCCTTTTACACACACGATTGAATGCGGAATTTATGCGGCGTAATTTATGAAAACAAAAACCGGAAGCAATATTTTTGTTTGCACTGTGAGACGGAGAGAGGGAGAGAGAGACAGAAACAGTGAGAGTGTGAGCCCGTGTTTGTCTATTGAGTGGCCAGAGGCAGTGCGAGGCACTGAGACCATTATCCTCGCACACACACACACACACACACACACACAGTCATACACTCGCACTCGTGGTTACAGTTATTTATGCCATGCTGTGTGTGGCCAGTGTGCTGCAACGCCATCGTCGCCGTCGCCCGTGTGGCTGGCGGAGCACACTATGCGACGCGATAAACAATGGCAAAGTATTAGGGCAACAAATGTGGCACACTGACTCCGCTTTTGCTTCATTGTTTGCGCACCTGTAAATTGTTTTTTATGGCTCTGCTAACGGGCTTTAATTTCGAAATCAATTGCAGTTAAGAGGGAGAGAAGGAGAGACTCTTTCATTTTCTCCTCTCTTTCTCCCTCTCTCTCTGCCTTTCATTTGCATTGCTGATTACACAACTCTGAAATGAAATCATATAAAACTACGCTCTGCCTTGAGTCCTGACTACAGCAGAGAGAACTCGTATAAACTATGAGAACCATTTCCGCAAATGACGGCTAAAAGTGACGCCTCGAGCTGTTTGCACAATGGGCATGAAACCAGCAGGGTCCGACTCGTTGTGCCACCCTCCTCACTTACCCCTTGCACCCGCTTTGCTTTGGCTAAGTCGCTTTCCGTTTTCCGTTTTGACTTTTAGTCGTTTATTATTTCATTCTTTCTTTATTTCATTTTCTTCTCGTCGTTGCTTTTTTCTCTTTCTCCCTCTGCAGCCCTTTTCCTTTGTTTGCGCTCGGGCGCAGGCATAAAAATCACGCACTCCCAAACAAATAAAATGCTGACAGCATTTATTTCCGTTTCCGCTACAGTTTTGAGTTAAACGCACAGTCTGTGTGCGCGTGCGTGTGTGTGAGTGTGGGTGGCACAACGGATGTATTACAATTTCGAAATGTCCAAGAACGCACATTTATGGCAAAGGGATAAGTTGGCAGCCTTAGGGATCCGCCTGTGTCTGTCTGGCTATTTGTTTAACACACTCGCTGCGAGCCCATATCGTGCATTTGATTTTAATGCTAATGCTGTTCAAGATCCTCGTATCCTTTGTGTCTGTGGGGCACAACTCAAAACTTATCAGGCGGACAATGGCTGTGGGTGGGCATAGAGCAGGAAGTAGTCTCGGCCACTTTAGCCACTCTTTTGTGCCACTAAATTAGTGACGACACATAAATGGATAGATAAGAAGTCGTAAAATGGCAACTATGGAAGACTGTGATGCGCCAGCTTTAAGACTCCCATACCCTGTAGTCGTTAAATAAGTTTGCCAACTCAGCGTAGTTTCAAAAAGTGTTGCATACTATTAGGCAGCAACGTGCAACTGCAGAAGAAGCAAAAAGTGTTGCCTACGTTCACGCTGCGAAAACAAAGAATATTTATTAATATTTATAAGTAACTCAAAACCTGTTCGTTTTTAATTGTTTTTAATCAAATAAATGCCCAAAGATATATAGAAAACAACTGCAAAAACTCTACTTTAATACTCACTACAGGGTATTGCAACTTCATGCAGTAGATGGCAAAGCGCCACAGCGTGCGGCAGCATACAAATCCACTTGGCCACTTTTGGCGCTTCGATTTGATTGACGCTAAGTTTTAGAGCAAACAGCATCCGCCGCGTGCGTGTGGCAAATTTAATGGCTTTCGCAGCGTGTTTGTAAATATAGTTAATTAAATTTAAATATTTGCCTTGCGCCTGCGTGTGTATGTGTGTGTGTGTATGTGTGCGGCACAGCTGCGCCTACACGATACAAGGCTGCTTGGCCATTCCTTCTCCCTCTTCTTCTGCCGCATGGACAATGAGAGAAATAAACCGCAGCGTTAACCACGTCAAAATGCTCGCTGACAGTTTTTCTTTTTTCTGTCACGCTCGCTCCTTCTTTTTCGGCCAACAACAAAGTCAATGCAACGTTAAATTTTGTTATTGTCTAGCCGTAGTTGTTGTTGGCATCGCTGGCTTGCAGGTGTCGGTGTCAACTGGCCGCCCTCGCAGGCCACAACGTGCTGTGCCTGCCATAAACGAAAAAGTGCTTTCGAAAATTTATTATGAAATAATTCATAAAAACGCATGCAGCATTGTCAGGCCGAGCTGCAGGTGAGCAGAAAGGTTTCAAGTATACCCTGTGAGGGTGTGGTGTGTGTAGAGGGAGAATGTGTTGGGCGACTCTCTGAAGTAAAGTCAAAATAAAGGCTGCAAGTATACCCTGTAAGTGTGTCTAAGTGGAGTATAAGGTAAAGGCAATGTAAACTATCACTTGCTCTACACATTTGCTGAGTATCCGCTAGTCGATCATCTATTGTGCTTGCTTATACTTTTTGGCTGACCGCTTGCCACAGTTGGGGCGCGGCACATGCTGCTGCCGGCATTTACATTGCGTATGCGTGTTGTGACCCCACTCGGCCTGCCAGGCCACACACACCCTCCACTTCCCCCTTACACTTCCCTCCCCCCCGCCTGCTTCACACCTACCGCATGAAAGCAGAAAGAATTGTTAAATTTATATTTATTTTTATGGCTTGGCTTTGTTTCAATGCAGCGCGCTCAGCGTGTCTCTGCGCTTTATTTGCCGCATTCAACATTTTTAGTGAGCTGGCATCAGTTCAGCTCCCCCTTCCCTCTCTCTCTGCCTTCCCCTGTTTCCCTCTGCCTCTGCTGCCGCCTCCCTTGCCTGCCACTTAACTGTTTGCTGCCAGTTTTACAAAATACATGTGCGTGTGTGTGCGACTTTTGTTTCGTCTCTTTGCAGTTCCCCCTGCCTACCTCTCTCCCAGCTCGTTTTTTGCGTGCTCCACTGTATTTGCAACTGGCCGGTTAAATTGCGTCGCTTTTCACCCGTTTTTCCTCTTCTTCTTTTTTTTCCCCCTCTCTGTTTATTTTCGACAATTTTTACTTTATTGGCCAACCGTTTTTCACATTGGCTATGCATTTTTTGGGTCAGTGAATGTTTGCGGTTTAACTTGTCAATTTGAAGTGCATTAAATGTGCGATATATACCTGTTTTCCGCCTTTTTGCACTTCATAGTCCCCACACCCTCACCCCCTGACTTCCCTAACTGACTAGTTCAGAGCTATCTGACTAGATAGTGCAGGCCAGCAAACTCTAAAGTGGATTTCGGGCAATAAAGCCCGTTTTAAAATACTTAAACATTTTGCTAACAATAAATCATTTGAATTGAGCATGAATGCAGTCAATACTGCATAGAGAGCTTTGGGGGATTGATATAAATATATTAATAAATAATATTAATCAGAAATTAGCAAGGAATCATAAATGTTGGATTAATCCATAAGAGAAGCTTTTGGCAGCTCATAAATTTATTTAATCTGTGTTTTTTTTTCGAAGCATAAGTCAGCTTTGTTCATAAAACTTCTGCAATTTTAATCAGCTATTTCATTTTAATTCTTGTTATATATTACAATATAAATTCAAAACAGAACACTATAGAATAGAATATTGAAGATAAATAATTGTTAGTTATATAGTTATAAATCAGTATTTTCATACAATTTCATATTTCGACATAAAATAAAATATATTGCTTTTATATTTTTAATATTTGATAAATTTAGTTTGTACTATATCTTTAACACTGCTCAGTTTTCTATAAAAGCACATTAAAGCACGTCAAAGCTCTCAGTCCCAATCGAAAGTTCTTATTCCATTGAGTAACTACATTTTTATTTTGCTTTTATTTTAGTTTTTCTTTAACTAAAATTACATTATTGGCGCTCTAACGATCTTTTTAGCTGCTTAAAGCTTTCGCATGCTGTCAAAGCCTTAAAAGCTTTTTGCAATAGGCAAAAGGTTGAACATATTTTTCGTTCTTTCGACAACAATTACATAATACATAAAGCTCTTATCTGCTGGCAAAACTAATCTGATATTCTAGGATTATTTTCGGCTGCTGGCATGGCGACTGGCCAACTGCAAAGAGACAGGAAAAAGAGAGAGAAAGGGAAAGGTAAAGAGAGAGCCGAAAAGAGATAGAGGAACTAAAAGGGAGAAGGAAGTGAGGAAGAGACAGGGAGACAGGCAGAGTTAGCACAAATGGCAGGCAAAAGTTCAGCATACACGCTGTGCAGTGTAACCAAACACCGCATATTGTGTGTGTCCCATTCCATTCACATACACATACATATACACATAGCAATGTTTTGTCAGGTTGATCAGCAACAGCTCGAGTCCGCAGTTGGAGTCTTGAGTGGCTTATGAATATTCACGAGCGCGAGCAGAACTGGCAGAGTCTTCAAAATTCGGTGTGTCATTTTAGTTGTAATTTAAATTCGCAATTACGACAAGTCCTGCAGGCAGTCCGAGTGCGAGTAAGGTAACAAAGTTCTTCAGCGAATGTGGAGTGTACATATTTATAGAGTGGTTGCCCAGAAGTTGAAGAGGGGGTGGAGTGGGGTGTGCAAACAGCAATAAAGCAAACCGTCAAGCGAGTCGGAGAAACAAACAGAGAAGCGCAAGTTGACTGAGCCGAGTGAGGTATCCTTTCATGCGGCAGTGTGCTACAGTTAGAGCTGCAGCTAAGTCGTGGGAGTGGGCGTGGTCGTAGGCTATGCAGTGGTTGGAGGGGGAGCTTCTGCTGCGGCTCTCACACAACATCATTCACAATTTGTTTCAATTTAAAATGCCTTGTCGCGTGTAGCAAACCCAAACACAGCTGCTTGAATGTTGACAGCGCTGCACATCTGTGTGTTTGTGTGTGTGTGTAGTTTTAGCGGCCACAGTGTGTCTTTATGTGTGTGTGTGTGTGGGCGTGCCTTTGTGCCTTTGCTGGCACTTCGCTGTTGCTGCTGCTGTAGCGCACTCAAAAAATTACCACTGAAAATGTTTCGACGCTGCGTTGGAGTGCGAAAAGGTTGGACCCGCACTTAAGCAATGTCAACGGCAATGGCAACGCGTCCTAGTAGCAGCTCCCAGCTCCTAGCGCGAGAAAGCAATGCCAAGCGGAAGCTCCGGAACAGCGTGTGTGGGTTGTTTGTCGTGTTCCTCGTGCGCGGCATAAACGTATTTGCTGAAAGTGTAACGCTTGTTAAAACAGATAAGAGAGCGCACAGGATATATGCACTCCCAGCCACACAAGGTATCTGTATCTGTGTGTGTGTGAGGCAGACACAGAGGCGTTGCCTGCTCTGGCTCTCTGGGTGGGCGGGCTGGGTTGACTGGCTGTAAGTGCCAGTGCCGGCATGATAAATGACATGTTTTATTTGACATTTTAACAAAGTGTTGAATTTTTGCTGCTTGAAATGCTTTTTGTGACGTGACAAACTTTTTCCCTCGTCCAACTGTTAAATAAGAAGAAGAAGCTGCAGCACGCTCCAAGGACTCCACAGGCAGCAACAGCAGCTAAATGTGTGCATAATTTTTCAAGCACTCCACGCCGGAAGCGAGCGAGGCAAGCGTGGCAAGCGAAATGCCATTTGACAGTCGATTGTTTTGCAGTCACCGATCGCAGAAGCAATCACTAATGATATAAGTATTTATACCCTCGCACAGTGTAGTTGCTGATGAAGCTACAACTGGGTATGATGAGGAAATTGTTTCGAGAGATTGCAAAAGATATTTCGGCACTTGAATAGGCATATTAGCTCTCTAGACTAGCTGTTTAAGGAGAAATCGATATTTATATTATGTATAAAATAAAATATAAAAGATATACAAGTTGTACTGTAAATCACTGAAACTTACAAACTGATTTATTTATTATTTAAGTCATTAATTGTAACTGATTTGTTTATTTTGCATGGCGTCGGTTTCACTTTGCTTACATCCGATAGTTGGAACTTACTCAACACTAATCTTTACAATTAATAAATAAGTTATCGAAAGTGTGGCGGTAAGCCGATAGATAAGAGACGCATAAGCGAAGACGAAGGAGATTAAATTAAATAAACAAAAAAACAAAGTATTATAAAAATTATTTAAATAAACGCCTAACATAACCTATTTGAATTTACTAAAGATGCAAAGCCTGTTGGAAGTTTGAATGAACTGAGAGAGAGGCAGAGATCTGCCCAGTCAAACCCACTTAATAATTCTTTTGCCTATTGCAGGGTATTCGTTAAACGTCTCTTTATATCCGTTATTGATTTCGATTGTGCAAATATTTTGGTTTAATCAAACTGAATGTCAGTTGGCCGTCAGCAGGGCAATTTATTGCCATTTAGGAGTTCTTTAGAGGGGAAGCTGCAGTAAAAAGTTTGTTAATCATTGCAGGCGATGACACTGCTGCTGCTGCTGTTGCTGGCTTTGCCGGTGGCAGCTGTCTCGTGTTACTCATACGCCGTGTTGAGCATTTAAAATGCGCATTGCGAAGAGAAACTGGCAGACGGACGGACGTGCACGCGGACAGACTGTGGCTGTGGGACATAAAATTATAGCACACATTTATCAACATTTAAAAAGCGCTGATGACAATCTGCCTGGCTGCAATTTAAATATGCAAATGACAGACTGAAGCGGAAGCTGCACCAGCAACAACAACAGCAGCAGCAACAGCAGCAGCAGCCCCAACAGCAACCTCCAGCCAAGCACCCGCTGCAGATGCCACTGCCACACGCCGCACATAGTTGAGTCGAGTTGAGTTGCGTGGAGTCGAGTCGACTCGACTCGAGTTGAGCTGCGTGAGATGCTGCGTGTGGGAGGCGGGTGGTGGGGAGGCGAGACCACATATTTTAGAGTGCACTTAGCTGGTTTGCTGCCGAGGAGCGCCTGAATGTATGCTATGAATACGGCAAGCCGGAGATGCAACAATGCAACGTTGGCAACAGCAGGCAGCCAGCAACTGGTCCATCGAGCAGAGCCTGCTCGGTTTGACCTCGTGAACTTTAATTACAATGTACGCAGTCTCTCTGTGTGTGAGCGTGCGTGCAAGTGTGTGTGTGTGTGTGTGTGTGTCTAAGTCGAGCACTCGAAGGTTGCCGCTGGGCAAAGCTTGGCATAGAAAATATGTAAATCATAATAAGCGGCATTTGCCTTGCCTTCCCCGCCTTCCCAGCCCCTTCCTGCATGCCCTGCACCCTCTGCAGAGTCAAGTTCTGCTCTGGCAGTGGCTTTACTTTTGGGCTCTGCTGCGAGTTTAGTTCTGGGCACGCATAAAGCCAGAGTTCTTGCAGCAGCAAACCGCAAATTAAAAATTTCTGCACGTCTCCACATAAAAAAGTTTCTCTCTCTCTCTTGCTCTGCCCGTCAGTATTTTTATATATATATATATATATATATATATATTATGCTTCTTGCTGCTCGTTTGCCAACTTGTTGTTGCTGCCTCAGCCTCTGCTGCTGTATTTTTTATATGCTTTCGTTTAGTTTCTGCTCATATTCAGGCTGACTGCCTGGCAGCGCTGTCGCCGGTTTATTTCCTTTTATATTGCTTTGCTTTATGCGCACACACAGTGTAGGAATGAAACTCATACCAAGGCAGGCACACTCACGCACACACTCTCACGCACACTTGCGCAATATGTGCCTCGGCCTGGCACTTCAAAGTTTAGCTTTACAGTCATGTAGTTGCAATTGTGTTTGTGTTTGTGTGAGTGTGCCTGGTACTCGCCTCCATTCGAATTGTCATGCTGCCCGCTGTGTGTGCGTGTGTGTGCAAGTGTTTGCCGGCGACTTTCATTCATTTCGAGTCCCTTTTTCGTAACTCCTTCCTCGCAGTGCGTGCAGCAGCTAACACAACTGTCCTTACGCGTTGATTGTGTTTGCATATTATGCACGCCCTTTTATGTCCTATGGCAATATGAAATTTATTGTGTGCCTCACCCACATCATTCTCTTCCTGTTCTCCCACCCCCCTGCAGCCTTCAGCTGTTAGCCTTCCCTGCCTGGCCCTGACAAGCGGAGTGCAGCACAAGGCGACGCTCGCAGGACATTGATTTTAATCTCAGTATACCCTGACATACACAGCAATAAACAATAGCAGCACCAACTACAACAACTACATCAGCAGCAGCAGGAAATTTTTAATTAAAAAGAAAAAAATCACAGTGAGCACAAACAAACAGTCCAAGCTCAAAGCACAAACTCGACTGAGCTCGCATCAAGCGCTTTACAATTTTCCTGCTAACAGATTCAATACATTCAATTCGATTTCCTGCATTGCAACAGTGCCCTTAATAAATACTATTAAAAAAATATACATACTATATATATTCTTATATACATACATATTTTCTTTTAATATTTATTCCAGAATGTTAAGGCTGGCAAAGTGACTTGGACTCAGAACTGACGGTGGTTGCTTTGGCAAATTGTTGTCCTGCTTGAGCTTGATTTACTGTTGACAGTTGAAAAAAGATTTTTCAAATGTTTAAAAATCTTTAAATATATAATTGTTAAGATTTTCTGAAGTATAAACTTTATTCTTGATTTAAATTTATTTAAATTTCATAATGGTAATGGTAATTTAAATGGGTTGTACAGTAAGGGACAAAACTAGAAGAGAGGGAATAAAATATCAAAACTATGCTGATGAAATTGTATAATAAATAATCTCCTATAAATAATATTTATAATAATAAATACAATACAATTAATATTACTTGAATTATATATTCTGAACAAAATATATGTAATTAAACTAAGTTTGAATTAAAATGGCTTTATTTTTATTTAATTTTTATTTATTTTGATTATTATTCCAGAGCGACAAGTTGTATGTTATTTTAAATTGCTAGTTACTGACAATTATTATTTATATATGTATGTATAACAACTCCTTGTTTGTTCAAAATATAATCAAGGCTTTATTAGTTTGTCTTGCTTTACATTCAACTTCATAAACTATACAATTACCTACTATTTCCTGTGATTGCTCACTAGTTTAACTGGCCGCTGACATGCTTGGCATGTCGGACACACTAGAAATTATTCTAGCAACAAATTTCGGGGTTGCAAATATACATATACAAATTTGTTTGTTAGCTGAAATATGAACGAACACGGCGAATGGACTGGAATGAAGTATGGATATGGCGTGCCACGCTGGGCTGCACTGCGATTATTGCAGGCACATTAAATGACCATTATGGCTTCCGCTGAGTCCACTGAAAGCGCGGTCCGGGAACGAACTGCGCCATGGCGGCCACAATGGGCGCATGGCACAACATAAACAAATGCAGTCGACCGCATGCACATAGAAAATACAGACAGGCAGACAGACAGAGAGACAGACAGACAAAGGATGCGCAGACAGAGGCTAGTTTTTGCCACAGCAGCCACAGAAAGTCTGCTACGTTGAAACAAAACATGAACAGCCACAAAAAACCTAAAATAAAAGTGACCACATTAGCAAAAAGTGATTATTACGATGTAGTTATAACACGCCGATTTATGCGACAGAGCGAACCTGAAACTTGTTGTCCATTATAAGGGATTGATAACGAGCATAATGAGAGACAGACCGGGGATGGGGGGAGATGGGGGTGTGCCTGGCTTTGGTTTTGCGAATTGATTGTATCCTTTTGTCTTCTAATTATGCAACATCATAATTCGCTCAGATTTTGTGGTAATCGTAAAATGTGATTAATATTTAACTAATAAATTAGCGAAACTACAAATAATTGACAACATATTTTATGCTTTAATTGAAAACAATGCGGCTTTTGCGGCCTACGCACGGCTCCACGCTCTACGCCACAACAATGCCACACGGCGTATACGTAATTGAATTCATGCGCAGGCAACGCGCAGCTTGGAGCGCGAATTACTTTTTCAATGCCAGCAGCATTAAGTTTCGATTTATTTCAATCAGCGAGCGCCATTTGCGCCTCTTCTGGTCTCCATAAAATTGCAGTAAATTAAACAGTTGTAAAGTTAAATTACGTATTCGATATGCATGCGGTATATCTACGTATTTTTTCGCATACCCTGTGCGGAAATCTGTGTAGCAAGGGGAGGTGGTATAGTGACCAGTAGAATTCATCGTAGAAGTGCATTTAATATGCACAATGTTTAATTTAAAATAGTAAATAAATTAGGCATATGTAAAAATATATTAAAGAAGTTGATCAGAGAAGGAAATCTTTGTAAAATGTGCAGACACTTTGAATGGTTTTCTCTTTGAAATAAGTTTCTTTTTAGTTTCTTCTTGTGTTGTAGTCCTCATTGCTCCATAAGCCTAAAGGGTATTTTCTAGTCAAGCACTCTTTTGCTGTTCATTTCCTTTCATTCCTTTTCAATTTACGCCTGGCCGCGACTGCGACTGTTGCGCATTTAAATCCAATGGCATAAAATTTCTTCTTCCATTACTCCGTTGTTCACTTCATTCCCTACCCCTCCCCTCTTTCTTTCCCCTTCTCTGTCGACAATTTAATGGATCAGCTTCGCGCATTTGCGGCTAAGATGGCGGTCCGCAAAGTGTTGACTACCGCTAACCGCTTACTTAGGCCATTATATGGGCCCGACTGAGGCGACATTGTATTAAGCGCACCAAATTTATGGCGCCAGCAGCCTCTGCAAATGCTTTAAGAGACTCTACTAAGCTGCAGCTAGAGCCGCTCCCCGCCAGTGCCACTACCCCTGCTTCCACCTCCTCTGCCAAGTAGTTGTGAATTTATGGACGCCGCCTGCGGTGCGGCGCGAGCCTGATAAACCTGCTCAGGGCCTCCTTAAATAGTTAATTAATCAATGAGCAACGGCGCTTGTCAATTTGCAAACATGGCCCGCAGGTCAGGTACGTTGATAAGCACTGAGCACGGACAGTCTTGCGATGGACAGCCGAGACGATCGTTTGCCTTCAATCGTTTTATTCATCCGCTTTTTAAGAAGACATGCAGGGCATGTTCATAAATTCACAAGTGCGCCCATTAGTGTCCCCCCGGCAAGCAGCATCTTTTGAGGAATTGGTGCTTTCAAAGTTTTGCGAATAGTTTTAAAGAAAGTTCTGAACCAAGAGGGAGTGCGGTGTGTTCGGCAAGTTGCCAATTTTAAATCCTTAACTGATTAAAGGATTAACAATTTCTTTAGAAGCAACCCTCGCACATATTGTTGCGATTGTATTGAAGCTGCGTGTGGAATACATTTACCCACTTGGCACGCGTTTTATGGCCTCACAGCTCACACCTTTGCTGCACTACTGTACAAATTACAATTTTTATAGCATGTGATTTTCTTTTAAAAATGTACGCAGCCCATAAAGGCAGCCTCGACACGTGTGCGAAGACAGTCAAGTGCACGGTGGAAGGGAGAGAGAGAGGAAGAATATCTCGTTCGTACTTATTCTGAATTAATGCTTTATTTATGATGTGTTAAAATTGAATACGAGCTCCGTACGTTGCTGGCATTTGTTTGTCTTTGCCCTCCATCTGTTCGATTCCTAGTTTGAGTTCCGTGTACAGAAATTGCTGCCAAATAATGTGCTTCATTTTCGGCATTTAGTTTTATGCGGCATTATTCAGTTTTTGTTGTTCTTTTCACAGTTACATATATTTATTTCGAAATATGCGCAAATTGCAGACAAGCACGCAGTGAGTTTTTTTTATTAATTTACTGTGCCTTGTGTAAAAGAAATGTCCGCAAAAGTTGTTCAACTGTTGGATAAGCGAACATAAAATACGAGTCTGTTGGGGTATTTCTGTTAAATATGGAACAGGGTGAATGCACAATTAACATGTTCAAGTTCAGCTCTGCTTAAGGTTATATTCAACTCTATATTTATTAATATATATCTTCTATTAGTATTACATTTCTCCTTGAATACATATCCAAATAAGTAGCATATTTTGTAGTCGATCAGACCCGTCTGCCATCATTTATTCACTAAGTTTTTTTGGTGTGATTGCGTGTCGTTTGTCGTTACTCTCTGTGTGTATGTTAATTTGCTGCTGCAGTTTTTTTGATGGTTTTTTGTTTATTAAATATGCATGACATGCAAATAGCGGTCTCGGGCCAATTAACTTTGATCGATTCAACAAAGTGGGAGGAAACGTTTTATGAGCAATTAATGTGGTTACAACCACTGGTGTGGTTATGCTGGAAAAGGAAACTCAAAGCCAGCAAATTGACTGCGTGATGTGACAATCAATGCGTGATGTTATCAACTGATCTTATCAATCAATATATGTGGGATATATAGTAAATGGAAAATAAAAATCATAGACAGCAGCACAGCATACAAATCAAATTAAATGTGAACGTCAGTCCCGCTCTGATTTATGGCAAACTCGTTGAATTCATTTTGCGTGTCAGGCTGCATATCTCAATAATTAGAATAATATGCAAAAAGTTTGCATTTTGGGCATTAGGAAAGTTTTGGAGAGGGAACAGACGGACATATTTGAAATACATATTGCATGAACAAAACTGCAATGCTAAACAAAATGTTTCCGAGATTGTGCGCATGTTTAACGCTTCGCTGACTGCGCCAGCAAAATGCATAAATAAATTTGGTTGATGTGCGGCGCATTCCCGAAAACGCAAAGAAAACAATTACGAGAGCAATCAGCGAACCCAAAATGGCGCCAGCACTAATTTATTTGAGCGAGCATTGGATGTGCCAAAAGTGCTGCATACATAGTGGCTGCTGAAAAATGTAATGAGTGTTGCCTACATTTCAGCGCCGAGTTGTCACTCGTTGCTCATGCAGCAATTTCGCGCTGTTCTTTTCGCTGCCTGTGCCACTTCAACGCTGTCCCCGTTTCTCATTATTCTTGCTGTGCTGCCATTATAAGAATACTTTTCTGCTCTGTCGCTGTCGCTGCCATTGCTGGTGCTGCTGCTGCTGCTGCTGCTGCTGTTGACTTAGTCAAGAGCAATTAACATGCAAATAAGGCCTATTAGTTACCCGAACGTCAGTCTGTCAGCTGCTGTGTCTCTCACAGTTACAGTCAACAGCAGTGCCACTTGCCACTTGCCACCTGGTCGAGACTCTTCTTCTCATTTTGGGGCACCTTTTCCGTTGCTGTTGCCTTTTGCCTTAATGACTGACTAATTTTCAGTTTGCTGCCACTGTGACTTCTGCTGTCGTCGCCCAGCAAGAATTCTTAATTGCCCGTTTAAGAGAGATGGCCGCTTAGCCGCTGGCCATTCGTATCGTTAAAGTTTACGATTATGTTTTATTTTCAAAACTTTTTGATTTCCAAGAATTTTCATGGTATACAACATTTTTGGTATCCCTTTAAACATTAAGCGGATGAAGAGGCCTGCCCAATTCAATGAGTACCTTTCGCAACTCTGAGAAACATTCGTATATATTCTTTACCTTAGAGAGTTGTAATGACTTCTCTTTTTATTCATTTTATATATTATTCTTATACATTAAGTCTTCTAAAGTCGTATAAAGAAAGCAAACTCCATTTTTTTGTCGACTTAAGCTGCTTTAAGGGATATCTCTACGTTGAGCTGCTCATGATTATTTCAGCTAATTTCGCTTTTTTTGTTGTTAACCCTTTGTCCGTAATCTAATCTAATTTTTTTCTTTTTCTTTTCTTTTCCTTTTCGTTTGGCTCATTTATCGAGAGCTCTTTCCCGTGATTGGCGCATGAAATTTTTATGAACTTTGCCTGCAATTAATGTTAATTGATCACTTTAATTTGAGCATTTTCATTAAAAACTTTTAACAGCTACCACGCACAGAGCAAGTCCAGTCAAAGGTTATCACTTGGCTGCAGTTGCTGGTCAAGAATCAGCACAGCAGAAAAAAGCAAGTGGATGAAGTCTTGTTTATATTGGCGACTATATGATACTCAGCATCTCAACATGTGCTCCATGTGCTCTTTCTTCAGTCAATGTATAGATTATGACAACGAATATGCTGCCCTTTAGTATTCCTGATACTGGGTACAAAACATTTACACCGATGCACAGGCTAAGGTCGTGGTGTAATTTATGGTCTGGCCAGGGCAGATTCACAATGCCCGACTCGGGTCCAGTTACGTTGGCAGCAACTTAAACACCAAAGCAGGCCGCAAATCGCAAATGGAGTGAATGTGCAGCACCTGCAGTATGTCCACAAACATACACACAGATACACAAGAGTCACCTACCCGCACACATTTACAGCAACGGGAGAGCAAGAGACAATGGCTGATTGCTGTGGACAATGCATACTGTGGGTGATGATCCAACTTGATTTATCTACTGGAGCTGAGGTTAAAAGTTTTGCGCATACTCTCATTGTTTAGGTCAGATTGCCTTTGTATGCACAACGTGTGCAGCCACACCCGTGCACACACACGCACACATGTGCGACGGTTATGCAAATGTCTTCCGTGTCCGTGTCGAGCTGTCAGACTGCGTTGAATAATACGGTAGTTCCTCAGCTAAGGTTGAATGTTGTCCGCAATTATTAAACTTTTCGCATGCTTTCAACTTCATTTCATAACTTTTGCTTTAACTATGATTATTTTATCGCTGGGGAGAAGCGTACTGGTAGTACTGCTTAGACGGTTAACGAGATATCAGATCCCTGGTGAGGCAGGCCCGTACTGCGCCACAAGATGTTGACAGCCAGCTCATTATTTAGCCTCGCCGAGTGTAACTAATTATTGCTGTTCGCTTTCGCATTCGCTTTCTCCTTTTCCGCACTTATTGACAGCCCTGCCTACACCCCTAACGAACCCTCTTCCCCCAACAGTGTGCAATATTTTGCTGACGGGTTACTCAGATCCATCATTTTGTGCAGCCGTCTGCGACACGTGGTCCTCAGATGGCTAATAAATCTTAATCAGCCGCTGACCAAGTCAAGCCGCAACGCTGTGGGCGTTGCCAATTTGTGGCTTTTACTGCCATAAACAGTTTTTTTTGCTAGCCTCACACGGCATTTTCTTATGTGCCCGATACCTTATCATATTACTCGACATTCATTGGTCCGCGCAGACCTGATTAAGACTGCTCGGCTAAATGGTACATTTCAATGCTGATCAATTTATTACTACACTAGTATTTGGCTAGCGCTAAATTGAATTTAAAATTCAATTGTTCTGACAAGTCTGGCTCTGTTATTTACAGGCCTATGTCGTGCAGAAGTTTGTCCCACCAACTCGCCGTGGTTGTTGTCGTTGGAATTTCGGTGGTGGTTTCATTCCAGTTCGGCCCCAATGTTGTCTGGTTCCAGTTGGGGGTCGTGTTATTCCACTCTGGCCTTAGGGTCGTTTCGTTCCAACTTGGGGTTGTTGTATTCCAGTTCTGGGTAGTCTCATTCCAGGCTGGATTGATGGTGGTCTCACTCCAGTTTGGATTGATAGTGGTCTGATTCCAGGAAGGAGTTGTGAAGTTCAAGCTTGGGGTAGTCTCATTCCAGTTAGGAGTGAGAGTCGTCTCATTCCACGATGGCGTTGTGAAGTTCCAGTTTGGGGTGGTTTCATTCCAGGAGGGAGTAGTAGCGTTCCAGTTTGGGGTTGTCTCATTCCAGTTAGGAGTGGGTGTGGTCTCATTCCAGACTGGAGTGGTTCCAGTTTGGGGTGTCTCATTCCAGAGGAGGGGGTGTTGAAGTTTCCAGACTGGAGTGGGGTTGTCTCATTCCAGGAGGGGGGTAGTAATGTTCCAGTTTGGAGTGCTTGTCTCATTCCAGGACGGGGTAGTAAAGTTCCAGACTGGAGTGCTTGTCTCATTCCAGGACGGGGTAGTAATGTTCCAGTTTGGGGTCGTCTCATTCCAGTTAGGAGTGGGTGTTGTTTCATTCCAGACTGGAGGGGTAGTATGTTCCAGTTTGGGGTAGTCTCATTCCAGTTAGGAGTGGGTGTTGTTTCATTCCAGACTGGAGTGCTTGTCTCATTCCAGGACGGGGTAGTTATGTTCCAGTTTGGGGTAGTCTCATTCCAGTTAGGAGTGGGTGTTGTTTCATTCCAGACTGGAGTGCTTGTCTCATTCCAGGACGGGGTAGTAATGTTCCAGTTTGGGGTAGTCTCATTCCAGTTAGGAGTGGGTGTTGTTTCATTCCAGACTGGAGTGCTTGTCTCATTCCAGGACGGGGTAGTTATGTTCCAGTTTGGGGTAGTCTCATTCCAGTTAGGAGTGGGTGTTGTTTCATTCCAGACTGGAGTGGGAGTAGTCTCATTCCAAGACGGGGTGGTGAAGTTCCAGACTGGAGTGCTTGTCTCATTCCAGGACGGTGTAGTAATGTTCCAGTTTGGGCCCTTTCCAGTTGAGGGTTGTCTCATTCCAGGACGGGGGTAGTAATCCAGTGGTGTCCACCAGACTGGAGTGGTTGTCTCATTCCAGGACGGGGTAGTAATGTTCCAGTTTGGGGTAGTCTCATTCCAGTTAGGAGTGGGTGTTGTTTCATTCCAGACTGGAGTGGGAGTAGTCTCATTCCAGGATGGGGTAGTAAAGTTCCAGACTGGAGTAGTTGTCTCATTCCAGGACGGGGTAGTGATGTTCCAGTTTGGAGTTGTCTCATTCCAGACTGGAGTGGTAGTCTCATTCCAGCTTGGAGTTGTCTCATTCCAGGACGGAGAAGTATTAATGTCTTTGGAAATACAGCTCTCCAAGCTGACAGTTGCCGCTTGCAGGTCCCGCAACGTCTTGCCGATTTCATGGATCACACAACGCTCGGTCTGCCAGAAGTTTCTATGCATCGGGCTGACGGCATAGAATAGTTGCATAACCTGATCCGCATAGCACTTTCGTGTGCTGCAGGCGATCACCTGCTGCTGAAAGGCGGCCTTGACACCAGCTGAGTGCCTCTCCTGCAGGTAGTTCTGCAGAAGGCCTTCATCGACATTACTGCATTGACGAATCTTGATGCCAGCACTGATTAAGATCTCCACATTTTTCACTGTGTAAATTGCGGCACATTCATCCAAAGTTCCTAGATCCCCGGGTTGAGGTAACTGCAGTTCTCCAGTGATCGCGTCAAAGAGCAGGTTTCCCAGACTGAAGTCTTTAGTCACGTCATTTGAATAAGCTGGCTCAGCGGCCGAATTGGTCTGTAGATAGGCACAAAGAGATGCGATATAGATTCTAGAACTATCCCACTGAATCTAGAAATACTCACCGCAACGCTGAATAGCAGCGCCAGAAACACTGCGAATTTATAAAGAACCGCCATGTTGGGGGTTCTGTTCGGTTCTGAATTATTCTATGGGTCTGCTGACCATTTAAATTAAAGTATTGGCCCAGAATTGATGACGGCATTAGTTTTGTTTTTGTTTTCGTTTTTATCACCAACTACTGCAAAAAACCCTCAAGCAAGTACTTTTTTTCGAGGCTTCCGCTCGGTGATAGCGTGATAAAGCCACCTGATGGATGATTCAAGTTATCTGCATACAATGTATAGTACAAATATACTACTTTTTGTAAGATATGATATTTGTACACGACAAATAATCTTGACTAATCCCCAGACGCAGAATTCCGCGAACTGAGATTGTGCCCACCAATCAGCGCAGTTAGTGGGGTGATAATCGAAGTTAATTGATATTTATAGATGCCATTAAGGTGCGTGACTGTCAAATCAAGACGGCGGGCGAGTGGCATATTGAGAAGGTCAAGTAAATTAAATTTGAAAGCTCTTTATTGGGCGCCTATTGTGTTAAGATTGGCGATATAGTCCCCCTATCGCATTTAGTTAATAGGCTGCTGGGGCTGCTCGGGTCTTGCTTCGGGTTTCTGCTCGGGTTTCTGCTCTGGCTTCGACTCGGGTCTCTGCACAGGTCTTTGCTCCGACTTCTGCTCTGGAATCTCCTTGGTTTGCTGCTGCTGTGGGACTACCTGGTCACGCTGGTAAGCCAGCTTCTGCAGGCAGGAATCGTAATCGTTGGCCGTCTCGATGGACTTCACCTTCAAGAAGCTGACAGCGGCACTGATGCAGTTGGTGCGCTGAGCCTGAATGATGGTTGAGTTGGTGGCAAACTGCGACTGGGTCTGGTAGGCCAACGAGTTGGACTCATCCAAAAGTTTGAGGTTCGTGTCAAACTGCAAAGTAAAGTTTAGTTTGTATGCTCAACTTCTCCAGCAACTTAAAGTACTCACGTGGGACACGGTGCAGTTGATAAAAAGCTGGCTGTCTGTCTCGTTTCTGCACTTCTGTAGGTTCCTCTCCAGCTCCAACAACTGGTTACGGATGAGGGTCACCGTGGAGTTGGCAGTCTGGCTGCTGCTAATCGTGGTACGGTTGGCAGCCTCCTCGCACTTGCTGGTGGCATTGCTCAACTCCTCAAGGTTCTTGTTGGTCTTATTGTTGTACGCGTTGTAGCAGGCAGTCTCGCCTGGCGACAGGGCACGCTCCTCCCTGAGCGAGCTGCTCACCTGGGCCATGACCATGCGAAGCAGGCTCTGCTCGTCATCCATGTGGGGCCACGCGCTGGCCTGTAATCAAAAAGTCAGCGATAAGTACCTGTCAAGTGCCAGATATCAGAGTACTTACGCCGAGCACTGTAACTGCCAGCAATAAAACACGTGTAATGAAATGCATCTTGTGGTTTGGGATTGGGTTTGGGTTGCTTACTACTTCTTCATCTTCCACCGCGCATGCTTTTATAGCTGACAATTGGGAGCATCTCGAAGTTTGCAGAATATTTCTGCAGCTTGCGATAAGATAAGTCTCGGTACAAGAAAATTTCGCCTCTAATTGGCTTTCTGCAGCGTAGATATGGAATGTTTGAGGTTACACTGTCATGTTGTTGTTTTGATAAATTGCCAGAAAGCACTAATCAGCGACCGTGTCTTACCCTACCCCACCTTACCTTATCGCATTCAACGGTGTCTGCATGTCTGCAAAGCTTATCGAAACTTTGAATGATATAAGAACTTATTTTAAACCCTTATGAATCACACACGATACCACAATCGGCACTAAATTTACACTTGTGTCAATTAAAGCGGCAGCTTCAAGTGCCAATTGAAAATTACAAGTTGAAGCCGTAAATTCACTGGGGTTTTCAATGGTCCCTCTCATTAAATTCTCCCCAAACACTTTCCCAGAACTGATAGGAAATCGTCGAGGCTAACTGGCTTCTGTTTAATTATGATAATGCAAAAGTCGATTCCATGAATTTTCTCATCATATCAAATATTTTGGGCTTTTTTGTTTATTATACATTTATCAGCTGAATCTTGTTTACAGCTATCAAATTATGAACCGATCGGAATAAAATGTACAAGTTTATATCGAAATACATATACGATATAGTGTGGTCGAAGGTAATTTGATGGCATATATTTACTTAGTCCAAGATCGCAAAAGATAAAACATTCTTACGTGATATATAGTACTGTGTCCTAAGTTCTTTTTGGAAAAGAAACCAGAAAAGAATGTGTAGTAGATTAAGTTTGTTATATTATAATTTGTAAATAACATAAACTGTATAGAGCATAATCTGTAAATAACATAATTTTAATTAGCAGCAGCTGTTAGTAACATAATCGTAGAATAAGTATCGAACATAAGAGACATCGATAAATAAAGGAACTTCTTCAGCAACTACAAAAAAGAGACACCCGTGCGTTTTTCTTAAAAGCGACTAAAAATGGTCCACAGAATGGTGTTTTATTTAGGATTAAAGAGGCACCTTCAACCTTTTAACATGGCTGTTTGTATCTATCTCAATCCTAAGTAGAATTAGCAAGTCCAAGTAAAAGTTTTTGTCACACATTTCATATTGTACTCGTACTTAGGCGTATTTGAGCCTTCATTAGAGGTAAATGAGTGAAAGTGGCAGGGGAAGGAAGAAGCCTTCCACTTTCATTCAATTGGCAAACAAAGCAGAGAAATTCAATTCATTTTTCATGGAAGGGGCCAGAAATCAGGGCGAAGATTGCCAAGTGAAAGCTGGCAAAACAATTTTGAAAAGTGGCTGAATTCGCAGTTGCCAACAAATTTATCACAACATGCCAGCAAACACACACACACACACCGCACACAGGAGTGTCGTAGGTAGATGCGTGTGTGTGTGTGTGTGTCGCTCTCATATATCATGCGACACACCAAACAAGATTTATAAGGTGGAACATTGTTGAGGCACCTCTAGAGAAATAATGTCGACGGCAGCCGAAAGAAAATGTATTTCGGGGGCGGCGGCATAACTCGAACGATTAATCAAAAGTGTAAAGTGCAGACGGGGTGCAACTTTACAGAGGCGCACCGAAAGGGAAGAGGGGGGGGTAAGGGGACTTGAAGCAGCTTCTGCGGCTGCCACACGAAGCTGCTTAAGTTGCGACAGAAATTAAGACTTGAAGTTCGACACAGACCGCGTACTCGTATCACGTGTTGGCTAATTTCCACTCCAGCCAGTGTTGCATAAGCTACAAGTACTGCGGCTTAAGCGAGCTGTGAGCTGTCGTCCTTGAAGTGTGACAGCTGCTTTGAGGCAGTGGCAATCCCCTTGCTGCCGCTGTTGTTGTTGCTTGTTTGTTTCGGCGCGAGGATTGTTGATTTTTGATGCTCGGCACTTTTAATGACACCCATTGTCACCTCTTCAATTCCCCCCTCTGTGACCCTCTACCCTGCCTCGCTCGAGTGGGTGTCATGTAATGCGGCTTGAAGTGTCATTTACACGCGCATTGTGGTGCCACATCTGCCATATCTGCCGTGTTGCCGACTCCTCATCCGACTCCTCGTCCGATTCTGTTCGCTTTTAAGTAGCTGTTAAGCATTTTCATTACACACGCCAAAATGCACAATGATTTATGCGCGGAACTCAACTGAACCTTCATCACGTGTGCGTTCTGCTGCGGATTAAATGCGTCCATCCCTCTCTCTCTCCCTCTCTCCCTTCCTCTTCCTCATTCTGCGGTAGCATTTACTCCGTTTGTTCAGTGCCAACTGGTGCCCTGCGCCAGTTTATCATTAAAAAATGGCATTTCATGCCGCATGCCTCACATGCCACGCGCAGAGATGAGTGTTGCGCATTTCAAGACCAACAGCACTGACATTGCACATTGTTGCGCAATGTTTGCAGTGCCTCCCGTTGCTGCCACGTTGTTGTTGCTGCTGCTACTGCTGCCGTCAGTGGGGTTTCGCCTTTGTTTACTGCAGCTTTGTATGCAAATAAATGGGCGGTCTAGACGGGCACGCACAATGGCAGTTTTAATTTGAAAAGTGCCTGCCAGCCGACTGCCTGCAGACTGGCTCAGCACAGCAGCAGCGCAGCAGCAGCAGCAACGGCTGCAACATGTGCAACAAAATAAAGAGAGAGAGAGGAGTGTTTTGCAACAACCGCATAACGACGCCTCACGCTCCATGCGAGCGACGTGTCGACATTTGTGGCCAGAACAGAATTTCACAAATAGTTAACAATTAAAGTAAAAACAATACCTAAAATGTAGTTGTTAAAACAGGTGAGTTAAAATTAAGAAATTGTAATGTAATTCAAGAGTAGGAGATCGAAATTGCAGGGTCAATAAGACAATAAGCGCTGAAGAGAGGGAGAGAGATAGTTTACAGCAAACTGAAAGTATCTTTCAGATGCACTTTCGCAATGCACCTGCAAATTGATTGTCGAAGAACAAGTGGACACTTAAAGCAGTTAAAAAGTCTCTTCTTCCAAATAAATAATCGATTTTGCTTATCTCATTGAGTTGCGGCCCTTGATAATGATAGATTAATTACGGGCAAAGCAAAAGATGAAACATTTCTTGCGATTAGATAAGATGAGAAACACATTAGTCGAGTGAAATTAATTAGGCTCACACTACAATGCGAATCACTATAAAAAAAACCATTTCTATTTGAATTGTGTGAAAATTAATTTAATTTCATATTCAAATTGAATTGACTTGCCCACGGCTTTGTTTTTGTTTTGTTGCAGCACAAAAATTTCCAAACAATTCAGGAAAATATCATATTATTTTCATATTTTTTGTTGCATTTGCCATCGCAATTGGAAACATTTAAAAAACATATTTTAGCGGTATTATTCAGAGTGGAATACAAAAACAATTGTTTATTACATGCGCTAATGCAACGACATTGACTTTTCACTTTTCCTCCACCTCCAAAC
The DNA here is from genome assembly GCA_018903425.1 of Zaprionus nigranus. Lineage (NCBI taxonomy): Eukaryota > Metazoa > Arthropoda > Insecta > Diptera > Drosophilidae > Zaprionus > Zaprionus nigranus. Next base: position 2,225,435 of record JAEIGD010000011.1, on the reverse strand, counting down.
TGACTTTCCCCTCTCACCCAACGCGGGGCCTTGTACAGGTTTTTCATTGCGGGTGCATCCTTGCAAGTTCCTGCCGGTCACCAAATTGAAATTCATAATGAGTTTTTTATGCAAATTCGCTCGCGGCGTGGGCGTGTAAAACTTTTGACTGTCACATTTTATTTCATTGTAAATTATTTCTATACTATGCGAGAGTTTTTTTTTAATGCATTTACAGAGTCGAACAAAAAATTACGAAAATTGTGCGATTGTTTGCAACACAAAATGCCCTGTAAGTGAGTTTAAACAGTCACTCACGAAAGAAAAACTGATACACAATTACCTGAATATTCACGATATATTTATTTACAATATTTATACTTAATGAAAGATCTTGAACTATCTGCTTACAAAAATTTAAACATATTTAAACTAAAATTTCGAATTAGTTGATGTAGGTAAAGTTGGCAGCCCTGGTAGCTTGCGATTTTTACCGATGTTTATTTACTCATCTTAATATGTTAATCGATAGGATATGCAAGCCCTTGCAGCCACCGATATTTACCGATGCTTATCTAATAATTAAAAATTGTTGATCGATAGTATATCGTAGCATAAGTTCGCCACTAGAATATGAAAGAAATTATGAATTGTTGTAAAATGTGAAAAGAAACTTTGAATTGGTAATTATTCTATATAAGTTGCACAACAAAGTTAACTGTGTTGTAATATGTAACTTAATACAATACTGAAGGTATTAATCAACAAATTTTGGATGTTGATCTTGTTATACATATTTTACAGGGTATATCAGTACATTTAAAACAAAACATTGAAAATGTGTAACTTGCGAAGCAGTTTTTGCTCTGTTTCTTGTTTCAGTTTCAGTTCTACATAGTTATTTTTTTTTGTTGCGCTGTCGGCACGCAACTTTGTGTCGAGTTGTAACGGGATTGTTATATGTTAATTCAATTCAACATTTTGCGTGCCGTGTTGCATGTTTGTATAAATTGTTACACAATGCGCCACATGTGCTGATTTCCCCCCAAAAAAAAAAGAAAAACTCCCTAACCGAGAGCCACAAAACACTTTTCCAACGGCTGAGCGAAACAGCTAGCATTTGATATTGTTGCTAAAACCAACACGAATAACAACAACAAATGCTCACCCACATACACACACACACAGAGAGAGAGAGGGGACTCAGCATTTTGTGGCCTAATGGCAAAACGGCATTTGAATTTAGATTTAATCCGATTGTAAAATGTGATTTAAATTTACCAATGGAAACCTTGGAGAGCCATGCGATGCGAGGGGAACAGGGGTGAGGGTGGAGAGAAGGGTCTGAAAATGAGATTTGCATTTGAAAGCGCGGCGTTTTTATGCGAGCTGCGTTCGGGAAATTTATTAAAGCTTTTCATTGCACGTTGGGGAACTGGGAACTGTAACTGAAACTGGAACCAGAGTAGGGTCAGGGCAGGGCAGAGACCGGGGCCAGAACGGAGCAGAGCCTGGACCTAGCATGGCCTTTGTGTGTCGCAGATTTACAGTTGGAGTTTATGGTGAGTTTACAGTTGATTTTGCAGTCGGGATAAGAACTAAGTATATTACGTTATAGTGCTCAGCAGCTTTTGTTAACATTTCGAGTGTGTTTAAAAGGCCTCGACTTGGCTTGGGCTTTAATCAGGTTAAATGGTTCCACTTCTCTGGCCTGTCTATGCAGCTCACAGCAATTAAAGTCTATTGACCACATGATGCGTTTTGCACTTAAACCAATGCATGCACGCACACGCACAGACATGCACACACATGCTTATGCTGCCTAGCACCTGTGTGTGCAATCAGCGAAGCCTTGCAACGCGTATGACGCGAACATGAAACTGCTGCACGCAGTATACGTATCCGCATCCACATCCGTATCCGGATTCGTTTCCGGCCAATGTCCAGCCACGTAGAGGAAATGCACCGTGTGCATATGTGTGTGCTTGTGTCGCTTGCCGACCCATTGCGTCAGGTTAGCGGACACGTGTGCATCCCAATGAAAACTAATTAGGCCGCTCGTCTGGTCTGGCCCACCAAACTGGCCTGGTTTGGGCAGGCTCGTTGACATTGGCCACATCGTCAGCTGCACTTGTGTGCATGTGGCAGCGGCTCCAGGCTGATGATTTTCACTTTTTTTTGACTTGCCTGATACCCCATTTTAAGTGAGAGTAACAAGGAATATTGGGGGACTACTGTCAGAGATCTAGTTTATGCATATGCAGTAAAGTAGTCCTATATTATTAATATATATCAAGTGTGTATTTAAGAGAGTTGTTCCTGATTCTTATACACTAGAAACTTTTGCAACATTTTATTTTTTTCCCAGTTGATCATTTCACTTACTAACATTAACTCTTCTGGGTTTTCCTCAATCCTTTGCAACAACTTTTGGATCAACTAATATATTACTTAATTGTTCTGACAGATAAGCTTTGCTAAGCTCTCTTTCAAGTAATTTCATAGCTTTGTTATTTTTTTAAAATATATTTTAGGAGTTCTTAAAGCACATTAAGGCTTCCATTTGTAACCAATGTGGTAACTGACTAAAGGGAAACATTTCAAAACGTCTAAGTAAGCTTTCAGTTAACCTTTTATTTCATAGGACACCTTTAATGTGCTTTGCATGCTTTCCTTCCATGTGCTTTCACTGCCTTAATTTGAATAGTTGTCAATTCTTTTCTTCCCAATTACTCTGTCCTCGCTGAGTATAATTTAGTCAATACGCTTTGCATTTCACGACATGTTCGCTTGGCACAGTTGCTGTTTTCCCTTGCGGTCTCAAATGCAGTCAAATATAGCCTGGCCGAGCTGGCAGTGTAACTGTTGCTGCCATTTTGTGTGGCAAGCTGCAACTGTTGCTGTTGCTGTCATCGGTCGCTGGCGCTGCTTGCCTCACATTAGACATGGATGCGAATCAGATGAGGCAAACCCTATTTCTGGTTTGCTCTGTTCATGGAGAGAGAAAGAACTTCGACCTTTGGCTTTGATTTTGATAAGTGTCACAGCAATTTGCGGGCTGCGCGTCTGTTTCAGCTTTCAGCTTTCAGCTTTCTTGGGGCTGCTGCTGCTGCCGAACACGAGAATGTTAAATGTTCCTTTAACTGACACACAAGGAATTTAATTTATTTATATTCTCTTTCTTTCTCTTTTATCGGGGGGCGACAGATGTCAAATTAGCTGCCTAATAAACACACACGTGTGTGTCCTTCTTCCCATGGTATTAAATGCCTTAAAGCAGGCATGTGTACCAGGAAGGGGGAGGGGGAGGGGAAGACAGAATGGGTGAGACCGATTTATAAATTTCCATTTTACTGAAGAAATTTGCCTGTTGGGAAATTGTTATTCGATATTTTCTGACTTATTGCAGTGAACAAAACACCGCAATATGAAACTTCTACTCTGAAGAAGTCTGCAAGTTAGTGTCTGTGTGTGTGTGTGGAGTTAGTAATGAAGCGGCTTAAGCGGATATAAACCCAGCCATAAGCCAGCTTTAGACTTTTAATTTAAAAGTTTTGCACTCTGCCAAAAGGCAGAGTCGACAACAAAACGAACAACAACAAAGGCTCGAACAACGACAACAAAGACTTCAACAACAACAACAAGAAGACGAAGGTAATGCAATCAGCAAACAAAAGGCAATTGCCAAAGGACGAATGCTAGGCGAACAGGCAGAGTCAGAGTCTACAACAGGAATCGAATCGCGGCGCATGCAACTCACTGAAATCATCAGCTTCATCTTTTCGGTCGAGGGCTTCATTGTCTGCCAGAGAGGGACTGGTTAAGCGCGGATTATGTCGTAAATTGCAGCATTTGGACATGAGCAAGGTGACTGTGTGGAGTGGAAAATGAGAGGAGCGAAGGAGAAAGGGGCAGGGAGGAGTTTGAAAGGATCGGCGCATTGTCATCATCATCGTCAGCAGCAGCATAACAGCATTCGTGTGCAGCTGAGATTGGACCATAAACGTGGCCATAACCAAAGTTGCTGAGCCACACTCAAGGGTATAATTAACAAGATATAAGGCAAGGCACAACAACAAGGCAGAGGCATGCAATTTTCGCCTTTCAGTGGAGAGTCGTTTAACGCTTTCAGTTTTCAGTTCTCACTCGAGCTACGCGCGTTTATGTGTTGTGTGTGTGTGTGTGGCAGGTAGCTGTGACAGCTTTTTAAATTAAATCACAGCCTTATGGGCCATAATTGGCCGTCGGGCGGCCTTCTCGGACAGAGATATTGTGTGTAAAAATAATTAACGAGTTCGCAGCGAAATGAATTTCGCATATGAAGCGAAGCGAAATCAATGCAACGACAGCCGACGCAGGGGTGGGTGGTGGGGAGGGGAAGAGTGCCGGAGACAGAGACAAGGTCTGGCTGTCTCAACTTAAGCAAGCGATTTATGTGCCACGCTGCTTGTGTGCCACGGCACATTGTGTCGTTCGCAACTCTTTTGTTGCGCATACGCCGCGTTGACCGGCCAAAGCTGCCGTTTACACGTATAATTACGCGATTGTAACGTCAAAGCGATGCTCCTGCTGCTGCGCCCACACGCAGTTAACCAACCAACAAAGATTGTTAAAGAGTTTCTTTTGTATTCTTTGTTGCTGTGCCTGTTCTTTAATCTTTTGCCATCTTATTAAGTTAAGTTTCTTTTTTTTGTTTCTCTCCAATATTAAAATAAACAAAAACTTCGCTATCTACTTAGCTGGCAGTGGGCGGGGCAGTGGGCGAGGGGCGGGGCGCTAAATAAAAACGAAAATCGATGCCAACTGCCGAGCGAAAAAGAATCTAATTTCAATGTTTTAAGACAGGCCACGACCGCCTTTCAATATAAATAATCGACAAAAATTACAATAAAAATCAATTTCCATATTCAATTTGGCTAAGTGGCGCCCACACACACACACACACACACATAGACAAACTTTGACAACGGCTGAAAAATGAAAATGAGTTTGCATGTGCGTGTGTGTGTGTGTGTGTGTGTAAAAAAGTATGGAAAAAGTGCTGCGCTGCTATTTTCAGCTGGTCATTTCATGCCACGCTGCAGGGCAGAGAGGGGAGGGGAGAGGGTAGGAGGAAGAGGGGTCTACGGACAAGCTCTATAAATAATACGCAGATTTCTGTGTTGGTTCTAAATGAAGTTTAACTATTGCCAGTTCGTCAACGTCAGCAATTTAGAAGCCATCGCCATGCAATTTCACTTGACTGTAGCTCATTTATGTGTTTAGCACATTTGCCGGAAGGGGGGGGAAGGGAAAATATTTAGGGACAGCAAGAATGGCAACGACATTGTGTGACACATTTCCATTTCGGGTGGAAAGCGTTTTTCCGAGAATTTCTTCATTCTTAGACTCCATCGTTGTCGCCGCTGCCTTTATTTACTGCGGCTCTGTAATATTACAGAGAACTGAGAACTGAGAGATGAGAGAAGCGAGAACGGAGAAAGGAGAGCGGAGAAATGAGCGCAACAAAAGGCGAGACGAGAAAGTGAAAAGCACAAGAAATGTTTACCAGAAAATAGTGCAAAGTTTTCCTTTTTCGCTTCTTTCTTGTTGCTTATTTGATTCTCACTTTGTTTCTTTTGCTTTCTGTTGTTGTTGTTGTTGCTGTTGTTGTTGTTGCTGTTGTTGTTGGCTGTTGCTGTGTTGTGTTTGAGTGAAAAATACCAGCACGTTAAATTGAATTTAACGTGAAATGCAATGAAACGTAATGAAATTTTCGCTGTCAGTCGTCAGGATCTCAAATGAATGAACTGGTCCAGTCAAAAGAATGAGCCAAGTCCGAGTTGCGAAACTCTATTGAAAAAGCTGGGAATTATGCTTAGCAAGCAGAAAATACGAGCAGGGAAGAGATGAAGAGAGACTGAGAGAGAGAAGGAGAGAGAGAAACGCAGTCCAAATTATAATGCCACCTAGCATAAACTGCAGAGTACTTGCAGCTGAAGGATGCGATGCGATTCGATTCCATACGAATCGCTTCGAAACGAAACGAATCGAATATTTATTGCCTTTATTAGCGAGTCGATTGAAAAATTTACTGCTCTCGAAATTCTATCCGGAACGCTTCAATTCACTTGCCGGCTGCCTGCGAGGCGCGGCAAATACTTGTTGCACAGACACGGACTCAGATGCAGACACAGACACACACCGACAGGGAGTCGACAGCGAGTCGAAGCGAAGCGAAGTGAAGAGTTCTCCCCTCAACTTGAGACTGCCAACAATTCATCTTGTTGCCAGCGCATTTCTCACGCAACGTTTTCACTTTATTTTCTTTGGGAAATTTTTGGCATGCAGCGTGGCAAGGTGGCACTGTATGAAATTCGCTCAATTGCCAGTTGGTTGCAGCTTGTTTTTCTCCACATTTCACATCCAATTGCCACTTTTCTTCTCTGTGGACTGCCCCCTACCCCTCTCCCCCTCTGCCACCTTTTGCTGTTGTTCTTGTTAAGCATTTTGTTATTGTTTACTTTACATTGGCCTTTGTGTTGTATTTGTTTTCAATTTCAACTGCTCCGACAGTGCTCGACCTGTTTCTTCCTTAGTTCCAGTTCCCCTTCTCTGACTGCTTCTCTCGTGTTCAACAATTGCCACGTGCCGTATACGTAATCAGCCAATTCTCGACCTGCAGCTGCAGTTTCGGTTTAATACCCTCGTCCAAATAAGTGTGATGGTCCATGCAAGGTATGCTTGAATTCAAATGAAGGATCCTTATTCACATAAGCCAAGTAAAAGACTCCATTGTGTTAGACTGATATATTTTTCTTTAATCATCTTAATTTTATATTAGCTTAAAGAAGCTCTTTCACCGCTGCACATCTTGCAGTTGTGCTCAGCACGTGTCAGCACTGTTATTTGCTTTTTATTGAAATGTTCGTAGCATTTTTTTCCCACGCTTTTCGCCAAATGCGATTTGTGCAGTCATAAGTCGCAAGTAATTGGCCTCCGTAAACTCTGTAAGTACCAGTCGAGCAGTCAAGCAGGTATTGGCAGGTAATGTTCATTCCATTGGTTTGCCCCATCGATCCCAAGCCATGCAAATAACAGTAAAGAGTAAGACAATTATTCTAGGTCAGAGCAGATTACTTGTGGCAGCCTCTAAATACTCTAGTCTTATGTTATTTGTCGAAAGTAAACTCAGAGAAGTCGACGCATTTAAGTATATTTACCAATTTTATTAGAGTTTATGAAATTAATAAAGATTATATATTAAAAGTAAAAATAAATGAATACCTTTGTGTTATATGAGATTATGATCTGGCAACGCTGCAATCAGATGTTCTAAGCTCACAGTCGACGGATTGGCAACGACGTTAAAGAAGCAGAAGAAGGAGAGACAGTTCTGTGATGACGCAAAGTGGTAAAACGTGAAAGAGCAAGGTCACAAGCAATAAATGACGATCGAATTAAAGATTTAAAACTACTTAAATTACAATTAAAAACTTAACTAAAGAACGAACTAATTTTAAGTTACTTATATTCATTTAATTTAATAACAAAATTGTATTTTACACAAGTGTGACTTAATTGTTGAACCAATAATTTATACCAAATCCCCACAATAATAGAGATAATAAGTAAACAGCAAATATGTATTAATATATTTAATATACAATATTTAATTTATTATTATAATAAAATATTTGTTATATTTATTTAAGGGCAATTGTCTACGGTTTTATTGCATGCAACATCTACACACAAAGCACAATTCGTGCTATTTATCATACAATTCGCAAAGGGGAAAGATGATCTTCAGTGAGCCTCTTTGACTAATTGATTAACTTACAACATTTTTCATGTTAAGGAAAATCTTTTGTAAATATTTTATAAGCAACTTTTCATAAGAAAAATCTTTGCAATGAGTTTTTAGCGAGAAATTCGGCGAATAAAGCGCGAGTTTCGGCTCGTTAGTCAACTTGACATTTGGTAATGGAATCCCCACTGCGTGTGTGTTGTGTGTCAAACTTCGAGCCAGAGTTGTGCTGACTGAGATGCGTGTGAGGGTATGTGGGACAACAACAAACATGAGCATACGAATATAGATAGACCCAAGCTGAGGCGAGGCAGCTGGCAGACAAATAAACAGAGTCAGCTGCCAGACAAGTGCACACTTCAAATGCGAGTCGAAGCGGGACTCTCCAGTGATTGCAATTGTAGTTGTAGGCGTTGTGTACAAGTGTGTGTCTGGTAGTGTGTGTGTATGTGTGTGGTGTTTTGTGTGAGTGTGTGTGTGATGTACATCTGCTTATTTGCTGTGTCATAGTGAACATTTCCATGTGCTCGTAAAAAATACTTTGTGTGAATGCGAATATGAGCTACAATTGCCGAGTGTTCACTGTCTGAGTATTTCCGGTGTGCGTGTGTGTTGGTGTGTGTGTGTGTGTGCTTACCTAATTACATTCCGGAAATAAAACGTTGACTGATTGTGCCAATAAATGAAAATAATGACGACCCATTGACTGCAAACTCGCCAAGCGACGGAAGCAACAAAACGTTGGCCAAACGACGCTGGCGTCATCTCAAATCAACTCAGTCACGGCCGACAAACTGTTGCCCGCACAATGACTGCCGCCTGTCTCCGTGTCCCCTACTCCTCTCCCCACCCTTTTTCTCTCTTCTCCCTTCCATTCCTATCCTCCAGGCAGCTGTGTAACTTTTCTGCTGCCGGCCTTTGGCTCTGTGCGCCGTTAAAACACAAAACTCTTGACGAGTTTATTTCCTACGCAGCGCTAACTGATTGTCTGTGATTTTCTTGTTTTTAGATAATGAAAGTATACAAACACACACTCGCAGACACACGCAGATAATGTGCTTGTGTGGGTATATAAAAGTAAGACATGCCACAGAATGTAACTTTTTTTATGTGGCCCATTTATTTAGCGATGGCCAAAAAAATTAACGTTCTCTCGGAATTGAGCTGCTGGTTTTGAGGCCAGCAAAATAAACGATATATCAGCATGCTGCAGATTTATAGAGAGCGAGGGAGAGGGAGAGGGGGGGGGATCCAACCTCAACCAACTACAATTTGTGTAGGCAAGTGGAGAATGCTTTTAATTTTTCAGCCACGTCTAAACTGTGTCAATTTGTGTTGGCCAATGCAGATTGCAGCTTGCGAAGCCCTAAAAAGTATGCTAAACATTTGGCTATTTACCTAAAGCTCCAGACTATGCGTGTTGCCCCACAACGGGTAAGAAGCGAGACGTTCGACAGGCGCCAAGGGGAAAGGGAGAACACAAAACGAAAAACTTGGCCCTTTACTAATTTCAGCACAATAACCCAAATTAAAGCGGTTTTTGGGGTTTGTTTGCAGCACTCGCCACACGAGTAGATGCCGCACACAGCCGATTAATGCTGCAACAGAGCAGCAGCAGCAGCAGAGCCTAAAACCGGAAACGAGAGACAGGCCGAGTCGCGTTTTATGGCAACGTGCAATGCGCACAAGCGCAGAAGCGCCAGAGAGCAGCAATATAAGAGAGTGCACAGCGAGTGCGAGAGAGTGTGAGAGAGAGAGAGTTCTCAGTGTTTGCCATAAAAATGTAACAGCTGTTCTTATTGTGCGCGACTCGCAGCATCAATTAAGTCGAGTCAATAAGCAAACAACCCGAAGAGCATCTCATGGGCTTCTTGTCAAACGAAATCAACTTTCTGGCTTAAACTCTGTTTCGCATTAGGATAGGTTGGAAATGACAGAACTAAGATGATTGTCAGCTCAAGGTAGGGAAGGATTTGAACTGTGAATAATTAAATGTTAAATAACAAATAATTTTGAATTATTTTAATAAAGAACTTAGTAAAGCTTTAAAAATAATCTTAAAAAAATTTAATTTAAATGATATAATCTTTTAATAAAACCGAGATTTTGAATTACTTTGTAAATTGAATACATAAACTATCTTAAAAAATCATTTTTTAATTCATAAATGAATTGAGATTAGATTATTAAACTGATAATCAAACTATTCTAATGAAAACTACAAGAGCAAAAATGAAAATACTTTACATATATTTTAAAATGTCTACGTAGTCTCAGATGCCAGTGTAACCTTCATTCTCTATATTTAAAATAATATAAAATTTACAATATTTTTAGTTTTATATTGTATACTTTTAATTATTGTACCTTCAATTCATTTAATTTGTTTTTATTGTAGCCAAATTTTAGTTTACTCTAAGTAAATACAAAAATAATTTTTAAGTAAAAAAATAAATTAATAAATCATTACATTAAAATTATGTAAATAAAATTAGTAAATATTAAATTAAGTAATTGATTGTTAAATAAACAATTTTTAAATTAATTAATAATTAAATTTATGAAAGCAAATAAATAAATAACTATTTACATAAATAAAATTAAATAAATAAATAAATTTAAATACTTTATAAATTCCAAAAATAAACAAATTATAAAAATAATTATTTGTATATTATTTTTTATTTATTTGAATTTTCCATAAATGCCAATTTGACCTTTTAACTATCCGCAAATGGGGCTCATGCTGCGGAATAAGTGTTTTAAGCTGGCTGTCGACAGGCGAGCGAGCAAATACAACGTGCGCTATCAGATGCTTGTCCGACTTATCCTCCATGGACCAATTTCACACACTGCGAGCGCAACGAAGTGAAGATGCCATAAACCGAGAGGCCAAAACAAAGCTGCCGAGTGGGAACACGAACGCTCAAAGAGAGAGAGCGCGAGAGCGACGCTGGCTCTGCTGGCGCTGGCGTTGGCGTCCCTGCCTGTGCAGACGCACTGAGACTATGCTGGCCATTGTGATGTTTGCTGCTGCGTCGGTCGTGTCTCTGAGCCGCCATCGCCATCGTCAGTCGCTTGCGAAAGCGTAAAGTAAACAGACAAGCGTCGTCCGAGCATGCAAAACCAGCAACGGCAGCAGCAGCAACGCGCCGAAGTTTGCAAACGTCGCCAACGACAACCACAAAGGCAGCAACAACAGACAACAACAGCAGCACCAGCAGCAGCAGCAGCAGAGACAGCAACAACGAGTCGAATCGTGTCGAGTTCGCTGACTGCGACGCTGGCAGCGACGCCTTTAATCGGTTGTACGCTGCCTGCCTGCTTGCCACATCCTTTGACGCCGCATGCAGTCAGTTAATTTCTGACCACAGCGGCAGCGCGTTGCGTCCGCTCCACCAACGTGTGCGACTTGCTTCCTGCTACTACTACTACAACAATTCTTATCGTTGTTGCTGTTGTTGTTGTTACTGTCGTCGGAGTTGAGATCAACGCGTTGAGTGCGAACTGAGTGCGAACATTGGCGGCATTCGACGTGACGTATACGCAATGTGAAAGCGCTTGGCCATTGGCGAAATTAGCCGGAAATGGACCAGAGATTACAGTGTGAAACATGAGTGTGCAAGTGGCATATGGCAGCTGCCTCGTGCAGCCCAGCAAACTGGCAATGTGACAGACCAGACCCGAGAGAAAGAAAGCAAGTGAAAACTAAACCCAACTTCGCGCAAGCAAATCCATTTCGAGTGTATCCAAACTAGAGCTTGAAACTATTTAAAGTACTGTGCAACGAGTCCAATCAGTCTGTGAAACAATTTAATTCAATTTAAAAGAAATAACAGCTACAGCAAAAGAGAAGAAACAAATCCAAATAAGGCATAAGCCGCCGCCGCGTGTTTAATTTGTGTGAAAAATGTCAATGGGAAATGTCAAGTGAAATTGCAGTGACAAAGGAATTGAATTGAATTTAACATTGATAAATTGATTTACGTATGCAAAACAATTGAAGCCAAAGTAAAAAAAAAAAAAAGGTAACTACAACAACAGCAGCGAGTGAGAGAAGGAAATAAAGACAACAAAATGCCGGCTTCAAGTGGATTATATCGCATCAAGCACGGGCGTGTCCTTGGCGACTGGCAAAAAACCTCGGCATTCATTTTTATAGCATACATTGCGGCATGCAGCACTTGCGGTAAGTATAACACACTCATACATGAAAACACCCACACACTCACACACGCAAGCCCACACACAGATTCTGATGTGTGTTTTTTATGTGATTTACGACGCATTTCTCAATAAAAACATTGCAAGAAAAATGTTAAATTCGTCTCCATTCGCTTGGATTCGATTATCATTCATGCCAATTATGACGTATCAAATTTTCATTGCTCATTGAGCATGTGCTGGCAATGCATACGCCTAATTAAATTCCAACGAAATATTCCCCAAGCTAAATTGTCATTGGACATTTAAAAAATGCAAAATTACGATATCAAATTATCGACGAAGCATCGCACGAAGAGACGACAGATGATTCGAATTAAGTTTTATATTATTAAGCATATTTTTTTATATTATTCAGTATTTCTTTTATATTTTTATTTATTTATTTTGCCAAATTAAACTTTATTTTGGTAATCCATCAACATTTCTTTAAACTGCCAATTCAAAATGAAAATTTATAAATATTGCTGGAAATTTATCATGACAAATGAGTAAATTTCCGACACTGCATCGATTTGAATTTATGCGCAATAAATAATAAATAATAATTTATCAATGAAAGCTGAATTTATGCCTATTAAATTTAGTGAAAATAAATAAATAAATATTTATTTCTCAGTTGATTTTCTGTCTTCGGCTTCCTTTGCAATGAGTTCAGTGAAATGAAAAAGTTTTAGTTGCCGCCGTCGATTCGAATTAACAATCGGACACTTTTCACATGAACAAGCATACTTTCATTCGTTTTTATTACCTGTTCAAAGACTTTGACAGCGAATACCCCCTTGGCAAAGTGACGAAGGGTGGCAATATAAGCAGATCGTAAATGTGTTACATTGTATTGGCAATGTCGCTTACTGACAGGTCAGCGATGGCGCGGAAATCGTGCATCACTTGTCAATGCCTGACAGAACAAGAACAACAACAATGCGACGCGATACAAGAGGGGGAGGGACAGAGAGAGAGAGAGAGGGAGTGGGAACAAAAACAACAATGACAAGAACTGCAAAGCGAACACGAATACGAACACTTGTCTGCAGGGCAAACAGTTTGCTCCAGAGCCGCCGCTGCTGTTGGCAATTTGTCAAGCAATCAACAAAGCCAGAAATTGCCCAGGACGGAGGCGTGGCAGAGGAGAAGCGGGTGTGGAGGCTGCCGGGAGTGTGACAGAGAATAGCCCCAAGGTGGCAGCGCTTTGCGCTTGAGCCATGTGAATGTTTGTTGCCAAATCATTGAAACAAATAAAAGCAAAGTGCAAAAAAACCAACCGATCAAAGCGCTCACACACAGCATCATCGTGTGTGTGCGGTTGTGTGTGTGTGTGTGTGTGTGTGGTAGCTGGCCCTCAGAATAACTGGAGCACTTGGTGGAGGGGAGCTCTATGTGGCACATGGGTGCGTGCACCACTCTCTCTCTCTCTCTCCCTTTCGCACACACAGAACACACCTCATCCCTCTCTTTGAAGGGGGCGCCGACAAAACGGTCTGTGAAATCATCAAATAAACCGACGCAGTTGCTGGCCCTGGAGCTGTGCACTTCTGGCACATCTAGCACATCCATTGTTGCATGTTATGCCAACTTATGTAGCCTGCTTTTTGCGTTACACACACACACACACACTTCAACTGTCACTGTCAATGTTGTAATAAAAAATTCACAGAGGACTACGAAAAAATAGGAACAAGAAAAGTTGCATAGAGAGAGGGAGAGAAAGGGAGCAAGAAAGGGAGAGAGAGAGAGAGAGAGAAGCAAGAACAAAGCAAACAAGGATTTGGTTCTTAAATAAAAACAATTTTGTGCCACGTTCGCAGAACACACATTAATATTTTGCCAAGCCGAGCTCAGCTCAACACTGGCAAATCAATATTTATGCATGTCAGTCGGGAAAGCATTGGGATTGTTGTTTTTGAAGGACAGCTAGGAGGGAGCCCTCTGCCAGTCACCTCGAGTATTTTTTCGCTATTTTTCGCAATTGAAATGCATTTTTATGCGCCCCAGTGCGATGCGAATGTTTGCATGATTTATAGTAGAATAATATAAATACAAATTGCAGTTGTCAGAAATACAGAAAGTAAACTCTGCCGAGATACCCATTGATTTAAAGTTAGCATAACTTATAAGAAAGAAAGAAAGAAAAAAGATGCAGCTTATATATTGTGTCGAAGGGAAGATATTTCTTGTAAATATATACTATATTTATATACTATATTTATTTACATAATATACCTACTATATTTTTTTTTAATTTGAGTATACATTCTTTATTCTATCAGAGGAATCTTAAAATCTTTATTCGTAAGCCAGAAACCCGATTGAAAATCTCAGTCAGCATATTAAGCTAAGCTTTTCATTTAAAATTCCCCTTGCAATGGGTCTTTGCTGCAGCAGCTGCTGCTGCCACGTACGTGCTGTTCTTTTAAAATATTGAAATATTGGCAAATAAATGCCGTAGGATAATCGCAAAAAAAAACACAGCGATCACGCGAAAGCCGTGTGACGTATACGTGATGTGCTGCAATTATGTAGCTAGTTTGGCGGCAAATCTGGTTAATTACGCGGTCACACAGGGCGAATTTGATTTGCCCTGGCTAAAATGCGCTAATTGCCAAGATCAAGAGCACTTGGACCAGGGACTGCGTTGCTTAACGCATGCAGCGATTTAATTGATGATTTAATTGAAACTGTCAAATAAAAGCAAAAAGCAATTCCGCAAGCGCATTACCTTAATGGCGCCCAACGTGGACGTGTGTGCAAGTGGGCGGTCCAGCATGTGTGGGTGTGTCTGTGTGTGTGTGTCTGGATGTGTGGGTGAAGCATGCCACATACACGTTGCACGTACTTCAATATTTCTTCATCTCGAGCGTAATAATTTTAAATAAACTCAAGTCGGCCTGTCAGCGCGCTTGGCCCCAGAGGGCACGCAGCTCACACTGTCAGACGGTGGTAGGGAGGGTCAGGGCAGGGGGAGGGGAGGGAAGGGGCAGAGACGGAAATGGGTTGAGTTTGAGCCAGCACACGGCACGGGTCAAGGCCTACAAGCCGAGCCACATGCTCGTACACACAGCCGATATGCGCGTTGGCAAGCATAATTTAATAGCAACACACTCACACACACACGCACACACATGCGCACACACACGCGCAACGCTTGCAAGGAGGTGTGTGGCAACTGCAACGGCAACAGCAACAGAGCCATAAAGCTCACCTGTTACAAATGCAACGACACGTGGGCGTTGCTGCTGCGCCAGCCATGGCAGCCATAATAATCAGCACAAAAACTAATGGTCGCACACGCACACACACGCACGCTTTCACACACACACAGGCACACACACACGTGTCAGTGCTGGGGCTGAATCTGCACTTTAGCCTGCATTTCGACCTGGCACTGAAAGCACGTAAATTTCACATAATTCAGAAACGGCGCCACCTTTTTTGGCATCTCAATGGGTATGCGAATGCGGACACGGATGCGGATGCGGATGCGGAAGGGGATTAAGATTGCGGATATGCTGCTGTTAAACTATACATGCAGCAGCGGCTTAAGTTTTGGGCTGTGAATACGCGAGTATTGACGGTTTTGAATTATAACTGTGCGGGATTGCGATGTATGTTATTAATTAGTAGAGAGTTGTAGATCTTGGCAGGTGCTGCTTGCAATAAGAAAAGAAAGAAATTCAATCTATTGCAAATAGATTTATTAAATTTAGTTATATTATATATTATATTTATTTAAGACTATAGCTATTACAGTTGATTTATTATTATTTTATTTTACATTTATATATATGTGGGAACTATAGTTATTATTATTGTATATCATTGTTATTTCTTTTGGGATTATATCTTCCATTTTCATTTCCAGTTATTCTAAACAAATTTATAATTTTGCTAAGACTAATCGACATTATCTACTATTAAATCTATAGATCGCCTTTAGTTAAAGAAATATTAATAGTTTTTGACAAGGTAATCTATGCGTGAATACTCACATCTATTCAAACTGAGAGCTCTGCTTTTTAACAAAGTTAGAGCTATGAAATCTGGCAGCAGCTGCTGTTTCCAATATCTAATCGAAACTGCAATCAATTAAAATGCAAATTAAATATATTTCATAAGCAATTCCCCTGCCAAACTATCAAGTCTATGCATGACTGCAGTTCTACTTGGTTTCCTGGCTGTAATTAATATTAAATATTCACATAAATCATTGGCAAACGATGCTCAATTGCAATTCTCAGGAAAACATGTAAATTTCTTTTAGATAACAGAGTATTACTTTATTCCCTTTCGCGCTCAATTGCATTGCAAATACTATCCTTAATATACGTAATACTTATGTCAATTTATTCGCAGCAGGAAAAGAGAACTTTTGTGGTTTGCGCAAATCATGCAAATCCATTAAAGACAAGCAAAGAGTCACCTTACCTGGCTGACGGCTACTTCAGCTTGGCTTGCTTATCGTATATGCAAATGATTTTCTGATTTACCTAACATGCTACTCCCTCTTGCCCCTATGCTTCTTTTGCTTGCACTTCGCTTTCTTTTTTGGGGTCAAACTTTCAGCTGAAGGTAATGAAGATCAACGGGATAATGATGATGATCATGAGGATGATGATAACGATGCTGTGCACGACCCTTTCGCTAACGAGCTGCTGTGCGGACAACTTTGACAAGTGGCTGTTG
The DNA here is from genome assembly GCA_018903425.1 of Zaprionus nigranus. NCBI lineage: Eukaryota > Metazoa > Arthropoda > Insecta > Diptera > Drosophilidae > Zaprionus > Zaprionus nigranus. The sequence continues at coordinate 2,208,760 of JAEIGD010000011.1, read as the reverse complement.
CAGCAGGCCTCCTCCCCTTCGCTTTACCAGCCTTGCCTACCTTCTCTTTGATTGCCTAATTCAGAGGCAGACGCTGCTAAGCCGCTCTCAGAGTTGGCACTTTATTTGCGCAATTAATTCGACTGAGTTGCGCGCCTGATTTCATTTGTGTGTGTTCCGCGTCACTTTTGACGTGCCTCTGCTTCCTTAAAGTTAACTGCGGGATGGAGCGCAGAGAAGAGAAAATCCCGCTGACACAATTTCATTACGAAAGTTGTCAGTGAAAAAGACAAAAAAAAAAGAGAACGCCGAAAAAGAGCTGAAGAGAATTTGCCTATCATTTGTCTTGAAACTGGAGAGGCAAGTGGGCTCACAACTGGCAACTTGCAACATGCGCGCCCGCCAAGCAGAGCTGGCAACTGGCAGAAATTGAAACTTTTCAAAAGCAATTGCTTGAATTTCAAGTAAAAACTTTCTGGTTTTGCCTTTTCTTCAACTTGGCCAACTTTCTTTCTCGCTCATACTGTATTTGGGGTTTGCTGTGCGTGCGTGCGTGTGTGTATGCCTGTGTGAGAGTGAGTGCGTATGTGTGTGTGTGTACATATACTAAGTAACTGCGCGTTGAAGCAACTGGAGCAGACCGTCTGCGTTTTAAATGCCAACCAGCACATTGACGCCAAAATACAAAGCTGAACGCCGAAATGGCGACGCAACTGCTGCCATATAGTACAGACTCCAGTAGGAGTAGCAGCATCAACTGGATAACGTATTGCATGCACAGCAAAGAATGCTCGAAAATTGAAATTATGTTGCATGCTGCAACAAAGCTCGCTGCCAGTGACATATGCCTTGCAGTTTGTCTTCCCCGGCACCGACAAATGGATTCTCGCTCGTGTATTCAACTTGAAGACTTTCTTACATTTTCTTGCTGGCAAGTTTTCTCAATGCTTTTAATCCGCCAAGGTATATTAGGAATGTGGGGAAACTCTTACTGAAAATTGAGTTTGTCACGTGTTGCAAAGTTCCTGCTCGAACTACTTAACTGAGTACACTCCCCATCTAGTTGATAAAGTACCTACTGCGATAGGGTTCATTATATTTGCCTCAAAAGAAACAGAAACAGTTTGATTTCATTTGATTACCTCATGTTTTTTTCATTTCTCATGTCCTTAGTAATTCCCAACAAATTTCTCTTTTTACTGCCCGGGCTCAACTCGCATCCTGCCTGTGCTAAGTAACTGTAACTCACGGCCGTCTTGCTCGTCCAAAGCTTCCTTGGCTTAGCAGTCCTTTAATGCGCCTTTTCGGCAACGCGCGTCCATATCAAATGGGGAACGCGCGAGCTTTACACCTAAAGCTGGATTATGGTTTTAAGTGTAATTACAATTTACATGGCTTCCTTTTTCGTCCCGTCCCCCGTCCCTGCCCCCTGTTCGACCTCTGCATATGCTGGCAGACGAGCTGGCACCCCAAATCGATCTCCCCGTTGTATTTAAAATTTGAACACCAAAATGATAAGCGAGCAGGTCTTCACCTCCCTCTCCACCCCCCCCAGAGATAAGTGAATAAAAAAGCGGCGGTTTTACGCTCGTAATTAGAAACTTTTTAGTTGGCAGCGCACAAAAGTTAGACATGACTTTTGAGGCATTAGCGGCGGCCATTTTCGCGCCCCAATGTGGTAATTAATTTTGCCCACACCTAAATTCATGGCGTGGGGCAGACAATGTAGATGGACAGCCAGACAAGTGTAGTTTTCAAGGTTCCCTTGGCACAGTTCATAAAGCACAAATTGACTTCCCACCTCTGCTCTTCCACTTGGCGTTGTTACTTGATCGGAATGAATGCTGTTGTTGGACTCCTCTTATTGCTGCCTTGAGTGGCATCTCAATTACCTGGGCACATACATATGCACATATTACAAGCACATACATGTCGAATTTGAACCTCTTCTGGTTGATGAGTTCCTTGTGTTCATAAAGACGGATGGCTGAGCAAGACAGGGCAAGACAGAGCAAGACAGAGCAAGACAGATGGAAGTGCGGAAGGAAGACAGTTGGACAGAGGAAGAGACGAATGAGAAAGTTATTGAAAGTATACTCTACTTGGCTTTTGTTTGCAGCAAAAAAGAGAACGGAATTCACTCACCTGACCTCAGAAATAGTTCTTAAATATGAAACCTCTAAGCGTGTTTTGTGTTGCATACTTTGCAGGGAGTGCCTTGAAAATGAATGCTCCCTTTAAATAACTTGTTAAATAACTTCGTTGTTGATTATTGAAATTTTGTAAACTTAACTTTAGGTAAATTAATTAAAAAAAAAAATTATTCGTGCACAAGCAAATTCAGAAATCATCATCAAGACGGTGTTAGTTATAAATCTAACCTTAACTGAACTTTCTAGCATTAAATTTATGCTTGCTATACGGTTTTTATCAATTTACGTGGGTAGTAGTGGAAGTGGCTTAAATCGAAATAATTCTTTATCTACGCACAATAACAAGACAATGTGTGGAAGGCAGTTCACTCACAACGTTGCAGAACTTCCTCTTTATTTCATATGCTAATACAGAATGCTTCTCTTCGTCTTAAAGTTAGTTTTACATCGGTTTAACATAGTGTTATATAAATATCGATATACATTGGCTTAACATAGTCATCGTGTTATATAAATATCGATGTACAGTGTGACCCTCTATCAGTCTACTACAAATGTTTCATCAACTTGGTAGTTCCTACGCAGACTGGCAGACGTATATTACTAATTATATTGAAGTATCCCTTGATACTGATTAAAATATATATATATATGTATTTTATGGGCTTGGAGACGCTTCCTTCTGCCAGTTACATGCATTTTCAATTAGCAAAATATTAAAATAACCTTCTACTTTATGAGCTTTGGAAAACGTGTTGGATTGAAATGGAAATTTAAGTAATTTCCTTTTAAACAACGCCTTTGTTTAGCTATCATTGATCAGCGCAGCCATTATATGAATTTAGCACTTCGATAAGCATAAATCATTATATGCAATCTATGTTTTGCCCTGACATGGTAATTATAAGTCGCATTTGCCTTAAAATGTTGCCATCTTAATGTGCGCACATTTATCTTGGAAATTTAATAAATTGTCTGGCGGGGCAAATTTAATTAATTTATTTGAATGTTGTGGCTACCCTTTCGCCTTGTTGGGTTATTCGTTATTCGATTTAAGCCAGCCTTTTCTTATTATTATTTATTCCGTGCGACTTTTCTAATTTCACGCCGCGAATACGCATGATTTCGATGTTCTGCTGCGGTTTATGCGCTTCGCTTTGGTATTAAATTTGAAATTTATAGGCAACGCAAAGCGGGCTACAGTTAATGGCTTGAGCACAGACACGCCAAAGAACACACGCACAACCACACACACAAACACACACAGATACAGCACACAGTCAGAGACTCATGCATGTTGGGGGATTTACTTAATTACCGTTGATAATTTACACTTTCGCTTTAACTTTGGCCCCGCCGGCTGCACATTTGTGTGTGCTCTACATAAATTAAAGTTTAAAGCGCAGTAAATTCAGCTGCCTGGCCTTGTCTCAGCCCCACCCTAGCGCCCCTGCTGCTCCCCACGTAGCTAGGTACACTCCAATTTTGCCCCGCCCCCTCCCCTTAGCCAGTGTTGCCATAGGACGCCAGCGCCGAATGTAACTAAAAAGCAAACTCAGTTGCCGCCTGGGGGGTGGTTCAAATAGTCCTCTCTCTCTGTGTGACTGTGTGTGCGTGTGTGTGTGCGTACAAGACCTTGCATAACAATTTGGATTACAGTTGAAGTAGTTGACAGTTGGGGGGAGGAGGAGGAGGAGACTGAGAGGGGCTGGCTGGAGCGCGTAGCGTGTGACAAGCTAATTTATGAAAATTGCTCTCGAAATTATTGGCAAAGCCGAGTTCGGCAACGCCCTGGAAGGGGGCTATGCTGTGGTCGGATTTCTGACCGACTGACACACTGCCAGAGCGCTGGACTGGCACAGTGCCTCACTAACTGACAGACTGACGGAGTGACGCAGTGAGTGACGCAACATTGAAGCGGATGCTGCTGCGATAATGAGCCAAGAACGTATTGAAAGTGCTCGGCGCCCCAAAGTATGCAAATGTTTGAGTAGCCCGGCGAAAGTGGAGAGTAGAAAGCGACTGGAGGATAATAGAAAGTGCCCAACAAGTGTAATTTATAGCTGACTGCTTGAATTTCAAAGCGCTGTTGAAAGTACACTGTGGGAAAACAAGGAAAACCGCAAATTATAAACACACACACACTGAGACATCTGTGTGTGTGTGTGTGTGGGGCAAATAAAGCATGACAGATAAATTTTGGCGGCTGCCAGCTAAGCAAAAAAAATGAGAAAAAAAAAAAGAGAAAGCAGCTCGACTGGTTTCTTATTTGCCGCCTTTAATCTTTGGGGGAGGCCAGAAATTTACGCGATTTGAGTTGCGCTCACAAAAGACTTGAGCGCAACTCAAGGACAACAAATGATAACGGTTAACATAGCGCCAGCAGCAAGCAGCAAGCAGCAGGCAGCAGCCAGCAATGCCTAATGATACTGTCAACAAAAGCCAAAAGGGTGTGGCAACAAGGGGGGCGCAGGGGAGTCTCGAAAAAATAACTTGCCAAAGCGAAAAGACAACGAGATGGCAACGAGACAGCGCCGAGAAGAATATGATGATGACAGCAAAGACTGCGACTGTGCTCCACTGTCATACTGTCGCACTGTCGCCCTGTCCGTGCCACCGTGCCACAATGCGGCGTTGTCACTGCGACTGCGACAACAAATTTTGCCATTAGATACTGTAAGCGAGCATGTATTGTAAAAGTATCTGCTTGCCTGCGGGCCTGGGTAGAGGTCGCTAAGTGAGGCAGCAGTGCAAGCTGAGGGGAGGGGGAGGGGGAAGGAAGACAACAATGAGCAGAGGAAAAAAGCAGACACCGCACAGCACAAACACGCAAACAGCCCACAGCAAAGGCAGAGCCCCGTTCAGTATTCGCACAATCCCCCGTTCATTTGCTTCCCACAGTTTTGCATTTATTCACTTGACTTTGCTTCAACAATGAGGTAGCTCTATGTGTGTGTGTGTGTGAGTGTGTTTGCATAGCTGTGTGTGTTCGTGAGTATTTTTGTATATTTTTATACACGCGCATGGTGCATAGATTGAATATTTCCTGCTTTAGTCACAGATTTGCCCGCATGTTGCGAAAATAAAATGCGAATGAACTTATTAAGGATTGCAACAGTAAGATACCCTAGGAAATGCTGAGTATTTCATTAATATTTAACATGTAGTTGCAATGTAGCTTAAATAGTTAATTCGAATTTCAAATTTCTTAACATTTTTGTAATCTATGTTAAAGAAATTCTAAGTTCTATGAATATATAAACGAACTTAATTAATTATATTAAGAAATTCTAATTCTATGAATATATAAACTTTGAACATATATAGTTAAATGATAAATTAATTAATTATATTAATAATTAATTAATTATATTAGTTAAATGATAAATTTCATGTTCTTAGCACATGCAATGGAATATTTATTTATTTCACATATATCTGCAATTCTGTCTTCAAAATAATACTTTTTCTATAATGTTAACTAGAAAGGTTACTTGAAACTTGGATATTTGCAAGCATTTCTACAGTTTAGTTCCAGAACTTATGACTTCCTGGATGTGCTAGTGATCTGAAGCAAACTATAAATAATATTATTCCATAAACTGGTATTATTTATATTTAAAAAATGTAAATACCCGAGCAGTTGGTCCTATAATCGCAGCTAAATGAAAAGAAAGTCGATGCAACTGCCAAATACAACAGAATATATGCTAACTTTATATATCTAAGTTATTACAAGTGACAATTTCAAACCTTTTCTGGCAACTCAGCAGTCTATGCCCCCAATAAGTTGCAATCTTAAGTACAGGGTATCACAGACGTCATGTTGAGATTTTTCTTCTGGCCACATTCCCTTCATAAATTCGTGCTTTGCTATCCACGAAATCCCTGTGCGTAGATGGCATCGTTGGAGTGTGTGGCTTTTCTCTGTGTACGCGTGTGTGTGTGTGTGTGGGTGGGCAAGTATGAGTGCATGGCGTGAGAGTGGGCGTTGCAGTGTTACGCAAATAGAATTTCAAACAAGTAAATCTTAAATAAAATTAATTTTCAATGCAGCAGCTTTGTGTTTATATTATATGTAAGTATATAATTTGTCGAGGGGAGTTGACTTTGTGTGTGGTCTGTGTGCAAGAGTATGTATCTGTGTGTGTGCGTGTGTTGCAGTTTAAAACTCAAAAGTGGAAAAGTTTGTTGCTTAACTCAGTTAAGTCCAAACTTGGCATTATTATTATACCCAACGCTGTTTGCTGTGAGAAAGTAGGGAAAAAGGGAAAAGTTTGAATGCCCCACGGGGGGTGGAAAGACAAATATATATTGTATATATATAAGGAAATTGGTATATTCACTTGTATATATTTAGCGATTTGTTAGATTCGACTAATAAACTGATTTATTGATTGGCAATCAGTGCTGTGCCCAGTGAAACGGATAAATTACTCTTAGCGTTTCTGACAGGCATTCATTAGGCATTTTGTGACTTAATTATCATAATTCATTGTGAATGCTTTTGGCAAATCAATAAATTTATGACAGCAACCCCCCCCGCACCCTACTTAGTTAATAAGAATAATGCCTTCAAACTGTCTTGGCTAATTTGGCAAACAGGCAAATGGAAATGGAGTCCCAAATGAAAATATAAATTGAATAACTTTGAGAATTGGATTGGGATAGAAAAGAGCTTAGTTACAGCTAATTATAGCCTGACTGCTGTGTGCATTTTAAGTGGCAATAACAATAAAAATAAGCATGACAATGCCACAAAGAATGATGCCACACACGCAACAATGGAATAACCTGGCAGTTGCCAATTGTTACCTTCCTGCCTGCCCGCCTGCCTGCCTGCCTGCTGTGTCTTTCTGGTGTAACCAACTCACTTAGAACTCAAACAGAGAGCAAGAGTTTCGAATATTTGCTGAGTGGAAATGTGTTTGCTTTGCTGGCTGGGAATCAAAGTGCACTCCGGCCGCACTTTCTGATGAGTTTTGTCAGACAAAGAGAGAAAGAGAGATGCGAGCTGCAGTTGACTTGGCACTGACCACGACTGTAATGAGTCTATACCCCGCGATATACTCCGCGATACCCCGGCACGTCTCTTCATGGACATGCAAAGAAGTCGTGTGCACGGCAAATTGATTACGCCGCAAAGGAAACTTGCGCAATTAACTTGTCTGCAAAAGGTTTACCTTGCCTTGCCCTACCTTGCTGCAAATCAAGCGAAATGTTGCCAAGTCACGAATGCAACTGAAGCCAGGTACAGCGCTGGCTCAACTCAATCATTTCATTAGTGTTGCAGGGAAGGAAGGGGGAAGGCGGAGGGAGTCGAGCAGATTCCAAACATTAATGGCCGGAAGTCATGCAAAGTGCAGCGGCGCCATTTTCTGTTTACTGCAAAATGAAGTCAATTTGCTTAGATAATAAGTGAAAGGAAAACACAAATACACACACATACACACACACACACACACGGAGAGGCAAACAAGCAACCGCACACAGTCAGACACAGTGTGCACTGCAAAGAAAGAAACGTGATGCGCTGTAGTTGTTGCATGTGGCAGCCAAAGAAACTGTTGCAACTAAATTCACAGTCGACTAACTTGCATTACGTATACGCAACGAGCGCTGCCTGTTGCCCACATCGAGCAGGTGCATTTGTTAGAATTGAACTGCCAATCAAGCTTCTGCGAAATATATTCCCCCAAAAATTTCCATTTTCATTTCAAATCCAAGTGAAATGAATAAAAAATACACGTGGCACGTTGCATGTTGGCAGGCAATAAACGAGACTGCACTCGATTCAAGCAAATAAATACATTTCCCTTTCTATATATGCCATATATACTATATGGTATATTTACAAATTTGTGGTTAAACGCTGCTATCTCGATTTAAAGCTGAGCATTTGTGGCCTGCTGAGAGCTAAACTGCTTCAATAGAATCAACAACAATCAACACCTTAAACGAGTTCCAAATGTGGCTGCAAATGTAGTTTATATCGATGCAGGTAAACCAACACTTTTTACTGCTTTAATTGGAAGTCAGCACGTGTGTTAACTACCCCCGTATCCAGCCAAAAAATAGGAGAAGGCAGGCAGAAATACCACAGTAAATTGACAAAAAACTCAAATGGAAACCGCATTTCGATTTGGATTCTGATTCGCAATTGGAATTTCAGGAATTCGCATGGTTTCATGCTTCAGCGCGAATCAACTAAACACATTTTAAATTCAAAACGCCGGACGAAAGGACATCCGGGTCGTGGCAAAGCCATTTGCCATTTGGGCTTAGTGTTTTTTCTGGGGAAATGTCAACGGCATCAAACAGATAAGGGCGAACTGGGTGCCCCCCTCTTCCAACCTCTCTCTATCAGTCTGTGACAGTTCACATTCGCCGTATAAAAATGTGTTAAGCAGCAGCTACAAAAAAACATAAAAAGCCGGCACAAGATTTTTGGCCAATCTCAATGGCCAATGTCACATTTCAAATGCGAACATGCGAGGAGGAGGTGCAAGGGAAAGAAAGCGAAAGGTGATTGGGTAAGGGAATCGATCAATGCTGGCGTTCGTTTGGCTCGTCCTTTCGGCCGCAAATAAATTGGAACTTAAATAGGTGATGTCAAGGGCATTAAATGTAATATGCGCTCAAGTCGAAGCTAAGGTAGAAATGACAACTAAAGCAGGCTATAGTAGTGAACGCTGAATACCCTACAAGGCAGAACTGACTGAATAGAAAATAGAAAAAAATAGAATAGAATAGAAATAGAAATAGAAATAGAAATAGAATAGAAATAGAATAGAAATAGAATAGAAATGAATAGAAATAGAATAGAAATAGAATAGAAATAGTGAAATAATAATAATGAATGAATGAAATAAGAATATAAATAAATAAAAAGAATAGAAATAGAATAGAAATAGAATAGAAATAGAATAGAAATAGAATAGAAATAGAATAGAAATAGAATAGAAATAGAATAGAAATAGAATAGAAATAGAATAGAAATAGAATAGAAATAGAATAGAAATAGAATAGAAATAGAATAGAAATAGAATAGAAATAGAATAGAAATAGAATAGAAATAGAATAGAAATAGAATAGAAATAGAATAGAAATAGAATAGAAATAGAATAGAAATAGAATAGAAATAGAATAGAAATAGAATAGAAATAGAATAGAAATAGAATATGAAATAGAATAGAAATAGAATAGAAATAGAATAGAAATAGAATAGAAATAGAATAGAAATAGAATAGAAATAGAATAGAAATAGAATAGAAATAGAATAGAAATAGAATAGAAATAGAATAAAAGAAATAGAATAGAAATAGAATAGAAATAGAATAGAAATAGAATAGAAATAGAATAGAAATAGAATAGAAATAGAATAGAAATAGAATAGAAATAGAATAGAAATAGAATAGAAATAGAATAGAAATAGAATAGAAATAGAATAGAAATAGAATAGAAATAGAATAGAAATAGAATAGAAATAGAATAGAAATAGAATAGAAATAGAATAGAAATAGAATAGAAATAGAAAGAAAGAATAGAAATAGAATAGAAAAGAATAGAAATAGAATAGAAATAGAATAGAAAGAATGAAAAGAATGAAAAAGAAAAAATAGAATAGAAATAGAAGAAATAGAAAAATAGAAAATATAAATTAGAATTAAATTGAAGATTATTGGCTTGTGAACTGCTAAATATGAACACAAAATATTAAGCAAATTAAGTTAATTAAAATACCAAAAATGACAAACTAGTATTTAAGTAATCTGGTCACATTAAATGTCACACTTAGATGGAATATTGATATTCCCCAATACCCTGCAGGCTAGACAGAAAGTAGCCACAAATAAAATCGTATACCCTGCAGAAAAAGCTCACTTTACAGTTAAGAGAGAAAGAAAACTGATTGAGCCGGCTTTATTAAGCCTTTTTTAGACTGTTGTATATGCCAAAAAAGGGCTATGCTAACGAAGTCCAAATACCCTGCGGACCTTTAAGCCAAATCCGAACTTATTGAGATGGAATCACTTGAAATAAGGACTTCTTAATTGTATGCATTTACCCAGCCCCCCAAGGCAGGGCTCTAGGCTCGGTTAGGGTATACCAAAAGCTTGTTTTGTTGTGCGTAGGCGAAAGTGTTTGGCTTTGATTACGTTCAGCAGGGCTCCAAGCACGAAGCAGAAGAAGAAGAAGCAGACGAAGAAGAAGTGCCACCAAATTTACCACATCCGGCAGGGCTGTTTATATCGTCCACACTTCCCTCCCTTCCTCCCTCCCTCTCCTCATTCCCATTTTGAGGCTGACGACTGCGTCGCGACGTCGCCTGTTTTGTATAAAATGTCAAGTGTGTCTGAAGCTGGCCGAATTAAGTGGACTGCCAAAAAGTTCCTTTTCCAATTGTGGTCCTTGTTGCTGTTGCAGTTGCTGTTGTTGTTGCTGTTGTTGCTGTTGTTCTTGCTGTGCTTGTTTCTCTCTTATTTTTATTTTTTTTTATTTTATTTCTTTTTCTTTTTTTTCTGTTGCCTGCTTTATTTCGCTTTTAATAATATTTTCACTTTGATGCTTGGCCACTTTGGTCAGCGTGCGGGTCCTCACTTTGTGTGTTTATGTGCCGCATTACGGAAGTTGACAATTTAATTTTATGAACTGAAGGACTGCGTGGCTGCCAGTACTGGACAGTCTCTATTCCTCTCTCCCTGCCAGTCTCTTCCCTTCCTGAGATACTAAACATTTATTGAAGTCGTTTGCCATCGTCGTTGCCCTTTTGGCCTAAGGTCGACTATTCAAAGTGTTTAGTCAAGCATGGCATGGCGTACTTACACTCACACTCGCATTCGTAGTCATAGTCACATTCATTTGCGTATTCGCATTCGCATTCGTGGACGTATTCTAATTTGCACGTGCTTGCAATTTACCCCAAACGCATTGCAAAGCCTCTAATGTGTGTAAGTGTGCGTGTATCTGTGTGTAAGCTATAGAAAGTATAAATCTTCATTAGGCGCACACAGACAGACAGACAGAGAGTCCCCTTTACTTGCCACATGACGCACTTAACTTATGCTCTTTTATATTTTCCTCTTTTGCTGACTTTTCCGGTTGATTTCACACACCCACACTCGCGCGCACTCACACACACATATCTTCACACAGACACAGCTCAACGGCTTTGCAGATATAAAAAACTCGCTGTAGCATATTTGTACCTTATTTATTTTGTTCGCATAATTTATTAACGTTGCGCAGTGTTCGCTTTTTCTTTTTCTCCTCCTCCTCCTTCTTTTTTATATTTTCTTTTCTTTAGGTATTTTTTTTGGCCTCGTCTGCCTTGGCTTTTGCTACTTGCCAGACTTTACAGCTATGGGGTATACTCGCATTGAACTTGCCAGCCAGCTTTAATACTTAATTTACTTAGCTGATTTTGTGCCATATAAGGCGACAATTCTAGCCATAACCTGCAACAATTTCAAGTTGCCAAACGGGCGACTGTTAAAGCTTTACGCCTTTTATTGTTGCGATAAAAACTTAGCTGACATTTTACAACACTTTTCGAACGAGTGCAGAATGAGTTAGCTCAAATAAAAATGCAGTACCTTCAAGCTGAAATTAAGCTCATAGAAGCTTTAATGAGCTTTAGAAAGCTTTAAGATAAACTCATTAGCTGATTAACTTAATCTATCCTTTTTAAGTAAGGCAAGAGTAACATAAAGCAGCTGAGATGAAACTTTCGTATTGGTTTGAAGCTGAATAAAGCTCATATAAGCTAAGCTTCAATGTGCTTGAGAAAGCCTTAGATTAACTTAATCTACCTTTTCAACTAAAACATCAGTGATATAAAGCAGCTGAGAAATAAATGTCACTCTGAAGATCATACAAGCAAAGCTTTAATGCGCTTGTGAAAGCTCAAAGCTGTACTCTTTAGCTGGTGTAAAGCTTTAATGTGCTTAACTGATTTTAACTGATTAGCTGCTTGTGTAAATCTTTCCCTTGCCTGCGGCTCACAGGATATCACTCAGTTGAGCTGTCAATTTCCATTTGCTCTCTAGACATATTACTTATGTGTATATATATACATATATTCCGTGTGCTTATGCGTGGGATTCTGTGGAGAAAAATGATGTCGAAAGCGCTAACAATGCAGCCCCATCAACGGGCCCACAAAGCCGTCCGCAGTCATTGTAAAAAAATCAAGTGTTGATGCCTCATTTGATGAAGTGGCATAAAAATCAGATTTTCATACTCGTGAGAGACACAAATAGATTCCACATGATGGATGGTTGCCCCACCAGCGAAGAAAGAAAGATGTTTTCCCTTATATCGGACTTGCCAGCTTAATATGTATATCGATATGACGCAGCTAAACAAATGTATGCGAGCTTGGGCTGGACTAAACTAATTAAATTCCTCGATGCCTTGGAAGTGCTGCCTAATTGGCCAAAAGTGAAAAGTTGTTCAACTTCCCACACTCTCTGTCTCTCCTCTCTCTCTCTTTGCTGTGTAAACATTCGCCAAGAATTCAAACTATGCAGAAAGAGAATTTGAACATCTTTGGAGACTGAGTAAAAATACAATTTTGCGTATTTGGCATTTGGCATATTGCAAAGTTGAGCACTTAGACACGCATTGAAATAAAATAAATAAAATTAAAAGAATCGCATGGAGGTTTCGCCTTTGCTTTTGCCTGCCTTTCTCTTCTTCTCTTGTTCTTCTTGTTCTGCTTCTCTGCCTGCTTTGCTATTCGCCAGATAGAAAGCCAATTTTATGACTCAACTTAAATAGGCACTTTACTTTAGTCTTAATGCCTTTTTATGAGCGCCTCCATGCGCAGCTAGTGGCCCTTTGTGAAGTGCGCACCAGGCAGCCGCCAGCTGTTAGTTGGAGCAGGAAGTGGCAGGAGGGGGGGAAGCAAGCGGAAGGATGTGGGGTGTGCAGAGATGGGCATTAATGATTGTTAAGAACGTAGCTCGGTGACGCTTTATTGGAAAATAAATGGCAAATAGTCGCTAGTTGCACACTTATCTGATTTTACACTTACGCCTTAAGCTGGAGCTATGGCTGTGGGAGGTCATAGGGAAGGTAAACAGGGAAAGAGGAGGGGGAGGATATGGCAGGCAGTAGCATTGTTCAACTTGACTGTTGGCTGTTAATGTTAACGTTCAATAAAAATTATGACAGTCGCAAAGTTAAACGCTCTGGCGGCTATTTTGTGTACGTGTGGGCGTGCCTCAATTAAATGCCACTCCCACATTGTTGTTGTTGTTACTGTTACTGTTGCTCTCTGGGTTCATGGCCAGGGGCCAGTTGACGCATTTACACAAAATTACCGCCAAGTGTCAAATGCAAACATTTAGCTTGAACAATATTTGCAATAAAAACAACTTCGAGAGTTTCCCGAACTTCTTATAGAACTTTGCCGTAATGAAGAGCAGCTGAAAACTGGAAACAGAATTGAGGAAAAAACTGAGAGAACAGCGAAAACTCTAAAGCTCAAAAACTTGGCAACGGCAGCCGTCGCGTGTTCCGGCCCCAAAATAGAATGTTCATTTTGTGCCGAAGTGAATTCTTACTTATACCCTTGTCTGCGAGAGTATACCCTCTAGGGTATATTAACTTCAGGCATAAGTTTGCCACGCACGTAAGGAGACATCTTCGATCCTATAAAGTATATATTCTGCATCAGCATCATTGCCATGTCTGTCTGTCTATTCGTCTGTCTGTCTGACTATTTTTCTGCCTGTCTGTCTGTCTGTCCATCTGTTGCAAAGCAAACTGTTCTCTCAGTTTTGAAACTATCTTGATGAAACTTGGCCCATATGCTGTTGAAAGCTGCACGCTTTTAATAAGTGAAAACGAGCCGAATCGGACCGATATATCGTATAGCTGTCGTACAAACTATCGGCGTAATTTTATTATTTATCAAGATATTGCAACCAAATTAACTACATCGAACTTTTTCTTTTTACATAATATGCACATCAAATTTCATCAAAATCGGATCAATAAAACATATAGCTGCCATGAGAATTATCGGCGGAATAAAGGTTTTTGTACGAAGCACTTTTGATTTTAGAAATAACTCAACTTATCAGTTTCAATCAAAATTGTAAATAATATTATTAATGCACAATACTACACCATAATACAGAATATATCAATTGCATAGTAAAGATCGAAGAATACAAAAACCTGTTAGGGTATAGATCCTGCAACATGTTGAATATAACCTTTCTTTCTGTTCAAATTTGTTGCAACATTCTCTCAGTCAGGGGCAGCGAGTGCTGGCAACATATTCAGCGCGCAACTAATTGATATATTTTAAACATTTAATTAAAACTTTTCAATTTGCACAGCCCAACTAAGCTCAAACTTGACAAATTCGAATGCTGCGAGAAATTTGTGTCATTTGTTTTGCAGCAGCATCAGCCTGAGCGTGTTTTAAATTACAGCAAAACCGCAAATTTAGTTAGCAGATAAATTATGTACCAAGGGGGATGGGGGAAGGGATAAAATTGAAGCGGATATGTACATGACACACATTCACAACACTGCTACTGCCGAGGACGTTCTAATTATTCCGCGAATTGTGCAACACATAAAGAATATATACGAGCTTATGCTGAATTTCATTAGAGCACAGGTCGAAAATATGTATATATATGTCTATATACATATATGTACATGCTATGCATATATTACAATGCGAGCGAAATTCCGATACAGCCAGGGTATTTGATTTTCGGTAATTTATACGCATCTTGTAATAATTTCGCAGTATTTTAATTAGTTTTTTTTTCTCAAATCAAATAACATTAATGCGGGCCCTGCAATATAATCATATATGCAAACACACACAAACATATATTTGTGTATATATATATAGATGATATGCAATAATAATAACAATTATAATGCATTTCAATTTTGTGACAATTCATTAGCTTGGGGGCATAAATCAAATTATATTAAGCTAATGTTGCTGTGTAATAATTCAAATGGAATTTTCATTGAATTTACATTACTCATTTACGATGCGATTACAGTTAGTTTAAATGCCAACTAGTTGCAGAATAAACAAATTAATTAAGTAAATTGCATAGACGCATATTGCGCATACGCCGCGTGTACAACTCTTGATAAGAAGAATGATTAAAATGTGTGTGAGAGAGAAAGAGAGAGAGAGAGCTGCTGCTGCTGCTAGCACTGATAAAATGTCGCTGCACATACAGACACACTTGTCGTGCAGCAAATGGCAATTTTTGTTGTCTTGGCGCAAAATGTTTGTGGCGTAATGCTCTGCACCTCGCTGACAATGCGCAGAGCTTGTAAATCCACTACGAGCAGCATAACGAACCGCAGCAGCAGCAGCAGCAACCCAATAGCAGCAGCAGCAGCCACTCGCTGTGAAAAATTCAATTACAAAGTCGCCAAACTGCAGTCGAAGAATGCAAATTTTCATTTTTTGCCAACCCTTTGCCGATTGGGGCAAATGCAAATGCCGCAACAACAGACAGACAGACAGACAGACGGACAGACAGACAGAGAACAGCAGCCAGTATAGGTGATGCTCTGTGGTTCAAGGTTCAGTACGGTGCGGTGCAGTGTGGTTGTGATGTGCCCAGCTGCCAACTAGAAACTGGGCACGAGAGAGCGTGAGAATAGTTCAAACTATGCGCTGAATTCCGTTGGCAGTCACGTGCGAACGTGACAAAACTGCCACGATGATGCATCCTGCCCCAATTGCAGGGCCAGCACAGCAGTCAGGATAAGCAGCAGCAGGAAGCGGGAGGAGGAGGCATGGTGGGGCTGGCCCACGCATGCTGGTTATTTGCTTGGTGTATTGCAGCTTCTTGTCGGGTTATGGCAAAGGTCGCCACAAGCCACAAATGCAATATATCTGAGAAAGTGTGCGTGTGTGTGTGTGTGTGTTTTTGCAGTCATAAAGTTAGATGGCATCTGAATGCCATACAGTACACCGCATTTCTTATTCCGTTCTGGATTTCGCCTGCAAATAGATTGTCAATGCACTGCTGACTGAATTGTGTCAACATCAGCAGCATGCTCCCTTCCCCCACTCCCCTCTCTCCTCTTCTTTCTTTGCATTGCAATTTTCAGCAGGTATAATATAATTGACAGCTTGACAATGGTATTTTAATTGCACTTTGCTTCACCCCCCACCTAGCGAATTCTACATGAATTGCCAGCTCGGGTTCCAAGCTAATTAAGCTGCTCTGCATAAATGGAAATGAGTGTCTGATTTAGATGGAATTTGAGCCGTTTTCGCATTGACAGGCGTTCTCAATTAGTGATTCGAAAAGCAGCTTAAATCAATTAGTGAGTAATAGAACACAGAGAAGACTCAACTCTGATCAATTGTTCAGCATATTTATTAAATCGAAATCAACGCAAATTTCTTAGTAAATTCACCAAACTGACAGCATTTTGCTGCGGCACTAATTGAGTTTGCATTATTCCCAAAGCCGACTGTGCGTTTTCAATCAATGCAAATCTGCAAATTTTATTAATATATTTCCCATTGTCTCTGTCGAGTTGTAACGCATCAATGGAAATGGAAAACAATTAAATATTGTGGCTACACAAAACTAGAAATCAGAACGCGTGACCAATTAACGTATACGCTGCAATTGTTGGCAAGCATTTGGCTAAATCCTCTCGCTCCCGTGATTGATAAATGCCAATCAAGGGTGACTACGAGTGTATGCCAACCAATCCCCTGTGTGCGCTCAATGCAATTATGTTTAATTGTAAAATATTATATTTGGTTTACGCAAATTACGCACTGCAAATGAGATTCACCGATGCCGAAACGTGTTATGCGGTTGCTTTAATGGTTAATGCCTCCCTGAGCATCCCTTTGGGCTCCCACCCTGCCTGCCTGCCTGCCCGCCCTGCTTTATGCCGCATTCTCGCAAATAAACTAAAAGCAAACCGCAGACTTATAAAGTGTGCAATCTGCCGTGTATTTATTAAATGAACATATTTTCGCCTTTTGCAAACAGCAAACGGTAAACGAAATGTGGCAAAGGGAAAAGTACTCACTTGTTTAATTTACACACCCTAACCAAGGGCACTTCCGCTTGCAAATTGCTTTTAATGATTAAGGAATGTTCGAGAAAAAAAAAGCAGAAATATGCTACACAATTCAATGCTAAACTTGTTCAGGATGATTATAATAGAAATATTTATATTAAAATGTGCATATTAATTGTCAATCTGGTTCCATTTAAATACAATACAGTTTGAAAAATTTAAAAATTAAACAAGCAATTTCTGTATATAATTATAAATTTTTATTTAATTCGGTTTTTTATAATTTATTGAGTCTAGGTTTTATACAATATCTATTAAGTTGCCACCTCTATTGGCATTTTTGTAGCTTTTTCGATACATTTTCGAACATCTCAGGTAATAATGCAATGATGATGATCAATGTGATGTTGCTTTAAATAAGTCCGATGTTTCTGAAATGTATGAAAACAACTCAATAGGTTGTCAAATGTTCAAGTTATTTAAAGTTTGAATATCGAGTTAATAAATGGCACACCCGTTAGTTATAATCTCCACTTCATTGCAACTTTCTCTAGGGCATACAGGCTTCGCTGTGCCAAAGGCTTTCTCACTTGCTATTATTACTATGCTCTCATGTTCAGGCTGTTCTTCATTCGCTTGCTGGCAACACGTGTGCCAACAATCGCCAAAAAAATACGTGTAAAAATACGTGTAATAAGCAAGTAAATATTTACATATCATTTCGGCTTCTGTTTCTGTTTAAGACAACAAATTTGATGAAAATTATGCACAGATTTCTGGGGCAAATAGAAACACGCAGTGGGTGGGGAGGGGAGGGGAGCGCATCATAATAATAACGTTATATAGGCGCCTTAATTTGCCGTGTCATTTTATGCAAATAAGTGGGAAGAGAGGAGGCTGAGAATCGAATGGAGAGAAGAGTTAGGAAAGTAGGCAGGCAGGCAGTCAGGGAGGCAGCTCGGCTGGACGGAGGCTAAGCCCGCCCGCTGCTAATGAAAATCCCAATGAAAGATATTACGTATACGCAACGCTTATGCGCATTCAAATTAATTGACTTCACGCTGTTATTGTTTATGGCACAAGGACAGACACCGCATATATTAACACATTTTAAAATGTGCTTCTTTTCCACTCAACAGGCTACATGACATCGGTGGCAGCCACAGGGGCAACAACAATGGCGCCAGGACAACAGAAGCATTACCAGCAGCAGCACAGCGCCTCGCCAGGCAGCCCGAGTGAGGAATTACAGCGGAATATAAATCAAAATTTAATTATGTCGCCAGCGCTCGGCTCGAGCTTTGCCGCCGCTTCGGCGGCCGCACTGACAGCACCCGAGCAACATTCTCCATCATCCTTCTCGTCCCCCCTCCTCTTCTTCCTCCTCATCCTCTGGCAGCAGCATAACAAGCTTCGACTCGAACAACTTGATCGATGACAAGAGATTGCCGCAACAGCCACACTTGCAACAACAGCAGCAACGACATCAGCTCGAGCCAGTGCAGCACCAGCAGCAGCAGCAGCACTCACGCATTCAGGCCAAAGACACAGCCGGGCCATATCCGATTCCCATGCATCGGCCTGAGCACGTGGAGAATCATCTGGAGGCGACGCACAGCATCGATGGGGCGGACAATGTGTTTGGCACGCCAATGTACTTCGGCACCGAGAACTCGACGGTGGTGACGACACAGATTGGCGCCACAGCGCACGTACCCTGCACCGTGCACCACATTGGCGAGGGTGTGGTAAGTAAACACGTAGATTCACCCCTCCCCCCCTCACCAGAGCCACGACTACCTGCACCACAAATGACTCAGTCCCTCCACTTGTCCACCTGCCTCTCCTTCCGCCCGTTTGCCGTGGCATTGTTTTAATATTTTATTTAAAATCAATTCATCAGCTGCTTTGTTTGAGTTGTGGCCAAGCGGCAGAGACGCCGACATTGAGTCGCGCTTCCAGTTGCCCGTTTCCAGCTTTCCGTTTCCTGGCGCATAAATTAATAAAGTGTCATTCACTCTGGCAAATAGTCGATCGACATTCCCCCCTCTCTCTCTCCTTCTCTCTCTCGCTTTGCGTTTTAATTGAAAACGAAAATCTATAAAAGTTTTCCATTTTCTGCAGTTACTCGTACACTGAGAGATAACGAGAATTGATTAAAGTCTTGCAGTTTTTTCTCTTTTACAGTCTCTCTTTATACGACCTTCTAGTTGTGCATTTTCTCTATCTATTTATAAGTGCCTGTGATATATTTCTATTTAGTCACCTCGCCTTATTTATGGTGGCTAAGACTAAGTTGAAAACAATCAGGCCAAGATTTTTCGAAGGATTTGCAATGCACCCTGGGACATCGCAAGGGATATGAAGATTCCCAAAATTGATGACATTCTTACCGCACATGCCGTTTAAAGACTGACAGAGAACCACCCACAGGATCTATCCACAAGATCTCTATTATAAACACTTGATTATTATTATTTATTATATTTTTCTTCATTATTTATTTAATTATTTAATGTTATACTGCGACGTAAATTTACTGTTCTGTGATCGTGTGTTTTTATTATTTATATTTAACCTGACAACAATAAAACACTGGTTTAAAATTAAAGAAATACACGTGCAAATACACAAATTAAGTTCTTCTTTATACTACTACTTATTTATACATTCTGTCTATTGACATTATATGTGATGATATATTTCTATTTAATTATCCTGCCCAGCAATCTAATCTAGTTGCTGCTCTCGCATTCCAGTGTATTTGGAGTATCGCAAATTTATAGAGTGCTGCGCTCAACTTTATTTGCCACTTAATGTGGCGAACGGCACCTGCCTGGTACGTGCCTCCCTCTCTGTCCCTGTCTCTGTCTGTTTCACCTGCTGCCAGCTAAACAATTTGAGAGAATTAATTAAATTTTTTGCTCATTGAGTGCACTTGTAGAGACTCTTCCCTCTCATATATCTCTCTCTCTCTCTCTTTCTGAACTGCCTAAGTCAGAGGCAATAAGCCAAAGCTAATATTATGCCACACACATATTTGAGCATTTCCCAGCAACAACAGCAACAATAACAACAGTAGTCGTAATAACAGCTTGCAGACATGATGGCAAAAGGGTTCTGGGAATCCTTCATCCATTTGGCAGCTGCAAAACAAATTACACCTTAAGGTAATGCACATCGACGACAAATAATCAAGCTGAAGGGTTTGGAGAGGGACGTGAAGAGGGGAGGGGGGGCACTGACATAGCCTGGCCCCAAGTGTTATTAATTTTCCGCTTGTCTAGAGTTATTACTCATACGCACCGCTTGTCCCACGCACGTCTTGCACACACACGAGATATTTGTTTAAGCCCAGACACAGTTAAGGGAATTCTTGAGCCTCCAGCTTGACATGCTGGACACGACTGTGACCGTCTCTCACTCTCTTTCCCTCTCCCTCTACCTCTCCCTCTCCCTCCCTCTCTCTCTCTCTCCCTCCTCCCTTGGCGGGTATCTTAGTGATATGGGTGTGTGTGCGTGTCAGGTTTAAATTGACGATTTCATAATTGCGCCTTCAAGTGTGCAGAAGTTAATAAGCACTTAAGCGCCTGTAGTGGTTTAGGCATCACCAGGCGAGGTGTATGTGTGTCTCTGTGTGTGTGTGTGTTAATGCGGTGTGTGTGTAGTTAGTTACCCAGTTTGCACTTCACTTCACTGCTCCTGCTCAAGTGGCGGCGCGGCGAAGTTGCTTAATAACCCGGCAGCTAGCTGAGCATTCCCTTAATGACCCCATGGATTGGACAAATGAAAACGGACATGCTCACGCATGCACACGCATGCACACGCATGCACAAATGCAGCTGCTGATGATATTGCTCCAGGGGTCCATTTACATGCGGGAGAGGGCAAAAGGGGGGCAACAGTTGCAGTGGCTCGTATTAGTTTGTCGACTGTCTTCATTAGCGAAAATATGTATTGCATACTTTGAGGCGCCGCCGTCATGACATGGCGTAATTGCCAAACATTCAATGAGCGCAAATTAGAAGCGCACTAAGCACATTGCAGAGCACACAGAGCAGCTCAAACACACACGCACACACACATACACATACTGGGGCACACACACAGCTGACATCTGTCAAATGCCTTTCAGTGCGCGGTTATTAAAGGCATTGCCATTGCCATTGCTGTAGACTGTCTTTGCATTTGCTACTTAATACATACACACACACACACACAGACATACACGCACTAACAGCGCACTCAAAAACTCACACACACGCACACCTAAATGCACTTGAATCCTCTTGTGTTGCTTTTAATGCATTTACATTTCATTGCATTTTCTCATGCGTCTTTCCTCGTTTGAACATTAATACATGCATGAATTTATGAACGGCATTAAGCGAACGACAGTAATATGTAAATGCAGTGCACGGCAAGTTCAATGAATAGGAAATACGAGAGTGCGTGTGTACGGTGTGTGTCTGCTAGTGTGTGTCTGTGTGCATAAAGTATGTCTCGTCATCACTTTGATTTCTCTTAAAATTGCTGTACAACTCCATTACGTGCAATATCTAAAAATGATTTCAACAGACGCACATCGAACGTTTGGTATACCCTGTAACAAAAGGTAACCCTGCTTGCAAGAGGGTAGTTTGTGGCAGCAAACAAGAGAATGACAGATGGGAGGTACATATCATACAGAACTACCTTCACAAGCAGTTTAGGGTGTTCTGTTCGCACTACAATAAACTCTACTTTAATATTTCAACCTCTAAATTAATCCTGTTTCACCTATCAAGAAATAAGATTCCACTTCCTCGAAACCCCTTCCCTCTTCATTCTTATATTGCATGCTCTCCTCCTTTTCTTCTCGTGTTTCGAGTCGTACGTTAAGCGACAGGGAAGCAACAGTATTTCACATCGTCTACATTCATGCAATATTCCATGAAGTATATTTGTTCTGCAGAGTCTACAATGTAAGACTGTCTAGGCATAAATAACATTACCTTCATTCTACAGGGTATCACTTGCATCGACTATTTCCACTGTCACTTAGTTTACTATTGTCTATCGAGGGTCGCAGGTTCTTTTGCCTTTGTCTATGGCCTAGCAAAGTTGCGCCCTTTTGCCCTTAGCATCCAACTCTGTCCCAGTCTTTTCGTTTGTTTTGCTTTGCCTTTGGCTCGTTTATTCATTTGTTTGTTTGTTGCACCCTTCGTAAGGGCCTCTCCTCGGGGGTTGCCTTCTAAAAATACATTCTAAACATTTCCGCGCTTTTTGCAGCCTCTCTTGATGTGGCTGTTGTTGTTGTTGTTATTGTCGCTGCCGTTTGCCATTGTCGTAAATTTTGTTCAGCTTCAGACGACAATAAAATGCAGGAAACATTAAATAAATGAATTGCTTCCGCGAGAAGTAAATGTGCGCGCCTTTGTTTCACCATTTTGCTGCAATTTTAATTTTACTCGCGCCGTGATTTTGCAGTGGTTGCCTCTCAGACAAATACCACCGAGCACTGAGCAGCACCACCAGCACCACCAGCACCACCCAACATCCGACCCCACCCCATCCATCGCCCCAGGCAAATGTGTAAATCATTCTAACCGTGAGCCGCGGGCTGTGTTTATCTTGGCTTGAGCGCTGAATTAGGGAAAGTCAGCTTTTTCTTTTGCCTCTATTTCTGCTTTTAGCAAAATGATTATTCAAATTGAAAATGAATTTCTCAGCATGTTGTGCTTAAATGTAGCCCCATAGCACCTTATTGAATTACTCGATCAAATTCAGAAATTCTCTTTTAATTTATTAATATTTTAAACAGACAATCAACTTAAATTGAACACTGATCATTGTGGACGTTGTTGGCACATATTAATAGTTTACAATATAATAATTCTAAGAATTCATGTAATTCTAGAAGCAAAACCAGACATTCCTTACTGAGTTAGTTTTGAAGGTAATTGAATTTGTTTTCAGTTGAATTCGGTTTTAATTGAATTATTTTCCGGCACTTAAAAAGAGGTCATTGATTTTTTATTTATTGTGTTGTGAGTGACTATAAATTTCCTCAATTGTTGCAAGTGCACGCTCCCACGAGCTGTTGATTATTTGCATGCGGAATAGGATTTAAAATCCAATTAAGTTGTTGCTGCATGCAGGAACATTTTCAATTGGCAGGGAAATCGAGTCGGACGGGGCGGCTCAACACACAATAAAACAAATCTCTGATAGTCAAATGGCAAATATCAGTAAATTTCGGGCAAATTTAAAGCCCATAAATCAAATTGCAGTCATGCACAGAGAGAGAGAGTAAAAACAAATCCAGCAGCTCAAAATGTCATCCAGAAAGAGAGCACAAGATAGAGTGAGGAATATGGAAGAACGAGGGACCATGGGAAGCCCAGTGGAAATTAGAAATTACGACACATTTGGCCAGACAGAGTCGACATTAAAATATGTCATTAGAGAATTAGAGAAAGAGACACAGAGAGAGAGAGAGACAGAGAGAGAGACGGCATGCAGCTTAAATGGCATTTAAAACTAAACTAAGCAAATACGTTACGTATACGTATTGTGGACCGTCTGAGCTAAGCAAATACGTGAACGCTGTCAGCCGTCAAGCATGGTGCCCCTTCTCTTCGTGTGCCTTGGTACATATAAATTGAACTAAATCAGCAACAGCGGCAACAGCAGCATGTGCAGCAACGTAATGGAACAGCAAGAGGGACCACTGCAGGAGGTGCAACTAAAAATTGTCTGTGTATGTGTGTGTGTGTTTGTGCACGACATCCTGTGCAACTTGAGCACTTAATTACTTTTTAGATAAATTGTCGTTTTTAATGTCTAGACTCGGAGATATTTTCATTGAGAAAGTGGCAGTAATTAAATGTGCTCACAGCATGGCACAAACTTGCAACAACGACAGCCAATGCCAAAAGCAAAAGTTTAAATGCCGCTTAAGACTCCAAATAGATAGGAAATGCCACAGAGAGAGACAGAGGGGAAAGGGTGAGAGAGAGGGAAAGAGACAGGTAATTTATATATACACGTACATATAATTGTAGATTACAGTTAGAGAGGAAAAAAAAAACATAATTATATGTCAGCCTTCCTCCTGCCCCTCCTCACTGAGAAGTGCAAATATTTTCCCAAGAAAGTTTGAGATAAAAATGCCGAAATTGGTATTTTATGAAAATTAACGCTCAAGGGTTTCCTCTGCACAGCCCTGGCTTGATCTAGTCTGCTCTAGTCTGGTCTGGCTGGGATTGGCTTGGCTTGAGTGGATTGCTAGTGGATTTCTGGTTAGCCCGCAGTTAGATAAGTCGTTAAGATAAAAAAAGGTTAGGCAAATATTTAAGCTACCGAGCTCTATGTGCTACGTCTGTGTCGCTATGTGTGCTTGTGTGTGTGTGAGCACCCATAATAACTTGTCTGTGTTTGCTTGTTAGAATTTTAAAAGTTTAAGATCTGATATGGAACTAATGCCATTGTCCAAGGCAGAAGTAGCGAAAACAACTTATGGTGCAGAGAGTCAGCCAAGGCGATTGCAAAATACCCTGTAAGCAGAACTGAAAAACTTCAAAATAGCTCCTTGACTGCATTCTCCTTTCAATCGATAATTAATTAACGCAGGCAGCCTAAATGTATGCCAAGTGGAATTTTAATCAGGAACTTTCTTTGCTGGTAGAGAGATGCGCAAAATTGCACTCAAGAATACCTAATTCAAAGATTTAAATATGTACAGGGTATTGATGAGGGTCGCCCCGAACTCGGGCCTATCTAATACAATTTCCAGTTATTGCTGGGATAGCACAAACAGTTCGCGTTCTTAATCAAAACAAGGACATAATTCGTGTCGAATAATTTGTATTTATTTAGCAAAAATAAAATACTTATCCACATCTATATATTATTATGGGCCACAGTAGAGCTGATGCCATCCAGTTCCAATTGTTTTTCTCCTCTCTCTTAGTTGGCATAAATTATTGTTATTATTTTTTGTGCACATGAATTACGGTTTATGCATGCAGAGGCCCAAGCAAATAATACACACACACACACACATATAATCTTATGTATTTGTTGTGTACCCTTACAAACCATATATTCTGCTCCATTTTTATTTGAAGTTTGTTTATTGTTGCGTTGCTTTTTCTGGTTCCTCTAGCTATTGTTGCTCGTTTTTATTGCTGCTGGAATTGTGTGGGCTTTAAGGCACTTGCAGTCTCCACTCACACTCACACACACACACAAAGACGACGCTGTGCAACGTCGAAGTCTGAGCGACGACGACTTCGTCAAGAGAGAGAAAGTATAAAACGTATAAAATTATAAATTATAAAATATTTTTTGTGTACTGCGAGGCATTTGACTGGCGCAGTCACAGTCTACACTATATGTTCGTGTACCAATTTCAGTATGTACCATTGTTGTAATTGTTTCCAATGACCTCCAAGTCAGATGGTCTATGTGTGTGTCTGTGTGTGTGTGTGTGCTGCTTCTCTCGAGTTACTCCACTTACTCGACAAGGCCAAAGGTAAATAGCTTTAAGAACCCACAGTGAAATAAACTGCACAAAGGGACAGCACATACTTCATTTCGTTTAAAATTTCCAACTTGTTTAAGTAGCCAAACTATGTCAGCCAAAGAACTTGCTTAATATTTAATAGACAACAGTATTTCCTTACGATTCCCACTCAGTTCTTTCCTCAGGAGACTAAATAAAGTCATTATAGCCTTGCAGAGCGTATATTAAGTTAGGGCAGGAGTTTGTAACGTACCTTAAGCTACACAATAGAACCTTTACTAGTCTCTTTCATAAGAAATAAGAAATCTTACCAGTGTCAATCAAAGTTGAGCCGTAATCAACATATTATTGAATTGTGCAAAATAATTTATATAAGTAGTATACTGTAAGGGTATAAAACTTTCGGCATACAGAAGATTCTGGTTTTATGTACAATCTGATATAGAAATAAGGCCCAGCAAGCAATTAGACCTGGCTGCCAGCTGCACTTGCATTTCCTAAAGAAACTTTGGGAATTCATCTAGTTTGATAATGGCAAAACTTTCCTAGAACCACAACCGCATTCCACACACACACTCGTGCACACTTTATGTGCTCTTTACTTATTCTACTTTAACTAAGCGTCAGGCCACTTAGCCCTTTCTTTGGGGGTGGGTGGGGCGTGGCTTTGCCTGAGTAAATGTTGCTCGAAATTGCCATAAACCTTTTTAATGAATACAAATCATTATCACTTTGTTCGCTGGCAGCCTGAACCGTAATTACACAAGTGACAACGGCGGGGGAGGTGCCAGGAGGTGGAAAAAGGGAAGGCAGTGAAATAAACGAAGATGTTGAGCCTCGAGCTGTACGCTGTTTGTCCTGCCGACTAATAAGGCATCGCTCCAGCTCGCCGAGACAACTTGATAAAGGCCGTATCAACTGACCGCCCCGCAGTGAATGAGTGAGTCTTTTGTTCGGTCCTGTCGCTGTCGCTGCCTGTCGGTGCCTGTCACAATGTTTATTAAAACAAATGCTACAACAAAAGGCCGCAATTTTTGACCCAGATTCCTGAGTGTGTGTCTGTGCGTAGTGTGTGTGTGTGTGTATGCTAAATAGCTTCATTATTTCTATAAAGTTCAGTGTGTTGGGCGAAGAAGGGAGGTATGAAACAATTAAGCAGCGCTGCAGCTTGCTGTGATGTGGGTGCGAACGGTGAAAGTTCAATGCCGTGAAATAAATTAAGAGCAGTACCCCCCACCACCAGCAGTCCCAACCCTCCTCTTGCACTTCCTCCATTCTTTGCTCAAACTCTTTTTGAGGAATGCTTTGCTCGGCTGCATTTATATTTTAATTATTTTAATTGCAATGCAATTACGATGAGCACAACCATTGTTTGAACATTAATAAAAGCCAAAAAGAAAAAAAAAAAAAAAGTCTCAGTATGTGAGAGTGACTAACAGATATCCATTACTCTCAAAAAAAAGAATAGACTAAGATAAAGAAAATTGAAAAAAGGACAAGTTTTTGATTGCATTTTATAAATATGTAAATTTATCGAATCGAATAACCAGGATAAAGATTAGTACACAAATCATGTGATTGTATGTTGATTTTAAGAACAATTTCTTTATTTTATAAAATTTTTTATTATTTTTATTTAAGCAAGGAATAGAAGATAGATTTATATTAGATCTGTCCGAAAAAATGCTAGCCTGACAGACCTGACACCCACCCACACTCTCGTTCCCCTCCCTTGGCCATGCTACCCCTCTGCCTCGCCCAACTGTGTGCAGGGTATGCAGCAACGAGAGTGCCGACGGCAAAGCACTTATAACTCGCATTCAGAGCCACTCACATTCATTTGCAGATGCACGTCGACGCGTCGCCTTGACAGCTGAAAAGTAGGCTATAGTAATTCTCATTTGCCTGCCCGAAAAAAATATGAAAAAACAATATATAAAACCTTTATGATGCCGTATTGTTTGCTCCGCACAACCTTCGTTTTTAATTAGACAGGCTAATTTGCGGCACAATTAGCAAATGCTCAATGTTTAATTATGCATTAATTGCATTTAATGCTCACTTCCGCTCAAATTGCGATGAATAATGGCGGCCAAAAGGCCTGAAAACTCACAAGTTTTCACGCTGCCACGCTGGGCTGCCCTTCCGCTGCTGCTGCAACCAAACCGCTCCGCTTAAAATTACTTATTTATTCACAAGTGGACCTGTGAAATTCCCGTTATATTATGCGAGCGACACAACCTTTGGTTGAACTTGAGAAATAATATAAAGATTTTTACAAAGTTTTGCCCTCTTCCGCTTAACGACAGTTGACCCAATTTCTCTTTTAGTTCTGTTATGGATATGCAAGCACTTCAATGCCCATTTCCACCGACACACACACACACTCACACACACACTGGCAGTCACAGTCATTGCGAAATATTTGCGCACGCTTTGTGTAACAATGGCAATTTGGAGAGAATTCAGTATTGAAAAGGGGACATGGTTATCAGCAGACCATGCAGAAAGACACGCAACTACTCACATGCATACACACATATACAAACATGCACATACACACACACACACACATGCATAGCCACCCGCCCACTGCAGGACACTAAATTGAGCGTATTTTTTGTGCAAAGTTTTGCGCACTTTAAAAAACTTTTACAAATGCATTGCATAAAAGTGTGCCCAGTATACGTACGTATGTATGTATGTGTGTGTGTGTGTGTGTGTGTCAGTGTAGTGGCTATACAAATGGCAGCCAAAAAGCAGCACCTAAATAGAATTTTATTAAAATCGCTTGTTAAAAGTTTTTTTTACATTGAAATAAAAGTTGTAACGATTTTTCGTCCTCGTCTGGCTTGGCAATTTTGTTGTTGTTTATTGTTATTGTTGTTGTTGTTGACCGTGAGGCTTTGTGGCAACGGAAATTGGTTGAACAGCGCCGAAATAAAGCATACAAAATGTTCGTCAATGGCAGCAGCAGCGATGGTGGAAACAAAAGCCAATCAAAAGTTTCGAGGGCAGCGCAGCGAAACAAAATACAAACAAAATACTAAATACAAAATATACTAAATAGAAAATACTAAATAGAAAACAGTAAATACAAAATACTTTAAACAAAATATACTAAATACTGGAAATAATAAAAATACCTAAAAACTGAATACTCAATGTGAGCAAAGCTGCAATCGAGCAGTGCATTAGTTTTTTTCTACCTCGCAATTACGCTGAATGCAGCCCCCCCCTCTGCTGCCCACCCTGCTTGCCTCTCCTTGTTCTGCAGCTAGGCAGTTTGCATATGTCGGGAAAGCTGTCGAAAGATCGAGCGATAGACCGCGAGGGTTGCACATAAAAAATGGCTAAACAGCGTAAACAAATCGCGTTGCAAATAAGTATGCTACAATTTTTGCATCGGCAGGAAGGATTCGTGTTGCCTGCCTGCATGCCCTGTGTGTCCTGTGTCTGCCCGGCTGGCTCTCTCTCTTCCTGTCTACCTTTTGCGCCTCCGCTGTTGGCACTCGGGAACATGGCACGCGGACAGCGGGACACGTAGTTAGCATAAATTTGCCATAAATTTGCTAACAAGTGATTTGTGGCTGGGCGATTCGCGTCGCGCCGCGGCTTTTGGCTATAAATTAAATGCCACTTTTTATTTTGCATCTTTTCGCTTTTGCTGTGTCTAAACGTAAAATAAAGAGACACGCAAAGAGAGTGAGAAAGAGAGAGAGAGAGCGGAATAAAGCACAAAGGGAGAGCAAGCAAAAAAGGTAAAATGTAAACAATTATCTGCGCGCTCGCAGCTGCAGCAACGTCAACATACAACCGCAGAAGGTACCACACACACACACACACACACACACATGACAGGCGCTGAGATTTATGCGGCACACACCACACGCACACGCACACACACACACACACGCACAGCAAACACACACACTTCCCATACGCAGCGACATACTTTGGCAGAGGAATTCGCATGCTTTTGATTAATTGCCGCAACATTTTATATTTTTTTTCTTTCCTTGGCGGAATCAGGCAGACACATTTTTGCCAGTGATGGCTTTACTCGTTCCCGCTTCTCGTTGCTTGCTTGCAGGCAGGCCGCAGCTCATCCTTTCACATTCCGCTTTACGCTTTTTTGCCATATTTCTCGCTCACTGCACGGCTCCGGGTTTATTTTGCAGACACGTAGCCAGTCACAGACAGAGACAGAGAGAACGAACTCCAGCAGTCGTAAATATCATAAAAATCATAGAAAAAAGAGTGAGACAGCAAAAGGTATTTGAGAGTGTATGTGCGCCTGCCCGCTGTCTGTCTGTCTGTCTGTCTTTCTGTTACGAGTAAGAGCTGCTGCTGCTGCTGCTGTCCCAGTTTCTGCCCGAGCTGCCGTACAGAATTTATGCGCAATTTATGCCTCACACTTGTGTTTTACTGTTGCAGATTGTATTGAATAGATATATTGATTTCATAACGTATGCGGCCTCCCAGTCCTGGCAAATCTTGATAATAAATGACTCGCCGACGCGGCTCCCTCCCTTCCACTTCTGCTCAAACGATTCAATTGCAAATTCGCCAAGGCATAAAACACATTTTCAATATGCAAGCCCAGATAAATGAGTGGCAAGTTGGCCTAACAAGTGTTTGCTGCGTGTGTGTTACGTGTAATTCACCGTTGTCGCATTGCGTATACGCCACGTGGCGCGCATTTAAGCAGCAATGGAAGAAG
Organism: Zaprionus nigranus; assembly: GCA_018903425.1. Classification (NCBI taxonomy): domain Eukaryota; kingdom Metazoa; phylum Arthropoda; class Insecta; order Diptera; family Drosophilidae; genus Zaprionus; species Zaprionus nigranus. The sequence goes on along the minus strand of JAEIGD010000011.1, from coordinate 2,178,345 downwards.
AACAGATGCGGCAAGACGATTTAGCAATTTTCACTCAACTTAATTTCCAACTTCTTTGCCATGCGTGTGTCAATATTTGTTCCCTCCCCTCCCCTCTTTTTACTTTCAGTTGAGAAAGTTGCCACGAAGCTTTTCACTTTCCTTTCGCTTTCGTTTTTCACGTTTTGCTGGCAATAAATAAAATTTTCTATCAATTGAAAATTGATTGATACACGCGCATTCCAGAGAAGGCAAGAGCAGGTTGAGGCACATCCTTTTTTTTTTGGGCGACGTTGGGCAAAAAAAAAGGGAAGGGAATTTACAAGGGTGGAAGGAGGGGAGAGTAGGGCAGGGTGGGTTAGGGGTATTAGAACCCGCTTAGGTGCCTCTCAGCGCAACGAAATCGAAATGATTAATGGTCATTTGAGATTAGCTAACGTCGACTTTGGAGTGGGCCGCACTGGGGGCAGTGGGGCGTGGCACTTCGTTGGGCTCAACATGTTTGTTGGTTTGTTTGTTTGTTTGTCTATTTACAGTTAAGCAGCCAATTTGAACTTTGAACCTTGGATCAATCAATCTGCTATTATGTTTATTATCCCTCGTTCTCCTCTCTTCCCTCTCTCCCTCTCTCTCTTCTCTTCTCTCCTCTTGTTGTTGTTCTTATTGCTGTTGTGCTTCTTACACGTAATTGCTTTTTGATTTTTTTCTCTTCGTACATATTTTATTTCATTCCAAAGTCGTTGGGTCTTAACTTGCTGTATCTTTTGAGAAATTGCATCATCATCGCGTTGTCGTCCTCGTCGCAAATGGATTGATGAATTGACAAACATTTGCAGAGGACGAGAGGCCCAAACGTAGCTGGCATATGTTAAGCATTTCCTTCGGGCGGGCCCGACAAACTAATGTGTGCTTGGGTCGCTCTATTGTATTTGACTAATGGCGTCACCCAAGGCCCGCCTCACCTCGCTCTCTCTTAACTATTTCGTTAACATTTTGTTTCGTCTTCTCTTTCTCTTTCTGCCTTGTAGGTCTCCTGGATACGCAAAAAGGATTATCATCTGCTTACGGTCGGCTTAACAACCTACAGCAGTGATGAGCGCTTTAGTGCGACGCATTTGAAGCATTCCGAGGTGAGTTGGCAACTAATTTGCATTTGCTGCCAGTTGGCACTTGACGCTAGCCCCCTTTGCCACCTGCCATCTGCCAGCTGCCACTCGAGCTGCATGGCAAACTCAAGTGTGGGACATACACGGCGTATACGTGATGAATATGCGCTGCAGCAGGCAGATACGCTGCGTGAATTGACAATATTCGTTGTTGTTTTTGTTGTTGTTTGTTTATCGTTCAATCGTGTTCTCTTCTTTCGTTTTGTAGGATTGGACATTGCAAATCAAATTTGTGCAGCTGCGCGATGCCGGCGTCTATGAGTGTCAAGTGTCCACACATCCGCCCACATCGATATTCCTGCACCTGAGTGTTGTCGGTAAGTAGGCAAGACTCACCTCTACCACCACCTTCCTCCCTTCCCCTCTGCCAATCGATCCGCCAGTCGCATTTTGCATACACAGTTTGCGTAGTCCACGCTTATAATTTCACGCTCCAGTGAAACTATTTACTTGCCGAGGCGAACTAAATTGCTGGACAAGCTTTTACAAAAATCTCAACAACTTCACTCGGGGCCAAATTGTCAACTCTCCCCCTCTCTCTCTCTCTCTCTCTCTCTCTCACTCTCTTTCACAATTTGAGCCCTTTTGGCCTTTTTCGATGCGCTCATGCTGAAATTAGAAATGTCCATATGCCAGTTGGCAGAGTTGGCAGCGAGCAAAAAGTGAACAACGAGAGTGAAATGCGCAAAAAAAAGAAGGCTAAAAAAGAAGCAGCAGCAGCAGCTGCAGCTGCTCGAATGGCAGCGACTCAGCAAGTTGCGAAATACAACGCTGTTGACGTGTGACCTGCTGCCATCGTTCGTGCCTCGCGCCTCCCCCGCAGGTGCTGTCGTTTTCGGCCTTGGCTAACGCTAACTGACACACATTATTCTGAATTTAACAAACAATTTACTTTGAATGTGCTGCGCCTAATGGTGTCTTCTGCACAAAAACAAAGCCCACACAGACGACGCAACAGTGGCGCCTTTGCCGATTTGAAGTGGTTCAAAAACAGTTAACAAATAGTGAGTTTGACAGTCTGTTGGTAAAGCAACTATGCAGCCTACAATAATGACTTATATTTTATTTTAAAGAGTTGACAAATATCTTTCATTTGCAATTTAAATCATTCGATTATCTCATCTTGTATAGAAGTTATTATTTTTGTGAGCTCAATTGACAAATAGGCGCCACTGTGCGTCGCACGCATTTGCTGGCAGCGCAGAAAAGTATGCTACACATATCGGGCAACGCCTCGCCACGACTCTGCCCGGGTGACACACTTAATCAGATGCGTCCTTTCAACGTTACGGCGCATTATAAGGCGTATTTAAGTGCTCACTTAGGATAGCGAGGGGAAGGAGGGGGGAACTGAAGGAGGGGGAAACAGAGGAGGAACTGATGAAGGGGGAATAACTCGAGTGTGTATGGCATTCACTTGAGAGTGGCTTAAAACAGGACATTACATTAGATCCCAGTTTGATACTCCCGTTATCTATCAATAGATAAAACTAACTGTATTCATAAAGTATGCAAGATGCGATATACCCCATAAATATGTAACAGCAGATCGGTCTATCTGGCAGATAGCGCGACAGAGTGCTGTCCCTGTCACCCAACTGTCAGCCTTAGTTTGCGCTGCTCTGACACGTATTTGCATTTACATTTGATTAAATTTTGAATCTTTCATCTCAACTGCCTTTTCCACCCACCCCCAACACACACACACCCACACGGACACAACATGCGATTGTGGGAAACGGCAATTCAATTTCCAAAATGTCATTCAATTCGGTTAGAAGCGCGCGCTGAAATATCAGGACCATCCATACGATATCTGACGCCGGGCTCAGCGCTGCGCCTGCAATGTCGCGTCGTGCAGAACACGGAGGCGTCCGAGTATATATTCTGGTACCACGACAACCGCATGATTAATTATGACATTGATCGGGGCATTAACGTGTCAACCGAGCCAGGTAAGTTCCGCCCTCCACCCCCTTTAAACACTACTTAATCTGACCATGCCGCATTGCATTCTTGCGCCTCCTCCTCGTCCGTTTCCATTGCAGACTTTCAATCATCGGAGCTTACAATTCAGCGCACCCGTCGCGAGCATTCGGGCAATTTCACTTGCGTGGCCAGCAACACGCAACCGGCGAGTGTATTGGTGCATATTTTCAAAGGTGAGTGCCACAGAAATTAATGAATTGCATGCGAATATCTCAAATGCATATTGTGTTATTTGTCTGCTCACGCTGCGTATGCTCGTACTTGCTGCGTGCCAGCGAGGGCATTTCAAGTATTCCACGCTTGTCAATTGCAGCGATTACATAAAACAAATAAAACGGGAGTAAGGGGGTAGACTAGCATATACCCTGTAAAGTGTGTCGAGTATATTTTAAAACTGGAACTTAGAGCAGTAAGGTGACTTGAGTTACTTCTGTGTTTAATGTCTGATCGAATTGCAACTTGTAGGAGAGGTAGATAATTAAGACAGCTGTGTATTTGTGAAAGTCAGATAGACAGATAGACAAACACATGACTCAATCAACTCCGCTTAATGTTGATGCTATTCCTATTCAGATATATCTTAAAGTTAAAGTTAAGTTGTAGTTAAAAGGAAGAGTCACAAAGGAATGCACAAGGGAATTACAATCTCAATTCTAAAATCCTTTTATTGCAAACTTTCATACCCGTTTAATTTCACTCTGCAATCTTGATACACTTCCATCATACCTGCTGCCCAGCCACGCTGCAGAGTGTAACACGAGTTGTGACAGTCGCAATCTGTGGCTATCTACATCAGCATCAGTATCTGCCGGTGCAGCTGCAAATGAAACAGTATCCGTTACTGTATCTGTAACTGTAACTGTATCTGCATGTGTACTCGCATGTGTGCATGTATGTGTTGGGTAGCTCTTTGGCAGTTCATTTATCAAGTGCTGCACAGCAGCAAACAAGAAAAGAGAAAGCAAAGGGAACAATAAAAGTAATTTATGAAAATTACAGAGCCACAGGCTTGCGGATTAAAAATGCCCGTACATTCACACACCTCCCACCCACACACACACACGCACACAGCAGGGCAACCATTAAAGTCAGGCCATAAACACTAAACCACATGCACGGTCAGAGGGTGTGGGGAGTCGGGCAGGAGCTGAGCTCATAACTTATAAGGCAGCCAGCATAAGTTGCAGAGGGGACAGCACAGCAAACGCTCATTAGCATGTGTTGTTATTACCTGTGTGTGTGTGTGTGTGTGTGGAAGAGTGTCTCTCTGCAAGCTTAATTAATTTTAACACATTTTCTCTTGGTTCTCATATTCTTTTTTCCATCTTCCCTCTCTCTCTCACTCAGGCGATAATCCTGCGGCCATGTACCATGGACATGTGGGCGGTTCAACTAAAACGACACAGCGTCAACTGCACAACCTTATGGTAATCATTGCCATCGGCTATCGGATATTCCATACAAGTGTTTATATGAAGATTGTCTAAGCGGAAGACGGAGAAAGAGACGCAGAAGGAGAAAGAGATGCAGCAAGCAATTAGTTCGGCTTCATTTGTAACTAAATCATCAGAAAACAGAGCAGCGCTGCAGACTATAATTTATGCATAACTATGGATACATGGATGGCAGCTGTTAAATGGAAACTTCAACTAAGACATCATCTGATCAACTCTTTACCAACTAAGCTCCAACTAGCAGTCAAAGCAAATGTCAGGCGGAAAGTTGACAGGCAACAACTGACAACAACTGTTAGCTGAGTGTGTATGTGTCTGTGTATCTGTGTGTCTGTGTAGATGTGTAATACTACTTTAATATACATAAGTGCTGTATGTCTGTCTGTGGTTTGTAATTGAAAATGTGTTGCGATCTAGAAACAGATACAGAGTAAAAGAGAAAGAGAGAGAACACTCGCGCCTTTCATTTGCTTGCTCGAATAAATAATGAAAGTATTTCCTGTGCATTTAATCAACTCGTACTCGTAACTCGTAACTCAAACCTAGAGGCGGACAGAGAGAGCTTTTCTGTAAGTGATTTTAAGTCAACTTAGCATAGATTCGCAATAAATTTCAAACCAATCTAGCATACGTAACTCGAACTCAAACTAAGCTCATTTGATATACCCTAATTAGTTTACAATCTCTACCAATCTACAACTATCTATAGCGAGCAATCTAACCCTGTACTGTACATAAAGTGAAGGATTCATTTCTGACAAATCTCTTCTGAAAGTTCCGCTAAATTGTTTAGAAAATAAATTATAAATTCAACAAAAAATTGCTGTAAATATATTTTTATTAATCCGATTTCTGTATTTAGAAATTAAGTGAAATTGTCTTAGTTATTTGCAAATTGGCAAACAAAAATGGAAATGGAAATGCAAATTGATTTTCAGGCGAATTTTCTTTGGAGAAGTTGGTAATCAAAAGAATAGCAGCAGCAGCAGCAGCAAGGAACAGAGTAATCAAAAGTAAACCTATGTCTAGCCTAAGGAACATTTAGTGTTTTAATTGGGATTAACTTTCGTACAATCCTCGGAGAACTATGCAACATCCGAGCAGTGTAAATATTAATTCTAATTGATGTGTATTATATATGAATAAAGTATAAAGTAAAACAACAGCTTAAGCTCGATATTTAAAAACGAAATACATGAAATGGATTCAAAAGCGAAAGAACATAATGCAACAAGAGATAATTCCTAGTTCTTAAGTATGTGTAGTTAAATATAACAGAAATTAAAGAAAATCAACAACATGAACAAACAAATAAAACATAATAAAATTATGCAAAACATAAGTATAAATGGGGCTTAATATCTTTATTGATTCCAGGGCTTTATCTGATTTTGATTAGTTTTGCAATCTGTAATGCTGATGCTTTAGGCAAACAGAGCACAGCAGGTAGCTGGGACTGTCTGGTCTGGTGTGCAGATTGACTTACGGCTTATGCAGGGCCAACAATGGTGATGCAAACATGGAGTGTGGGGGGAGAGGGGCGCATTGTTTGCACCGCCAAGCTGCTGTCAACAGGCAAACTAGACGAGGCAGCTGCAAAAAGTGCAGTTCATGTTTATAGTCTGGCAGAGGGTATATTAACTATGGGCTGAAGTTGGCAACGCTCCTTAAGGGACATCGACAACCCCACATAGAGTATATGTATTCCGAATGATCATCAATAGGGAATACATCCATCAATCCATGTATGCTTTTGTCTTTCTGTCTGTTGCTATACAAACTTCTCTCTAGTCTTCAATTCTGCAGCATTATATATTAATATTATAGGAAGATAGAAGGAAAAGAAGGAGGAGATGGAACCTGCAAGTGTAGGCAACCTTCGGCATGTCTTTCTTTCTAGTTCTAGCTGTGCCGCATCGTGACTTGCTTCCTGCTTCGCTGAAGTTAATAAAACTAAATTGTGTGCTGAGAATGATGACACGGCGCACTCAAAGAGAGAGAGAGAGAGTGAGAGAGAGAGTAGTGAGAGACGAGGTGCAAAACTGTCATTGATGCCTCAAGTTGCCTCCCTCTGCTGCTTGAGGTGCTGCCTCCATCGAACTCGACGCTCTCCTTCGATCGATCTGCAAACCAAATGTTATAATTAAGTTTTACATTCCACAACTATTAAACTAACTGCAGTTCAAAGTTTGACCAAGCCACGCCCCCCTCTAGCCACAAGTCCAATATGCAAAATAGTTTCCAAAGAAAACTTAAAGCACTTTAAGTCGAAATAGTTGCATTATAGATAGTAAACTCAATTTGAATCACGCAATTAAAAGCACACTGCAGTTGGCAAAATACATAATAATAATGTGAAGATCCCAGAGGAAGTTGAAGTTATTTTCAGTTTGATAAAACAAATATTTCTCAATATCTAGCAAAGCATAACTTGATAAATTGTGCCTGAAGGCGAAAGGCGAAAAGTTTGTACCCGAAAGGAATTCAATTAAAAATGCAATAGACTATCGAAAGTCAACAGTGGCTTCGAGACGTGTGTGTACACAGCTTCGAATTGAGTGCAAATTAATTGCATTATTTGCGCTGAGCACACAGAAAATTCCACATTGACAAACTAAACCGCAGAAAGTGCTTTGCATTTGCCAAACCGAGAAACCGACGAAACCGAGAAACCTCAAACCGAACCCAAGCCCAAAAAATCAACATTAAATGCAGAGAACTTGCTGCAGAAATAGGAAAAAAAAAGGGGGAAAAAGGGGGAAAAGAGGGAGTGGAAAAAGGGAAAGCAGATTGTGGCAAATGTGTTTGTGAATTTGTCAATAGCTTGGGGGCAATTGCAGGCAGCAGAAATAGTTAACAGCACACAGAGAAGCGCCTGCAAGCTGGCAACACACTCGCAAATATGTTGCTAATATGCACATAAGTATTTATCAAAAGCCTGCCACACACACACATGACACACCACGCAGACACACGGACAGAAAAACAAACTGTGCCACAATGCCGGCGGCAAAAGCGCAGCTCTTTCTATGTGCCACACTCCATGTCCTTTTCATGGAGTCCTTTTCATGGCGTTGTCTGCGCTGCGCTGCTCTACTCTATGCAAATGCCTTATAGCAAATGTGAGCCTGTGTGTGTGTGTGTGTGCGGGCTGTGTGTGTGTGGCAGACATGCATTTATTGAAGGGGGGAAACTTGCCACAGTCAAAAGTCAGTTTGCCACATCAATAATGCAATTTTAGCGTAAGAAAAAAGAAACCGATTCAAAAGAATTGTTTGCCTTTTTACCAACCACGCCTCCCTTGCTAGCCACGCCCTTCTTTGCACTTGTTGCTGCTTGCAAATTGTTTATCTTTGGCAAGCTAATATTCTGATTTAACATATTTCTCGATTCACGACACTTTTATCTTGTTTTGTTCGGCATTTTGCAGCACATTTGAGCCGAACAATATTTCCATTTAGCCGTTTTTCGGCTGACAGTTTTGTATGGTCGACTAAGCAGCGGCCAAGTCAGGCGTGAATTTTAGCAAACGTCAACATTTAATTCATTCAAACGAGAACGAGAACGAGAACGGGGCCTAAGGGAAATTTCACAAATGTTCACATGCATCAGCAGCACTGAGTGGAGTGTGTGAGAGAGGGAGAGAGGGGTGCAAGGGGTGCGAGGGTGTGTGTGTATTGTTGCTGAGCTGTCGGTCAAATGTGCAGACACAATACACTCACTCCCACACACACACACACATGCATCCATGCCCTTGGCCATTGTGCTGAGCTGCTGAGCTGAGCTGAGCTGAGCTCCTTGATGCCTGTCGTAAAAATTCCAATTTAGTTTCCAATTGCTTAATTTAAAGTGCGCCATTTGCACATTAAAACTGTGCGCCTGTCTGCGTGAGTGTGCGTCTGTGTGTGTCTGTCTCCTGTGTGTGTGTGCAGGCACTTCATAATCAACTTAACGACGCACAATTATGCTACAAGCTGACAGTTTGGGCGCGTTCCCATACAAATGCAAAGCAAAGCAATTTACAAGACGTTGCTTATACGCCATGTACGCCATTTACGTCATACAATAACGTTGTCCTTCGGCCCAGCACACATTTTACACATTGTGCCCGAGCAATTCAGCATGACAGACACGTAGCACTGCCAAACGGCCTGTTGGAAACGTTTTTACCAGGCAAATGAATTGAAATCGATAGTCGATAGTCGATTGCCGATTGCCGATTGTCATTGCATTGCAGTAAATCTAGAGTGAAGCCCCACTAGCCAATTAGCTCAACAGACCTCGACTCGAGTCATGATTGAGGCCACTTGGCACTCAGCCACCCGATCATAATGGGATATGGTTTAGCTGAGCACGCTCGGAAAGTCGAAAGTTAAAAGCGGAATTATTTATTAATTAGCCGTCACATTCGAGTGCAAGCGAGTGGAATGCCATGGAGTGATAGTCAAAGAGGGAGGGGGATCCTTCTTGCATGCGCCCTATTAAATAGTGTCACCTCAAACTAATTTCCGTTGATTAATAAGCACTGAAGCTGCTCACAACTGATTGCCATTGCGATTACAATTGTAATTGAAAACGATTAGTTGGTGAATGATTCACACACACACACACACACACATACATAGATATAGTACACACACAAGGGCACACACACGCATATTCCGCATACGTGCAGCTTAATAGCAGATTAACTGTGCACATTACTAAAGCGTTTGATTATAGCGTATACGCACAGAGGGCAGCTGCAAATGTGCGTGAAATGGACGTGTATATATGGGGTTGTGCTTGTGTGTGTGTGTGTGGGTCTGCAAGTACTTTGCCCATTAGCTTAATAGAAGGGCATAAGCTGTGCCTGTGCTCAACAGCTTTAAGATTGTTGCGTTGCAAGAAAAAAGAGGAAACAATTTATTATGAATTTGTAGCTTTGCTTATAACAAATTTATTTATTATTTGTGTCATTAAACTTTTATTCAGTTTGACAATTAAAACACTTAAAAACTCTTTAAGACTTTTCTCTGCTGCACTTAAAGCTCTCTTTTGACTGGCTGTTTTCTCTTTAATTTGACTTGCTTTTTTCCTCTAACTGAACTGGGCCGCCTATTACCCTTGCCGAATAGGGACCACGGACATGGACAAGGACAGAGCACACATGAGTTTTATACGTACTTAGAATTCCCCACGCAAAACTCTTTTGACATAATGAGCACCAATTAGGACAGCTTGCAGGTCACTAGCCGGACAAGAAGTGCCGTCTGTCGGCTACTTTGGCTTCTTTCCTTTCCCCTTTTTTGGTTTTTTGGTCTGCACTTGAAGGCACACGAGCATCTGTTGTGGGCATATTGAATTGTTATTGTTATTATTGCAATTTTGTAGCCAATTACTTGTGTGTTTAAGTGCCGCCACTATGCGCGCGTGTCTGTGTGTGTGTGTGTGTGATGCTAGTGTGGCTTTGTTTGTTGCACGCGTTTCTTTCTGCTTGGGCAAATTGTAGCCAATTATCGTGACGGTCGCATTTCTCGCATGGCATTCCCCCAGGCCAGAGCCTGGGGTGACCGTTGGCCTGTTGCATGTTGCGAGAATTCACTTGGGCGCTCACTTTGTTGTGGCACGGCTCGCAGGAAGAGAGAATTTTTGGTGAGCGCACAAAAGTATGCTACACATTTTGTGCCGCCGCTTTGTTTCGGCCTATAAACAAGTTGGCGAGTGCGGGCTTTAAAAATAAATTAAATGCCATAAGACAAAAGGATTAGCTCCATGGCGCATGCACACACCAGCACACATACACACACCGAATCACACAAAAAGGGAGGCGAGGTAAAGGGCAGAGCAATAAACAAAGCGGGGCAATGACAAAACTTAACCCTAAGCAAAGGACAATAAACACACTTAAAGCAGCCGCACTCACACACACATACACATTCGTATGTACATGAAATGTCGCTTGAAATGACCCGGCTAAACATAAACAAAAATACAAAATGGCGCAAACATGCCACACACAGAGCACACACACACAGCAGCAGCAGAAAAGAAACAAGTGTAGCGCACATGAGAGATATGAACTAGAAATAAACAAATATTTCGCATTCAGTGTGTGCTCATGTGTTGGGTGTGTGTGTGTATGTTTGTTTACTTATTCCTCGTGAGCTCGCAACCCGCTGCCTCCAACGCCGACGCCGTCGCTGTGAAATTAGTTGGCAATGATAAAGATAAGTAACGTAAAATATGCGGCCTTCGCAATGTTTCAGCAAGCGCCATTGAATCTCCTTGCGCCATTTTGTTGCCATTCCTTCTTTTTTTTCACATATTTATATATATATATATATATATTTTATTCTTGCTTTTGTTTTTGCACCAGTGTGGGCAACTTTGTCGCCATATTTGTTTTGTCTGGTTAGCAGCAATACGGCTCAGTCTCGGTTTGGGTCTCGGATTTGGATTTCGGGCTTAGCCCGGCGGAAGGAGACAACATACAATTTTATTATGCTTATTTGTGTGTGTGCAAACACGCACACAGAGGCACACAAGCAGAGTGTGTGTGTGCGTGTACAGCATTTGCATAGAAAGACCATAAGCGCTACTTGAAACTATATGGAGTGCCCAGTACGAGATATACTAAAATATTATTTATCACAAGAGCCTAAAAACAAAAGAGTCTGTCTATTTCTTTCTCTCTCTCTCTCTCTCTCTCTCTCTCTCCCCTTTCTCTGCCTCTAACTCTTCTCTTGTTGGCTACTGTTTCTATTCAGTTTTATGGCTGCTTCACACAATTTAAATGGAACTTGTTTTATTCAATACGTTTAAACAGAACAATTTATAAATTGCATAAATTAAACATTTTTATTTCCTTGCAACAAAAAATCTAGTGTATGCATACCACAGATTGCTGTTTGTGTGTGAGTTTTTTGTTCTTTGTTTTTCCATCAATTGTAAAGTTAAATCGTCTAACTTCAGAGTAAATGTGTCCAAAATAAACACCGAAGCGAAAAAAATGCATATACTCGTATTTATACTGTATACTCAGTATATATAGATTTATTTTCACATCTACAATTGATGTGGTGTTGCTTTTTTCGCAGATGCAGCTGTTGTTGCAACATCTATTTGCATTTTGCCATGCATTTAATTTGAATCCGAATTCGAATCATGCGAGTAGAGGCATTTCATGCAACTTGAACATGCCACAAAACAGTGTGTGTGTGCTCTGATGACACTGTCTCTCTCTTCTCTCTCTCTCTCTCTCTCCGCTCTCTCACTCTCTCTCGCTCTCTCTCTTCCCTGTGCTTGACAAATCCACATAAGCCTGACATTTTAGATGTAGTGTAGATGAGAGTTCAAACAGATTAGTTGAGTGCCAATGCATTTATAAATGGGTTCGCTTGCATTTTCATTGCATACTTTTGTGCGGCGCCAAAGAGCTTGCACCTGAGTTCTTGACCTGTTTCGAGTGTAATCACAGTGCAGAGTTATTGTTGTTTTATTATTGTTTTGATCTCTTGTACACTTTGTATCTTGTAAGATTAAAGCTAGCTTGTGAATGCATGAAAGTATCTTAAAAATTGACGAGAGCAACAGTCGCGCAAAACGCGACAGTGGGATACCCTTCAACCTAAGTTCCGTGTAGTTTAATTTGTTAAATTCATACACATATGCATATGCACATGCTTTGAAATTAATCCCAACAGATGGCGCTCGCGCTTCGCGCTCGCCCGCCTCTCTTGTTAGCTGACAGAAGCACTTGGTTTTATGCTCATACTTTCTTAAATAACTTCTGTGATTATTGTCCGATCGGATTGTAATTTGGAGACTACGTAGATAATTAATTCAGCTTAGTATTGTTGACTCTTTGCCTGTTGGGCAGTGGCTACATTTGAAATAAACTTGTAGTACACAGTCCTGTTTTGAACCATCTTTTATAATGCGAGATGTGGTTCACACAGAGGGACAGGTAGAACAAAAGGCAGACAGCAAAGACACCTCCAGCAAGATACCCTTTTGACCACAATGGTCAAAGGGAAACAAAAGCAAAAGGGCAAAGAGCAAAGGGCTAAGGGCAAAGGGCAAAGCGCAAAGAGCAAAGAGCAAAGGGCAAAGGGCAAAGGCAAAGCAAAAGCAAAGATATTGCAAAGGAAATATATTGTGAATATAACACAAATATTTCAAAGCTTCATAATGTAACAAATATGCTGTGCAACCACAACAGTATATTCATTATTCACAAGTGTATATTTCAAATAAAAAGTATCAAGATGCAATATCAACAGTCAAAGGATATCAACATATCAGGAACAGTCTTTCTTTTGATTCATGCATTCCATTGCAGCTCAAAAGTAGGCAACACAATTTGTCTGTGCAATATTTATTGCAACTCACACAGCAATTTCCCAAAGATGTAGCCTACTTTTGAGCGCGCCAGTTACCTATTCGCTTATTTATGCATGTTGTTCTTCCCTCTCTCTCTCTCTCTCTTGCTGGTATAAATAATTTGATTTGGCTGGACAACTTAATTAGATTCCAATTCATTTGGAATTTCAGGATGATGACGACCTGCCTCAACACCTGAGACCCCGAACTCAGGTGATTGGTAATTGCTCGACACTTTTGTATGTTGAATAACTAAAGGACTTAAACGGTATTAGCTAAATTTCTATTGCAGGCCGCAACACAATGCTAAAATGCATTGATTTTGCATTTCTCTCGTGGTGTGTGTGTGTGTGCAGCTGTCATGTTAACGTCCGAGTGTGCGTGTGTGTGTGTGCTGATGGTTTTTAGGCATCAACAGATTTTGAATTTGGGTTGTTTGTCATGCACAGACTGCAGTTGCTGCTGCTGCTGCTGCCATTGTTGTTGTTATTGTTATTGTAAGTGTTGTTAGTATTATTATTGTTATTGTTATTGCTGCTGCAACTGCCCCTGCCCCTGCCCCTGCTCACCCTTATGTTCGTTTGTTTTTCCATGTCGTCATCATTGTTTGCGGCACATTGCATATTTGTCCTTGCGACATGTGCGGCTTGGGGAGCCGTGTCCAACAGCCGGCCTGCATATGCGGCATTATTATGCGAGTGTTACTTAAATTGCAATTACAACGCAAATCACATTCTAACATTCTAAACATCATGCAACATGGCAACATGCAGCAGGGCGAGGCTTATAGAAATAATCATAGCCACCGCCCCGAAGGTGTTTTATTTATTTTGGTCAGCTCTCGACATGAGCTCGACACAGCAACAACAACAGCAGGACAGCAGGACAGCAGGACAGCGGGACTGCAGGACAAACGGACACGACACTTGGACAATCTGACTCAGGCTGTCCGGCAGACTGTCTCATTAGGCGCACTCAGTACACTAATCCCGGCCATTAAGGACATGCATTATCAACGCTTCGCCTCGTCGTGTCGTGTGTGGCGCCTTTGTCTCGTCTCGGCCCCAAATGTTTGTGTGTCCTGCTAAATGGTCTTAATTTTCTTCGCCTAAGCTGCAAACAGATTGAAAATTATTTATGCCCAGCTCAGGGCGGCAGCTGTGATTGTCATTAGCACTTCCATTGTCCGATTAAATACTACATAGTCATAGTTTAGTTTAGTGTAGTTTAGTTAAGTTTACTCTCGCCTAACAAGAAATCAATTTGCCTAAGGCAGTTTCCCTTCTCTGCAAAAATCATAATCATTTGCAAGTTAAAGTTCAAGTGCTGCGCTTGCATTTTGCAGCTCTGCAACTATGAACTGCGAACTCCCTACTTTATGTTTATGTTACCCCTCCCCCCCTCCTTCTCCCCCGCCTCGTGCAAATACACTTACTGACTTGCCAGATCACAGAGTAAATAATGAAAACTCGATGCAGTAACTTGATAAGACTCGCACATGTCCTGCAGGCAGCCAAATCGAATTTCAAAAATATATATGCTACCTAATGCATAGTTGCTAGGCTGAGGCATACCCTGTAATATTGGCAATGCAAAGAGAGTCTTGAAGATGTTGTAAACTAACTAAAGGAGATCTCTTTAAGTCTCTTTCTCTCTCTCTCTCTTCATTTTCAGCGTAGCAGCTTGTTCAGCCTGCCCGCCTGCCGTTCTTTTCCAGGGTATCTTTAGTTTTGCTTTTCACATGAAATTGGCAGTGAATTTTCTGGCAGCTGCGCTCTGCAATTGACTACGACAGCAGCTTGTCTTGAGAATCAGATTGGTTATGCATAACAAATACATAAATAAACAAAATTTGGCATAATATTTATGCAACGCAGAAGCCAAAGTAAGTGGCATTTGTTGTGGCAAGTTTGGGCTAGAAAATGCTCATAATGCGCAGCTTAGGACCAAACTTAAATAGACTGAGACTCGAAGAGGGAGCAGCCAACAGAGAGAAAGAAGCAGCAGCAACAAGGAGACAGAACTAAAACAGCAACAATTTCGCAGTGCATACTTTGGGGCGCACTAACAAGCATTGCGTGCCCGCAAACAAAAGCTGACTGTGTGTGTGGTGGTGGTGGGACAACAAAGCATAAGGCAAGAGGCAACAGACTCCTGCCATGAAGTGTGCTCCAAATAGCAGCGCCAAAGTATTTTTAGAGACAGCAGCAGCAGCAGCAGCAGGAACAGAAGCAGAAGCTGCAAACGGATCCAAAAAGGGGAATAACGGATGAGAAACTATAGCGGCAGTAGCTGCTTACCACACACCGCATGCCACTTGCGCCATGTTGCAAGAAAACTGCATTAAGCAGGCGGAACTCAGCTCCACTTAAAGATTGAGACGCAGCTTGTCGCTGCCGGCGCTGGCTTTAGGTGTGAACAAGTTGCAGTCTTTGTCTGTCTGTGTGTGTGTGTGCCTGTGTGTGTGTGTTGTGTGCACTGGCAAAACACTAAACGACCGAGCACTTTTGGCACCTTAACATCGAAAACAGTTGCACTACAACCGGAACAGCCGGAACAAAATATTGTTACATGAAAAATAGCAAACAAATAGAAGCAAATACCCTGAAAATAAACCAAAGTTCTCTCTCTCTCTCTCTCTCTCTACTTTTCTCGCTTATTCACTTTCTCTGCTTGTGCAATAAAAATTCTCGTAAAACTGCTGGCCACACATTGCAATACATTTATCACCATATATACCCTGTAAAGGAGCAGCAAGTGGCAGGCAATCACTTTTATCATTGATAGCATTCGCTTCCGCCTTGGACTTGGAGTGACATGTGCTGCTGGGGTTAAGCCGAGATAGGAACAGAGACAGAGACAGAGACAGACGGGCAACGACAGAGACACAGACACAGACACAAACACAGACAGAAAGTGGGAAAGAGAATGACGAGCAGTTTGCTCAGGTCGATGAAGATGAAAAGACTTTCGCAGAAAATGTGTGAAGTTTCTGAGAAACGCGTCGAGCGCCGAGCAGCGGGAAAGAGAAAAGAAGCTGTTGCCATTTCGTGCATAATAAGTGGGCTTCTAAGAGGTTAAACAGTTTATTATTATTTGGTTACTGTAACCTTCTATCTTTTGAGGCATTGCACCCCTTGCTGAGCATAGAGCTTCCTATTCTTATGAAATCCATAGACTTTGCTTGCACTGTTCGACTTAAAGACGCCTTCTATTTAAGAACTAATGCATACTTAAACAGTTTTACATGGGGACAAGTTTTGCATTTGTAGTAGAAGTGCAGAGACAGCGATATAACATTGAAAAACATTAATGTTTCATATGCAAATCCTCGACAAACATCAATGTTTCTGCACCTCAAATCTGGAGGATTGTCTATCGAAAAGGAATCGAGACATGTTTTAAAAATTTCAAATAATAAGCTAGGTTCATCAATTATATGGTATGGATATTCATGTGTATATATAATTGTAGTTATATGCAGCCAGATTAATGATTTCCATTAATTCAGAAGTATGAAAAGGAACTAAAATATATATAGAAACGTCCGAAAACATAGCACTCAAATATAGTACAGCATTATTCGCTTAACTGCCTCTCTACGATACTTAGCTGCATCCGTATGATAATTCCATCATTCTGAATATGAATTAAATGTTTTATATATCATTAAATTTATGTTAGCTGCATTTTTAGACTTGCTGCATTGAAACAGCCTGCAAAGTTATCAGGGTAGCTAAAGGAATTAAACAAATTCCGTTAGTAAACCTCATATTCATTTATTGCTTTATATTATTGTTCTTTTATTATACTTTTATTGCATAATATTTTAATACTTAGAGGATTATTTGCACTGCGCACATTCCCTCAACAACAACGTTCCACATAAAAATCGCAAGTGCTTTTTGAAATTTACAATTATTTGTTATTGCATTTGTAGAGCAAAAAAGCAACAAATGAATTCAGTAAACTCGCCGCAAAAAAGCAAAATTATATTTACCCTGTAAATAAATGAAATTGCGCGTTAAAACGTTAATGAGCAGGGCCTGTGCAAGGGAGGTTGTGGGGGAGGGAGGCAAAGGGAAGCGTACAGCAGTTGCAACGTCAATGTGACACAATTTTTGACCCAACAACTGACGGCGCTATCCGCAACTATCCACACCAGAAGCCGTGATTGATAACATCTCAACATAAATACACTCGCACACACACAGACAGACACACACACTCACACACAGAGGGATATACAGATGGGCTGCAGCAGCACGTGCGGTGGATATTTTACGCGACGGATGGCTGTAAAAAAAAAAAGAGGTGGCTCGTTGGTCGCTTGGCTGCTCGTTTGCTCGGTTGCTTGCTTGAGTGGGCTGGCTGGCAGTGTGGCACGTGTGGCACTGTGGCAGCCTGTCTGGTGGCTGGTGGGTCAGTTGGTGGCTTGTCTGGGTGTTGGTTGTCCGGCTGGGGCTTATCGCAGTCACAGGCGAAACACGTGTCGCTGACGGCGATATGAACATGCCATTTGCATTTAGCCACCTGCTTATTGTTGCATGTGCTTTAATAATTGCGACAACATTAAAGTGCGTGCAGCACGTTACGCATACGCCATGTGCAACTCGCAATTTAATGCTTTTTTAACCGCCAAAGTGGCGTGAAGAATCAGTGAAAAAGGCTAAAGCGAAAGCAAGTTGCTCAAAGGGAAAAACTTGCCAGAGAAAGTGGGAGGTAAAGAGAGAGAGGGAAGGGGAGAGAGAGAGAGGGAGGGGAATGCGAAATGGAGTCAGCTTCTTGCTGCATTGGGGCATGAAAAACAATGCGGCAAGTGTAATAAAAACTAAGTAGCTTACAAGCCAAGCAAAGAAAACATTATGCAAAATTGCGTCCTGCGTCCTGGTCCTGTGTGTCCTTACTTAACGCTCTCTGTGTGGGCGTGATTGCTGCAGCAGCAGCAACGTGGCACTTGCAACACTCGCGGCAAATGCCACGGTGAGAATGTGTCTCTAATAACCTAACGTGCCGCTCGCATTAAATATGCTAATTTTTACAGTGAATACAATTTAAGGCAGCAGGCGACACGGACACGGACACGGACAGGAACAGGCACCCGGACATGCCACCTGACTGCCTGCCACCCTCCACCTCTGCTCGCCCTGCCTGCCTTGCCTGTCTCCTATCATCAACAGCTTCCTCTCTGCACCCTCCCTCCTGCTCCTCATCGGGCATATTATTTGCAAGGCAGGCAGCTCCGCTCGCATATTAAGTACATCTTGCCTCATGTACGTGTGTTGTATGCCGCCATGTTGCACAGCCCGCCCGTTGACATTTAGCGCGACAGCGACAACAACACACCACAAGAACAACAATAACAACACAACAACAACAGCGCGAAGCAAAAACTGGAATTGAGAAAAATTATACTGCAAATGCCAAGAGAAAAATTATGAAAATTTTTTGTGTGACAAGATTTTTGCTTACACTCATTTGTTGTTCTTGTTCTTGTTGTTGTTGTTCTCTTCGCTTGCTGCACAGTGTAGTGTGAGGTATTTTTGTTTTGCGAGCAGCTTTGACAATTTTTGAGAATTAGCCAAGTGAAAGCAAAAGATTAAAGCCGAATGTCGTTGGCATCTTAAGCTTAACAAGGCTCAGCTTTCTTGATTCTGAAGTGGGAACTTTGAAAGCGCATTAAAGCTTACGATTAGGAGTACCAAAGATATGCCTTTGAGTGAGGCATGCACGAGGCTTATACTCTACCATATCTACCCCTTGTAAATCCAAATTCATTGTGGAACAACAACTTGTAACAATTTAATAAGCACATTAATGCCTAAAGCTCCACTGGCACAATATTCAGACACTCCACTTTACAGGGTATTTGCTGTGCTGTGTGACGTGCGACAGCTGTTTCGTCACTGTTAGCAGCAGCGGTAAAAACCTTTTCGTTATTTTCGTTGTTTGTTGATTTTGTTTGTTGTGCTGTGTTTTATTTTTATGTTAAAAATATTCAAATTATTCCAAGGCGAATGTCGTCAGCTTCAGCGTCGCGAAAGTTACCTATGCCTCCCACTTCCGCTGGCTCTCCACCTCTCCACCTGTCTACCTAGTCCCCCTAGTCCCCCTGGCCCACACTCCCATCATTGTCAGTGAATTAAAAACGTCATAAGGGCTTATTTGCATAAATTATGAACACATTGTGTGGGATTCTCAATAATTGTAAATAATTTAGCGCATAAGTGAGCCATATTTGCCACAGTCGAGACCAGGTTGAGATCGGCACTAGAAAGCCATGTGAGAAACAGCAACTGTTCCCCCCGCCCTTCCTCTGATTGCCTGCTACGCAACTTATTCCTAAAGGAAATTAAAACAATCCACTCGGCCGCAAAGCTCAAAGTTTTTCCCCACAATCCATATATAATTTTTATTTTGTTTTGCATACCCTGCAAAGACAAGAGCAACTTGATAAGGTGGGCATAAATATTATTATATAATAAAATTTTTTCATTATGACATATGATAAATACGATGTCATATATTATATTATATTATGATAAACATGAAAAGCAATGGTACAATAAATTTAAATTAAAGGTACAATAAAGTAAATGCAGTATTAAGTAAAAAATAATAAAAACGTAAAGCAGTCATTTTATATATACTCAAATTTCATTTGCAATTTAATTTTATACACTTTACAAATTTACTTAAATATAAATATTTGTTTTATTTATTACTACACATATATTATTTTATTTTTTTATTTATTAATTTATATTCATAAGATATTTATCTTACAAGTTTAATATGAAAGAAATCGATTAAGAATTTTATACTCAGTCTCAAACTATCCCCCACCCATGCCATACAGCATATCTGTGCGTCGTATATGCCTGCTTACTTTGTTTATTATTTATTAAAATTGTTGCTACCACACTTTGGTGCCGCCGGCGCTGTCAAAGTTTTTGCAATGAAAACCCGAATGAGGCGCAACTTTTAGGCGAACTCAAACGATGCAAAGAAGGCATAAAATGTTATGACAACCCTCGCAGAACTAAAGTAATTCGATCGCGTTTATTTCTATTGTCACTGAAGGAATGGAGAGGAAGAGGGAGTAGGGGGCGGGCATGGAGTTAAACTGTTAAATTGACAATAATGAGCAGACGCAAAATGCAAACGAAATGCAAAACGTGCCCAGCTTAAGATGCAGGTGCCGACGCTGCCAGTGCTAGCAGTTCCTGTTGCATGCCACACTGCTGCCGGGCTCCACCTCGGCAACAAGAGAAGGCTGTTTGTGCCACAGGAAGAGGCAACATGAACACGTGAGGTGAAAGTGTGCAAATGGGCTAAACGAAGCTGCGGATGCAGATAGAGACACAGGCAGCGCAGACGCAGAGCTAAAAGAAGTGCGTGGAGGGTTGGCTGCTGGTTGCAAGGAGCTGGGCGAAAAATATGCAGCCGGTAGCAAACAATGGCGAAAGGCAAAAATAACCGAAGTGAGGTGAGAGAGGAGAGAGAGAGAGGAGAAGACAAGAGAAAGCGAGAGTGAAAGTAACGCTTCATTGTTATCCTGGACGAGGACGACTGCTTGTCCTGTTACTCGGTCTTCTTCTTCTCCTGCTTCTTCTTCCTTCTGGCCCAGCACACAATTGTTAAAAGATAAACTTGCTAGCAGCTCGAGGGAGAGAAGGGGGAAGGGGGAAGGGGGAAAACAGCATACAAAATGCTGCACAGCAAATCTCACAACAATTTGGGTCAAACAAGCAAATTGCATTCTGTTTAGTGGCTCTCATTGTTGTTGTGGTTGTTGTTGTTGTTGTTGTTATGTTTGTCATTGTTGTTGCTTTTCTTCTTGTGGGTGATTCTCTTGTTATTGTTGTTGTTGTGCAATTGCATTGCCTCCTTTGAGGTTAAGCGCCGTTGAGATTTCCATGGGGGCATGTTCTCTTTACTTCCCTTCCATCCCCTCTCCGTTCCCTTGTTGCATTCCCAGTAGGAGCTGCGGGTACTGCAAACATTTGCTCAACTTTTTTGTTGATTTTGTCTCACTCATAGTTACTGCAACTCAGATTGCCTGCTACTTGCCACCTCTCCCCCGCCCCTGTTCCCTTGAAGGACACGCTGAAAAATATGTGAAAAAGTGAAAGTGCAAAAAACAGCTTAGGCCACATGCCAAAGCCAAAGTTCAGGCCTGTTTGGCCCGTTTTCACTTTAAATTGGCGCATTAGATTTAGTCGTAACTCGCTTCTCATTAAATTGCAAAATGCATTTGGGGGCTAGGGAGAATGCTGGTGAATGTGCAGGATGCGGCGTAGCCACTCGGCAGCTGCCAACTTATGCAAATTTTCATGCAATCGAGACGCACTCGCAGCGCATCCCCTCTCCTTTCCTCTTCTTCTCACAGTGCCTGAATAACTGTATGTGTGAGTGTGGGAGTGTGTGTGTGTGTGAGTGGGTGTGCGCGTGTGTGTAAGGATGCGTATGTAAAATCCTGGTAATGTAGCACAGTTTGCTCCGCAAAAGGACCCTAAACGACTCCTCTCGACGAGAGGGCAAAGGATAAAAGTCATAAGTAAATTGCTTTTCAAGCTCGAGATGTGATTTGGAGAACAATAACAAACATTTGACTCGATGGCGTTTTAGAGGTTATTTTATTTGTTTAAGGCAATGTGTACTCAAGCCACTCCCACTACCGTCTTTCCCACTTGCCAGCATAAAGGTAACTACAACTGAAACTTAGACATGCCTTTTGGGTAAACCGTATCAACTTTGCTAACCAGCACTGACACTACTTGAGAAATAACTTATGTAAACACTTTGCAGTTTCATGTAACAAGATGGTATCTGTTGCATCTTTATAACTTTGTAGCACGTAGATATATAGTACTGCTTAATATATGTTGATATTATATGTATGTATATACATACATAATCAAGATCTCCGGGACTATGAATCTGTGTAAATTGGAATCTCCAAACTGACTTGATTTTTAACAAAGTTGTGATTCATAATTTATAGTTCTGGTACTCCTAAACTATTATATCATCAAATTGAATACGTTACCTTTCGCATTCCGCCCTAATTGAAGGTCAGATTGAACCTTGAACTGCAGCATCCTCTCTGGCAATCTGGCGCTGCATCTGCAGCTGAGTGAGCATTTAATCTAATTTCCCATTGAAGCTCTTTTCCCATTTGTGTCGCCGCAAAAGATTCCCATCTCATTGGGTTGAAAGATTTATGCGGCATTCGATTGAGCTTTAATTAAATTGCCACTTGGTGGGGAAATTGCAACACAATGCGACGCAATAGAAGCACAGTTAACTAGCTGCCGCTGTCGCTGCTGTCTGTGGCGCAGCTGCTGCTTTAGTTACGGTTAGCTGCAGTCACCTTCGGTTAGTTAGTTGGACAGGTTGGCAGCCCCCAATACCGAGGTGCAGCCAGGAGCAGACGTTAACTGTGGCAAAGCGCCAACAGGACCAGAGCCAACAAGAACAACAACAATGGCATGCGAAGCCAATGTTGGCTGACGGGCAGCCTGCCACTTGTTGTTGTGGCATGCCCTTTACTTTATTTTTAATGCTCAAGGGCATTACGTTTTTGCCGTAAAGAGAGTAGCATATAATACAAGTAACTGAACGATAATATTAAATAAAGTGCAGCTGTAAAAGTAACAGTGAAGCAGATAACGAATGATGCAATATTTTCAAACGTTGCCCAATACTATAGTCGTTGTCTGTTGGCTAACAGCGACTGTTAATGTAAACAGTTGGCTGTATGCATGACAGCGTAGGTTAGAGTGGGAAAGATCTATATGATCGTGAAAACCACAACAGAAGTTTGTGACAACAGATGCTGTTCCAATAACATAACTATCGACTGGCAACAAAAGAGGAATGACATATCGATAAAGTTATAATTATAAAGAAAAATAAATTAAATGATCAAAATTGTTGAATGCTTCGCGCAGATTGCAAATGGTAAATAATAAGTTCGTAATTTAATTAAACCCAAATGAATATTATTAAAACAATACAAATATTTAGTATACTTAACTAGGGTATTTAATCTTGGACTCTCGAGCGAGAGCAACTTCATTTTGCTTTTTTTTGATGACTGTCTTCTGGTGTTCGCGTAGTTAAGCACAATTTTAATTGATAAATTGCCACTTGGGCCATTACTTGTCGCTCTGCTGCTACCGCTGCTGCTGTTGTTGCTGCCTCTGCATCTGCCTGTGCTGTCTCTGCTTGCGCTGCTGCTGCTGGTGCTGTCCCTGTTGCCTTGTCCTGTCGACAACGACGCTTTGAATAATTTGCAAAGTTGCCAGCGAGTTGTCGACGTGGATTGCCAGCACCACTCCCGGTCGCGCACTCCTGCCCCCCATCCCCCTCTTGTCTTCTGCTGGAGGTGGCCTAAGTAACGTTTACATCATCAAATAAAATAAAATGCTTGGACTCATTTAAAAAGCAATTAAATATTAAAAACACTTGTCCGATTGTACCGACAAGTAAGAAAATGGAGGGAGGAAGGAGAGCGGGGGTGTTGCGCCACTGACTTTTGGAATTTTGATTGTTTCTTTGCGTTTCATTTACAAGTTACGCCCCTGGGGAGCGGAATGAGCGGGCCAGGATGGGATGGTCTGCGGTTGTGTTTGAGTGATTATGCAATTAATTAGAATCTCTTTGGTTGTGGTAATGTTAAGCGGATTGCCACCAGCCGAACGGAACGACATGGAATGGAACGGAACGAGACGCGGCCGCACGAAACCGAACTGAGAATGGGAAATGTAATTGAATTTTAATACATTGAGCCAAGAATCGGCAGAGGGAAGAACAAAGAAAAGAAAACAAAACAACAACAACGATTTGCAATCAAAACGCGTTATGCCACCGACAGAGTTAACGGAATCATTTCCTATGCGGCAGCCAGTTTATTAAAAGCGTTCTGCACACGTGGCAAAAACCGAAGGACACGAGGCAACAAAAAGCGAATAAGCAGGAATAAAGTGCGAGGCGATCAAATCAGGCAGCAGGCGAGCAGAATGGAAGAGAAGGGAAAATGGGAGAAAAAGGCAGCAAGCAATAACAACAACAATGTGGGCCAATTTGATACACATCCGCGAGAGAGCAAAAAACAAAAGAAAAGAAACACGCAGGAATAATGAAAAGGCGGATAACCACTAAAAGGGAATACCCTCAACGAAACATGTGAACATGAAAAAAGAAAGAGATAGAATGCTGCAGGGAATAAGCGGAATTAGGAACGAAATTGAAGATCAAATGTGATAAGGATGAGGGTGCCAAGCAAACCAACTAAACGAAAAGTGCGCAAAGGAGTTAAAAAAACACGTAGAACGATAAACCGATAAAACGATAACGTGAGTGAAATAACTGACTAGTGTTGTTCACATTGAAAAAGAGAAGTTGGAAAGCAGACAAGGAAAAAGTGAGTGATAAACAGAAGTCGAAAATCATGAAAGACAATTCGAAGGACGGGAAACTTAATAACCGAGTCAAGAAAACGGAAAACAAAGAACAGAAAAATATGAAAACATTCGCGAGTGGAGCAATAATTCTGTTAATTAAGCCTGTTTTTCTTGCGAAATTCCATTTCCAAAAGGGAATCAACTAATGCCGCGCTGTGAAACGATGCGAAACTATTCGAGGCGTTGCCAAATGCCTTGGCAACTCGTAATACCCTTGAAAAAGGGATGTGCCATAGCAGCGAACAGCGTGCCGTCTAGAAGGAGCAGGAGGAGGAGGAGGAGGAACAGGAGGGAGACACACGTAAGCGTGGAAGTATTCCATTAATTTGATTAGACTTTCATGCGGGACGAGCCGTTTGAGACGTTCGAAGTTCAGTGCAAAGAGGAGAGAGAGGGAGGGAGGGATGAGGCCACTTGCGAATCGAATGCAAAAGGCAATAAGCGGGCAAGTAAGTGGGGGTGGGTGTGGAAGCAAGGGACTGAGGGGGAACAACATCAAGTCGCATGTTGGACACACCTCAAAACTGTCGGCTCGTGGCTTTATGAACTGCCGTTATTAACTAAGGGGCAGAGCAACTGTGTCGGTCGGGGCATTATGCCTCATAAGAATTTAACGCACAAATGCTCAAATTGTCAATAAGAAAGTTGGCACGCCCCTCCTGCTCTCCCTCCCTGCCCGGCTGGATGTGGGCTAAGCCAACTTATTTACTTTTTATACCTTAGCGTGCCACACACATTAAATGTCAAGGCTTCTTCATTAGGCTGGGGAAGGGATGAGGGATGGAGGGAAAGTCGGAACTGAGACCGTTGCCAGGCCAGGCGTAGCAATCATTTTTTATGAAGGCACTTGGTTGGAGCAGCGCGCGCGCAGCGCATCAAAAACGCATTTGGTTGCCATTAACTTGATTGAGTCGAGCTGCTGCTGCTGATGCCACTGCCACTGAATGTTGCCACTGTCCTCGGCCGCGTGTGGCGTTTTTGAAGGCATTTAAGTTGTAGGCGGCGCCGAAATGAGAATTGATCATGTGCTTTGTCTTTGCGGAACCCTCTGCCCCGGTGCCGTTGCCTTCTTCTCCGGCCATGTTAACAACTAATATTTCCTCTTTTAAGCCTCTTTTCGGCCACAAGGTGTGCGTGGTCCCCTCCCTCAGTCGGCCATTAGTTGTCATTAGCGCGCATTGGCCTAATTAAAGTTGCGCTGAAAATACGCCAATCAGTCATTAAACTTATCTCCTGCCACATTTATCAAGCGACGAACAAAACTCTTCCACATCCGTCCTGCTCTCTATTCTCCGTCTCCACCTCCGCCCGCGCTTCCTGCTCGAGCTAATTAAATGCGTCAACTGCGACAACTACAAAATGTTGTCACTTAAAGCTGACCCAGTTTTCCTTCCTCCTGACGACGGCAACAGCACCTTGACAGATTGAATCGACTGCCGGCACACAGATAAGAGGTAGCAGCGGGAGGTGTCTTCCACCTGGAAAGTATGCTACAGTTTTGTAAATCAATAACTCAGTTTGCCACAGAAATTCGAATTCACCATTAACAGCGTCTTAAATTGCAGTTGACAAAAGCTGTAAAGACGTTTCGGAGCCCAAACTATCTGGTAAGCTGCTTGGGCCATAACCTCAAGGTGTTGCCAGCATGATGCACAAAGTTCTTCATGGCGAATATCGAATACCACAAGCTGCAAGGCGACTGCAGCGACCAAGAATCCTTACTTATTAAATTGCATACTTTATAGAGCGAACTGAATTTGTTGCTTGAGGATTTTTAAGAATTTGCCATTCGCGGGAACTTTTAAGACGCCTCTTTTTTTCAATTTTCAACATTCTTAGACTAATTTAAGGGAGTGTACAATTTAATGGCAAATATGTGTGTTGCTTACCCTGTAAAAAGAAGGAATCGTTGAGGGATATCTAAAAACAAAAAGAAAAAGGTTTTTTCCTTGCATAAACTCAAAAATAGTTAAGTTTACAACTTGTATAACTTTAGAGGTTGGAAGGCGTTTACAGTAGAGACGGTCTAGCCATGTTTCTGTCTGTATGAACGCTGAGATCTCACAAATTTGATGTCAATATTATTTATTCCAGCAAGCAGCTATAGTTGACATTATAATTTAGACATTTAGACATTTTGCTGCCTTAACTCGATTTAAATCAATTTGCAAGCGTCATTTCAGGGCTAGAACTTACAAACTTAAGCAGCCACCAAATTCAATAATTATTTCACATTCCAAATGATTATTGAACATCTTTTACAAACGTATAATCTACATAGAAGTTTGAATATCACAGTCAAGTGCAGTTGACTGTAGTTTCTCTCTTTTGTTGTCAGTTACTACAGGGTATCTACTTGTCGAGCAGTTGCAACTGCAGCGCTTTAAAATGTTGCTAACTTATTGCGTCACGTGTCAACGTAATCATTCGCAATGCCTTTAACTCGCAGGACCTTCAGGAGCTGTTGCAGTTGGCTCGACTCGACATGACAAATACGCACATACACACACACACACACACAGACGTGTGTTTACTTGTGTGTTGGTGGAAAATAAATAAATGTGATTTGTCATTTTGCAAACATAAAGCAGCAGCAACAAAATGCGAAGAAGTTGCTTTTGAGAGCGCATTAAATTGCAGTCAAATGGCACGCTCTGTGCATGCCAAATGTGCACACATTGCCACACCGAACACACACACACACACATACAGCAACCCCTGTGTGTGTGTGTGGACATTTTGGGCAATGAATATGCTAGCTTGGCTTGGCATGTCCTTGCAATGAGACTGGCAACTGGCATCAGGAAACAGTATGAGGAACTGCGAGCTGGGAAGCTGAAGCTGTCTGCCTTGTGGAGTATTAAATTATTCGAGCGTGCGTCTGCCACACGAAATACTTTTGTATGCAACGCTGCGCACACCGAACCAAGTCTCAGCTAGCCAAACCAAGTTGGCAGCCCCCGCGACCCGGCTCTGCTCCCTGCAACTGTCATGCTTTGAACTTGAGCCGACTGGAGCAACCGCAAAAACAACAACAAGTTGTACGTAGTTGTCGCTCATTTGCAGCAAATCAACTTCAACGAGCGGAGTCAATGTTAAGCGCCATGTAAAATTCATTCGCCCCAAGGCAGGCAACAGAGGGAGATGGAGAGAGTGAAAGAGAGAAGTAGATAGAAAGAGAAAGAGAGAATAAATCAAATATCCAGCATATCCTGGGATGCGTGCAAAAGTTTTAGGACACCAGCTGTCGTCGGCAGTGGTAGTTGGCTATGGCTTCTGCTTCTGCTTCTGCTTAGCTTGACCTTTGCACACAGGTTGCGACCTGCACAAGCCTGGCAACTCTGGCGTGCCCTCCGTCCTGTCCAGCTGTGGCAACATAATCGACAGGGCCGCACGCACATCACATGGTTGCGTTTGATTATTTTCGGGGATTCGCTGGATTGACTTGGACATTTTTATCATTAATGCATGCTCTGATAGAGACAGGTGAAGTAAAGACGAAAAGGGGATATAACATATATATATAGACATATAAATAATAATCAGAGAATATATATTCTTTGCGATAGTTGCTAGAGTGTAAAGCACTATGTTAAAGGTCAAACTGTAATTAAGTAAAAGATAACATTGAGTTTATCGAATTGAGTATTTATATATGATATAATGCGTAGTTTATTGATAAAGCCTACTAAGTATGGCGCAATAAAGAAATGAGAGGTTCAAGAGAGAACCGAAAGGGACAGAAGAGTGACAGAAGAGAAGGCAATGACAGCTTGCCTGCCTAGAGAACGGTTCTGTCTAATAAATCTCGGAGAGTTAATGGATTGCGACTCGCTGCGCGTTACCTTAAATACAAGATAGATTACGCATCAATATATATATGTATATAGAAAAAGAAAGGAGAGAAGAATGGCTGTAAATAGTTGACGGAGACAGCCCATGGTACTTAGCACAAGATTTACTTCAACTGTGCAGTAAATTGCGTCTGTTGAGCAGCTTGAATTGTCTTGGAATGCCAGCACAGAGATTAATCTATTATACATGTCTGTCCTCAGTTAAGAAATTAAACTAATACACCAAACTCTAAAGCATCTTCTGCGTCCTTAACTCATTGTTAATCCCCAAAACGAGCCGACAAACGGCGTCAGTTAGCCAATAAAACCATCAGGTTGCCCAGAGTATGATGACAAACTGTATGGTATACATACATAACTTAAAATTGTTCTTGTTGACCCATATACCCTTGCACACACACACACGTTGCTGGTGTGTTTGTGTATTTTTAAAAGGCTTACACTTAATTGACAATTCATTTATGTGGCAGGCACAAGGAAG
Source organism: Zaprionus nigranus (assembly GCA_018903425.1). NCBI lineage: Eukaryota > Metazoa > Arthropoda > Insecta > Diptera > Drosophilidae > Zaprionus > Zaprionus nigranus. Next base: position 2,149,587 of record JAEIGD010000011.1, on the reverse strand, counting down.
GTCCAGGAATGTCAACCGTAACTGAAACCTCGCACACTTCATACCAAGGCAGCACACAAAGACACACACACACACACACACCTTACTATCTCCCATCCCCTTCCCCCCGCTGCGATGCTTCAGTTAAAGCAGAAGCGTTAAAGTGCAAAAGATTTATGAAATTTATTTATGTGCCTGTAAAAATGCCAACGGCAACGGACAAGTGCTCGAGGAGAGCAGAAGAGAGAGAGAGAGAGAGGGGGGTGGGGAAGGCTGGCAAAGGGGAAGTGTATTTGGGCCAGGCTAACATCACATTCCCATCAACTGGCAGCGGCTGCCATCACAATTTTTCGTTGTTGCGGCGTAGTCGTAAGCGGATTTGCGACAAAACTCATTCAAGTCGACCACGCCCCACTTTCATACTGTCCTCCCCCCCTTCGCGGACCAGCTGGACCCTGGCTCGGTGCGGTCGGTTGAGCACAGTTGACGGAAAGCTGGGCATCGCCTTCGAGGCTCCTCCAGTTTGTTAGCAATGACAGCGAGCGCCGTCCTTGCTAAATCCTGTTAAAATTTAGTGCAAAATAAGATAGAATGTTGCTTCTTGTCCTTTGCCTTTTCCCTCTCTCCTTCTCCTCATCTTCCTGGGCAAAAAAGTAAATTATTTCTTCTACATTTTCATTCGCCAAGTGAGAGCAAGAAAGAACGGGATACTTCTTCTTGGTTCTTTTTTATGCACTTTCCATTCAAAATAAAATAAAATGGAATAAAATAGTCGCAAAACTGACCCGACTCGGAACATGTATATATGCCTATATACAAGTATATATTCCGCTGCTCATAAATTCTTGCCCAAAAGCTGCAGAAAAAATAAAAATAAATGAACTTGAGTTGCAGGACCCGAAAATCGTGAGCCAAAAACCGAGAAATGGTAACTGGGAACAGAGTCCAAAAAACACGTCGAGAGGAGAAAACAGCGAACAACAAAAAGAGCCCAAGCAATTTCATTATTATTGCCTTCTGTGCAGCAACTTTTCGCGCCCATTGTTTATGGCAGTTTCCCATATCGTTTTTTGTTGTTGCTGCCCCAGCACGAAAACGCATGTTAAACGATACAAACATGGAACGGCATTTATGTCTATAAAACAAGTATTAAAACCAACTGAACCTGCCAATTGAATTTTATTCTACATGTATAATGCACAACTTTGCATATTTCAATGGTGAAAATACAAGAAATATATATGTATAATATATTCCAGTCAATTGGATAAATTAAATATTGATTCTATAAATTTGGTAAAACAAACAATGCAACGCCAAGAAAAATATGCATAACTAATTTGGCATAATAGAAGATAGCATTTTCAGTCCGGCCTGAGAAATAAACGATACAGAAAAAAGGAATTTAATAAAATATAAAAATAATTTATTAGATTTACCAGAGAAATAAGAAGAATGAAAAAATAAATCAACTTAAAATTGCGCTTGAGTAGCTCAGTTTAATTTGCCAAGGACAAAGTGGAAACACAGCAAGAAAAGGACAATTTGTTCGATGGTATAAAATGGTTTTAATGTCCAAGTCGAGCAAATAATCGCAACTAACTGAAATCCCGCTTAACCCATTTACATAGCTCATCTACTTTGTTCCGCAATCGGTTCATAAACCTCACTGTCTCTCTCTCCTTCTCTCTCTCTCTTTTCAGCTGGTGCATGTGAGTGTGTGTGGGTGTGTCTGAGTGTGTTCAAAAGAGGCAAAACAAAAAAGCAGTGGAAAATACGCATAAATACTAGTGAATATGGAAACGTTTACAAGAAGCGACTTCAAAGCGACATCCATGCAGGGTAGCTTAGGGAGAGAAAGAGGATAAGAGAGGGCAATGAAACGAACACCGATCGGAGTTGAAACGGAAACGGAAGTGATGCTGTTCGGGTTCCTAAGTCCCAACACGTGCTGCTGCGTGTATTAGTTTTTTTTTTTTTTGTCTTGCACTCTTTATCTAATTTTTTAGTTTCTGTTCCACTTTTTCCGTGTCGCATTTCACTTTTCATACTGCAAGTTGTTTCTACTTATTTACAGTTTCATAAGGCAAACTTTAATTCACCACGGAATGTGGGGGTGGCGAGAGTGTGGGGAAATCAATGAGCAGCGTAGGATGCGTAAGAACAGCCTTGGCACTCTATAAGCTGCTCGCTTGACAACTTAATGTCGCTGGAAGAGAAACGCAGAGCGAGAAGGGGAGAGGGGGGACACAATTTGTTTGACCCTCAAAGCAGACAAATAAATATCGAGAGAACCGTAAAGGATTTTATGGTTGGACCGTGAGCTTATAATCTGACATTGGTTATATACCCACAGCAGAGCTCAAAATTCAAACAGATTCCAAAGCCAAAGCGAAACAGAACAAAACAGAGTTGACTGGCGAAACCAAAGTCATTTATTGTGCCCAGCCTGAGATAGTTTTACATTTACAAGACACACACACACACAATTTGGCACAGCAACAACAAAGAGAATCATTCATGGTTTTCAGAGCATGAATCACATGCAAATCGCCGAGCTGGACTGGCAATGCTCAGTGTAAATAGATTCATAAATCAGTATGAAAACATTATTTTGATTTCCGTTTCACAGGATGCCACAAAAGAATCTCGGAGAGTCTGAGATGCCGACGGAAGCAACTAATTGGAGCGTAAAGTAAATTCAGTAAAGTGCACAGCGTTCTTATTTCATCCTACACTTTAAAACGGGGGTCTATAGCATTACTCATGTTGTTTGTTTGTTTAACAACAGTTTGTTTTCTAATTAAATCAATAATAACTTTGTGTGGGGTTATTCCTTCTAAGTTACGTAATCTTATCTATAATATAGTTGATACTCCTTTTTAGAGTGACCATGGGGATCGCTTCCTATTCAACGCATGCACACCTCCTTAGACGCACCCTACTCTTTCCAGCTGGATTCTTATTGTTTTAAAGGAAACTAACTCTTTTTAGATGTTCCTATACTCCCCTAGTTTTAGCAGAGCATATCTTATTTGGGATGATCCTTCTTCAATTAGACCACTCCAGCTTCTTTGCAGTTTCTGTTTTCTTTTATTTCTTATCAAGTGAACGGATGCAAAACGTTGACAGAGTGTCATGTGGCTGGTGAATTATGAGTGGTTTTTTCGAGACTTAGGCCATTGGCAGTGTAACAATGAGCACTTCCGCTGGTCCAACTGACAGCCCTCATTCTCTCTTTCTCACTCTCTCAATCTCTATCTCTCTCCCTCATTCTCTTTCTCTCTTTCTATGTGTGTTGCTGCTTGCCGATGGTAGCTTTGCAATCAACTCAAGCGCGCACAAAAGTATGCTACAGTTTAGTTGAGAGAGAGAGTGCAACAGGAAGCGAGAGAGAAGAGGGGGAAAGAGAAAACAACATAAGGAATGGCCTTGTGCATTTGCTGCATAAATGTCAGGGCCCCAACTCATGACATATAAAATGAGTTTCTTTTCCATATTTCTGCTGCTGCTGCGCTGCAATTGTTGCTGTTATTGTGCGGTGCCAGCTGGCGGCAGCTATTGCATTGCATCTCCAGTCGCTGTTTAATATTTCCGCTCGCACACTTGCTTATTTATTATGTTTTCCGCCGCCACGCGGCGCACTACAACAATAACAATAACAGTAACACAGCAACACCCTCCACTCCCTGTGGCCTTCTAGCTTCCCTGCCGAATCCGACGTCTGCTTCGGCTCAAGTTGCTCTTGACGCCATTATACAGCCAACTAAGACGGCGGCCACATGTGCTGGTAGAGGTTGTTGTTGTTGTTTGCTGCCACTGCTGCTGCTGTTGTTGCAGTTGCCCTAATGCCTTTTTTCACTCGACTTCTTGCACGACTTCTGTCTGTGCTGGCCTCCCGCTGTGCCGTCTTTTACCATCCTTTGTACCCTGCCCTGCCCCATGTTAAGTGCCTACATCGGATAATCTGCACATCTCAAGTCAGCGCGTAATTGTAGTCTCCCAATGCAGTCAAGCTGTGCAGTTGACTGCAGTTACTCGTCCCCCTCCCCTCGTCTCTCCTCCTGCTTTCATGCTCATTCTTTGCTTCACGTCTTTACGTCATCTTCAACGTTTTGTGCTGTGTCGACAATCCTCATGAGCTTTGCATTTAGTAGTGCTTCCCGGAGTATTCGCTTTAAGTAATTACCATGTCGCGCTCGCTGTCTGCAGTCGGTTGCATGCCACACACAGCTGGGGGGACAGTAGTGGGGGGCTCAGACTCAGATGCAGTAAATTTAGCTACTTAAGGCCAAAGGGGTCAGCGGGGTCAGGGAGCTGGCTTCCAATGATGTCCGCCACATGCAGCGTTGCTTTATTAAATAAAGCGACAAACTGCGTGCGTTGCCTCTGTTGCATGCTGCATGTTGTTGCAAGTTGCATTATGATGTGCGCTGCATGCGGCATGTTGTCAGTCAATAAATCGAGGCTCCGACTTGCAACTGCCTCCAGCTTTCACGCCTCGGCAAAATGAAATGAAAAATATGCCAAATGGCAAGAGAACCACAATCAACATCAGATGCAGATGCTGCTGCTGCTGCCAGACGAGGCAGAGCCTAATTAGGCACGTGACTGACAGCAGCAACGAAGCTGAGTAAGAAACGCAGTGATAGAGATAGAGGGACGAGGGAGTGACAGGGAATGTGAGTAGTGCGCCCATGTCGTTGACTTTTCCAAGTTGCTTTCATCAAACTCACTGCACAGATTTGTCCCGACTTTAACTGACTCCATCAACACCCCCTTCCACCACTCTCTCCCACCAGAGCACAGCTGTGCTTCAATTACACAATCAGACGGTTTCGTCAGGCGACAGACAGGTAGTCAGGCAGTGAAACACCCAAACATTTGATGCCTTTTCAATTTGCTACACGAAAATAAAATGTGTAGAGCGAGAGGCAAGAGGCTGCTTAGTGGGTGTAGGGTGGGGGGAAGGGTGTATATAAACCCTTGATGTGCGTAGTGCGTATCAATAAAACGAGCTACAGCACTGGCTTCAGCACGAGCTCCTCGACAACGTTTGATGTCGATGTCTCGAGGTTGCTTTGCATACCCTGCTTACATTGAAGAACAAATGAGTATATAAAGTGCAGGTAAATGTATTAAGCAAAACGGATTATTTGGTGTATGCATTGCAGGGTATTTACCAATCGTACATATAAAACAGTTGTTTACTTTACTCGCTTCCTTTTGCGGTCGTTGAAGTTCACTACGCACGCAGCAAAGGTGCTTACGACAACGCAGGTGTTTGCCACATCCACACCACACACACAAGCACACCTGCACACCCACACACGCATAAATTTGTTGTTGGCATTTGCCATCAAACAAGCAGCAAACTTTCATGTTATTGAAAAACGAGCGGAGAATTGAAAAAATCCTTAATACTTCTTTGCCTTACGTATAATATCAAATGACATTGACTGCCTGTCTGTGTGTGTGTGAGAGTGTTCTGTGTGTGTGCGTGCTAAGCATAAGCACTTTTAAATGGATACCTTTGTCGCATTGTGCGTTGATTAAATTGTATCTGCGCTGCGCATCGAATTTGTCAGCGTCTTGTAAGCACTTTGTAAACCTGCAACGATTATATATGTATGTATGTACATATATATTCCATATATACGCTTGAGTAATCAACTAATAAGATAAGACATATTAGCCCGTTTTTTATCGATAATGTCGCGTCATGAATGATGAATTTGCTGATAAAGGCTTAAACGACAGATTGAGAAACGACTTTTGTATAAATTGCAATACTCACTGTATAGAAAGTGCTGTAAACACATATATACATTGTTGGGCATTTATTTTTAATAATATAATAATGTTTTATTTAATATTTTTTAAAGTCCACTTGTCAATACGATTAGCTTCAATTGCAACGATCGATCTATCGGCTTACCGCCACATTTTCGATAACTTATTCATTAAATCTATATATTAGTGTTGAGTAGGGTCCAATTATCGGATGGAAACAAAATGATACGCTTAGTTACAAATTAAACAAATCAGTTACGATTAATGGATTAAATAATAAATAAATTAGTTATAAACAAAGCTATATAGTGGCCCACAACATATTAAATTTATTATTAAGTTGGGCAAGTTCAAGGGAATTTTTGTGTTGCCATCGATTTTCATTCATTGTTTGCTTTTTATTACAGTTCCACTTGAAAGCGCAATTGATACGACTAAAGTTGAGTGTGTGTGTGTGGGAGTGTGAGTGTGTGAAGCAGGGGCTGCTTCAACAGTTGTTCGCCTGACACCTGGACTCACGTTTTGTCGAGCCGAGAGTGCTGTGAGTGTAATTTATGTATGCGAGCATATTGTGTTTCAAGGACATTCTCATTACACGCAACGCGAACTTCTTGTTCAGGGCCCAAAGCCATCACGGCACTGCCCAACACCACAACAACAACAACAACAACAACAACTACAACAGCAACAACAACTACAACAATAAGCACAATCCGCATTAGCATTTTTCGCAGCTTCCACTTGCTTTTTGCTTTATGGGCAACTTATGCGCCCTGTTGGCGTGAGCTGTCCTCTTTTCCCCTCCTCGTTCTCTCTCTCTCTCGCTGCTTGTGTGCATGTTGTAGGCTAAAGGCCATTGTTGTTGTTGTTGTTGTTGTCGTTATTTGCTGCTGTTGTTGGCTTAGTATGTCGTGAGTCCTGTGGCATCCTTTGCCCAGCTATTCGTGTTGGCCGCAGAAGTGCTTTTAGTAGTTTGGCATTGTCTGCCACAAGATCGCCAGCAAGAAGGCATGGTCGTATGGCAGGATGGGGGCAGCAAGGGGATCAGGGGTTACGCCGGGTTGTCATGTCTTTGGTTGGGCATTAAGTTAATGCGCTGCGCTCGCCATGGCTGACAAATCCTTGACACTCGCCACGACTTGGGCTGCCTTCCCTCCCCTACTTTACCTGGTTTCATTAAGTCATTAGGTATTGTTATGGCTCCTCCTGTTGTTGTTGTTCTTCTTGTTGCTCGCTGGTTACTTTGACTTGGTCAGTGTGGGCTTGCCTTCGTTTGGCCTCTCAGTGTGCTTGTGTGCATGTGCAGGTGTGTTAACAGGTGAGAAATTGCTTAATTGTAATTTTAACGCATAACAAACTACGAAGTCTACTTCTCTCTGCCTCCCTCTCTCTCTCTCTCTAGGGGGCACACTCCGTCCAAGATTTCGGTCCTCAGCTGGCCAAACAGTTCATGGCCAGCACCCGCACATACTCACACACACTTGCACAGCAGCCTGACGATGATGATGATGATGATAATGACTAATGGCGCTGACCCCCGTTCGCTCCTCGAGGCAGTTCAATTCAATTAACCAACACTTGCCCTCACCTATCTCCTTTCGCGTTTCTTCTTCATGCTGTCCCTTTCCCCTACTCTTTTCTGTTCATATTAAATTTCAAGAGTACATGATATTGTTGTTTTAGCCGTAGCTAGTCGAGCGCAGGCTGTTTCTGCGCTAATTAGCAAATGCCTGAAGCATCTCGTTGGGCTTTAACTTACCTCGCATAATTCACACACACACAGACACACACACACAACATTTGCAACTTCATATATTATCAGCCTGTCCGCCTCCCCGACCCCCTTGCTGATACGCTAATGAGCTGAACGTGAGCATTGTCTTGCTTTCCGACTTACATTCTCGCCGTGGAAAAGTGTTGTTGTTTTTCCAGCTGCTTGTTTGCTCGCTCGCTCTCGGCATTTAATTAAAGAGTCTTTCGTACACCTCACCCACACATACACACACCACACGCACACACACACGCACACACATAACATACTTCATGTATGGGTTAATGCACTGACAATTGCAACTTGTTGTTTGTCGGTCTCAGTGTTTGTGCGAGTGTTTGTTGACACGCTTGTGCATTAAGTGCTGTCAACTTGTTTAAAGCGCACAAAAGTAGGCAAGGGGCGTGGCGGAAAAAGCATATAAAAATATTTACAAACTCCAACAATAACTGAACTGTCTGTGTGTGTTTGTGTTTTTGCCCCTTTGCCATCGTATTTAACTGATGTTTTATGCACTGACAGCACAATTAATTGCATAGTTATTTAATGCAGTTGTTGATATTGTTGTTGTACACACATGTATGTATATTTTATATGCTAATTAATTGTTTAACCATAATTGGTTAACAACTCCAACTGGCCCCATCTATGCCGCACTTGCCACAACCACTTGGGAATTATTCGAATGCAGTATTAATGAAGGCCGTGCACTTTGGGGACTTCTACGGCTGGTACAAACAGGTGTGTGTATGTGCATATGTGTGAGTGAGTGTTGAATGTGTGTTTTACTTTTATAACCCTCGACCACTGCGAAATTGTTTAAAAACGTAAACTGGTAGAGTCTATTAGTCCGTAAGAGACAACCAGTTGGATAGCAAAAGAGTATGTAAACCATCTGCAGATTAAGTTTATTTAATTACTTGCCAACAATAATATAAAATAATAATAATTGTATGTGGAGATAATACTTAACTAACTATCTCGTTTTCAATTTATTTTAAATGTCTTTTTGCACAATTTTGATCTGTCTTTCCTGGCTTTCTTAATCGATTCTAAGGCTGGCCCGCTCTTTCCGCGTTTTTCAACACTTTTTTATCGTTAGAGCTATCGACCACTAAGCGTCTGTTGCATAGCAAACTAAACATCCAAATTGAGTATATACCATAGCTGCATTCTATATCTTTCATGGGAACAACTAGTCAAAACCATTATATTCAGTAATAATTGCCATAATTATTCATGGAAACACTCAATAGTAACAATTATAATACTTATAACCATTATTATCTTAATGATAGAGGTCCTCTCTTGTTCAATTTGATGATTGCCAATTGAATGTGTCATGTAAACGTACCTATGCATGTATTTTGGATTGTATATCACTAGGTTTCTCGCTGTAGTTCAGTTGCCATCATGTCGTACTACGATAGAGTTATTCTACGTCTACTGTATTACATGAGTAGAATATTCGCGATACTTGAATTTCGGTTTGATTTTGTAGAAAAGAAGTTTTTGAAATCGCGTGTCGGTTTCTATTATGTGTTGATATGGCATTTGGTATTAATCACGCCATTTTTTAATTTTTATTTTCTTGTACGAGTTTTATACTATTGGATTTTAAGCATATAACTCGAGTTTTGGGTATCTGCTCTGCTCATACCCTCTCCATTAGTACCATCTATTCGATATGGAACCTGCTGCTTAATCGTGAAAAGCTACTGAATCTGCTACAGAATTTTTTAAAACTCGCAGATATGCATCATCAAGTCTTTGGAAAAGCTTTGCAATTGGCCGCATTTTCCACATTATTTAGTTTTCTTCGGATTATCGTAATTGCAGAAAATTCGAATGGTTTAATGTATCATGTGTTTCGGATGGCATGGCAGGTATTTTTAATCAATTTCGCAATGAGGCTTCAGTTTCAACTATTAAAAACATTGAGCCAACGGATGAACTCATTTCCTCCAACTAAAGAAGAAAAGAGAAAACTTTACATAGAGTACATTGTGGAGCTTATTAATCTTCGCCAGAAACTACAGTCATTTCTCTGGCCGATATTTGTATACATATTATTAACAGAAGTTTGTTCGATCCTATCTCCCGCTATTGAACTTTACTGGGAGCCCTACCGTAAATGGCTGTGTCTCATAGTGATCAAAAGGCTTTTTTTCTCAAATGGTCTCCGCATGCTGATAATTGCCAGAGGCATTAACGAAAAGGAAGTTAAAATTTTAAATCGCTTATACGAGCGGGAGTTTTATGACATTGTATTGAACTCAAAAACTAAAAAGAACAATAAATCTGATTAAGGTAAGTTGCACATCACTGGCGTATTTTCTCTAATGCTTTCAATTCTACAGTTGGAACAAATCCACCTCAAAAGCTGCACTACCAAGGAGAGAACAGTCACCCTCTTCAACTTTATGTTCTTAAGACGCTTTGTCGGTTTGGCATACATGGATTTTGTAATAAAACACTTGACTCTAGCGTTAAGTTTTAGTTTAGACTATAATTTAAATGAATTAACATATGTTTGTAATAATACAGTCGAGCATGAAAAAGTTTTTAATATTCTAAGAAAGTTTGTAAAGTCTTGAAATTTGTTTTCATTTAATATAATAAATAACATAATAAACACATATGGATAAGTTATTCATCTTAACAATTTCTACATTATTTGTGTGGAAAAGAAAAAACAATAGGTGTCTGAAGAATCAACACAGAAATTTGCTAATGGGAATTCTCCTTCTTGACTTTAGCTTTTGTCTGGTTACAATTGGCATACAATAAATCATAACTTGTACTATAATACCTTTGATTGGCATGGACTTAGTTGGTTAAGAGCTGAGCTATTAACTTTAATATCTCTTAATGCTAACCCCTCTTTCTTGACAATTTAAATGATTGACTAGCGAATGAATTAATATTTTATTCTTTTCATTTCATTAATATCATTTTGGGGGAAATCGGTATTTTTCCCATAGTTCAGTTGCCATCACTTCGTGCTGCAATAGCCTATGTTAGTGAATTACCATCAGTAGAATTTTTGCAATTCTCCAATAACATTGTCAAGTATTTTGAGAACCTCTGAAAGAAGCAAGACCCGAATTTAAATTATATTTCGCACGTTACTTTTTGATTTTATCTATCTTTGTTCGATTAGCCAAGGTTTTTTTTAAGAAAAACTCAAAGCAAATGCAACAAGTTGAAGAGAACTTATTTTCCATTTCATTTCCTCTGCTTTTCTTCCTCTTGATATTGGAAACTGCCAACAGGTATTGCCAATCGGTAGACTTCTACTTGCACACACATACACTGTAGCTCGCACTTAACGCATCATCTGAGGAGCTTTTATTTTTTGTTTGGCAACGCGGCGTATGCGTCACCTGACGAGCCGATAAACAGACAAGCAAACAAACAGATAAAGAGACAGTCAGACCGGCAGAAAGACAGACAATGAGACAGACAGGGAGGCAAACATGGCGGGTAAACAAGTCGACGAGCATATGGGCCAATACCGACGACGCCACCAACGAAATGACAAAAATTACAATTGCGTTTTGCGTTTTGTCTTATGTCACGCAGAGGAACTCGTACGATTTTATTATCAGTTTGTTACGTGTGTTTTTACGGCCGACAACAACAGCGACGGCAACGGCAACGGGAACGACAACATCGACAGTGAGAAGAACAACAAGCACTCTCTGTAGCTGACTGAATGTCTCTCCTGTTGTCTGTCTGTCTGTCTGTCTCTGTGACTGTCTGTGTGCCTGTTTCGAGCTTTGTCGACTCGCTTGTTTGTGTACGCGGCGAGGAGAGCTGGCAAGGCGTATATGCTGCGTATACGTGATGCGTGATTATCTTGTTTTTCAGCGCAGTTACATTGTGTCTGTGCATGTGTGAGTGTCTGTGTATGTGTGTGTGTGTTGTTGCCGTGCACTACAAATGAAATGGGAATACCTTTAATGCCTTTGACAACATTTTGCACAAATTACGTTTGCTTTTTCCTTATTGAAATGACGTTCGTTAATGTAAGCAAAGTTGCCCTTTTTGCTCTCCTTGTTGATATTGTTGTTGCAATTGGTGTTGCTGTTGTTGTTATTGTTGTTATTGTGGCATGTCGTTTGAAAATAAACTGGCATTCCATAACGAAACGTTGACCATTAACGGTTCTCCAATGTGGCTTTAAGGGCCATTTAAAGTTCGCTTTCCCTCTCGTTCTGTGTGCACACTCTCTCCCCCTCCGTCCCTCCCCCCTCCTCTAGCTCTCTCACTTTCTCTGTCTCTCTCTCTCTTTTGCTCTTCTCGCACGACTCGGCGCGGCACGTGGATGCGTGCGATGATTATTTAAAAATTTATGAAGCCAACCAAACGCAGCTGAAAACTTTTGCGCAAAACTAAACAAAACTGCAGTGGGCAACAGCAACAACAACAACAACAAAGAAGCAACAGACAATAACCTAGGTGAAGAGTAAGGAGAGGGGGGGGGTAGACAAGTAACAAACACGATGAACATCAACGACAACGAACAGGACAACAACAACAATGAAAACCACGCGACGTGAGCGCTCAGCGTATTTCTTGCTATTTCTAGCGTATTTTCTACTTCTTTCGACAAGTTTTAACCACAGACGCAGGCCAGGCCAGGCCTTGCCACGCCCACGCCCACTGCCCGCCCCTTCCCTCAATCGGGATAATGCGCGCAGCGCAGAAAACTTTCCAACATAGTTTGCTACTTAACTCGAGCGTAATAATAAAAGTGCTAAATCTTTTGCTATATTCACTTTGTAAGCGTGCACGTGGGCGCTCGCCATGGGTGTGGGCGTGGCATTAGTGCAAATATTAACACAGCCGCCACAGAAGAATAGCGTGAAGAAGTGAGGGGGAGTGGCGGCATGGGGGTCCGCCCTGCAGCAACGATGAAAGGTGAGCGAAAGCAAAGCGAAAGCAATTAAAACAAAATGCAGTCGGGAAACAGCAACAACAAAACAAAAACAGGAATAACAGCAGCAAATCCAAAATGAAAATAAACCACGGCAACATGGGAACAAGAGAAGGAGAAAGAGAACCAGAGTAAGAATGAGTATGCGAGTGAGAGAGAGAGAACGAGATAATTTGCAGAAAAGTTTTACATTTTATGGTATTTTATCAAAATTTTATCAGGGGAGGGAGAAACGGAAATTCGTGTAATGTGTGTCGAGAGATAGAGAGAGAGAGAAAGAGATTGCAATTTATTTAGAAACATATACATATAAGAGAGATTTTTGTGAATATTTGCTAATTTAATGAAGCACGTGTAAATATTTTAAGTTACTCAGGGGATATGTTATGCGTACTTGATGATGAAAGTTAGTTAGTGCTCTCATTAATTTATTTATGTAGGGATAGTGTATAGTCTGAGAGGTGCAACCAGACTAACACAACAGATACCCTTCAAAGACAAAGTCAATAGCCACCTATTGCTTTCTCACTCTGACACACATCTGTAGGACTAAAGTGAATTGAATAACTTATGTGTTTATTGTCTGATCGGATTGAAAATTTGAAGAGGAGATATTTAAGGCTGTTAAGTAAATGTCAAGGTCCGTAAGTTGTGTGTTTTATACGTCACTCACAAATCGAGCTGAAAAGTTAAATTGTTGATTTGTGTGGGCAGTGGGCGTGGCACACAATATTTGAAATAAACTTGATCTGCTCGGAATTTACAGAAACCTTTATGCCAAATTTGGTGTCTCTTTTACTAGCTTTTATAATAGCTGAGATCTGTGTGTTCAGAGACAGACAGACAGACAGACAGACAGACAGACAGACAGACAGAGACAGAGAGACAGACAGAGAGACAGACAGACATGACTCAATCGACTAGGCGAGTGATACTGAACAGGAATATATATACTTTGTGGGGTCTGCCACGCCTGCTTCTGTCTGTTACATACATATTTACAAAGTTAGTATACACATTTTGTCCATTTTCAGCGACCGAAAAGTGTATCAAGGATGCCTCATCACAAATTTCTTCCTTTCTTAAACTCATTACCTTTCCCCCATTATATTTTCCTTTTATCTGATCATCTTCTATCGCATCAAGTTCTGTTTAAATATGGCCACGGAATTTGCCAAATTGAATCATATCGGCAACGCAATCACAAACAAATTAATTTCAGCCCAATCAATATGATGATTATGCCCACTGTGGAGGGGGACACTACTCTAACCTGCCTTCCTCACCCTTCCTCACCCCTGCTGCCATGCAACAATATTGTCTGTGAAAATGTTGGCCATCAAATTGAACAATTGCCGTGAGAGAGTTTTCAATAGATTTTGTGTTTTTGCAATTTGCAATGCAAACAAATGCGCGGTTCGAGTATCAAAAATATTGCTATGAAAATATGAATATCACATTTTGTATATATTTCCCTAAATGAATATATGCATGTTCACGAATCCACTTTCAAATCGATTTCACAGATTACACGTGGATAACGCGCTCTACTTGATTTCCTGTCAATCCTCAACTATTGCGGCTAATTCAATCTGCAAATCATGCATTGAAAATTTGTCAGCGAAATCGGATTCCAGAACATATTTAGAGGGGCCCTCCCACACCCAGACTGAGCTAGCCCCTGCGCAGCTCAGGTGGAAATTTCTATATTTTTTCTGCTCTCGTTTAATAAATACATTTCCATGATGAATTCAGAGTTCGGCGCCGGAAAAGTGTATGCCGTGAAAATTTCGACGGCACGTATTTTTTATTGCTCTCATTTTTCAACAAATTTGATTACGCGGCGCTTTGTGATTATTGGCGCGTGAAAAAATAAATTTAATTTTTTTTTTCTTCTCTTCAGCGGCCAACCCTGCCTAAGCTGGCTGCACCATAAAATGTATTGCCTGTTTGCATAGACTGTCCTGGTGGCATAAGGAGCCGCTCCAGGCGCCTGCTACCGGCTTAGAGCTCAACCCTCCCCTCCTCTTGCCTACTCGGTCTTGTGCTCGTAAAGTTCGCGCCAAAATAAATAATAAACTTACCTTTGCTTTTCGGTCAGAAATTTGTAACGAACAATTTTTCGATATTCTTGTTTTTTATGCCAGCACCACGTCCCTTTTTCCCCTTGTCCACAGTTCGCGTCCATTGGCCGTCCCTGATAAGCTGCCCGGGTTTGAATTGCCGTTCAGATTATTTATGATTTTTGCGCTGTGTCCGCTTCACCCTCACCCTCACCCTCTTCTCTTCCTTACATTGCTAGCCTATGGGATTTTTTATTATACCCTATACCTATCCGAAATGGCTAAAAAAGGGAGTTTAATATACGTATCTGCTGGTGAAGGACAGCTGAGAAAGCATTTCCCAGGCTTCTTCATTCCATTAAAATATTTGCAATACATGGGAACAAAGAGGGTTGACGAAGTATATAATATAAACTTCTAGAGTATTTTTGGAAATTAGTTCACTCATAATAAATATAATAATAATAAATACTTCCCGCTTTTTACAGGATAACTGCACATCGAGTTGGTTTTTAATTCTGTTTTTTGATGTTGCTCTTTATTGGATTTTATGCTCGCCTCGTGATCGCCGATTGGGCGAGACGCTGAGGGGCGCGTGAAATGCAATTTTATGGCGCTTAATTCTCAAATCCATTCCTATCAGGCATATCAGGCATAAAGCACGACCGGCTTATTACTTTATCGCTGTAAAATTAAAATGGCAAACTTTGTTATTTGCATTCAGTTTGCGTTTTTTTTTCTCCTCATTCTTTGCCCAGGTAACTAATGGAGTCGCATGCGCATTTTTTAAATTAAACAAGGTTTCCAATACATATATAATACACAGATATATATACTACCTTCTCCCCGGTTACCCCCTTTGATTACCTGAATTATGACAATGCCAATTTTTATTGTGTGGCTTTGGAGTTAATCCAGTTTCAATGAGAATGAAAAATAGCCCATTGCCTTAATTAAATTGTGGATTATTTATGCAATATGAAATAAACATTAATTTAAATATTGTAATACCCGCATTAATGTAGCTTAGCTATGCATGCAAATTGACGGGCAATCGAGTCACATGTTGCATGTTGCATAAGCCAAATGTGAATTTAAGGTTCGAGAAACGAAGAGGAAAATAATCTAAGTGGAATTGGAAAATGGGAAAGTTTAATGAAGTAAACAAAAGGCTAAAGTGAACATTTTACATTCCTCTTTTTAAGATAAATATTCCTACAGTATATAATGTTATCTGCATTATCTACAAACCTATCCAAACTTTTTGTTTGTATACAGAATAGAATATTAAAAAATGGAAATTCCTATTCTTGCAATTAGATCAAAGATAAAGGCACTGTGTTCATTATTAAGAAACAAATCTAGATGGAACTCGACGGAATAGTGTTGAACAATTATTGATTCATTTAAATATAAACTGAAAACTAAACTGAAACTACAAGTAGATGTTTTAATATAGGCCGATAATAAAGTTGAAAAAAGTATTTATTCAGAACTCAAAGTGCACTACAAAATCTGAATAGTAGAAGAGTGAATAAACCGTGAATACGGCAAAAGTATTTATTTGCGAACGTTGTGAATAACTCGAGGCACAAGCTGCATTGCATCTAAAACATACTACGCAAATGGCAACAGTTTTTGTAGTACGCAATAAAAATAATAAAATCGAGAGCTTTATTTATGGTGCCTGTTTTATCTGTGTGACAACAGCAGGCGAGCTCTTGATCCCGATGCGAGGCCTGCTGCCGACGATGCTGATCCCGTTGCTTGGCCACTGCTTTTATAGTTTCCTCTAGTTGACACAGTTGCGATTTGTGGCTGGTGACAAGGTGAAATCTGTAATAGACGATGGCAGAGGGGGAGTGGCAACTGCGATGATGTGCCTGTGCTGTCTGGCACTTTTTACGATGCAAATCGAGCAATTTGCACATTTATCGCACGAACGGGACTTGCACGCTTAACACTCGTGTGATTTATGGCCAAAGGGGCATGCCTGGTGAGGCTTCTCAGGACTAGTAGTAGTACGTAGAGTGCAAAGCAGAGGAGGTGCGTGTTGCGTACAATAAGTAAATGTCAGTCAACACTTCATTTGTCACTGTCGCCCTAAACCGAATTCAATTTGAATTTACATTCGAACTGAATTAGTTGCCTCCTCACTCGCTGCTTAAACGTAGCATAATTAATGTGGCTATTAGCCAAGGGCCTGCAGAAACTTATGTACCCCAACCTCTACTTTGCACCCTCCAACCTCCCCAGAGCCATCACCCCCCATGCCAGCAGACACATAGCCAGAGCGCTGCAAGTTTATTGGCATTGTCAATGTGCTGGATGCAAGTTTGTTCACTTGCAAGTAATTGAAAGTCATTCTTTATGCAATAATAAATGAGTTTTTCGAACACTTGGCCAGTTACCGAGCTTCCTGCTCCTCTGGGTTACCTCCCTCCCTCCCTCTATCCCATCTCAGCAATGGCAACATGGCTTCAATTTCAGTTTGAGTTTTGAAGCGTCACTTTGATGCATGCAGCAGCTGGCGATGGCCCAACTCCGAACTAGTCCTAGCCCAGGGCAAGGCAGTAGAAGTTGTAGTTGCAGTTGTTGTTGTTGTTGTTGTTGCAGCTGTTGCAATTGCAGTTGTTGCTGGGATAAACAACTGATTGCAGCTCGTTTGGCCGCCATTAGCCCGCACTGCTGGGTAACAACAAGTGAACCAATCTGTATCTATAGCGTCTGACACATTGCCAGTTCATCACGGGGACCCAATGACGGATTTACTCTTGGTTTGACTTGACACCGATGGCCTCAATGTCTCTGTCTCTCTGTGTGTTGTGTAACCTCCCTCTCCCCCTCCTGTTATACATCGTGTGTGGCTAACAAATGTGGGCAAATCTCTGTGCAAACTGCGGCAATCAAAGCGCTTTACGAGCTGTCCACTTCACATTCTCCAACTCCCACCTGACTGCTGATGTCTCTTTTGGGGACGCACTAAAGCTGAAGTTTTTAATTTCCAGCACGCTGGCGAAGGGGGGAGGCAGGGAAGGCGGGGTGTACGGGTAAACACTTCTTCATATTTTAATTCGCAATAAATCTAATTAGTGAAATCAAAACCTAATCATGCGTTAACAATTTATGCGCTTCAGTTTCATTCCACCAGCCGCCCCAGCAGCATCAATTTTACACAACTCCCCTCTTCCCTTTCCCGTCTTCGTCCCTACACAGTACCCATGCAGCCCTCTACAAGGAGCCCCTTCTCCACCTCCTCTCTCCACGCACTATCAGCGAACATTTTCTCGATTATGAAAAGCGCAACGTTTGCAGAATTGTTGACCCTCTTTCTACTTTGTCTTCGCTTTGCATTCAATTTGGACTCGAATACATTCACATGGCGTAATTGAGTGCATGTTATTAAATGCACTGTAACAACAACAACAACAACAACAGCAACCAGAATTTTATGGCAACGTCTGTCGGAGCGTAATGTGATGCCAAATGAATCACATGAATTGCATGAATTGCATTGAGCATCTTAACTATGCCCTGATGACACTTGCTGAAAGTGCCCACTTGCATTTTATGATGCTACTAATGAGTGCGATTTATGTATAGTTATAATGCCACATACGAGTATTAAAGCTGATTCATGTGCTTTTTATTGTTGGGATTATTTTGAATGTGCTTGGAGAATTTCATATGTGAGAGAAGCTTGGTATTTGGTAGTTGGTATTTGTAATGCATTGCACAGTCGAAAGCTTTTTAAGCTCTTCAATGATGTAAGATTTTTATAATTAATGAAAAAGTTCTATGTCAGCTGAATTTATTGCAACAGAAGAGTTTTTCAACTAAAATAACTTTGAATTCTTCAGTTATATTTTATAATGCTAAGTCTTATCACTAGACAGTCAACATACAGAGACCTTAACTAATTATGTTGATTTTCAATCTGCTCACATCACTTGACGCACATCAAAGTTCAATTTCAGCTAGTTTTCTTAATTTAAGGGCGGAAATGTTTAGAATTTTAACGATCGCAGCGGCATTCGAGTGCTGTAATTATAATCGTGAATCTGACTCACTCTATTATGAACGTCTAGGCTTAACGGCTCTATATACGCATTCCGAATGCGAGGCCACATTCGGGTAACTACAAATTTTATGAGTCCGGAACCATAAAGTGCTACGGCAAACAAGAACAACAACAAGAACAATGAAAACAATTCACTCACTTTGTTTCATAAACCATTAAAATTTTACGCGCCATTTTATAATGATTCCAGGAGAATGATGTGAAAACGAGGCGCCGGATAGAGCGAGTGATGCGACTGTGACTGCCACTGATTTCAATTTGAGATGCGAGTGCGCTTAATTGAATTTATACTGCTCCTCTCTCTTTCCCTCCTCCCTGCTGAAAGTTTTTCCACGCGCAGCTTAATTACCTTTTGCCAAATTACAAATTTCTGTGCACGCCTCCAATGTCCAATGCCAACAAATCAAAGTCGTAAAAGAAATCAGTTCCTCTCCCTGTAATGCAATGCAAACGATCCATCGCGATGAGCTGGGGGCAAGGCTCGAGCATAATCAAGTAGCCGCCATGTTGAACCACCTTCTGCCCAGCGGGTCAACAAATATTTGCGCAAAATTTATAGCACGCGTTTGTTGCCAAAACAGTTTGGGCCCCCGATGCGGGTAAGTCGGGCAGGGCCCCGGAAAAGTTGACAAACAATGCGCACAACAAGAGCAACAACAGGATTCAGGTTGAAATTAAAATTCTGCATTAATGGCGCAAAAAGCAGCAGCGAAAAATCACAACAACTAAAGCAACAACGAAGAATAAAAAAGAATACGGAAAACATGACACAAGGCGCAACGATAACGAGAAGCTCTCTGCGACTAAAGTCACGTTTCGTACGCAAAATTATGAAAATGCCAAAAAGTGGCGCATAATTTGAACTTTCGACCCTGGACGAACCCGGCAACCCGAGCCCAAATCAGTGGCAGGTCCCGAACAGCAACAGGGAATGTGGAATGGAAAGGGGAAGGGGAAGAAGGAGGAGGAGGGGTCTGCGGATGTCTGGCAAGCTGAGCATATTAGACACAGTTGATTGCGCGGGCCAAATGAGGCGGTTTTAATTAATTCATCAGCTCATGATGATGACGGCGACGACGACGAGTTCAACGAGGCGAAATGCCAAAAACTAAAATCGCGCATATTTTTACAGGGTATACGATGCCAGAGCAATTCAGAATCACTGTCAGGCGGGAGCAGGGCAGAGCAGGGCAGACAGACAGATGGGCGAGTTAAAAATCAACATTAAGTTCATTAAAGATTTTTATTTGCCCTGCTGCGATTGCGTCTGCTGTTGATTTTGCTAATTCGATTCATAAATATTTTGTAAATTACTTAAGATTTCGCATAATTTGAAGGCCGCTCGACGTGCAGATTGACAGTAGCTGTCAAGGCTTTGGCTTAATTAGAAACTCCTCCTCGAAGTCGTTGTGCTGTGCTGTGCTGTTGTCATCATCCCCGTCGACGTTACGCTCGTCATGCCGTCCTCTTCCCTGGCCCACTCTGTAGCCTGTCAACGGCTTTATTCAGGCACTTGCTGGCGGTTTGGAGTGGACGTGGGACCTATGTTTTTGCACACTCACTCATTAAAATTCAACAAAATTGTTGCCAAATTAACTCAAACATAAGCGAGCAATAAAATTTCCATATTTTCCCTTGCCACCACGTACACACACACACACACAGATTCACACACACACAATCGCAGCCAGAGACAAAAGTGGCAAGTGGCTATGTCTACTTCTCCTGTGGCTTCCCCATTGGAATCCTTAAAAATGAACAATCCCAGGGCTCAACTCAAGTCGAGTGGAGTGGGGAGAGTGGGAGACTGAGGGGAACTACGCATTGAAAATACAAATATTGAAACAGGAACGCGGCATTATTTAAAGTGTTAATTACGAAGCGCACCGGCTTAAAACGGGCAAACCTGCGTATATTGCCCCAGCTCAAGTTTATGTTCATTTAAATCCTTTCACGGTCATTGTGTGGTCTCGCACGTGTCGCACACATACACACACACACACCATCACAGACACATTCTATCTGCACACGTGTGGGTCTTTTTAAAAAAAGCCAAACTAAGGACAGTGAGAAGTTCCTTTATGTAATATCTCACGCAGTTGTTCCACTTGAAGGACTTCACTCGAATTTAATAAATGGAATAAAGAATACAATAGGTAAGAAATATATAACAAATATATACCCGCTGGAGATATTTATTTTGGAAAAAAGTTTGCAACGCACCTTAGGAAACATCTCCGACCCCAATTAAAATTATGTTGAACTGAAATATACTTGAATAATTACACATATTGATACCAAATTTGGTTGTTCTACATATTATAATCTCTGAGATCTAGGTTTTCATACGGACGGACAGACAGACAGACAAACGGACATGGCTATATCGACTCGGCTGTTGCTGATTCAGAATATATATAATTTAGGATCGGAGATGTCTCCTAAAGTGAGTTGCAAGATCCTGTCCAAAACTAAGATACCCACTGCGACGGTATGATATTTTTTAAGGCTCATGTTCGTTTGAACACAGAGTACTTAGTTGTTATAAAACCTAGGACTTGCCTGTTTAACAGACGAAGTCATTGTTCATTAAATAAATTAAAAAGGCAAACTCAATTTTTCCTAATTGACTTCAATGCTCCAATATATGTATATATATAATTTGTATTAAGTACACACATTTACAAAACACTTATAAAAAGCTCAAACGACATTTTTTAAAGTTATTGTTCATTAAGTGGATGCAAGAAATAGAAAACATACATAAATATGTCTATGGAATTGGTGTTGTACGTTCAAAATTGTTGTTCTTGTATTTTGTTTCAGCTAAATTATAGCCCAGACTAAAACTTAATGCTAAAAGCAAATTTTGGAATATAAAATCTATGTACTCTGTAACTAAAAATCGTCTGAGGTACATAAAGTTGAAGAGGGTGACTCTTCTCTCCCTGGATGTGCACCGATTGAGATGAATTTGCTCCAACTGTCAAGTGGAAAGAATTAGAGAAGATATGCTTATGCAATTGAGCCTACCTTTATCGCACTTAAGTTTTCTCTGCGATTTAGATTCACTCCACAATCGTACAGTTCCCGGTCGTACAAACGATTCAATACTTGAACCTCGGCTTCGTAGACATCTTTAGCAAGCATCAACATTCGAATCCCAGTCGATAAAAACAGCATTACGATTAGAAAGTTATAGAGGTCTGGAGTGTTGGGAGCCCAGTAATGATATAACACCTTTACTATAATCTGAATAATATCCATTATGAGTATATATATAAAAAATGGCCAGATAAATATCTGCAGCTTCTGGCGTAGTTTAATAAGCTGGAGCACATAGTTGATGTAGAGTTCTCTCTTTTCTTCCATAGTTGGAGGAAATAAGCTCATGCGTCGTTTCAAGGGTTTTAAGAGTTGAAGCTGAAGAATCATGGCAATATCGAATAAATAATTTAGCCAACCCATGCGAATTCCTGGGAAAAATAACAGCCACTCATCCCAGTCTAGAACCTGCAAGAGTCTCACATATATCCAAGAGACTCGACAGAAATGTAGTAACAGATCTATTCTGACTACTTTAAGAGTTTCTCCAAAAACTTTGTAATGCAATTTTCTGATATGAAGGAAAAGGTTTAGCAGCTTCAGAAGTTCCTCACGATTACGAAGTAAATTCCAGCTAGTAAACAAAATTGTATTAACGTAAAAAAAAAAAATACAAGACTATCAATAACTGAGATATTTGAAAAAAAGAATCCCAATCAATAATCCCAAATTTAATCATAATAAACAGAAGAAATAAATTAAACGGCGCGATAAATAACCAATGGGTCATTAACATATAATAATAACCGACGCGTGATTTGATGAACTTATTTTTTTCAAAATCAAATCGAAATTCAAGAATCGCAAAAGCTCTGCTGAGGTAATATAATAAACGTAGAATGACTCTCTTGTAGCACAACATGATGATAACTGAACTGAAGCGAGAAACTTTATTTTCCTTAATTGGCACAAATGGTTATATATGTATATATATACATATGTGTATTAGAATTATACACATTTACTTGGCAATCAGACAAATAGAAGAAGATATTAATTCACTTTTGCCCAAAAGGTTAATATCCATTTTTTGTACTATACATTTATAAATGTACTACATGTATATCGTATGAACATTTTCCATAACAGTGCAACCTTTTCACGACTGTCTGTAAAACTCGAATTATTGAATAGTTTTATTTGAAAGTTCAGATGAATTTTTGATAATTCTGTGTTGTGATTTTTGCCAATTCCTAATAAGATTAATACTGCTTGAGCAGTAGAAGGTTTTCTTTTAATTCTCGTGGTGTCACTGACACCGTTGCAATTCAAACTCTGAGTAACTTTTGCGAGCGATGGCCTTAACATTTTATTCCATTTTCATTTCAATCCCTCTCTCTCCTTCTCTCGCTTGATCATACCCCTCCAGAGGGTATATTTATTTTGGAAAAGAGTTTGCAACGCACCTTAGGAAACATTTCCGACCCCTATTAAAAGTATCTTGAACTAAAATATACTTGAATAATTACACGTATTGATACCAACTTTAGTAGTTCTACCTATTATAATCTCTGAGATCTAGGTTTTCATACGGACGGACAGACAGACAGACAAACGGACATGGCTATATCGACTCGGCTGTTGCTGATTCAGAATATATATAGTTTAGGATCGGAGATGTCTCCTAAGGTGAGTGGCAAGATCCTGTACAAAACTAAAATACCCTCTGCGACGGAATGAATTTTATAAGGCTCATGTTCGTTTGAACGCAGAGTACTTATTTGCTATAAAACATAGAACTTTCCTGTTTACCAGACGAAGTCATTGTTCATTAAATAAACTAAGAAGCGAAACTCAATTTTTCCTATTTGACTTCAATGCTCCAATGCTCTATATAATTTGTATTAAGTACACACATTTACAAAGCAATCATACATAGCACAAACGCCATTTATTAAAGTGATTGTTCATTTAGTGAAGTAAAATGGTTTTGTACAATTAGGAAGGGTGTGAATGTAATTTGTTTCAGTTAAATTATAGCCCAGACTAAAACTTAATGCTAAAAGCAAATTTTGGAATATAAAATCCATGTACTCTACTACTAGAAAACGTCTGAAGTACATAAAGTTGAAGAGGGTGACTCTTCTCTCCATGGATGTGCACCGATTGAGATGAATTTGCTCCAACTGTCAAGTGGAAAGAATTAGAGAAGATATGCTTATGCTATTGAGCTTACCTTTATCAAACTTAAGTTTTTTCTGCGATTTAGTTTTACCTTACAATCGTACAGTTCCCGGTCGTACAAACGATTCAATATTTGAACCTCGGCTTGGTAGACACCTCTAGCAAGCATCAACATTCGAATCACAGTCGACAAAAACAGCATTTGGATTAGAAACTGATACAGATGTTTATTGTCGGGAGCCCAATAATGAAACAACACATGCTCTATAAACACACTGATCTCCGTTATGAATCGATATATAAAAAATGGCCAGATAAATATCTGTAGCTTCAGGCGTAGATTTATAAGCTGGATCATATAATTGATGTAGAGTTCTCCCTTTTCATCCATGGTTGGAGGAAAAAAGCTCATGCGTCGTTTCAAGGGTTTTAAGAGTTCAAACTGAAGAATCATGGCAATAACGAATAAATAATTTATCCAAGACATGCGAATTCCTGGGCAACAGTAAAGAAATACTTCCCAGTCTGTTTTCGGTCTCAAATATATCCAAAAGAGTCGACAGAAATGTAGTAACAGATCTATTCTGACTACTTTCAAAGTTTCTCCAAAAAGTTCGTAATGCAATTTTCTAAGATGAAGGAAAAGGTTTAGCAGTTTCAGAAGTTTCTCACGATTACGAAGTAAATTCCAGCTAGTAAAAAAAATTATAAAAACATTATAAAGACTAACGAAGATTCTCAAAAAAAGTGATATTTCGAATACTTTTAAAAGCAATGATACAAAAGCAGCAAACAGAAAAACTAAATTATTCGGTACGATAAATAACCAATGGGTCATTAACATATAATAATAACCGACGCGTGATTTGATGAACTTATTTTTTTCAAAATCAAATCGAAATTAATATTTTAATATATTTATTCTATATTAAATAATAATTTAAGGTAATATAATAGACGTAGAATGACTCTCTCGTAGCACAACATAATGATAACTGAACTGAAATAACAAACTCTGTTTTCCCTAATTGACATCAATTTTTATATATATGTATATATATGTATTTGTATTATACACATTTACTTGGCAATCAGACAAATGGAAGAAGATATTAATACACCCCCCATTAACTTAATATCGTTTTGTTGTACATTAATAAATGTATATAGCACGAACATTCTTCATAAGAGTGAAACCTTTTCACGACTATGTCTGCATCATCATTATCTTAATAGTCAAATTCAAATTCTTGAATAGCTTAACTTGGAAAACTCAGATGAAGTTGCGAAATTTCTGTGGTGCGATTTTCGCCAATTGCTAATAAGATTAATACTGCTCGAGCAGAAGTAAGTTTTCTTTTAGTTCTCGTGGTGTCACTGACACCGTTGGAATTCGAACTCTGAGTAACTTTTGCGAGCGATGGCCTTAACATTTCATTCCATTTCCATGGCCTCTCTTCCTCTCTCTTTTTCTCTCGCTTGATTTTTTTGTTATCTATTTTTGGCACAACTTTAGGGATCTCTTTTACGGCCAGTGGCCCTATTGACGCCTCCAGCGACCGCGACTCATTGAAATGGGTGATAATTTACCATTGATTGCACTTTGTTGCTGAAGTTTTGTGCTGCTGACAACTTTGGCAACTCGAGCAACTAAGGCAACTCTGCGACTCGGGCCAACTGCAGTTTGCCCTTGTTTTTTTTTTTACTTTTCGCCCTCAAATGCAATTCGGCTAGCCCATTTTCATATCACTCTTTTGCCCCGCATTTAACTCACTAAGACCGCCATCGTTTTGTGTTGTCGACCCTCTCATCGCCTGTGTTTGTCAGATTATTTTTCAGACATTTTACTCGGCCTCAATCGCAGTCAGTCGCTGTCGCTGTCTCAGCCTCGGCTGGTTTAGCTATTAGGCAACTTTGTGTATAAAAGCAATTAGTTGAGATTTCTTGAGCTTTCGGCTGGGGATTTTGCCAGGCATCGGGTCGTGTGATAAGCAAAACAAAGTAACAACAGGCGACGATGGGGCGAGGCAGGAATCTTCGACGCGCGTCGTATCTAAATCATCTTAAAGATGCGATGCCGTTGCGAACTTGTCACTTGCACTTGGCAGCTTCATCAATTTCGGTTAAGCTCCGGCAAACGTAATGGCAGCGGGAAATTATCTAAGCTACACTGCCGGAGTCGCTCGATTGCTTGCCTGTCTGGAATATAATATTGTGTGTGTATGTTGGGCTTGGTAAAGTAACGTTGCGTATACGTAACGTGGCTATTGAGGTCGCCTGCGAACATATCTTGCAACTGTAGGCGCTGCGCAAAGTTTTATCTATAAATTTCGTTACCATTATTTGACCTGCTTGCGTGCAATTTCAACACACACACGCACACACACAAACGACTTGAGCTGAGGCTCAAGCTGAAGCGGCCTCAAGACACAGACAACCGTGCATGGCAAACACTTCAATTGCAACGCACCAATTACAAGCCTGTCCCGGCTCGGCAGGGCAGGGCAGGGCAGGCCTGGGCTTGGCGGCTGCTGCTGTTGGTGCTGCTGCTGCTGCTTGGCACCGAAGCATAACTAATCTTTTGAGATTTCCAATTAAAAATAAAACAAGCAGCAAGCGGCAAGAAACAGCCACAACAAGCCGCAGTCACAGGGCAGCAGTGCAAGTCAGCTGCCAGAATATATTCTATAAAAGGGAAAATAAAGAAAGCATAAAAGGGTAAACTTGCCAAGACGCCGCGTGGCCAGCTGGGGGATGAAGCAGCAGAGCAGCAGAGCAGCGCAAGCAGAGGCTGTAGATTTTTCATACATTTTACGTGCAAAGTGTCTAAATTAACAAGGACGACACAAAGTCAGCGGACAGCAGGAGAGAGGAGAAGGGAATGTGAAGGTGCAGGTGGAGGTGCCAACACTGGGGAGGCAACTTTATAATTATGTTAAGCATGTTGCAGCTGCAAGCTTACTTAGCCTCGTCGCACGGCCGTCATATTTACGCCGCCAGTTTGCAACGTGCAACTTGCAACTTTTAACTTGGTTGTCTTGGCATCAAATGTGCTGACTGCCTTTAGTCCGTTTAATAGGCCAACCGACTGATGCCTCTGGCGGTGCACTCGAAATCCACAGACACACGCACACACACCCCGCACACACCTTACGCAAGCAGGCCATAAACCCGCCTGTAAAGCTGAGCTGAGTTTGCAGTTTGGCTTTTGTGTTGTTGCCGGCTTTAAGTTGTTGCTGGTTTAGGCTTTCACTTTTTGTGCCCTGCTATGAAAATTACTTTTACGTCAGTCATATGCACTGCTCGGGCACCCGGTGCGTATGAGTAACTTAATTAGAAAACTTTTCCCATAGCCGATACGCCAGGCAGCAGCACAGTGCACCGTGCACCGTGCAGCAGCAACTGCCAGTCCCATAGGTTTTTGTCAGCTCGTGCGAATAGCTGCACCAGCAGGCGGCTAGCCCAGTAGCCAGCCTGGCAACCCTTTCAGGCTATTTATGCCTCTATCAAAGCATTTCGGATTTGCCATATTACCAACCAGAGTCTTTCTTGTTGTCCAGGGTCTTTCAAATCGACTGCAAGTGAATGAGCAAATGACGCACAATTGCTTCTGCTGCCAAATGGCTTTAGACTTCTTTGGCATCGATGCCTGCCTCTGCTGCTCTCCTGTTCCTGCTCCTTCTTTCCAGTTAATTATTACTTGGCATTGGCCTCAAAACTGCCGATGAAAGCAGGATGAATAAGAAGCGCCGCTGGATTGAGTAGAAGAAAACTAGGCAGCGAAAAGCAGCTGGATGGCAATAATAAACAGAAAAGAGCTTTAATCTGACTTTATCAACAAAAACTCAATTAAGCTATTGTTTTTTATAACTGATTTATTTAATTGATTGTAACGCATTTATTAATTATTTAAACTATATAGATTTATAAACGATATTTTTAGGTCTCTTGATATAACCGATATTCGTAACTTGCTTAATACTTAGTTTTAGAGTTGATCAATAATTTATCGAAATGTGGTGGTAGGTCGATTATATTTAGGTTGAAGAGAATTAATCGAAACACACGTGAATAAAGAAAAGCCATTTAATATAATCAATAAATAAATAATAATATTAAGATATAAAATCAAGTGTAAAAATATAATATAATTAACAGCAAATAAAATGTAAATCTTTTTGTTTTTCAATTATAAGTTATTAAGCTATAAGTCAAAGAAAAGAATGAAAGAAAATTCCATCAAATTTCCAGCTTGTATTTTAGATTATTGCTAATGGATTTTCTAAATCATTTCTCTATTAGTTTAGCTGATCATTTATATAGTCTTTCAACTGCCCTCTAGCTATTATCCCTGTAACTTAATTAACGTTCAAATTGACTTTTCAGCTGTAGCAAATAGGAATATTTTCCAATTAAATTAATATTTCAATTAATTGTTTTGACGATCTCTTTGAGTTGCGATTTAAGGCCCAGCCTAATGCAAATCCATGCTGGCATTAACCAATGTATACATAAATCTGTCGAGCCCCTAATTTGTTCGCTTACAGCGCTGGCACTGTTAATAGTAACACTTTGGTCACGAGCAAACACAAGTGAAAAGTTACTCGAATTTGTAAGCTGTCCGTATCATGCACACTCACACACAAATAAATCTCTGGTAATCACTCAGAACTTACACACACAGACGCACACACAGGCCCAAAGTGAGGCATATGTTTGTGTGCTGGGGTATCTATATAAATACGTATATATTGTAAAAATCGCTCATGCCAAAAGTGAACGCTTTGCGCTCCGCTTCGTGAACTGGCAAAACAAACAAATAAACTACAACAAATAATTGCGCAAGGCGAACGTTTAACTCAAATCGATTTTGAGGGGGTCTTTAAAATAACAAAATGGAGAAACAGAAGGAAGGAAGGGAGAGCAAAAAAGGAAACAAAAACATTAAAAAGGGACCAAAAAAAAAGAAAAAAAAACGAATGTGGAAATCGAAAAGCAGGCAAAGGCAAATCCATTGTACAAACAAATGTGGAATCAAGCAAAACATTGGACGTTGCTCTGGTCATAGACCACACACACACACACACACACACCACTGATGTCACACATGTGATTGGAATGGGGAGGGGGATAAGGTTTTACGGTACAATACAGCTGTGCGCACACTGCGTTCATTTTTTATTAGAGAGAACATTCGGTTGACGCTATTGGAAAACGGCGAACATATTTGTCCCTGGACAGCAATTATTGTTATCGTTATTGGCATCGAACAAGATTGACTGAAATTTATTTCAGTTTGAGTGCAACGCCGAGACGACATCCACAAAGCAAAGCATGTGGCAAAGGGAAACAAAGCAGAAAGAGCGAAACGAAGCATATGTTACATGGTTCGCATAGAAACGATTTGAAACGTTCTAAAACTCATTTTGTTCAGCTGTTCAGTTGCAATTTGCAAAAGGACCGAAGCGAAGAGGACAGACATACATACATACATATATACGTAGGGCAGAACTGGATGGGGTAGGAGCAACTTTCGAAAGGGGGAAAGTAGGAAAGACAAAGGTCTCAGGTCGACTGCGGAAAGCCGCAAAATGTGGCATACTTTTAGGCTTTTGTAGTTGTCCTTTTTACATGAATTTCGACTCTTTCTTGCTGGCTCGACGAATATTTAAGGTGTCGCCGACTAAGTCGATTAGTATTCTGTTTGTGAGTCCGAGTGCGAGTCCGAATCCGACTTGGATTCCTGCGTACTTCTGCAGCTCAATCGTTCTGTCACAAGCCCAACGCATTAGTGAGCGTGTCAATTTCGATTCCCGTTAGACGCCCACATACACACACATACACCCCGCATACACACACAGAACATTAAGCACAATAGATAGTTCCGTTGTTGGCTTTGTCTTTGCTTTCTCTGCTTTGGCTTCCCTCAAACTTTTTTGTGACCCCAAAATCATGGTCATTGTTGTTTTTGCAAATTGCGGTTTGTTGTTTTTTGTTTTGCTTCCTCTCTTGCCTCTTTTTTTCTCTTTTTAATGCTGCGTATCTTCTGCTTTGTTTTGCCATTCCCTGGCCCCGCCCACTTTGCTCTGTGGGCGTAAGCAAAACAATGTCCTGCTCGTGTTTGCTCTCGCCTTGCCCAGATTTTCTAATCAGTTTTGTAATTGTTTCTTTTCCTCAACTCTTGTTCCTGTTCTTCTTCTTGTTGTTGCAGTTGTAGATGTTGTAGCTGTTGCTCTTTGTGTGGCAGGGCACGCCTGCTTAACCTTCAGCTGTCAGACACAGGCCGTTCTTTTGGGGGGGGGGCTTTCCCCAGATTTCTGTGGACAGTTTTGTTTTGTGTGCCCAGTTAACCGGGTTTGTATCTCTAATTGCTTTATTTGTGCTGCCTCTGCCCACTTTGCATTTTTCAAATTTGCCCCGACAGTTGCCCTAATGATTCAATATTTCCCAGAATTAAAACAACAATCGTGATACGAGTATCTCTTCAGTCTGCTGTTGTTGCAGCTGTTCAATTGGCAAATCCGTTAAATAATCATTTGGTTAGTTTAATTGATTGCGTATGCAATTAATTGACAACTTGGCAAACAAACAACAATTTTTTCTATGCATTTGCGCAACACTCGAAAAAAGTAAACCGAATTTTTTTCAATTGTTATGTAATTAAATGAATTGTTACAAAACATGTTAATTAAACAATTGTTGCGAGAACAAAGCGAACAATTAATTGCATTCGATTTGTAATTTAAATAAATGTCAGCACAAAATTAATCGCATTTGGAGCGAAACAAGTCTTAAGCGGCAAAGATACAAGGAGATTTAAATTAAAAAAAATCAGTTACGCAAACGACAAAAGGCCGACGAGGAAATTAAAATTGAATATATGCCATGCGATATAAACACAATGAATAAACAATATGCGTGAAACAGTGAACAGTAAAAATCACGCGGCTGTCGCACGCGGCGTATGCGCGATTTACATGCGTACATAATCATAAAAAAGGCGCTGCTAAGTCTGAGGTTAATTTGCGTAATGCGTTGTAATTTTTTAATGTGCCACAAAAACGACAAGAAAAATGAAATATAAAAAAAAGGGTTGGCAAATGAAGCGCGGCTCAGTTGGGCACGGAAAAGGCGTAAAAATTCATTGCCGCAAATGGCCGAAATCGACGGCCAGGATGAACGGACAGACAGACAGAGGCGAACTTGGGCTCGATGAAATAAAAATGAGTCGCGTCCTTCGGCTTGTGCCAAAGTGATGGTACTAGCCAGTTCACAGTTCAATTCGATGACCTTTGCGCCTTGCGAAATTTAATTTATTTATTTTATGTACTTTATTTTAATGCCAGCGCAAATAAATAAACCAACGCAAACAAAAACGAACTCAGAGCGCGCGCGAAAAAGGAAATAGCAAATGAGAGAGCAATGCGAAAAGAGGCTGCAAACAGGATTGGCACAATTACACGCTCGTCCTTCGGCAATTAACGAAGCTGGTTGGGGCTAAAAAAAAAAACACCAGAAGAGCAAACGCAATGCAAAGCATAAAAAAACACAGGGCAGATAAGGGGTAGATGTGCTTTGCAAGAAACTGTTAGAAGTTTATTTGATAATAATTTAAAAATGCATTTAGTTTGTGTGTGTGTTGTGCCTAGGCGTCTTTGTTTCGATTGCCTCGATCATATCTATCGGCTTACCGCCACACCTCGATAACTTATTCACTACATCTAAAAATTTAGTATTGTGTAAGTTCCCAATATCGTATATAAACAAAGTGAAACCAATAAATGAAACGAATTTAATTCGCCAACACACTCATCAAGTCAAACTACCCTTCGTGCTGGCATCATGCACAACAAAAGCCAAACAGTAAAGCAGCCGCCACTTGCCCAAAGCAATTGTGGGTGAGTTTCCCCACTTATTTATCAAATCGGCCAACGAACATGCCCCTGCCTGTGCACCCTCCCCCTCTACTTCTTTTATTCACCCTCTCGTTGCATACAGCCCTTTTTCACTGCCATTTATCTCAAAGACAGGCTGATGCAAAAAGAACGCTTCGTATATTTATTTTGACCTTAATTAAAGACGCATATTGCTCGCTTCGCGTTTTTTACCCAATATTTTTCTGTGCTGGGTTTGTTTGCTTGCAGCTGCTGCTGCTTTTGCTGCTGCTGCTTTTGCTGCTGCTGCTTCTGCTGTTGGTGCCGGCGAACGGGTTCGAGGCTCCAATTTGCTGCGTCGTGTTTGTCCTTCAGATTTTCCTGGTTCAATGCCAAAAAAAAAAAACAACAAATTTGTCTATTTCGCGTGGCTCGAAAATTACAAAAATTAGCAAATATTTGCTTAGGCAACAGTCAAACATGCAAAACATGAAACAGAAAACAGCTAATTGCAATGTAATGAAGTTCACTTTGTAGAATCAGGCAAAAAGAGCACAGGGGGAAAGATAGAAAGAAACACAATGATATCAAGGAACAGAACAAGTGAGAGAGACAGGGAGAAAGAGAGATAGAATGAGTGTTGCTTTAACTAATTACTATAAGACTGCGGGTCAAATTAATATTTGATGTTTGTTATTATTGATCTACATTTATTATTAAAAAGTGGAATTGATTGCATAGAATAAAACAGAAGAACAGTATTATAAAGAACAAGAGTAAAAACTCTCTTATCGATGTACGAGTTCAAAAGACATTATCGAGATATGATTATTCGAGTAGAAGGGAACTAAAGCTAAGCTCGGCCGAGCTTGAGGCTCAAGATGGATACAGTTACAAGAGATAAGAAGACGGAGTTTATCTAGAAGAGAGATTATATCTAGAAGAAAAAGTTTATCTACATTAAAGACAGAGAACATCTAGAAGAGAGTCTATCTAAAAGAGAGAATATATATTTGAAACTAGTTAATGTCTACATAGCTAACCCCCCTTTGGAGTTGCCACTTTCAGCCAATGTCATTGGGCCATTGCACAACACTCATCAATTCGCTGCCGCAGTTTGTCGCTCTGCCTTAAACGTCCTGGAGGCATGCCGCAGCAACCTAAGCCGCAAAAGAGTTATGCTATTACATTTCTCTTGTGCGCTCTGCCGTTTCTTTCTGTTTTTCTCTCTCTCTCTCTCTCTCTCTATTTTCTCTCTCTGTCTGCTTTTTTGGTAGAACAACTGGCACTTCAATTACATAAAATTCACATTATTGGGCGCTGCGACGGCGCACTTTGAGGACGGCGTAAAAGAAAATTAAAGGCCAGAGGCTGAGAGTGTAACTGCTACTCCACCTCCTCCTGCTGCTGCTGCTGCTGGTCCTGCCCGGGTCAGAGGACAGATTGATGGCATGCTCTGACACCAGCGAACAAACGGCGGCCACCAGCCGGAAATATTTTATGTACCAAGTACCCCATACAACACAACAAAGCGCAGAACACACCAGCAAAAAAGAAGAAGAACGCAAACCAAAAAGCATTGGCGAAAAATAAACACAAAGCGCAGATACGCAGATACAGAACGGTAACCGAGTGTTGCCAAATGAACGCCAAAGGCCAAAGCAATCGACAAAGCAGCAGCAGCAGTAGGGCTCAAAAGCAGAAAACAGAAAAAAAAAAAAAACAAAATCAAAAAATAAAACAGAACTCTCCTTAAAATCGCCAAGGGCTGAACGAAACTCACATGCTCTTTTAGCTGCCATTTTTTGCTAATTAAAAAAAAGAAAAACAAAAAGGAAATCTTATGGGAAGGATCTGGCAACGCCGTGTCAGATAGCCGTGTTAAACAAGACGTAGAAGAAGAAGTGACGACTAAATATCGTAATTAAAGTATCGATACTTTTTGGTGATGGCACTTAAATCAGCTGTTCATGCGAACTAAACATTTAAAATGAATTCTTTCATGCACAAAATGTAGACAGAGCGCAATCAGAATTAATTTTCTTAAGTTGAATATAAATAAATGTCGATCAAATCAACGATTAAAGATATAACTCAACGACGATTTATAGGATTTACTATAAAACAAACTAATTTTATGGTACAAACTTTTAAATATACCATATTAAACTGTTTAATTAAATAATTAAAAGTATTTTATACATTTATGTACATCTATTTTACACAACAACTGCGAATTGAACCTTCAACTTACAGTTTATACAATATCTAAGTCCCGCAACACAATTTTCTATTTCTACCACCAGCGCAACGAAAGCTTAAAGCTGCTGTAACCTCAAAGAAAAGGTATATAAAAAACCGCCAAGTCAGCATGTAACTACAGGCACTGGGGGAAGGGGGCAAAAGACAAAAGGGGCCACTTCTAATTTACATGGCACTGTTTGTTGCTGCTATGTGGGCCCCGTTCGGATGGCCAAACAATTCATTTAAAGCAGAGCCGCTTTTCGCGCATTTACCGTTAAAAATTAATGCCCCCACTTGGCCGTGGAGTTGCCAACTCAATTCAGTAAATAAGGGAAGGGCAAAAAAGCGGGTTTGGGGTACAAAAGTTTGAAGTTGCCAGGGAGCAGCAGACCGGGAGGCAACAATGCAGTTAGTCGTGGACATGCTTTGAGGGGTTACAACAACAACAGGCAGAAAGTAGATCAGAAAAAAAAACAAAAGAATGGGGAAATTTTTTATTTGACTCGTTTTGGGCAAAACAAT
Source organism: Zaprionus nigranus (assembly GCA_018903425.1). NCBI lineage: Eukaryota > Metazoa > Arthropoda > Insecta > Diptera > Drosophilidae > Zaprionus > Zaprionus nigranus. Next base: position 2,115,089 of record JAEIGD010000011.1, on the reverse strand, counting down.
TAAATCACAATGTCAGCTAAGCGGCCTGCTGAATAAGTATACGCCACGTTGGCGTCGCTGTGCTTGGACTTAATTTAACGCGCTGCTTGAAATGCCTTGAGAGATTTTTGGTAAGTGCGAAGGGAGAGAGAGAGATAGTGAGAGAGAGAGGGAGGCATAGGGATAGTCAGGAGAATATGCGTAGTGGCAGTCGAAGTCGCAGCCACAAGTAAATCCCGTTCCAGACAATTAGGCGCAATTTGCATGACAAACGTGCGTGTGTAGCCATCAAACCAGGCCACAAAGAGCATGCTTAAGTGTCCCCATATGCGTGTGTGTGTGTGTGTGCGTTAAACGTTTAGCAGCAGAGCTACAAAAGTTTTACAAGTCTTGGGGGAATATTGTGGCTGGGAAAATCTTTTTGTGTGTGCTTCCAGTTAAACGCTTTCGAATGAAGTTTCACGCGTAAAAGTCATAAATAAAAAGCCAACCAAGCGACGTATGCATGTGTATGCTTCTGTGTGTGTGTGTGTGTGCGTGTGTGTGGCTGACAAATCGGTAAAGCAACGCCCTGTGCCCATAACGAACTTGAGCATACACGCATTCTCATATGAAAAACTCATTTAACTCATAAATTATGCACTAAAAAACAAATAACTCATCATTTTTATGCGCTCGTCGAAGCGCTTCAAGTGCGTGTGTATCTGTGTGTGTGTGTGTGTGCGTAGCATGCATTGTGGGTGACACATAACACATAAATACACTCGTGAAAAAAAACACAAAGTTTCTAGACAAACTCGTAAAACATAAGCGAAAGAAAGTTTCGACAAAGCTGCAAAGTGATTCACAATAGAAAATCTAATCGAAAGATCAAAAAGTTAATAAGCTCAAGCAACGGATAGAATCAAAAGAGTGGATAGAACGAACGTATATAGAAAAAAGTGAAAATGAGAATATGTTAAGACAAAGAAACTGTTAAGGCTTTAAATTTATTTCAAGAACTTGCAAACACATGGAGGGAAGTCTAACTAGACAAACTGGTTTAAGTTGTTTGAAAAGCGAAACAGAAAATGAAAGGAAATCCTTGAGGTATATACAATATATAATATAAATTCTTAGTAAATCCTTTTTCCTTAGCAATAACACTGAACATTCCTAGTGTATTATAATTATATAGATAAAAATTCAATTATAGAAACTGTTTTAAAGCGTACGGAAAACACAAATTAAAAGGAAATTCTTAAAAATCCAGTGAGATATTTATATATATCTATTATATTAAAACTATCGAATTATAAGAGTTTAATGAGGGAAAGGATATCCTTATCTTAAATTAGCAAGCAATTCTTCAACCCCATCGAACTACTATTAAACAATTCTTAAAATAAATAAAAATTTATAGATAAATCCAACTGTAGAAACTGTTTCAAATAGTAAGTGAAGGAAAACATCAATTGAAAGATGAATGATATAAGCATATCAGCACCTACAACTACTCCATCAAACTACCCCTCAGCATGCCTAGAGTAATAGAATTCTTGCTACGGGCCAAAGTAAAGGAACTCATAAATTTCCTTTTGAATCGTACATTATCCGGTCGAGCAAAGGTTACTAATATTTTGGCCAGAGTGTAGGCGCACTCGATCGGACTGCGAATGATATATGGTCGCGTTGATTTACATACTCGTGCGAGTATCTGGCATATAAGCACACTCGAACATATCTTGAGGCAGCCATTTAGCAGTATTTAAAATTTATGACTTGACTATTAAGTACGCATTAACCAAATGCTTTGTGAATGCCGAGCATAAAGCGCTAAGAGCAAGCAGAGAGAGAGAGGAGAGAGAGAGGAAGGAGACAGAGGCATGGAGAGAGAGGGAGGGGGGAAGAGACGGAACGAGTTCTTGAAATAAATCGCAACTTTTGCAGCTTATATAAAAATTGTTGGGCCACAATCAGTCGAGCAAAGGGGGCAACAACAGTCGAGGGAGGAGCAGTGCAGAGGGCGGGGGGGAGGGGAGTGAATAAAAGAGCTGCTTGACTGAAAGTTACCACAAACGTTGCAAAAGTTGCCAGAGTTGCCGCCAAAGTTGCAAAAAGTGCAGCTTCCTTGTTACCTGCTTCATGTTGCCGGGCAATTGAGATATTTTTTTACAACGTTTTTTCCATTATCATATATATGAGCGAAGTTTTTCGTGGCAGAAGAGAGAGAGGGAGAGAGATGCTGGAGGGAGGAAAGAGGGAGATAGAGCTAAACAGAGTTGGCAATTAGAGCAGAAGTGAATTAGACTAATCAAATGTTCAAGCTGACACGAGTTGCAACTAGCAACGGGCAATTGGCGATTTGAGGCAGGACATGGGGGCAAGTGGGCAGCAGGACAACAGGAGGGGGGGGGTCAACAGGCAGACACGGCACACTTGTAACTGCGCTGTGCTAATTAGTCCCTTGAATCCTTTTAATACGATTACGCGCATCGAGCGGGACTGACTTACAGACAGCCTGACAGCCCCTGACTGCACTCCCCCGACTGAGGGCCTGACTGCAGTGACATGCCTTTTTGAGGGAGGCGTGTGCGGTCAACTTTGTCTAATGAACCGCACATTAGTGCAGCAGGGGGAAGAGGGGGTCGGGACGGACATGCGCCAGGCGGCGCTGACTTATTGCCATTTCAAGCCGAAGCGCGTTTAATGCGCGCAAACTGACTGCAAAGGACCTTAGCTGCTGTCTAGTCCTTGTCCAGCTGATAGCCTGACTAACCCTGCCTCCTACACCAACTCCCCTCTCCCCCCCCTGTAGCACACCCTGCGCGGGCATTTCAATTGAATTTCAGCAAAAAACTTTCTGCACTTCACAGTGAATTCCTTTGGCTTTATTGCGGCAAAGTTTGCTGGGGTGAAGCCTCTTACTTAATATAGATTAGAAATTATTGCAGCACATTTGTTGTTGTTGCTGCTGCTGTTGTTGTTGCTGTTGTTGTTGTTGGCTATTGTTGTTTTTGTTGTTGCCTGCCAATTGATGTCTAGTGGCGTCGTAAATTCGTAATAAGCGAGAATGGAATCGAATAAAAGTTGAAGCACATCCTCAGAAGCTGGAAACATAAATGCCCTGCCTCCCACTGCCGTGGCACCCCCACTGGCCTGCCTCCCACTATTCTCGCCTTCCACTGTCCTGCCTCCTACTGCCCTGCCTTCCACTGTCCTGCCTCCTGCTGTCGATGACTATTAGCAACAAGAGCAGCTGCAGCTGTGCAGCGTGCGCGCCTTCAAATGTGAAATGAGGCACAATTAAACACACGCACACACACACACACAAAGAGAGAGAGAGGAAGAGAGAGGGAGAGAGTGTAATAGAAACTATACCTTACACTCCCTCCAGCCACACCCTCTCCCCCTACTCCCCACGCAGAGCTGGCCAAGTACAAGGGCAACTGGTCGCCCTGTGCGCTTCGCAGGACACGCACATTACCAGCGTGTTGCCATTGTAATGGAAACTGCAACAGAATTAGAGCAGAAATTACGCTTATGAGTGTGACCATAGCACGCTGCTGTTCGAGTTGTGCTTATAGCTAGCATATGGATACCCTGTAGAATGGAACAAAAACAGCAAGCAGCTTGCCGAACTACGAGTTGAACAGTTGGCAGTCACTCGCAGTCATATCTATGCCAATACTCAGCAATGTGCAGCTATTCTTATCGATTACAGTGTGTACCTGCCGTTGCACATTGATACCCTGTAGAAGAAGGATATTCTACATGTCGAATTCTAAGCAGCCTATTCGATTAGAGGATATGTTAGCAGTAAATACCTCTCGTTGCCCATTGATACCCTATAAAATATGCACAACTTGCAGTTGACAGTCTCCAGAAAGTATTCCAATTCTGGGCAACCCATTCGATTACAGGGTATGCTGTCAGTCAATACTCCACACTGGCTCTTGTTATGCCTATTTCGAATGTGTGGATGCAAGTCGCATTTTGGTTGTGCATGTAATCAATACCGATTGTTATGGTTGTGGCAACGCTGGCATCACGAGTGTCAGCCTGGAGCCTCCGCCCCTCTGGCCCAAGGTGGCATGTCGTCCATGTCCCAGCCCCGGCTCCTACATTCCTTTCTGCGTGCACACTAAATCCGGCTGCATGCTGTAGAGCAATTTGTACTGTGCTATAATTAAGATGAAAGCCGCATTTCATGCCTAACTCGAATTGCCAATGGATCGCCAAGGAACGTTCTAATTAAAACAATTCCAACAATTCATCTTTGCCTTTAATTGCTGTCGCTGTCTTAAAGAGAAGCAACTTCAGCAACTTCAACTTGCTTAAAGAGCAAACACTTTCAGTCGATAGTTATGTTCATAATTATGTGCAGTGTGCATTAAGTTGCTACTTTGCTATCGCCCGGAAAGTCTTATCAGTTTCATTGCCGAAAGTTTCTAGTTTATCCATTGAAAGTTTTTCGACTTAGCGCGCGAGGATACCTGGAAGCACTCGCTAATGACTTTGAGCTAATTACCAGATAATGAAATGACATATTCCCTTGCCGGTGTTCCTTTCTATAATAATTATTTTTAATTTTAAGCAGTTGATTGAGAACGCTGTTCATACAACTTTAAAGCTTTGTAGAGAGTTTGCAAAACATTTCCTCACAATTTCCCTTTCCAGCAATGTTGTGAACCATCTAGTAAAACATCAAGCTTTTACCTCAAAAGCTGCCGGTACTGTGAAGCTTCGTGTGGACATACAGCAGGCATGCTTCCTGAAAAAAAGGTAGAAAGCTTAGCTATGAAGTGAAAATAACGAAATGCAGATATTCATAATGAACGTAAAGCTCTTTTTAGATGTTATCTTCTCAAGAATATTAATTATATTCTTAAGAAATTCTTCTGAACTCTGGAATTTGTTTGATTCCATGTGTCGAGCTTACTTATCTCCTAATAATCCCAAGAAGAAGGACTTAGAATACCTCGTTTGATAGATTAATTTGATATTGACAAGCAATAAACTTGGCATAAAGGTTATCGGATTATGTTAGAAATACTTGTATTATTGGTTTCTTTGAACTTGGCACTGTTAAAAATACCTCTAGACCGATGGATTCGTTTTACGTCATAAATATTGAATAGGGTAATGGTAGTTAATCAACCGTAGCTTCCTTTATAATCATTCCATAAGGAAAATAAATAATATTGATGAAAACTGAAAAACACAATACCTGCAAATTTAGTTAGAGTGGTATGTTGAGCCACAATATTTATTTGGTCATGACTAAATGATTTAAGTTTTATTTACGCACTCAGAAATAATCATGAGCACTAAAGAAAAGTACTAGCAATCAGAATATAATCATTCCTACTATAATATTGTTTATAATGATTACGATTGCTGCTAAATTTACTAGTATATTGTGCATTTGATATATTATAAGGGTTTACAAAACCTTAACTTAGTACATACATTTGATTTTGGTAAGTGAATTGTGTGTACAACTTTATATAAGTAATATAAGTGATAATAACTAATTATAATTTTACATGCTAGCAGGTGTGCCCGGAAGAAATTAAATAATGTTGAAGTTTACATAAAAGATATATGCATATATTACTTTACTAATTAATAGTATATTTAAATATCCCGAGCTGCAGTTTCATGTGCCCATTGATTTGGCCTTTTGAAGTCTGAAATGTTTAATAAAACAAATATTATTTGCATCTCTTTATCGATTCACTGCTCTCTTACTTTCTCCTCAAGACTTTAAGTACAATTGTGCCTTCTCGCACATTCTTGAACAGTCCAATCGTCTCGGCATGACTCAAGCCGCTCACAGAGTGTCCGTTCATTTCGACAATTTCGTCGCCTGTGGAATATTTTGAATTAAAATACAGTTATTATTCGAATTGGAGGGTACCTACCCGCTTGGAGTGTACCGTCATCGGCTGCCTGCCCTGAGGGAAAGACGGTTTTCACAAAGATACCCATGTTTCCCTTGGGCGAGTCCCGTCCGCCCACAATGCTGAAACCCAAGGACTTCATGCCGGGACCCTTGAAGAATGCAATTGTCTTCTGGATGCTTCGTCCAGTGCCTGAAGATAGGAGAAGAGTGAAAGAGATAGTAGAAGACTAGGCCGTGTTTGACTCACCTTCGCTCATGGAAGTGCGTATTACCTCCGCCATATCTTCATCACGTATAGTCAGACTTACGACTGGCAGAGATGGGCGATGATGCATTAAGGGAATGGTTGGAGGCGCCGCTGCAGGAGTGGCTACTTTGGTTTCTGTAGATGGGGATGAGTCAGTGGCGCAGGAGTTATAATATGGAGTATCCGAAAATAATGAATTACTCTTTTGTGAGTGCTTGATATATAATGAATTATGTTGTTGCTGTTGCTGTTGCTGCTGTGGCGACATTGTATTTGTTCCATCACTTGCTGCTGTGGCATCTGGTAATGTGGCAGTTGCATTAACATCTGTCAGAGAGGTCATACCAGGGGACGGTGAAGGCGGCGTGCGCATGAACAGACTCAGCCTGGATGAACTGAGCCGGGAATGCGCGAATCTTAGAGAACGATAATGTGAATTAGTCACATTAATTGAGTTGCGGGCATAATGGGTACGCTGACCGAACTGTTGGCTGTGGCCAGCCGAGATCGCGGCACCCTCCGAGCAGCGTTTGTGGGCCAACAGCTGCCACTTCTCATCATCCGCAAGGGAGGAGGCCACGCAAATACTGGCTGCCCGATTCGTGTACACAGGTGTGTAGGAGTCACTGTTAACTGTATTGCTGTTAACAGAGCAAGGTGCTAGGCTGGTAGTGCCCAAGAGCTCAGTGGGTGTTAGGGCCAAGCCACGCAGACCCACAGAGCTGCGGGCCCTACGCACATAATCATGTTCCTTTCCATTTGATTCAAGTCCAGTACGCAAGGTGCAACTATGTCGCTTACTCTGCATCGAAGTCAGGCACGTGGGTATGGCCTCCATGCTGGCCAGTGTACGCTCATTGTGGTACAGATCATCCAATTTAGATTCCATTCGTCCCACTTCATCAGCTACTCTTTCCCGTTCTCTTTCCCTTTCCATTGCCTGCTGGTGTTCGCTCTGTAAGCTACTTAGGCTATCCGTGCGTTGCGAATAGCTGAGCCTGTGCCGTTGGGTGCTCAGCCCGTCAATGCGTATTTTTGTATAGAAATCTGTCACAGAGGCAACCTCGTCGTGTGCTATTACCAGGTTGATGCAGTTCCCCACGAAGGTGCTAAGCAGACTCTTCACCTCGGCATGTGATTGAATTCCCCGCAAGTTCTTGCCATTCACATTCACTATCTCATCGCCCAAGCGAAGACGACCATCCCTGCGAATAGAGAATTGAAATGTGAGAGGGTTCTCGTTATCCCTGAAGAAGATGGGATCAAGTATGGCAGAAGCAGGCGTAGCAGGCCTTGTAAAGTGCTCGTGTTTGAATAAGGGCTAGAGAGACTAAGGTTCTTGTCTACCATACGCATATCAAGTTTACTTGTTGGGTATTATTAATTATCTGTAAGGGGTTACCCTCCATGCTCTTTCTTTAGTACTCACTTCTGTGTTGGGTATTATTATCTGTAAAGAGTAACTCTAGATACTCTTTCTTTAGTACTCACTTCTGTGCCATGCCAAATGGCTCCAGCTCGACAATCAGATAACGATACTGCTGCTCATTGTTGTTGATGAGGACCATTTTGGGGGAGAGCACTAGACCAATGTAGTCCTCCTGGCACTTGCGCTCCAATATCAGATGGCGAAAGCGTCTTCTTATGGTTTCCGTCTCGTAGTCATAGTTGTAGCCTCCGCGAGAGGCAGGAGAGGCACTGCCAACGTTTTTATGCAACGAATCTGACAAGCCCCTAGGGGCAGTAGGGGCTGTTCCCATGGCCATGCTGACACCCTCCGAGGAGCTGAGCGAGATTAGCGAGTTTCGTTTTAGTATGCCCGATGCAATAGATTCTGTATCTCCGCCAGAGATACTCAGATTATTGCAGAGTCGGGCCATACCGGCACCGGCGCCACCTCCGTCACTATCGTAACCTGACTCATTTGAACTCAAACAACTACTTAATCTTTGGTAAAGTGGTTCCCAGTCTTTGGACGAGATACTGTCATTGCGCGACACGTTTGCCAGTTGCAGCTCCTCTGGCGAGCGGCGGTGCAGCAATGGCGATTGTGTGTGTGCAACAGTCTCCAATTGCTTAGCATGTTGCTGCTGCTGCTGCTGATGAAGGTGCTGCTTGTGTAAGACAGAACCTCCGTTCTCCTCGGGCAGAACAGAAAGTCGAGAGCGCAAGAATGCATAGGGGAAGGCTGCTCGACGGGATGCATCCTGCTGGCCGGCCCCGTTTCCCGTATTGTCGTTTGGTGGCGACCCAACATCCTTTCCACCAGCACTTCCAGAGCTGCCGCTGGCTGTGAGATAGTTGCTCACTTTGACGATATCATCGCAGCTGCTCGACTTGAGGCTGCACATGCGCTGCAGGTGTTGCTGCTGCTGCTGTTGGTGCTGCTTCTGATGTTGCTGTTGCTGATGTTGCAGATGCAACTGTTGCTGGTGGCCGTGTAGACTCAAGCCCTCACTGGGATCGTCGCACTTGATGTAGGAGCAGCTGGAGAGCTGGCTGGTGGAGCTACTGCGGTACAACGTTTGTGCTGTCGGAGTAGCCAGCTGTGCTGCCTCTGAAGCCTTGAGGAGATTGTGGGAGCGATGATTGAGCATGCCAGTGGAGCCGATGCGATGAAAGAAGTTCTTGAGCGCCTTCTGGGGACGTGCCACAGACTGATGCGTCGGTGTTGATTGCGCGCTCTGAATCTCTCTGCATCCCACTTCCTCTGCCATCTGCTGCTGGCTTTGCTGCTGTTGTTGCCGCTGCTTGATCATCTCGATGGACCCAGAGCGACATTTCTTCAGCGTACTGATCGGATTGGCCTCCAGAGTGTCTTTCCCATTGCAGACCTTGTGATGCGTCGGCGAGTAGAACAGACTTCGCAGATCTGTGTGCGACTTGTGAGTGTTGGAGGCGGGTGATTCGCTGCGCTTCAGGAAGTCCAGTTTGCGGCTCATGCGCTTGCCCCAGGTGAACACTGCGGAAAGAGTGTAAAAAGAACTTGATTAGAACGGTTTTGATGACCCTATTAAAGGAGAAATTTTTTTTTATTAATTTATTAATTTGGCGCAAAATTTTGAAATTAAACGACAATCCGCAAATATCGGTAATGCACTTTTCGCGAGAGTCTTCGATCAGCTCACTAAGCAGTGTGCCAGTCAGTTCACTATTTGGTGGGCCAGACTCATCCAGGACACGAATGGGGACGTGTCTTGGGAACAAAGCTCTGTTAGCCAGAAAACAAGCTGTTTTTCCCCGTTGAAACACGCCGGCGTAATAATAACCTTGTTTTGCAACTTATTTAAAGCAGAAAGCGCCATCTATTGGTAATTTATGTAACCACGCTAACCAACATATCGATACAGCACTGCCACACAGACAGTATTTTTTTACTTTTCGATAAAATACGCTCAACTTTCTCATCAACAATCGATAACAAAATATACCGATAGAACGCTGTAGCAGTATTTTTTATTCGCCCAAGTAGTATTTTTTTATTTGCTGCGCACATTCACACTTCCATGAACATACATAAACAACGATTGATTTTTCGCGATTGAAAATGTCGCTTGCTGCCAAAAAGATTGCTGAGGCAGAAGAACTGGTGCGTACGGCCGAAAAGAGTTTAAAAACATCTCTTGTAAAGTGGGTGCCCGACTATGACAGTGCAGCCGATGAATACTCGAAGGCAGCGACTGCTTTTCGAATTGCAAAGTCATTCGATAAGAGCAAGGAATGTTTCTTAAAGGCAATAGATTGCTATAAAAGCAATAAGTCGTGGTTCCATGCAGCCAAGTGCTATGAGCAAATTATACTGTTGTCAAAGGAAACCGGAAAAATGGAGCAAGTGGAGGAGTATGCAAATAAGTCTTGCAGTTTGTATCAACAGCACGGCTCTCCCGAAGCTGCCGCAGCAGCGTTGGACAAAGCAGCTAAGCTGACAGAACAGAAGCATCCGGAAATAGCTTTACGCTTCTATCAGCATGCCGTGGAGGTTATTCTCATTGAGGACTCCACTCGGCAAGCAGCCGAATTCTGTTCGAAAGTATCAAGAATTCTTGTCAAGCTACAGCGCTACGAAGAGGCGACAAAGGCGTTGAAAAAAGAAATCGCCTTGAATCAGAAAACTGAATCGTACGGTCAAATTGGTCGTTTGGTTGTGGCACTTGTATTGGTCCAGTTGGCCCTAGGCGACTCAGTGGAAGCAGAAAAATCATTCAAAGAATGGGGCACTTGCTGTGAGGCCGAAGAAGTATCCACGTTGCAGGTGTTACTTCAAGCTTTCGACGAAGAAGATGCTGAGTTGGCAGCAAGAATGCTTGCCCATCCATTCATCCGACATATGGATGTTGAATATTCTATTCTGGCCAAGAACATTCCATTACCAAAGGGTCTAGAAGTGGAGAAGAAAACTGACGAATGCCAGAACAAGCTGGAGGAGGAGGAGGATGGGGATGGCTTGTGTTAAGCTAATATCTTTAATTGTTATTAAACTGCTAATCACCAGATTGAAGAAACTATGCAATTGTTAACATAGATACGTCTAATTAAATTCTATTTAATCACTGTTTTGTCATATAATATTAACTTAAATAGATATGTCTACTCCACACTTGTAGCCCACTGCTCAGGGGCTATGTTTATTATTAATAAATGAATACTTTAAAAACCCGATAACCGGATCCATAACGTGATGTGATTTTAAAGATTTGTGAAAGTTGCCTGAAAGGGCATTTCGAGGTGGTCCTATGTTTTATCTAGTCTTTTTCACCTTCTTCTGATTGGCATGATTGAAAGGGTATAACATCTTCGGTATTCTTGTCCATATTAAACTTTAAGTGGCTCCAAGCTCGAGCGACTTTTTATGTTTGTTGAGCTAATTGTGAAGCACTCGTACGGATCATACACTGTTTCTATCTAGTCTCTTATTTGCTTTCTAACAACAAATGCAATGACACTTTTATATTTTTGACTGGGTAAAGAAGAACTGAGTGAAGAGTAAAGGCGAAAGATAATGGGAAAATATGAGGTGGAAAAATACAACTGTACAATCCATATTAGCAGCTCTTGACAGTAACTAAAGTGAAGAAATGAAGTAATGTGCAGTAATGATAGTAATGTCTAAAGTATGCTTGTACATGCTTTATGAAAATTACTATAAAGATATCTGTATAAATACTTAGAATAACTAACCCCTCAATAAAAATAGCACAAGGGTCGAGCTGAATGCTCATTATCTAACTGAATCACGCACTTACATATTCATAATACCTACCTTCGTTTAAAAATATAACAAGGATTATGGGCTGTGCGTCTATTTTTGATCGTTTGAATGAGTATTGGGGGCTAGGGATACTAACCGTTTCGCGTCGTACTGGTTATGGTGGCTGAGGTACCCGCGCTCTTGTTGCTAGAGGTTTCATCTCGACTGTTCATCTTCATCTCGTCGGCCGATACTCTTGCGGCGTGTTTGTGTTCATCGTCTAGGATAACAACCGGCATCGCTGTGACCAGTGCGTAGTCGGGTACATGACCTAAGGAGAACACCAGAAGAGGAAACGTTAGCTTGAAAATAATTATTATCTGAGATGGGTGCATTCGCCTGAGCAAATTGATAAGCTCAACAAAAGCACAACAAAGTGTCATGATAAGAAACAAACGTTAAGTAATGCCCAAAAAAATACACCTTAATAAACATACGTGTATGATTTCATTCATAAGTAAATAACTTTAGTGAAATTTATAAGATTGTTGGAGCAATTAATTCATTATTCCATTATTTCTTTTATTTAACATATAAGCCCTTCAACTATCATCATTTGTATACAACAAGGTATACATGGTATATTCTTAGTCAGCATTGATAAATCAATGTCTTTATTATGCATCGAATTTTGATTTAGTCACATGTCTGCACTGCATCCGATAGCATTACCGCAAGTCGTTATACCCTGCTGCCCTATAAATGCGTGCACACTGCCAAGTTTTTGTCAGTTTGCCCGCAACTCTGCCCCAAGATGGATGGCCTGTGGAGCTGGCTGCTGCTTCTAACCTTATGGACAGCTAAGACACTTGTCTGTGGCTTTGAGTTGTGGCTACCCCAAGTTGTGCTACAGCAATTGGAGGAATCAAGCGAACAGTTCGACTTATGGACAAGGCAGCTAAGTCAGCACCTTAGCTCAGAGGATCTGCAGCGGCTGGCTTGGAATGTGCACTTTCTCGATGAACCCAAGAGCACGTTACAATTAAGACAAATACAGCAGCAACTGAGTCCGAGAGAAAACCCCATAAGTAATCCCTGCAAACTCTGGCTCTGGATTAGCTTTTACTGGCAGCTACGCCGATCGCATCAATTGGATGACAATGAGAACTCGCTGTTGCCACAATTTGCATTGACGCTGTTGCAGCTCCAGACAGGTCGGCAGTGGAACCTCTATTTGCAGAACATGCTTCAGAGCCTTCCGTCTCACTTGGGCACCATAGTGAAGAGCCGTTGGCTGTGCCTAAAGCACTCTAGGGATCAGATCTACCTGCTACCTGGCAGAGCAATACAGTTGGGTGCCAATGGCAACTGTAGCTTGTGGCGAGTGAGGCTGATGGACAACGCAACACACTGGCTACGTCTTGAGAATGCCTGTGACCAGGATGCACTTTGGTTTGTCAACCTCCAGCAATCGCGCACCAGTACCTACAGATTGTTCAGTGCGCCCACGAATAACTCTACCTTCTTCTGTCTACGGAATGGAGTGGGAACTCATTTCAAGGATAACAGCAGGCAAAATGAAAGCATGTGCCAATGGCAGCTCAATGATTGTAGTTACCTAAGGCAACTCTTTAAACATACTTAGGTTGTGCAAGTATACAGACAAGATATAAAGATGCATTCTCATTGGAGAAGGAAAAGGGTCTATCTATATCTTGCAGAGTTTAGATAGATTAAATTATCAAATTTGTCGCTCTTTTTACAATGTTAACAACTCAGAAAAGTAAACTTTGCAGCATAAGATTTAACTTATAAATTATTCAACTGTTTGCCATACTAATATTTGGTAACTGAATCTGTATTGCCATCTATAATTTCTATTGTTTAGGGATCAATTAGAATTTCAGTTTGTCTAATGAATTCTAAAATTCTGCCTGCACTGACTGACCCTCACTCTTTAATTTCAAGAAGGTGGCAGACTTCACAAAGTAAATATATTCTAGTTCCGCGATTATTGGTATTTGAGAATTTTAAGTTTAGTGCAATGATTAATGGGCGCTACTCTACTTCTCCTTATAGATTATAATATGCTTGAATTCTCTATATAGTTACCAGGCGTCAATGAGATGCTGCTGTTAGCCTTTTCACCTGCTGAGCACTTTGAATCTGCAGCACTGCCAGAGTGACTGCGATGTGCTACGTAGTGTTGAAAGTGTTCCTGCATTTGTTGCCGCTGCTGCTGTCGCTGTCGCTGTTTCTGCTTGTGCCCGATGGCGATGTTGCCATTGTTGCTGTAGCTGAGATGCAATGTTTCTGCGCCGCTGTTGCTCGCAGTTGGCTGCTGCCTGTATAGAGAGCTGGCCTCCTGGGGGGAGTGCACAGTCGTCTGACGCTCACTTAAGAGATGAGTGGGCGTGGAAGTTAGTAACGGCTGCGGAGCATTGTTGCCGTTTGCTGATTCGGCTGTTGCTGCTGCTGCTGCTGCTGCTGCTCCAGCTGAGGCAGCGCCATTGCTCGTGAGGGTGGTGCAGCTGAGTATCATAGCGGGCTATTTGTGGAGGAGATCAGTCAAGGACGTGGACAAGTTGCAGTTAGCAAGGATTTGCAGCAACATATTGCTGTATCACAAGCTTTGCTGCTGTTGCTGCTGCTGTGCTGCTTGATGTTGCTGTTATGGCAAGTGTTGCTGTTGTTGCCCCACTGTTGCTGCAGCTGTGCTGGGATGGAAGACACTGTGTGGTCAGTAATATCAGTAGAATGACGTGATTCTGCCAGCTGCTGCTTTTGTCTCTGCTCTTGTTTCTGCTTTGTCGCGTGCTGCAATTAGAGGAGTGTCACATTATTTTGCAGCAACTTTGCTGAGGCCTTTACACTTAAAATATTATAACTTAAAGTGCCTTCTTAGCTCTTTAGTCGTTAAATACTCGCTTTCATATCGAAGTACTTAATACATACCTTTAATACTGGTAAAACTTCATACGAATAGGAGTCAAGTAACCTATTGCCTATTGCAAAATAACGTGTATCTAGATTTTATATTAGTAAAGATTTGCAATAGATTTACATGGCTTAATTGACGCAGTTATTGATGCTGATCAAGAATATATACATATATCGTATACATCCTTTCAAAATGTTCAAATTTCATACGTATCGGAGTAAAGTAACTTATTGTTATCGTAACCTATTCGTCAAATAGGATGCTTATAGCCAATTGCATAAAAGTTGATTAGAAACAGTCAGCAAAAAGTACTGTAAGGGTATGAAACCTTCGACGTGTCGAGTATAAGCCTTCCTTCTTGTTTTATTTAATTATACCCATTTCCATGCATCGCTGAACGGCTTTTAAGCGGCTTTCTTATGGCATGGCTTTTGTTTTTTTTTTTTGCTTCTCTCGCTGTTGTCAGAAATACGCCAGTCTGCATAGTTATAAAATTCCTGTAAACCAGTCGTGGTAACGACAGCCTCAGCTGTGGTGCCTTGTGGCAAATTATGAACTGCCTTTGAAATGGCGACACTGCTTAACCCGGCACAGACACCTGCTCGAGCAGTTAGGCTGAAACCATGTTTCCCAGAGGGTATCGTGAAGTTTTGTCCCGTCTATTTAAATATACGATATACTCATCTCATATATGGCTAAACTGTGACAATAGAGAACATGGAACGCAGTTACTAATTATAGTCTAAATCAGCATTAGATTCCATTGCAGTTATAAGACATAATGATCCGAATCGAATAATTCCGACATATTCACATCGTGCAGCATTAAGAAACAAACATACTTATGTGCCAAGGTTTATGAAGATAGATCTAATAGTGAGAGACTAGTTTTAGATGAAACAGACAAACATACAAACAGACACACAGACAGGCAGGTAGACCGACAGACAGACGGACATACAAACATACATAACATACAACAGTCTGTGGCTATCGGCAGGTTATGAATGAATAATTCTGTCTTTTGCAAACAGGTTGCTCACTACGGATTAAGGTTCTGCAGTTTTCCAGTTTCAATTATCCCGCTCTGACGCCACTTGAAGAGCTGCTGACCTTCACAGATCTGGCACGATAGTTGTCGCCCGTCCTCGCCGTCGCCGACGTTGTCCGACAAAGATTTAAGCAGTTAACGCCAATCGGCTTATTAGGCAAATCAATGTGATTATGTTACAACGGCGCTGCATGAGTCATGGAACAGGTTGTGCCACCAGACGGGGAATGCAGATGTTGCTGGGTACGATCGGGTTGCAGAGCGTCTGATAAGTAGTTAACCCACCCACAGTGCATGGGAATTGACTCTCATATGTGAAGACAATGCTGATTCTAATGGTCAAATAACTGATGAGGCTTTTTGGGCTTGTGCAGAAGTACTTCTCGACTTGGACTAAGACAATTTCACAGTCAAGGTGAGCAACTACTTGCAACAGGTTGACAATCATTTCAGTTGGTTGCGTGAAGTTCTCACACACTAAGTAACTAATTGATATGGCACTATCCGTATAGCTGCTGCTCTATATGCCTTGACTTTTGGAATACAACATCCTGTGGCAGTAACCTAATACCAACAACATGTGCGCCAACAACGACACAGCACAGAACACAGCAGAAGAGGCCAAGCACAGCTGCAGCTGCTGCTGCTGTTGCTGTTGCTGCTACAGATGCTGCTGTTGTTTATGCCTCACTGAATCAGGTGTTGCTTCTGATCTGCGACGATAATTGCATGCAAGCTGTCAGTGTTGTTGCTGCCGTTCGCAGCAATTATGCCGTGAACTTGTTCTGACTGCGCAACAGCAGCAACACGCTCCCAAATGACAATTTCATTTCAAGTTGGCATTTCTGAGCTGAGGCTAAGGTTGTTCAACTCCAACTCCAACTCTGACAGCAGGCAGGCAACAAGCAAAGCAGACAGCACCATCACCATCACCATGTGACCATAGTCTCATGAGTTGTTATTAGCTAATGCATGGCCTCGAACATGGCCCAACTAGAGACTCCGGGCTGGTAATCACTGGGCCTATACTCGTACAACCTTAAAGACATTCTCCCATTGGTGCGCTGTCGTGATTCGCAATCATTGATCCCGGATCGTTAATTGTTGTTCGCTGATCACTGCCGTTCAGCACTGATCGTTTACGTTGATCGTTAATAGTAGAAGTTGAAAGAGATAAGACTAGGTAGCCTTACCTGCAAACTAATTGTGCGTATCCATTTGAAGAAATGGTGAAAACATATTAGCAAAAATGTCTTCTACCAATTAAAAACAATTTCAGAAAGAGCAATACACAGACTATTATTAACTATAACTACAGAAACACACGGAACTATGCAAGAGTTTGACTTGAATAACTTAGGCATTTATTAACCGATCTAATTGCAGGTTTACATGGTTTAGCCATGCTTGTTTGTGTGAGAAGTGGGCGTGGCTTCCAAAATTTGTAATAAACTTTATCTTCGCATGGTATATATGCATCTTCATGCCAGATTTGATGTTGCTATCACTTATAATAGCTGAGATCTCAACGCTCATACGGACAGACAGAAGGACTGATATTGACTCTGCTCAAAAGCCGATACTGACAAAGAATATATAGCTATACTTTATCTGTTTCTGTCTGTACAAAACTAGTATACCTGTTTTTAATCATTCCCAATGATAGAAAGGTATTTAGAGAACAGACAGGGAAACGTATTTGCCATTCTGGGGCTCACATCGCTTGTTTACCACTTGAGGCGAAAGCAATTTCCTTGGAAAAATGTTGCCGCCGATCAATGCAATCGTAGCCATCATTAACAGCTGACGTCATCGATGGATCGAGTTATATGTAGCTTAAGGGCTTCATTAATTTTTATCGATGAAGTCCCACATGTTGGATAACTGCCTTTGTGGCAAATTTTAGCACGCGCATTAGTTGCTGTTGTTTTCTTTTTTATACCCTTCGACCATTGAAAATGGTCAAAAAGGGTATACTAACTTTGTGCAAAATGCAAATGTATGTAACAGGCAGAAGGAGGCGTGGCAGACCCCAGAAAGTATATATATTCTTGCTCAGGATCACTAGCCGAGTCGATTGAGCCATGTCTGTCTGTCTGTCCGGATGTCCGGATGTCCGTCTGACCAGATGAACACACAGATCTCAGCTATTATAAATGCTAGAGACACCAAATTTGGAATGAAGGTTCCTATGTACTCGGCGCAGATCAAGTTTATTTCAAATGTTATTTGCCACGCCCACCGCCCCCACAAATCAATAATTTAATTTTTGAACTCAATTTGTAAGCGCTGAATAAAAGATACAATTTTCTGACTTTAACATATACTAAGCTGAATGAAATATCTACGTAGTCTCCGAATTACAATCCGATCGGACAATAAACACAGAAGTTATTTAAGAAAGTATGAACATAAAACCAAGTGCTTCTGTCAGCTAACAAGAGAAGCGGGCGAGCGCAAAGCGCGAGCGCCATCTGTCGAGATTAATTTCAAAGCATGTTCATATGTATATGTGTACATAGGAACATACCTACATAGGTCGAAGGGTATCCCACTGTCGCGTCCTGCGCAACTGTTGCTTTTCTTACTGGTTTTTATTTCTTTATTTTCTTGTTACTGTTAATACCACTTTTGTTACTTAGATTGTTGGCGTTAGCAAATTTCGCAAGAAAAATACCCAGTTCTTCGCACGTGTTGCAATGCACGCTATGAGGATGTTCTTGCCGTAAAAGTTCCTGTACCACAATCGAGGTACTGTCGCTGTGCAGACTATTTCGACCATTTAGGCCAAACTTGGCAAGTGGAATCTTGAATTCTAAGCATTGTTGTTGTTGCTGTTTCTGCTGTTCTTGCTGCAGCCAATACCGCGCCTTCTACAGCGTACTGCTGCTGCTGTCTGCAGTGTAGTTTGTGGACATGCGAGTGTGCGATGCATACTGATACGACAGTGAAATTTAAGTTTACTCTTATCCAACACCGTAGGTAGGAGCGCCTTACAGATCTGTGCGAATGGATAATGTAGGAACATACTATGTACATAAGTCTGAAGTAGAGGTGGGCGTGGGCCGTGCTTTTTTTCGTGGCCCGCGGGCTTTTGCCAAAAAAAACGTGCTCGTGCCTAAAAATCGAGTTTCGTTCGTGTTCGTGCGGGCCCCGGGCCTAAGAAAAAGCCCGGAGGCCCGCAAAAGCCCGAAGGCCCGCAAAAGTCCGGAGGCCCGCAAAATCGAACCGCACAATCGGTAGGACTCAAGATAAAAAATTTTCCAAAAAACCAAAGTTACAATTAAATTCTTTTGATATTGAAATCGAAAAATATTTAAATTCCATTTCAGACCAAAATGTGTTAGAATTTTGGAAATGTAGTGACCTCAAATTAATGAAAAGACTTGCCCGTTACATTTTAGCCATTCCGGCAAGCTCAGCTACGAGCGAAAGATTATTTTCTACCTCTGGAATAATATTAAATGAGCGTCGTACACGTTTAAAAAGTTCAAACTTAGAAAAAATTTTATTTTTAAATAAGAACTTGCCATAAGTTATGTTTAAAAACCTGTATATTATAACACTGTTATTATTAATAAGTATTGGACTTAACTAAATTTCTTTGTATATTACATACTATAAATTAAAAAAATTGCATGGGTTTTTTTTTGTTGAAATTTTCGTGTTTGGCTTGGGCCGGGCCGTGCTTTTTCAAAAAAAATCGTGCGGGCCTCGTGCTTTTTTTTGGGACTAGGTTTCGTGCTCGTGCCGGGCCGGGCCTCAAAAAGTAGGCCCGCGCCCACCTCTAGTCTGAAGAGCTTATAGCTTAATTCTGTGTTGGGCAAACCCAGCGATGTCAATTAACAGTTGTAGTTGTTGGTTTGGTAGTCATTACTAGTGTTGACTAACGAAATTGAAGTTTAGAATGAAGGCAACAACAGGTAGGAAAGTACAACCCCAAATTCGCCCGAGTATATCAGATTTTAGATGGCGATACAGATATATATGTATGTTAAGACTAATTCATTAAACTGAAAGGGTACCTTTGTTCTTTTCTTTCTTGTTCAAAATACGATCGAAACCAAATTGAATTAAAGCAAACTAGCACATATTGTAGTACCTTACGCAATGCATCACCTTGACCCGCGGTATTTCACGGCCGTTTCTTGTATTTCATACTATACCCAACATACATAAGTACTACGAACATATTTACATCCATTCAGTGCATAAAGAGAGCGCACTGATTTACCATAATATACATATTTCCACTTCCTACTAGAGCAAATGAAGGCAGCCGCAGCAGCAAACTGCAAAAACAAAGCAGGAGCTGCATCTTTTCCTACCAGATGTTTTCCATTGGTAAGCCCCTGGACGGGCCCAGGCCTGTGCCCAAGGTGGCAGACCAACAACCTGCCATTTACAGACACAATTGTGACCGTTGTGATGTTTCGCAGCGACTAAGGTTGATGCAATGCCTGCCGAGTCCATTGGCCTTCTGTTTACTGCTGCTGCTTGCACTACTTTTTGCTGCATATTACTGTCGACGTGCTGCTGCTGCTTCTACTACTTCTACTACTACTGTGCAGGTGTTCAGAGCTTTGCCAGCGTTTTTCCTGGGTATTGAAATCACTCACCATATAAATAGTATTTTTGTACCCTTTACTAAGCTCATTCGCTGCGGGTGGTCTCAAATTGTTAAAACCTTTGGTATAATATGCGGATGTATCGTTCTGTTGAGAGTTTTTGGTGTTTGCAAAGCACAGAAGGGGAGATCTTTGATACATATATACGCTGATCGTGTTCAGTTAAGATAATTATCATTGTTCTCAATGATAATCTACTATACTCTCTTTATACTCTATTTACTTTGGATAATTATAAACAATGGATTTAACAGGTACACTAAGTTAAACATAAAGAGTTTTTCAAATGACTGTTCAAGATCTGTGAAAGGGTAGACAATCTTCGGCTTATACTCGTAGAGTGTAACTCTTATTTCTTTTTATTTTAAATTGAGTACATGGTATAAACGAACAAACTCAACTGTTGTTGTTTTCTTTACTTTTTCTCGTTCCATTTTTTTTTTGTGTCAGGTGTCTGTTATGCGATGATGTTGTTGCTGTGCGAGATATTTGCAATTTGCGTCTGTCTCTGTCCGCAGTTTAAATTGAGAGTATATTTTGATTTACCTGGATTGAACACTCCCCTCGTGAGTACGTATGTTTATTTAACTGTTGATTTGTATACCCAGCTGGGACTGACGTATTTATAATACCTTTGTAATGAAACTAATTAAGAGTTCACTGCATGGGAACTGGTCGCAAAGTAACCCCAGATAAAGAATCAATTTGGTGCCGACTGGCAACGGAAGTTTTGAAGAATAAACCATTAATAATTATAACAATTAAGCATGACTGGGCCAAATTTAGTTCTATACACAGAAGCGGCATGATGATGCGTCAAATTGAGGGCTTAGGCGAAAGCTGTCCAGCGGAGGAGCACAATAATGACTGAACACCAAGTTACCTATACAAGAATTGTTAGTGAAAGCTTGTATCCAAAGAGTGTTCTACAATGAGCACCTTCTAGCAACTTGATTCGTGTTGGCAGTAAGTGCTCAGTGATCTTCTCCATTAACAAATATTATAGTATTCAGATCAACATTGATGGAAATCGTACGTTCTATACGTTGCGACCTTATGGCCAAAATAAATATACCCTCGGCAAGGGTATCAAAATGGCGTCAAGTGAAAAACGGTGAAAATTGAAACTAATGATAGTTTACAGTTGCGAAATATTCACACCATTGAATGGGAAAGAAGCCGCCGCATAACAGAAACAGAAAAATCAACTCAGCTAATTATGTGCATTTAATGTTTAAATTAATGTCTTGCATTGATGATGAGGCTGCAGCAGAGACACGTTGGCAGTGAAAGTTATAAACATTTAACGGTATTTGCAATGAAAGAGAAATACCCGAAGCACTCGATTAAGTCAATAATGATACTTGTTTTAAGTAAATGAGATGTTAACTTGTTATATGAATGATTCCAATTGGTAAAGCTAGGTACGATTTCCTGCACGAAACCCTCATTGCCAATGGCAGCTCTATATGTCTATTATCAATATTATAAGATTATTATTTACCACTATTTATAAATATTTAATAATTTTGAAATACCAACAGTTATACAGACTCAAGAAATAATATAATAATCTACACTACAAAGATATTGAACGAAATAAAGAACAGAAAGAAGAGACTATTACAGGCGGATATGATGAAAAAATACTCAAATTATATTGATCATATTTGTATGACAGAAACGGTAATTATAATACTGATAAAACGGACTTATTTCCTTATAAGTGTTGCAAATAACTGCCCAAAATTAATATACCCTGTGCCTAGGAAACATATACCACACATATTAAATAGAACATCAGATTGTGATGAAAACTGCTGTTAGCACACTTGACTAATATGAGAAACATTATTACAAATTCAGTATTTAACACTGTTCACAAGTGTTCAGCAAAGCGCAACCATGAATTTTCCTCTTGACTGCCTGCTGTCAATACCAAAGTATATAGTATGGTAGTACGTATATATGCAATAGAAAGATAGGACAACGTTTTTACTTAGAACTCGTTATAATGTCTCATTGGTAATAAAATACTTGCAGTATTTAGACTGTGATGTACCCGGTACCCAGCTGACCACAACGATTTGTTAAAAAAAATAGAACTTCTTTTGCGTATTTGGTGTTGCATACTTTTAGGAAGCGACTTCGGAATCAGTACATTTTAATTATTTCTTAAATAACTTTTATGTTAATTATCCGATAGCAACTTAATTTTAAGGAATCATTTGGGTGTTGATAGTTCTTGTGTTTACTAAAACTGAACTGTGTAGCACTAATTTGGTTTTTATCGAATTACAGGGGCGTAAGTGGGTGTGGCCAACATCTAAAATAAACTTGATCTGCGTGCATTTAAAACACATACACGTATTGTTATTAATTTTGGTAGCTCTAGCTATTATAGTGGCGGAGATATAGGTTTTCATATGGACGGACAGACAGACAGACAAACGGACATGGCTATATCGACTCGGCTGTTGCTGATTCAGAATATATATAATTTAGGATCGGAGATGTCTCCTAAAGTGAGTTGCAAGATCCTGTCCAAAACTAAGATACCCACTGCGACGGTATTATATTTTTTAAGACGCATATTAGTTTGAACACACAGTATTTTGTTCTTATAAAACCTAGGACTTGCCTGTTTAACAGACAAAGTCATTGTTCATTAAATAAATTAAAAAGCCAAACTCAAGTTTTCCTAATTGACTTCAATGCTCCAATATATGTATATATATAATTTGTATTAAGTACACACATTTACAAAGCAATCATACAAAGCTCAAACGACATTTATTTTAAATATTGCATATTTACCGTTGTAAATTGGTAAAATTGTACAATTATTAATAATTGTACATTCCCAGTTGTTCATGTATTTATTTCAGTTAAATTATAGCCCAGACTAAAACTTAATGCTAAAAGCATACTTTGGAATATATAATCCATATACTCTATAACTAAAGATTGTCTTCTTTTAATTCAGCTAAATTATAGCCCAGACTAAAACTTAATGCTAAAAGCATACATTGGAATATATAATCCATATACTCTATAACTAAAAATTGTCTGAAGTACATAAAGTTGAAGAGGGTTACTCTTCTCTCCCTGGATGTGCACCGATTGAGATGAATTTGCTCCAACTGTCAAGTGGAAAGAATTAGAGAAGATATGCTTATGCAATTGAGCCTACCTTTATCGCACTTAAGTTTTCTCTGCGATTTAGATTCACTCCACAATCGTACAGTTCCCGGTCGTACAAACGATTCAATACTTGAACCTCGGTTTCGTAGACATCTTTAGCAAGCATCAACATTCGAATCCCAGTCGATAAAAACAGCATTACGATTAGAAAGTTATAGAGGTCTGGAGTGTTGGGAGCCCAGTAATGATATAACACGTTTACTATAATCTGAATAATATCCATTATGAGTATATTTATAAAAAATGGCCAGATAAATATCTGCAGCTTCTGGCGTAGTTTAATAAGCTGGAGCACATAATTGATGTAGAGTTCTCTCTTTTCTTCCATAGTTGGAGGAAATAAGCTCATGCGTCGTTTCAAGGGTTTTAAGAGTTGAAGCTGAAGAATCATGACAATATCGAATAAATAATTTAGCCAACTCATGCGAATTCCTGGGAAAAGTAACAGCCACTTATCCCAGTCTAGCTCCCACAAGAATCTCGCATATATCCAAAAGACTCGACAGAAATGTAGTAACAGTTCTATTCTGACTACTTTAAGAGTTTCTCCAAAAACTTTGTAATGCAATTTTCTGATATGAAGGAAAAGGTTTAGCAGCTTCAGAAGTTCCTCACGATTACGAAGTAAATTCCAGCTAGTAAACAAAATTGTATTAACGTAAACAAAAAAAACAAGACCATCAATATCCCAGATATTTGAAAAAAGAAGTGCCAATAATCCCAGATAGAATAATAATTAACAGAAAAACTAAATTAAACGGCACGATAAATAACCAATGGGTCATTAACATATAATAATAACCGACGCGTGACTTGATGAACTTATTTTTTTCAAAATCAAATCGAAATTCGAGAATCGCAAAAAGTTCTGCTGAGGTAATATAATAGACGTAGAATGACTCTCTCGTAGCACAACATGATGATAACTGAACTGAAGCGAGAAACTTTATTTTCCTTAATGGCACAAATGGTAATATATGTATATATATATATGTATTAGTATTATACACATTTACTTGGCAATCAGACAAATAGAAGAAGATATTAATTCACTTTAGCCCAAAAGGTTAATATCCTTCTGTTGTACATTAATAAATGTATATCGCATGAACATTTTTCATAAGAGTGCAACCTTTTCACGACTGTCTGCATCATCATTATCTTAATAGTAAAACTCGAATTCTTGAATAGGTTTTTTTGAAACCTCAGATGAATTTTTGATAATTCTGTGCTGCGATTTTCGCCAATTCCTAATAAGATTAATACTGCTCGAGCAGAAGAAGGTTTTCTCTTAGTTCTCGTGGTGTCACTGTTGGAATTCAAACTCTGAGTAACTTTTGCGAGCGATTGCCTTAACATTTTAATTCATTTCCATTTTTCCTCTCTCTCCTTCTCTCACCTGATTATACCCCTTGCAGAGGGTATATTAATTTTGGAAAAGAGTTTGCAACGCACCTTAGGAAACATCTCCGACCGCAATAAAAATTTACTTGAAATAAAATATACTTGAATAATAACACATAGTGATACCAAATTTGGTAGCTCTAGCCAGTATAATCTCTTTACGAGTACGCAAAACACTTATAACCTTTACGCCTCTCACAACCAAATTAAAATTGCTATACACCTGAAACTTGGTACAGATGTTCGGGAAGAGTGTACCAACACAACAAAACGAATCGAAATTCGATTATACGTAACCCGCAAAAATTCAAAATTCAAACGGACATGGCTATATCGACTCGGGTGTTGATGCTGATTCAGAATATATATAGTTAATATTTCGGTTGGCAGAAAGTTATTATACCTTTAAAATTGTATTGAGTCTGTCACTTTAACTTCAAGAATCTAGAATATGGATATATGAAGACACATTTATACATACTTGTACTATATATACTTGTACTGTATATATTCATATACCTATTCACACACCTTTCCTAGCGGGTACAGTGAGGTATATAGTATTATATGTATGTATGTAGCATGTATGTATGTATGTGCTAGTGCATTACCAACATGTTATATGTGATGTTGATAAAAAAAACAACCGGTTGCTGCTCAGCCGAAAAACCAACGAATCGCAAAACAACAAAACTGCAAATTGACGTCGACGACTTTCCATTTTCAAATGTTTTTGCTGCATGCGGAGCGTTGCGCCGGCAACTGGTAACAGAAACGGCAACAGCAGCAACAGCAACAGCAACATCGGCAACATCAACAACTCGTACAGCAACCGCAGCATTAACAGCAACATCGACAACTTTTCATTTCGTTTTTCACGCCAAAAAAAAAAACAACGAACAAAAACCGCAAGTCGCAACGACTTTTACAGCCATGCCCGTCTATTTCCCAGCAAGAAGCAGTTGCAGAGATCCCCAAGCATGTAACATGTGTAGTATGTTTAACCATAGACCATTTTCGAGTAGTCAAAACAGTGCAACGCATTGTCTACTACTCATCTGACTACCAGAACCGTTCATCTGTCTGTCCCTCTATCCGTTCGTCTGTCTGTCCCGCTGTCCGTTCGTCTGTCTGTCCGTGCGTGCGTGCCCAAGCCGCGTGCCTCTTTCAGCCTATCTGACATCACAGTTGTGTGTCGGTGTGCCGCGAGTCTTGCCACGCAATCATACTACACTTGCCGCAGTGTTGACAATTTTTAGTTTCTGTTTGTTGTTGCGTTTATTGACCGGTCATTACCTTTCACGCGACTCCATACTGGGGCTTGGCCATTAGTGTTGTTGACTGTCTGTTACTGTAGACTCGCGAGTCTCGACTCTCCACTCTTCGCTCTTCACTCTCCACTCTCTACTCTCTACTGTCGACTGCCGACTGCCGACTGCCGACTGTCGTAGCTGTTTTTGTTTGTCGAAACCACTACAGTAATTGTCGATTGCCTTATTGGGACTGCCCGCAGCGGAAGCAGCATCGATTTCACTTAGAGTTGTCGTAGTTATTCACCATACAGTAGGAAGACTCCATCTGAACTCCGGAAAACTGTAGCCGGTAAAGGGGGATGTCTCAGGTTTATTCGATTTATAAGCTGACTGAGGCAAACACATTCTTGTTGCATGACTAAAAGTATTACAGACGATCACGCCCCCACATACATTTTAAATTTAGTTTTACACTTACTTAATAACTCATTAATTGTTCAACGATGGTAGCAAAAGAAACATTGTTGTACTGATTTGTGTGTAAAGCATTCGACCCTTGGAAATAGGTCAAAACAAGTCAGCCGGGAAAAGTTCAAGATCCCACAAAGTATGTTTGGTGTATTGTTGATCAGTTTTAAAAGACGAACCCATTATTCGGTTATTTTCGGTTAGCTCAAAGTTATAATACCCTTCTACCATATGGGCAGTGGGTATACAAATGGGTAACTGTGTATACAGACAAACATACACATACACACATATGTACATATACAAGTACACATATACATACACATACACATACATATACATATACATATACATATACATATACATATACATATACATATACATATACATTCATGGCATTTACGTATGCCTGCCGTTCTTGGCATGCGGTCCACATTGTCAGCGTAAGCGAAAACGACTTGTTAATTACTCGGCTGACAATCATTAAAACATTTCATCGTCATCGTTCTGCTGATCCAATTCGACTAACTGTGAAAACCTGAGTCACTGTAAGATACCAACTGCATGCAGTTGAGTAGCCTCGACTATGAGTTACCCAGTAATCAATTTATACAAAGTATACTATACATGTATACATATGTATACAAATGTATACACATCTCTTTCTTGTTTTTATTTTGAGTGGCTTTTGACGCCATTCATAGTCAGATGAGCTAAGTTAGCTAAAGTAGAACAAATGCTGGAATCTATCCAGCTCCCATAAACCGTTGGCCTGCCGACGGCTGTTAACAAATTGATCTCGAACGATTGTGGAGCACATCGAATGCGATCTCCAACTGATGTTAGAGTCAGCCAGACACAAAGCGGAGAGGTTATTATAACTGCGTGGCTAACTGGCTTACACTATGGTGAGAGCCTCAATATCAATAGAACATTTTCTAAGCACATTTCTTTCTTTCTCTTTGCGACAGCGCTGCAGAAATCAGAGTAGATCGCAAGACATCCAATCGGTTTCTTTCTTTCTCTCTTTACTGTTTGCTGTCTACCAATTTACATAATTCCTCTCGATCTGAGCAATATGCATATTGAAATGTAACCATAACGGGTCGGAATCACGTTTAAATGAGTCAATGATTACACTAAGCTGCTTCTAATTTACACGGGAGAAAGTCAAAGAAGGCTTCTGATTCGATTGAAACTCTGAAGACTTGCCCTGAAAATCTCGTTTGCTTATACAAAATTGTTCTGGTTTTGATAAACATTATGACATAAAGATGTGGTTTATAATACGCAGACTGCAGTAGTAAATAGAAGGTAAATTTGGGCACTCATAAAAACTACCTTTATAAACCGTACAAAGTTAGGAATTATTGCACTGCGTTGCCCACTGTGCAACAGCTGCAGCAGCAGGAAGGCAAGAATCGTTGGACTGTAACTAATTTGATTAATGATAAGCCAAGCTTAACAGCTGACGATTGTGATTCGTATGTGCACACTATGTGCAGTACACTATGCAGTGAAGATACATATGTATCTGAAGATGCGTACAGATACACACAAATACGCATTAGAAACGAGGACGCTAGAACATAGACTGCAGCTAATTGAGCTCGGGTTGAAGTACATACTCTGACTGGCGATCGGGCTTTCAGTTTCTATGAGATATGGATTCTTTAATAACCATTCACTTTGTAAATTGCTCAGTGCACTGATTACATGCAATGAGCCTCTCTACTTTTGTATCCGAAGACCATAAGACAGAACGTTGTTGCCTCGGCCATTCCGCTGTACCACTTACAATCGAAGCACATATAAGAAGCACATAGTTGGCCCCTTTATTCAAAGCAAAGCGGAACAGTAGCTGATTTCTTATTCGGATTATTGGTATGGATGTATAGTTATATCAATATCCACTCAAGTATGTGTAGTACAAATTTTATATTTTGTTATAAATTTTTCGGTGCAAATGAGACATCATACTGTCTAGTTCAATCTAACGTATCGGTAGCTACTTAATATTAAAGTTATATTGTTTCTGCTTCTCTAGAAGCTGCTGACAATGTTTTGCGGAAAGATGATGTTTGTGTGTGTAATTTATCAATACAGAACTGGGGATGTGAAAGATTTCATCCTCGGGCATTACTTCTCAGTTAGTTTTTTCTTCAAATACTGGCCTGCTTCATTCTTTTCCCAAGCTTCGTACTCTTCGCGCTCCTGCGTCAACTTAAGCAGCTCCTTCGATTCTTTATCAGAAATACCCTCCGTCGATGTCCTTCTGCATGAGTTCCATTTCACGGACCATGGCTTCTTTGGCCTTGCGACGGCGCACCTTCATGTCTTTTTCATTGCGCAAATCTTGCTTTTCCTGCTCGTGCTCCTCCTTCTCTTTCTTGATGCGCTCCTCTTCCTGTGCGAATTCATCCAGTTCTTCATCGGTGTAAGGATACTCTGGCACAGTGTAGTTTAGTAGTGAGTTGCTTAAGCATAGGCCAATGGCCCCAATCGCAGCCAATAAGCCACTCAGTAGGACCATATTATATTTGAAGTTCTTGGCCTTCAAGTTCTGCATAAAGTCACCCTTCGGCAGGGGTAGATCATTCATTATAGCATGGGTTCCCCCGCTAGGGAAATAACCTGGTTTCGGTTTCATTTTACTCGACATATCGCACTTATCAGCTACCTTCTTGGTTGGCGGGTTTGCCCCAAACTGTCGTGTTACTTTGAAAATTGTATTCAAACCGCTGCTGCGTACTAGATCAATAAACCGAAACTGTTGGTGAGGTCTGGAAGTGGATCTTGAAATATACTCACTGTTACGATTAACCCGCGAAGGGGTGGCCATCAAAAGTCTTGACATTTTTTGAATTTGTCTTTTAGACTGACGAGCCTAGAATTTGATAATCGTTGAATGTGTTACTAGTAAAAATAATCGAATTGTCATGTGTGACAGTTGCTGTGCAAGACCTGCTGCGATGCCATATAATAATTTAATTTTAATTTTGTTTGAAAAACTTGGACAATCGAAAACAAAGGACCCTGCTTAAGGTAGCGGGGTTACCGACGGAAATACTAATTGAAAATGAAAAGATTATACATATAAACATATGTGTATATGTACGTTATGCAGACACGTGCGTTCCTATGAATAGTATCTTACAACCCAGGCGAAAATTATAAAAACAAACATGCATTTCACTTACAAAAAGAAACTTCGCCGTGATATCATATACAAAAGAAACAATTTTGAGGCAAAGAAGAAGAGGTTTGGTATCACCACCGGACAAAGTAGGTGAACGACCGGCCGACAACACATTAACATATTAGAGCACATCAAAAATGTCATGGCTATTTATGAAGCTCAAATCTAAAAAGGTGTCACGTGCACTACCAACAACAATACCAACAACAAAAGCAAGAAAATATGTCAAACTATACGTCGAGACGAATGCATAATAAAATAACGGCAACAGACGAAGGGACGAGCAAAAGGTCTGTACCAACAATAAACAACCAGAAGAGAAGACGGTTGCACTTTGCAGCATCAACAAAAATAACAACAACAGCAGCAGCAACAACAAAAGAATCCAAAATTCGACACAAACTTGTTTACCGCTGCACTTGTATTATCAGTAGAAGAAGGTAAAGAAGAAGCACAAGAAGTGGACGTGGGTGTATAAAGGTAGAGGCGTGTGCTTATACGGGTACGATATATATGTGTACATAAGCTTAAACAGAGTTGCAGGTATTATTAGTGTACCATTTTTAATGTAAACTTAACATAAATGTAGCTTAACATTATGTTTACTGTCCCAAATAAAACAAATACACTAAGATACTTCTCACTCTTTGGATTGCCCTGCATTACAGAACCTGATCCATCCTGTTGTTAACGTAATCTAAGCAAATATTGAATAAACAAGAATAAGTTGCCTGATATCTTAGATATGATTCTCTAATCTTAATCTTAGTCCCCTCACATTTCAATTAGCTTTGTATAGCCATGCAGAGGGTATATTATCATTGGCCAGAAGAACCATCGAAGATATTTTCGACTCAAAGTATTGTATGTATATATGTTTATTCAGAATCAGCATTAACGATCTTGACATGCCTGTCGGTCCGCGAGACAATACTTATATTAAATTTCACCGATTCTAGCATGAAGTTAGAGCTGTTTGGTGGTCCTAAGCTGTATCATTGTATCAATATATCATATAGCTACCAAACCATTTAGTTATTGTTATCTTTCAAGGTTTCGCAAACAAACAAAGTCCATCTTATTTTTACTTTACAATTACTTAGTAACATTTGGTTGAAAGATGCAATATAATATTATACTTTTATCAAATTTATTGTACAATATGTTTAGGAGTCCGAGATCTTTTGAATTAATAATTACACATAATTGAACTTGACTTTAAAGATACATTCTGGTAAAGCATCGATTATTAGGGACTTGGTACAAGCATACTCATCCTATTGTGTTTGATTTCAATTTTTCTGTTCTTTGATCGGATACATACTAAGCAAACAACCACGAAGAATCCATAAACTATGGCACTCACATAGCAGCGGATAGCAGCCTTCTGAAAGAGGCCATCGGCATCCTTTTGAAATTCATCCAGAGTTTTGTAATGTTCTTTCAAGGGCAAGTATTCCACTAAACCAAGGGATTTCACTTGGTAAAAAATACCCATCAATAGGCATTGTATAATTCCCCAGATGCTCATGACCAGGCAAAAACCCGAACATTTTCGGTTGCAGGAGTAGACCATTGCAACTTGTGTATCGTTTGTTGTTTAATGTACGTACTTGACTCACTAGGTTTGTTTTGACATATTATTCAAATTCGACGACTAATGCAAAGCAGCACTGTCAAAAATGCTACGCTGCCTACATGAAATATACAGATTTATCGATCGCAACAGTTAAAAGCTCAAGTTGACCTTGCGTGAACTTAATGACATAAAATCTATCTAACCAGATTCCCGCACCGGCACTGATTATTTTAAAATATATTTATGTATATATACATAAAACATAAAGTATGTAGTTGTAGACCAATCGGCGATAAGTGTGACAAGCACATAAGGAAACTGCGATACCACATATACATACATATTATGCATACGAATGTATATTCTTGGTCAATATCAATAGTAGCGTTGATTTAGCCATACCCGCTATAAAAGATACTTCAATCAAGTTTATTTAAAATTTTAGATGCCACGAAAATCGTTCAATTCTCTTTGATTTGAATATATACTACTATAATATAATATAATACATATAATATAGTACTTGATATAATATGTAAAACAACTCACCTTCTAGATAAAAGTCGGTTAGTTTCCTTTAGAATCCAGCATAAACATTGGACTTAAGGTAAGCAATTTTGTAACGTTTTAATTATTATATCCGTGCTGTTATTTTGTGTTATGCATTAAGCATAGGTTGTTTCAGGTGCTGTTATTTGGTAAAACACAATTGAATCAGAGATTGGCACAAAAACACTATAAGTAGTTACCAAACTTTCAATTCTCACACATCAAATATCAAACTAAAAGTAAAAATTTTAAGGTTGCGCTCAATTTTAAAAACCGTTCCAAGCACTTTACCCAACACAAGTACTACCAACACAAATTGTTATGGACTAGTTGCTTTCTTGCTCGAACAGGTAAATACATATACAGTCAGACGTAAAACGAAAACAAGTAAAATAGATTTTTTTTAAGGCCGAAGGTTTTATACCCTTCTAAGGTTTTTTATGTAAATAAGTTAATAAACAATTTGATATAACTTCGTGGACCGTTACAAAACTCTGTTTATACAAATCATCATCATTTTCGATTGATTGTTTTTTTAAATCTGTGGGATATAAAGTGCACATGAGGCCTTTGACTTTCTCAAGGTCTTTGAATTATTTAATATTGTACCTTGTTATACTCTTACACAGCTTATTAAAGGTATTATGTACATATGTATTCTATTAATATGCATCAACAGGTCAGGCATAGCTAAATAGAAAGCTTATACAAAAAAGCTGCTATTGAAACAATATGGGGTTTTTATTAAAATCTGTATTTTTTGCATTCCATTTGCATTTCACTAAAATCGATTTCACAATAGCTTCGTAACAGTATTCAAATATTTATTCATAACTTCAATACATACACAAAACTGAAAGGGAATTAAAACTTCGGCATGTCGATTGTAAACTTTTCTCTTTTCTTGTTTTTTCTTTAAATTTAATTTGCAAGCAAACTCATGTTGCCAAACACAATTTTGTTTTTGTTTTATATAATTGTTACACCTGTTGATATGATTCTTTGTTATGTTGTTCACTCTGTACGTGAAACACTTGTTGAAGACACGTGCACACGAACACAGCTAATCGGAATTAGCGATCACGACTTTGAATCAGAACTTGCCGTGTAGCTGATACCTTCAAAGACTGTCTTTACCGCAGACAAACAACAAACACAAAAAATCAGCTAAAAGAGAACACGAAAAATACCGAATGCGACGCGCGACACAACCAACTTCTTTCACGTTCGCTGCTGGAATGAAACAAATGAGCATGAAACATTGGAGAGAGCCAAATGCATGCTGCGGCCAGTGTTGCTTATTTAGATATTTCCACGTCACATTCAGTTAGTTTTTAAAGCTAGATTATTACAGGTGACTTCAAATTGATCAGCGTCGACAAAATAGATTTTATTAGCTTTTGAATTAATTTGTAAATAAATCCCATATACCAAACTGTCGGGTTTCATATATTACAATACGGTCAGATGTTTCACAAACATCGTTTAATTGGCAACACTGTTGTACAATTCACGTTAAACAATTTGCTGGCTAATTTTCCCATTTTTTACATATATATTTCTATTTATTTATATGTTAATACTTAGTTATAATTAATTATTTCCTTAAATATATTATATATTTTATGTTTATTAGAAAAGTTATATTTATTTACATGTTCTTATCAGAATGCAATAGTCAACAACATTGTATATGAATACAGTTGACTCGCACTGTAAAAACCAACTGTTGACTTAACATTTTTCTCTTAATCGAGTCATTGGTGGATTGCTGCCAGACAAAAGGTGGATGCTGCAAATCTGTATCAACTGTTAACATTTAACGCAAAGATCTAACACTGCGGTGAACTGGGAATGATAAAAAAAGGAGATCGAACTCAAATCGATATTAAGTAAATAAAATCAACTCTCTTCGATACATTTTCTCTAATAATATAATAATAGCCATTTAAACAGGGTTCTTGTTTAAGCAAACTCTTATTCTAAGCACTGAGATCTAAATATAATCTAGTTATAATTCCCAAGTAAGGCACAATAAAACTGCTCGGAGCTTTAAGTGTTCTTAAACATTTTAATTGGAAATTAAACCTTAGCTGGGGTGTTGGGATGTGACCTCAACAATTTATTTTTCTTCGTGTTTAAGGTCAGTGAGCAGTAACTTTAGGGGTTGGCAGCGTCCGCCGTGGCAATGCTCCGATTCACCAGGATGCTCGCCTGTGTGTGTTCAAGTGTGTGTTACCTGTGGGCTTTGATCTAATTTTAATGACGAATTATAGTAGGTCAGAAGGGGAGCGCTCTTGTCTATCCTTCTGTGTGTGTGTGTTAATGAATACATACATCCAACACGAAGTGTGAGGTGCTAAACGCTGCAAGCCTTCAGGCTGGTTCTTAAATGCCAACTCTCGAATACAAATTCGCGCCAAAAAGTAAACTGCAAGTTAAATGTATGCAAAGAAAAAGCCCAAGACCTGTTTACGCGTATTTCGATAAATCGATTATCAGCTAGGGGATTCCAGTTTAAAATTAGATCAAAGGCAGATGCACGAACTACAGCCACATAGAAATGAACAGATAGTAATAGAGTGTAAAATAAAACATACATACATAGGAATGCATAATACAAAATTTTTAAACAATATTGAAAGTTTAAAAAGTCTAACAATTTAACTGTAAAGTTTACACATGAAATATGAAATGCATTTAAAAGACAAAGCCGCCTGCTGTTCATCTTATTCTGACAATCACTGTACATACTTTATGAGATTGCAGATATCTACTTTTGTGTGTTGCAAACTTTTGGACAAAATTATAATTAATAGCAGCTATTCTTCTGTATAAGTTGTGGTACACTTACTGAGTTATCAATGTTCATGAGCGCCGTTTGATCAGAAGCAAGAGTATTTTGGCACTGTTAACTAATTGAAGGCTGAAGAGTCGGCAACACGCATTCGCCGCGTGGAACGAGCGCATACGATGCATCCACAAGCATTTGCGGCATTTTCTGTGTGAAATTCTTAGCATGGGGCAATGAAAGCCAAACTTAGACACTCGGTCTCAAACTTGTCGTGCGCTGTTTAATTAGCTGCTGCAGTTGGCTACGCTGCATTTTAGTTTCATCTGGGTGCAAAAGATTTAGCCACTAATTTGGAGCGCGAGCTCTTTAATTGCCAAATGTGGCATGTTGCAGCCAGCCCACCAAGCATCAGTTTGAGGCACAACCCTTCTCTGGTCAGCCAGAGCCGGTTATCTTTGGGAAAGTAATACTCACTAAAAGGGGCTGCAAAACAACACAACAAAAGGCACACATGGGTGTGCGAACATGGAACATGCCTGCAACCAAAGTCTGTTTTGTTTAATATCTCGAATGAATTGAGCAATTAAAAGAGCATTACTAATTAATACAAGGTATGAACAATTAATAAAGGGCTTTGTGCCTTTAGACGATATACAAAAGCAGCGTCATTCTGGCCAGAATAGTTTACCATATACTTAATATAAAGTATATACAAAAATCGCTCGCAGCAAGGTTATTTAAAAGGCGGGCAATTTGACAGGTGGCATCGCATGCTTAATGCTGCTTTCAAATTTGAAATTCCAATTCCGAATCGAAGTCTCCCAGTGGTGCACAACGGGATGACGCCTGCGACGACAAGTGGTCTGCCTTGTTGACCAATCGCAGTCGGTTGCACAGCATACTCGCAGCATACTCGCATCTATTGCGAAATCAGCAATAACAAAATAGTTGCAGTTGCTTTTGCTCTGGCTCTAGCTGTAGTTGCAGTTGTTGTTGTCCTTGTTGTTGTTGTATAGTTCACAGATACTTCACAAATTGTTACTATTTGGCCCGCTTTGTTGACGTTCAGCGTCGAAATTGGAGTCGAATTGAAAATTAAAATCGCTTGCAAGCCGGGCCCCACTTTGCTGCTAAACATCTGTCCACTGTGCACTGTATAATGTCCATCGTCCACAGCCCACTGTCCACTCGTCTGCTGTACTATAAAGCAACGCAGTGTACGCACAGCATTTACAGTTGCCAATCTCAGTTTAGCGAAGCCAGAACATATATTGAGTACGCGAGACGCTTCGTCATGAAACTTTTGGTATGTCCGAGGACATTTACGACCTGGAGAACATCTTAACACTGGTTTTGATAGATTCTTTGCACTTGGATAGCCGCTGCGACTGCTGCACCCGGCCTGCTGGATTACGGACACTCGGCGCCGGCCATCAGCTATGGATCTGTCGCGCCCTCCTACAGCAT
The DNA here is from genome assembly GCA_018903425.1 of Zaprionus nigranus. NCBI lineage: Eukaryota > Metazoa > Arthropoda > Insecta > Diptera > Drosophilidae > Zaprionus > Zaprionus nigranus. The sequence continues at coordinate 2,079,251 of JAEIGD010000011.1, read as the reverse complement.
TGCTCATGCGGCGCCTGCCATCAGCATTGCCCATGCAGCGCCCGCCATCAGCTACGCGGCACCAGCTCCTGTGATTAAGTCCTATGCACCCTCTATAAGCTATGCAGCTCCGACGGTGCTCAAATCCTATGAGCCAGCTGTCAGCTATGCAGCTTCAGCGCCAGTGATCAAGTCTTATGCGCCTGCCATCAGCTATGCAGCTCCGACGGTCGTCAAGTCCTATGCCGCACCCATTGCCGTTGCTGCGCCTGTCATCAAGGCAGCCGCTCCAGCCACCAGCTACTCACACTTCAGCTCGGTAAGATGGGAATCCTTGAACCACATGAGCTCATCGAGTGAATCACTCAACTCAGATTGAATTGTCAACCAAGTCAGCTAACCAGTTCTTTTCTAGCTGTTTCTTTGCACAATTTGCTGATGTGGCCCAGAGGTATTGAAGTAAAATAATGATTTAATGAATGATTACCTAAGCACATAATAGCTATAACATAGTAAGATGTTTGCCACGCATAGAGGTGACATTTCCAACGTAAAATCATTGCACAGAAGCAGTTTGCCACGCATAGAAGTTACATTTCCAACCTGAGTAGTGTCGAGTTTTCCGCTTGTTTGTCTGTCTGTTTAAAATGGAAACCGTGGGCACACATTTCAGTTGGTCTTTTGCAGACTATCGAACCTTAAATTTAGCTAAACTTTTATGCAATTCTTAACTAAAGTGCACATTAATAAAACTAACTGTTCCATACAGGTCATTTCGCATGCAACGCCAATCATCAAGTCATACGCAGCGGCGCCCATTGTTAAGTCTTATGCACCAGCTATTAGTTATGCAGCTCCAACGGTTGTCAAGTCTTATGCCGCGCCAGCCATCAGTTACCAGCCAACTTTGCTCAAGTCTTATGCCGCAGCACCTGCTCTGGAATTGGGCGGATACGACGGTCACTATGGCTACCACTAAGTGTACCGCGACTTCTCCAGCATCGGATGCGGCTAGGGATGTTGAGAAGGTCTGAAGAGCAGACAGAATAAGGAGTGAAAAGGGTTGACGGCGGCACGTTATCCCATACATTACCCTAGGAGCCTTCGACCTTTTAGACCATTCTGTATTTATTTAAGGTTTAATCACTGCAAATAAAGAAAATTTAACTTTTCAATTGAGCTTCAAGTTTATTAAAACTTAGGTTAGGTATTTTACGGTATTTTTTAAAGTAATGCATGATTAAAAAATATGTCAGTAGATGGCCACACTTCGAAGTTATCGGTGGTTAAACAGAAAACTTTTTATTTAGATTACTGATCATATCGTCAGGAACTTCTTGGTGTATTTGTAACGGGTTTTAAAAATTTAATATCGCATGCAAAAAGTGTGTTCTTATTGTGCGAGTGAAAGCTCAGTTCAGCTCAGTTCTCTTCAGGCTGTCAACGAATAAACATCATTGACGAGGCATGTTTACGCCCACTCGACTTATCAGCACTCTTTTGTGTCTAATTCTGATGCAGCATCCGGTGGCTGCACGGAATCGCTTCAATATCAGCTTGGAACAGCTAGATGCCTGCGAAAGCCTTGACATTCCCACATCATCCGGGTATGCTTATAAGTATTTCTACAGGGTACACAACTTAGACAACAACAAAGTACAGACGAACGAGCGTATCCATCTAAAGTTCTATGTGCTCACCACCATGGATGCGCATATATTACTTTCCGTTACGAACAACCCGAGTAACTTCGATCGGGTATATGAGATTGGTAAGCCGAGATTTGCGAGGTCACATTATTGTTCGGTTATCTAACTAATAATATGACTATCACAGTTATAGGAGCTGGCTCAAACACATTCTCTGCCATCCGCACGGGGAAGGGAATAAATCGGGTATCCACAAATCAGGACCCACACTTGCTGTCGGTGTACGATCCAACGCCAATTGAAATAGTGCAAACAAAGGGTGAGACAGATTATTTTCCTATTGTAATTGTAAACATTGAACTACAAGACGGAAATATTATCAGATGGCGACTTATCTGTTTACATTCCTGGCTTCAAGAAAGAGGCTTTACTGCAATATCACGACGAGTCTCCTCTCAACATAAACTACATTTCCTTCAGCACATTTGGACAGAACGGTGCACGTTGGTTCTACGACTGCAGCTTCGATGAATACTGTAAGCTCTTTCGCAGCTCTGCATCGGGTCTCCTTAAAATACATTTGCATCTTATCTATCACAGCCAACGAACTAGAGCAGAAGGAGCGAAAAATGTCGAAGGCAGAAGAGCTGCTCTTAGAACTTAACTTCAACGCCCAGAACAGCAGCCTGCCTCCCAATCTCAATGAAATTCAGTTCAGTTTTCAAATGCGATCTCTAGCCTACGATCACGCATCCGCTCTGTTGCGCACGCGTATACATCTTTTGATGCACTGGCAAGATAATCGCTTGAAATGGGATGCCAATAAATATGGTGAACTAACGTCTTTGACGCATCCGAGATTGGAAGTCTGGACTCCTCAGCTTGTGGTGCTTAAGTGAGTATATGGGGCAATGGGAAACCTAAAGGGAAAGTTTTACTTTGGTAATGATTAACTTATTGTTCCTATGTAAGCAAGCTAAGTTCACTTTTCCTTTTTGTCAAACATCAATTCTGCATGTATACTTCTTCGAGTTGTTTATCAGCTTCAATATTCAAGAAAAAAATAATCGTTTTTTTTTTTTTTTCTTTTGAGCAATTCAGTGAGTCACAGGAAATTTCCGCTGCTTTGATTGTCCGATCATATTTAAGAGATATATATACATATATTTGTACTAAAAAAGCATATCATTAAGTAGGAATGCAAGTTGCAAATTGGGTTTTGGATAAAGATTCTCAACAATTCAATGTCGTTTATTATATTATATCAATGACGCTGCAGTGGTGCCCTGGACTCTCTAGGAAACGTGTTTAGGAACTTTGAACTGCGGGTATACCACGATGGCAATGTGACTCTGATGGCCAGTAACCTTGAGCTTACTACCTGGTGCGTGGATACGGCTCGCAATTGGCCCAACGAGCGCATTGAGTGTGACATTGAAATGTGCATTGAACAGAATCAAGCGCTTATAGGATTGGCCTACGATCGCGACAGTCAGCCGTTGGAGCCCAACGATCATGTCAACACTCCCTCCGGCTGGACATTCAGGGAAATCCAAGTGGAGCACGTTGAGAACGCCACTAGCATGCGTTACTCACCCAAAGGCCTATTGCAAACAATCTCTGGAGATGTGACCATCGGCTTTAAACTGCAGCGAAATAGCAACTTCTTCAGCTACGTCTTTGTAATGCCTCTGGTCGGTAAGTTGCCGGTTCTCGACTTTCAAATTTCCCTGCTTTAACTGAGCCAACATCATTGGCAGCTTGCCAAATCATTATAGTGCTCTCGTTCCTGCTGCAAGGCTATAGACGAGGCGCACTTATTCTCGTTGTTCTGATGCTAACATCTTCAGGTCTGATGTACCTCACTCGTCACGCCTCACCTCACTATGTACCGCCTCTTAGTAAGTATCATATGATCCATTGAGAATTCGGAGTCTCATTACGAGTACTACATACTATGGTCATTGTCTCCCTGCAGTGTCAGCATATCAGCACACCATGCGCATTTGCGTCTTCTGCTACTTGCTGCACATCGTCATTATGTGGTTGGATCGGAATCCCCCGCGCGCCAATAGCCCCTTCCTGTTGAAATTGGTAACCTCGCCCCCACTGCGCCTTGTGCTTGGACTGCGACTCACAGATGTACGATATTCACCCAAGTATTATACATTATTATATTGTATATAATATAAATTTTCTTATCTACAGGCGACGGAATACTGTAAAATTCAACAACAGCCATGGCGCCAACTTTCAAAGATACTGAACAACGGAAGCTTCATAGCGATAAACATTTGTTTTCTAATTCTTAATGTCTGTCAAATTTCCAATTGAAATTAATGTTAACTAAGAATTTTGAAATTAAAAAACATCCTAATCAACAATATATACACTTAGTTTGTTCAAACTTTTCCTAACTTTACTTTTTGAAGAGAATTCTTGATTTTATATGGGGGACCAAAATAATGCGTATGAATAAGTGTTTAAAACAGTTTTTAACACGTATATTTAAATGTTGAGCATCCTTAACTATGGTTTTCTTTACTTTTTTTTAATTTCAATTAGAATACATTTCTAGATAAAAGAAATTTGCGGTTTTGTTTTTAAGAAAATTAACTAGTTCCTAGTTCCACGCGCAACAACTCTGGAATTGTTAAAGTATCGATACTTTGTTATCGCTAACATTACCATAAACCAACACTACCTTTCATCTTGCTTTACTTAAATTCAGGACAGAATTGTTTTTTTATTTTAAAAGTGACCACCCCAGGTGCCGACTGGATCAGCTGACTCATTGGCCATGCCGGACGACACGCAGGATGCCAAGGCACAGAAGTTAGCCGCTGCACGGAAGAAGGTAGAGCAAAACAAAAATCTTCGTGACGTGGACACTTGTACACTGGCTCCTTATTGATTTTGATAATTGTTTCAGTTAAAAGAATATCAGCAACGTTGCAACAACAACGTAGACGAGACAGCTGGTACAAATACGAACTCATCAACAGTAAGCATTGCCAGCAATTTGTCTGAACAATCGGACTGTGAACTGACTCTCAACAACGGCGGAGAAGGTCACCAAGTGCTAGAACCGAAATTGCCGGCAGTAGCTCCATCAGATGCAGCTGCATACTTCACACCTTCTTCATCTTCTTTGCCGCTGGTCGAACGCGAAGTGGATCAGATGCCTCCATCAGTTTGGCCAGGAAATGACCAGAGCGATTCAAATGTACAAATCATCCAAGTACTAATTGGAGAAAAGGCTCAGTTGAACACAGAGTTGACTAAGTCTCGCCATGCTTACCGCGAAAGGGAATTGGAGCTTGAGGAGCTGCGCACAGAGCACACACAAACTACACAACGTTTGGAGCAGATGCAACAGCGTTGCCAAAAACAACAACACAGCAGCGAACAGCAGCTCAATCAAATAGTCGAACTGCAACATACTTTAGAACAATCGCAAACCCATATTAAGGATCGGCAGACACATCTTGAGGAGCTCGAAGCTCAAGTGAAACAATTACATGCACATCAGGAAGACTTGCAACAACAGTATTCCAATAAGTGCAACGAACTTGATATGGCGCAGTTGCGCTTACGCCAACTTTCGGACGAGTCCAATGTGAATGCTGACAACCGCATTGAATCTCTGACTCAAACTCAATACATGTACGAACAGCAAATACGCGACCTTCAGCAAATGGTCAGCCAACTGACGCAGGACAAGGAACAAGCAGCCATTCAGTACCAAAACTACGTGTCCAATTTAAATGAGCGCAACGCCGAACTAAGCGCTGAGTGTGGCCAACTGAAGGAACGTGAGGGTCAATTGGTTGAGCATGTGAGCGGGCTGGAACGCGAAATCCAAAAGAACTTGGCACTACAGGCACAATACAAGGAATCAGCCAGTCAGCAGGCTGTGCATGAAAAGGCACAGACAGAACCGCAGTCGGAGCCAGATGTAAGTTATTTCTAGATGAAGAGACTAAGAAGACACTCACTGAATCTTTTTGTAGGCTGCTTTAAAGACGGAGCTGGCTTCCTTGCAGGAGCGTGTAGGCGATTTTGAATTCGAACGACACGAGTTTCAGCTGAAGATTAAGTCACAAGATGATCAACTACAACTGAAAGAGGATGCAATTAACGAAGTGCAGCAGGAATTGCAACGTCTACAAACCGAGCAGCCGGATTTGGTGAAGCTAATGGCCACAATAGAGTCCGACAAGGTGGCTGCATCGCGAGCTCTTAGCCAAAATGTAGAAATTAAAAAGCAACTGGATGAGCTGCAGCAACATATCGTGCAGCTAACCAACGACAAAGCGGACTTGGTCAATAAACTTGACGCCGAAGAGTTTGCCAATCGTGAGATGCGCCTTAATTATGGAAAGCTTGAGGAGGAACTGCAGACCAACAAGGAACGCTTTAAGTTTAAAGACGAGGAGATGATTAGATTATCTCACGAAAATGTCGAGCTGCAGCGGGCGCAGCTTATGCTTCAGCAACAGTTGGATCGTCTGCAGCACTACGAGGTGACTTGGTGAACTTTAGGGACATGCGTTATAGCTCTAACTGATATTCTTTCAGGCCAAACAATATCACAATCAGGACTCACAAATATCTTCCGAAGCTGACACAGAACCTGCAGAATCTTCAGAGCATCTATTTACTAGGAATGCAGCGGTAGCACAAGAGAAAATTCACTCGCACGACCACGATCATGACCACGACCATGACCATGGCCACGCCCATGACCATGACCATGGCCACAACCATAACCATGACCATGGCCACGGGCACGACCACAAACATGAGCCCTGTCATGGGAGCGAACATTCGCACGATAACAACAACGAAAAACATTCCCATACAGATGATTGCTCGAGTTCCGAGACTCCTTCGCTTGCCACAGAGAAGGCCGTTGAAAAATTACAGGCGCGTTTTACGACACTCATTAGCCAAGTAGCGGATCTAACAGAGGAGAAGCATAACTTAGAGCACCTTGTGCTGCAGTTGCAGGGCGAAACAGAAACCATTGGCGAGTACATTGCTCTCTATCAGACTCAGCGACGTATGCTGAAGCAACGGGAGTATGAGAAGGCTACCCAAATGCGTTTGCTGAAGGCGGAACGTGAGCAGCTGCGTGAGAAGATCAATGCGCTTAATACGTTAGTCGGCAGTCTGGGCCTAGAACTTCCAGTAGATCAGCAATCAGCGGCGACAGATAACAACATCGTAGAGGAGCAGCACCAGCAGTTGATTTCGAGTAAAGATAATCAAAAAGAGAATGGAAACTCTCAACAGATTTTACACAAGATACAGGATATAATAACTGAAATTAAAGTAAATACCGAAGAGTCGCCCACATTATCGAATGCCGCTAATTCGGACGGTGCTGTGGATCATTTAAACTGTTGTCTCGGAAAATTTGAGGTTGTCTGAACCCATAGGAAACGAATCTACAAGTTTTGTATTTAAAGTGCAATTATTTGTCAGCATACGAGTCTTTTCAAAATACATAACTAAGATTAAAATTTCGCTCGGCCCTTGTCACTGTAGACTCTGCAGCAGGCCTTATATATTTATATGTTTACACATATTTATCAAAAAGTATGCGGATATCTACAAATGTACTAAATCTACCCCGTAAAACAGTCGAAATTAATAATATAAGTCGCTGTTTTCGACGTTTTTTTTCAATGTTCGTGCTTTTTATGGATCACCAAATATAAATTGTATAAATTTTAATGAAAAGGTTTTTTTTTTAATATTTCCTAATTTCTCTATCACTTTCAATATAATAATAATTTTAATATTTTATAATTTGACAGAATTCTCATTACGTAATTTTTTTTTGATACTTGCTTCCTTTAGCGACTTGGGTCGACAACTGCGAGTTGGACGGCCAAAAGTAGTAAAATCGCTGCTGGACTGCTGGGACACATAGTCCATGGTCGTTGTACCCCTTTGCGCTTCTCGAGGAGTGCTGGTATTGTTTGGTTGCATAAGATTATGGTTGAACTTCTTGAAATTAACAAGGCTTTTGCGCGGTGAAGGATTAGTATGATTGGCATCCATGTGAATTGAAGTACACGGCACTGCCAAGTGCACGGCTGAGGTCATCAGAGGTGCAGTTCTAACTGGATGAATGATTGGCTCTTGATTATCGCTTTCTAGGGAATATTGCCCGCAATTGGTCAAACGATGGATTAGTGGACTGGTGTGTTCTTTTTCTGAAGGACAATTCCGTAGACCACCTCTTGACGACGACGACTGGATTTCGTAGGGTGAATCATTTTTGCTAGAGCGCGGCGACTTAGCTGGAGAATATAGTTGAATTGTATGTATAGGAAAGACAGATCCTTTTCTGCTGTGGCTTTGTCTTTGGACATTTTCCAATTCCGTTGATTCGGACAATGTAAGCTGCTCAAGAGTTTCCTCTAATGCGATAGGTTCCGAAGACGTATCATCGCTTTCGGATTCTTCGATAATAGAACACATAAGACCGCCAGGGATGTTAGGTTGAGGCATTGACGACTCTTCTTCTAGTTCTGACAAGCTTGTATTGCCCAGTAGCTCCACTAAGCGTCTAGGCTCGGGAGTTTTGACAATGGACTCTACGTCGGCGTTCTAGAGTAATAAAAAATGAGCATGAATAACAGTAGCTAAAGTATTTTGACCTACTTACTATTGTTTCTAAATCATTTCTGGGGCTCGTCCTACTTGTGGAACAGGACCGGCGTGTGATTTTAGTCGGTGACAATGTGATTCTCCTTTGCAGTAGGGTGGTGGAACGGCGGAAATCTGAACAAATTTGATGGGTGCTCAACCGACTTATTTTATTTTCAGACATCTGCGGTACTTGTGAAGTTATGTTTACATCAAAATCAAGCTCTAAAGTCTGTATCAGTGTCATGACTGCAGATTTCACTTTGATTTCGTGATGTTTAACATCAGTCAGCCGCATTTCGCGCTCTTCCATCCACTGTTTTTTAAGTTCGATTGCTGCTGCCTTCATTTCGCTTATAATTTGCCGCTGACTTTGCACCTGCTCTATTAACTCTGTATTGATCCTTCTATATTGTTCCATATTTTATTTAAACAAATTCACAGAATACGAATACAAATTGAAATTTGGCGTCGATGCTTTAATTGGCATCGATAATATTTTCACAATGAAAATGTATATTGTTATCGATATTAACTTCTTAGAGAGAGCAATATACAAAAGTGGTGGCAACATATATTATTTTATTAAAAAATTTAAGAAACTACAAAATTCAAAGTAAATCAAATAAAAATTATATCAATGCAAAAAATATAATTAATAATTTTTACCAATTATGTTTATAGCCATTTTTTCTTATAAGCTTACAATCATTTTCTGATCGTTGCACCGCCACATCTTATCGATATAAGATATGTTAGCCCAATGATTGTAACATGGTTGTGTTTTCTCAACTATCATTTAGTGATATTTTACGGCTTTCCAGCGAAACAAATGAACAAGAATAAAACATATCAAATTGCTGTCTCCAGCAATTGATAATTAAATGTACGCACTTAAAGCATAAAATGTGAACATTAAACTGCCTAATACAATGAGCGCTTAGATATTATTGCAACGGAATATCGGAATCGTTCGTGTATGTGTGCGTCTTGTGTTTGTGTGTGTTTATTAGTCAGATTTAGTTTCTGCTTGTTTTTATAGTTATATTATCGTATATGGAACCTTGTTGCAATACGACTTGGACAAAATATATATCTCAAACGCCAAATGTACCGTCTGGCCAGCCCAACTTTGCCCGTATATTACCAAAAGCATTTTGGCAAAACTTGTGTTTACGGCATTGATTGTTGATTGCACCGCAATTGATTCATTTTCAGATTCTTTGTCTATCCAAGTAGAAATCTAAGAACAAAAGTAACGAAAGATCAATTTGCAGTAGTTTGCAAGGCATTTGTGTTCACAACATCACCTTAAATAATAAAACAACAACTCACTTGCTGCACCAACGAGTCAGCTGTCAATCTCTTCAAGGTAAGTTTGTGTGTAAATTAACCCCTTATGTGAGTATAGAAATCACTGTTCAGTCTGATTTTTCATACGAATATTATTATAATATAATGTATTATAAATATCACATTTTATTTGCTACACCCGCATCTCATATTTGTGGCAGTCATACTTAGCCCGCCATAACATGAAAACAATATTCTATTCGTACATATGTATATACATATGTACATATATTTATAAATTAACATAGCTCAAAGAAATGCCCACTGATATGTATAAGTGTCTCTGTCTTGGATTGTTTCTGCTTCGGGGCCATCTTTATCTTATCTGCGAGTTATTTGCACCTAATAATTTTCATACCAATTCATAACTCACTGAATCCGTTCGAAAGTTTTTTAAATGTACACACACACTTACATGCATAGGTACCTACATACCTTCATTGTTTATACATAAGTGAATCATAGCCTCGTGTCAGTAACTCCGCTATACTCAAACATACATACATATGTATTTGCATGGGAACATACAAATTTACTTATCTGACCAGTTTCCAGATTTCAGACACTGAAAGACTGACAAGAAGTAGGGTAGTGCCCACACTTCTGTTTACACCAAAATCGCAACTCTTCAAACAGCTCTGCCCAACTAAATAGGTTCCACTGTTTTACCCTGATAAAATTACTTGTTATTTTTTAAATATTTTGCCAATATTCATAAAATATAAAAAAGATCCTTGTTAATGAAATCGTTTATTAAGTTTTCGTTTATCCAAACACGCCTTTATGTTTATTTTAAATACGTTAGGGTATCTCCCGCCAATGCTGATAATAAATGTTTACACTTTCTGATGTCGAAGATGTCTTCTGCTGTGCATTGTAAACTTCTGGGCAAAACAAATATACCCACTACAAGCTTATAAAAATCGGCATATTAACAGCACCGACTGATAGTTTCTAGTTACAATCGCATAATGATGGTGGTCATTGTCTGTATGAGTCACCCAAGAAATATAGAGAAATTGGGTCAAAGGCGAACATTGGGTAAATCTTCTTCTATTTAAGTTGCTTCTTGTCCAATGAAAGTAATTAAGGTGTGGTACTGCGGTTGCCAACAATGTTGATGGCAAGTTGTCTCACCTTATTCCTTCCAATTTCTTTATTGGCCTAAACTGTCATCAAGTTAATTGTCCTAAAAAGCACAGGGCGTGGGAGTTTACACTCAACACAGATTAAGAACTGGAAAGAAGGATACCTTCAGCACTCCGAAGGTTTAAGTTTATAGTATAGTCTATTTAGTACTTAAGAAAGTTGTAAGTAAATTATGTAAAGGATATCTAGCAGTCGACCTTGCAGCATTGTGACTCTCTTCATTTGCTATTATTATTATTATTGTGAATTGGGCGTGTGTTGCCATAAAATCAAATTCAATTTAACTAATCATTACATCACGCGTTTGTTTACCATCGTTTTTGGCTTGTTTTAGCTCACCTTCCGTGGTTCTTCTTCGAAACGGTAACGCGTGCATTGTCAAAAATTAATATCCAAGTCAAATAGATAGTGAATATAAACACGCCCATTACAAATGTACGGCTCGCCCTATGGCTGTGACCAACATGTAAGACAATATGCCACAAATATTACGTAACTACAAAGCCGCAATATCCCCAGCGTTAAACAAGTAAAGATAGATACAGTGGGTTGCGATCGGTCGTTAGATACCCTTCATTGTGCAATAAAAAACGTCACAGTTTCTTGATCTACACACAATGTAAGATCATAGATGCTGATCAGGAATATATGTATATACTTTGTGGTGTCAGGCGCACCCTCTTTTACCTGTTTCATACATTTCCACAAAGTTAGTATATACTCTCTTTTGGTAATTTTTAGCTTAAGACAAGTATTAAATATTCGTGTATTATGTTTCACAAAAGATAGCTTTCTAACAGTAAAACAACACTAAATTCAACTGGACAGTTAAAGCTAGTGAGGAGTATTTTTATTATTGGATAGGAGATGATTGCAATGCGAACTTCCGCCTTGGCCATAATTGTTTTTAGATAGGTATTATATTACCCACAATGGTGTCATCAAAGTAGTAATAAATTGTGGTTATTTTTATTTGAATATTACACTTACAAATAATATTTCATTTAAAGGCAGAGTATTTCGGGTTTGAAAGTAATAAAAAGTAGCTTTTTTTCGAAACCACTTTGAAATCCATTAGGTATTTGTAGTAGTTTAGTTTTGCAGCTTCTGTAGGTTTCTCTTTCACAACAAAACACATTTAGATTCTTTCCATAAAGCGCTATTAAATCTTTAAAATATGGAAACACTTACAATGTGTGAGTAGTGGTTGAATATATTAATATGACTTTCATTGTAGAAATGTAACAAAGTCAATTGCGTCTTTCCGTCTGTGTCTCTATGGACAACAAGGTAGAGCATGAATCATCGTCATCATCCAGCAGCCCCGTTTATTATTTACAGTTTATATTACACTGCGGCACCCCCGACATTTACATGGCTCGTTCCACTGTGCTGTAAATGACTCAAGTCTAAAGCAATACTGCAAATATTTCGTACGTTTAACAGACATTTGCATACACATGCATCACTTATGCATACATGTATACACACCAAGCAAGAGTTACAGTTAAGTGCTTAATGTTTTACTCGCTGCTCATCAATATTTGTTTGTGTCAGCCTCGGAAATGCTGATGCCTATATGCTCGATCGATGTGTTTATTGCAAAAAAGGGTATTCTTATTCAGTGCAAATAAAGGCAACAAGTACAAGGGGGCAAGGCAGACCGCACAGACTGCAAGGCACAACTATGAATAACTTAAGTAAGAGTCTGCTCGACTGTTATATACCCACTGCCTAATTATCTTCCTTAATCACAGGCAATAATAAGATATGTTGTCCCCTAGGTCCTGTAAGTCTGAGATCTAGAGTTTTATACTTGCCAATAAAGAATATATGTAATATACCTTGTAAAGTAAAAGATGCCTCCTTCTGTCTGTTACATACCACATAAATTGTCGCTTGTCCTATAATAGTTACAATACCCATCTAAGCTAGGGTTACGCAGGCATACAAATATGAAGGCTGCACATAACTATTTATTATGTTTACAATAGTACAAATGTTAATGTAAACTTATGCAACAAATTGCAATAATATTACAGAATATATCATCGGCCTTTCCCATTTGTTTCGATTATCCCTCGCTTTATATATAGGAGGACAACGAGTGACATCACGATAGTGTCGTTCGAGTGTGTTTCCGACTTAGATTCCATCTATGACCGGATTGATATAATGAATGGCCTACCACGATCCCACACGCCTCTGCATTTCCATTCTCTTCTCTCTCTCACACTTTTGACTCCCACAGCGCAGTGCTTAAGAGCGCTCTCTCTCTCTCTCTCTATCTCTCCCTCTCTCTCTCTGCTTTGGGGTCTCTGGCGCGTCGCTCATTACTCAGTTGACTTTGGACTAGCGAGCTGAGCACAGCGCCCGTTTACGGTACAAATTTTGTGCTTGTGTTGTGTTGTTCAAATGTACTCAATATGAAAAATTTCAAATTAAAGCAACAAACACACAAAAAATGTATAATCAAAACGTCAATTAATCATTTATATGTGTGGTAGATAACGAAAGCAACGAAAGCTTCCCTTTTAAGTGCGTTGAAAAAAAAAAAACAAACTTTGGATAACTTAGCAGCAAATTGATCAATCTTGTAAAAACAAGAAACTAAGAACTAAGTGCTAAATAAACTTAAGAACAACAATTCGTTCCGTATCTGTTGAGGATATTGTATTTCGGTGTGTAAATTCATCATTGATCATCATAATATTTATTAGCTACATCTCTTGCAATGATACTCGTATATATAGTACATAGGTATCTCTTTAGGATGATGATGAACCCTTTAAACACCTTGGTCTTATCATCATTTGCGTTAGCTTGTAGCCATAATCGTAGCCGTGCCAACTCTTCCAGCATATACCACGACCCGATAGTTTCACTTCATATCGACCGACCTCAATATACTGACCGTTCAGATTGCTGTACAAGAAGTAAACAACAAAACAGTGTATTTAAAATAGAACAGAACCCGAAATCGAAGAAAAGTACCCACCTATGCTGACAGCTATTGTACCACCACGCCCCCACATACGTTATAGCGCAACGATTGCCTTTTCTATCGTTGTCATATGTTGAGAACGGCATTCCCTCATGGTACCTCAACGAATCGCCGGCATCACCCACGTACTTTCCCAGCTTACGGAGAGTGTATGCATCGGATAGGTTGCCCACTACAAAATTGTCGTACTTCGCATAGTGGGACTCACCTTCAAAGTCTTCCAAGTGTACATATAACTCGTGAGGCATATTGTTGGTCATTGCGTGCAATTTATCGAGACCAATAAAGAATTCTCCGCTCAGTTTGCCAAATCCCTTTTGATACTCCGACCAGCTTCGGTAAAAGTTTTCACTTCCATCCTGGCGCCGTTGAATCACTGTCCAACCAGCGCCAACTGTAGAGGTGTCACAGAACACAGTAAAGGGCTTTAATCCTGCCACCTCTATTGTTTGTATGCCATTTGAATTGATCAAGGCGGCCAGGCAAGATGACGGATAACCTAAGTATACAGATCATCAAGGTGTAACTTGTGAATATGAAAATTAATAGAGAGTTACCTTGGTGTTCAGCTTGATTGATGCTTGTTAAATCCAAACTGTGTTTTAATTGGTCCAGTTCCTTTTTTAGGCTAGGAAATTGAATTGAACTTCGATCTAAATTCAACTACAAAAACTTGTACCTAACCTTACTTTGATATAAGATCTTCAGCTCTGCTGTATATGTCTTCCACTCGCAGTCCCGTTGTGCTTGAAGTTTCTTCAACATTATTTAACATTATGAAAGTGCACAAAAGCAATATCAATATAACTTTCTGATCCATCAAAGCTCTCGCCTCCATGTACTACAACTGTGATGACTTGACCTAGACTAAACAGCTCTCACATTTACAATAAGTATATGAAGGGTAGATTGTCTATAATTTAATCTTCTATCAATTGCATTCAGAATGATGATGCGCAGATTATAGCATGCATATATATATGTATTAGATTACATCTCTCTCTTTACAAGTGTTAACAGATCGGATAAGGTTATTATATAAATTACTATTAATCAGAAAATATGTTACACTTTAATGGCGAGCTACTGTGAGTAGCTTTACTTGCTGGTCGGCACTTGGGCCTTATCATCATTTGGGTAAACTTATAGCCATAGTTGTGTCCTCGCCAGGCTCTCCAGCACATGCCGCGGGCAAAGAGCTTCTCCTCGTAGTGACCTCCGGCGATGTATTGTCCGTTAAGGTTGCTGGACAAAACAGTTAAATTATTACAACTGTAAAGCTAATAATAATATCGTAGCGTACCTATCCACACACGCATTGTACCACCATGCACCCACATGCAGAAATGCACAATTTGTGCCAAATTTCTTATCGTTATCGCGATCATAGGTCGAGAACTTCATTTTGTAATGACTTCCTCAGCGAATCTCCAGCGTTTCCCGAGTAGGTGCCTAGCACAATCAGAGGATAGGCATCTTCCTCTCTTCCAATAGCGAACTCATCAAACTTGGCATGCCGTGTCTCATTATGGAAGTCCTCTAACTTGATATACAATTCGAAAGGCTCTAATGCGGTTATGGCACGTAGTTTCTCGAGACCTATAAAGAACTCGCCGTTGAGGTCCCCAAATCCATCCTTGTACTCCTGCCAATTGCGATAGAAACTCAAACTGCCGTTGAATCGTCTCTGGATGACGAGCCAGCCCACTTCAGCGGCATCGTTGTCGCAGTACACAGGGAAGGGGCTCACACCGGGTACTTGTATTCTGTAGACTCCACTTGCATTGAAGGTGCTTGTCAAACAAGATGAGGGAGAGGTTTCCCCTGTTAACATTTTAATATACACAATAATAATCAAATTAGGGCAACCATACTTTTTTTAAGCGAATTGGATTGAACAACACTTATGTAGTCCGTAAGTTCTTTCAAATGGTCCTGGAATCTGCAAGGCATTCAAATTGAATCCCATGTCTTTCTTAGCTTATTCTTCCTACCTCATAAGCAGCTTGTATCCCGTGTCGTGCATCGTTTCAAGTTCTTGGCCCTACAAACAAATAAACTGAGATATTTACCAGCTTTATTTGAATGTGCATTTCTTAATTACTTGCACTCTGTTTGTTGCAACCTAGCAAATGCACAAAAGGATGAGAATAACAACTGACTTCATCGTGAATAAGTGTGGATCGAGAATTCTGCAGGTCGTAACAAACGTTGAGAACTAACTGAGCTTGAATTTTGCTCGATTAATTGTATGTTGACATAGTTTTTAGTTTCCTAATCATTAGCTGCTCTAATCAATCGGTTGAAAGTTATCTGTATAAGAAATCATTGCTGTTTTAGTATATACCCCTTTTATATACAACTTGCAGAGGGTATTTTCATTTGCGTAGACATCTGTGACCCCTTGCAACACTGTTATATCGTAAAACTATCGGCTGATGTTTGTCAACACTCAACTCACCACATATGCTTGGTTTGAGGAGCCTGTAAGCTTAAATGGATTGTTCAAATTTCATTGTTTCATTGCATTTGTTTCCATAAATCAGTACAAAGTTAGACCGATATATCGTTGAAACTATCGGCCAATGTTTGTTATATATGACATATGCATAATAAAACGTGCCTGTAACGTTTAGTAATTTGAAAAATGCCTTGTGCTAATGGTTTCTTTGCATTTTTTACAGATGGCCATTCCGCCAGGGCCGCCGCCACCCCCAGGGCCGCCACCGCCGCCGGCAATGGGCGGCCTAAAACTGGGCAGCAGTGGAGGAGGAGGCGAAGGAGATGCACGTTCCGCGTTGCTCAGCTCCATACAGAAGGGAACCAAACTGCGTAAAACAGCTACTGTAGACAAAAGTGGTCCGGCATTATCGGGGCGTGTCTGTGATGGCAGCGACAGCGCTGCCAGCTCAAACTCGAGCGCGAAGCGTGTGCTCAACAACAACAATACCAGCACAAGCAACAACAACAACAGCAGTGGAGGCAATACAAGTAATGGGACCCCCAAATTGAGTGGCCTTTTCGAAGGTCTCTCACAGATGCCAAAACTGAAGCCCGTAAACGGTGTTCGTGGTGAGTTATAGTAAAATATTTCGACGTGTGTGTATGTGTGTGTGTGCGTGGTTTCTCAATTGATTCCGCGTTGCACACAAATAATTGGATGCACGCCCACGCACGACCACTCACAATAGTGAAACAAAAAATAACAACACTATCATAAACAGCGACAACAACAACAACACCAGCAACAGCAACATCAAAACAAACAACGAATGAAGCGCGCAACAACAGTCCCCCCGCCATCGCAGCCAGCAAAGAACCCATGGACTTCAATGCAGAGCTAACCAAGCATTTGACACTGAAGCGTCAGAAGCAACAACAACAACAGCAACCACAGCAACAGCAACCACAGCCACAGCAGCAACAGCAACAGCCAAAAATAAACAGCAACAAGAGCACACTTTTTAATGCAACCGAAGCAAATTTAAGAACAAATCGCGGACCTCCACCGCAGCCGCCAAAGGTAAGAAGCTTAAGATAGACCTCTATAAATAGGACCATAAAGGGGGGTCTCTGCAAGTGCAATCTATGTTGTTTCTCTTAATAGAAACTATAGTAACCGAAATTATCACGTCTCAGTTCCTTTTTAATGTTCATAATGCGATATGAACATATTATAAAATGTTGTTTACTTTAACATAAATCACTCATGGTCAGATTCATCGGAAATATGCCAATACAATTGTTTGATTTATTCATTCAAAATCCCGTTCTTTTAACTCTTAATCTGTAGATTGCTATAACATTGAAATAATAATACAATTGGAAAAAACTTGGAATAATTTTATATACTGATAACTCGAAAATACACCCATTTACCCGACCATGAGTGTATATTCTTAGCTTCTATTTTATTTGTATGACTTTTATTACTTAATAATATTGATGAGAACTGAGTAATATTTCATACAATTAGAATAGCAACAATCGGCATATCCGAAGTAAACTTTCTTGTTACATTTGAGTTGTGTTTACTGTCTACAAAGTAAACTTTGACTCTATTTTAAATACAGCACCCGAACGTTGTTAAATATATTGTATCTGTTCGGAAATGGTGTCGAAATTTTAACAAATAAATTAATGTCATATGTACAGTTATTGTTGTAGGTAATTCGCAGATTGGAAATATATTTATTCAAAATGAAGCATTTTAAATTTGCAGTTTTAAAAAAAAAAACTCTTTCGCAAATCATGCCCGAATCTGGTAATTAGTTAACATTATTCTTAATTGATTTAAATGAGTATTTAGGAACAGTACATGACTATTCACTAGTAAGATATGTAGCTAACAGTCTCAAGAGCTTTTATTGAATAAACTTAATATGCAAATGATCGTATGAATGAATATAGAATGAGTCATGTATGTAGGCTGATGTCATATATGGCGAACACGATCCCCCTTCCCTTAAATAATAATCATATTTGATTCCGTTCTATTCTGACTTGTATATTGTTTCTTGCTTTTCTTTGCAGCAAAACTTAAGTGATTCTATATTGGATCGCATGAATATCGCCCGCACACCGGCACCGTCACCGTCTACACCCATTCTGTCTTCATCCACACCGATTGCGAGTCCCAAGCCGAAAGATACCTCACCCACGCTCTCGGAGAGCAGCAGCAGCGGCAGTGTAAGGAGTAAAGCTGTGAACCTAAGGTACGTCTATTTAGTTTGAACAATTTGCGGAGTATTTTTTGATTTTCTTATTGGTAAAATTGGTAAAATTGCTTTATTTTTGTACATTTTGTTCAATTGAACTTTGTATTTTGAGCTTTTATTTATCTATCCTAATTTTTGCATAATTTTCAAACGTTTTTGTTTTTGGATACTTTGACATTCGGCATTCGGTTGAACCACCCTTTCCACAAACCAACATGTCCACAGTATCTCTTTAGGTAATAGCTTTGTAAATAGTTCAATTACAAAAACAACAACAACAACAAGCGCAAAAACAACCACATCAGCAACAGCAGCAGCAGCAGCAACAACAAGTTTAAACCGAACAACGTCATCGGGAATGCTACGGAATGTGGCACCAAATAAGTCAACGCTGTTTGGAAGCAGTGGTGGTTCAGGTGGTGGTGCAGCAACTGGTGGTGGTATTGTCCCGGTCTTACCCCCCTCACAAGTTCAGCAGCAGCAGCAACAGCAACAGCAATCGCAGAAGCAGGCAATCAGTTTTGGGAAGCCAAACTTTGCGCCAAAGCCGCCAGGCTTGCAACAACTGGCGCTTGCCAATGGACACCAGCGTCCAGTGGTTGTGCGGCACCACAGTATGAAGACAACCAGGTATAGAACACCCACCCACCTAGTACTTCTCGTCCAACTATGCATTCACCATAGACATGCACCGCTTTGCTAACGCTTGCTACGCTGGTTATACCTCCACTCCCCATTCTAATATCGCTACGACAGCATGCTTAGCTGAGTCTGCCCCTCATTTGTTTGCCGTTAATGATAATGAACTGTTATCTCAATTACATTCAGATCTCCGCCAGCTGTAGATGCGGTCAATGGACCCGTTTTTCCAACTCAACAACATTTTGGCACAATACGTGCCCAAATGCAGCAGCCGCTGATTCTTCAGAATAGTGAGAGCATCAGTGGAAGTACCAACAGTATCAGCGGCATCAATCGGTGTGCACCTAACCCGCCAAAGAGTGAGTATCTGAGATCACTGCGAGTCCAAATGCAGAGCACCAGTGTCTACAAATACTGTCTATACTTTACAGACATACAGACTATATAGACAGTGCTTGAATACATATTCTTAACATATTTCACTTAACACATTTCTCTACTCTCCGTCGTAGCTCGCCCCTCGGTGAAGCCACCGCCACCGCCAACGCCGGCTCGCAGTATTTCGAACAGCAACCTAAACATCGCATCGACCTTTGGCGTTGTTAATACGGCTCTTGTACAGAGTGCAGCAATGAATACGCCTGAGTCAACACCACCGCCACCGCCGCCGTCGTCTAGCATGGTCTCTACAATGCGTGAGCAATTCCGAGTGGGTGCGGGTGGAGGAGTCCCATCGGCAACAACGAATTCCGTTACCGACAGCCCGAGATCAACAATGACGAGAGAGAGAATCAACCCAATTATTCTGAATGGAGGTCCCATTAATCCGCCAGCGTTGCCACCACATCGCAGCTGTCCACCGCCTCCGCCACCGCAGAGACAGTCGAGCAATGTGAGAAGCCTAGTATAAGTCATCTGTTGAGCGACCAAACTTAAATCATATCCTATTACTTTACAGGCTGCATCTCTGCAACAAAATGCTCCAGTGCCGCCACAGCGACACTCGTCCATACGATGCAATCCATCGGTCACACCGCCCGCACACATAGCAAATTCAATGCACAATACCGAAAGCACTGGAGGTGGAAACGGAACGGGGGCTTCAGTAAGTCGTTTGGTCATCGACTTGGAAGCAAAGTTTGGCAAAAGATTTCATAATGTTACGGAATTTTCTAAGCCTCCTCCATTTTTAAATATACAAAAAATGTATCCTAGTCGTACTCTTAAGGCATCGAACGGTATGTAAAGGATATGTAACAATGCGAGCTTAGTGTGTCTGTGTGTGTGTATTCTTCACCATTGGGTGTGTTATTGGGGCAGGTTCAGGTCGATAGTATACGCACTTACACATTATGATACGATGAAGTCTACAATTATTGTATTATTACAACTATTTTTTATATTTTTTTATAATTGTTATACACTTACCTATGAAATGCTGTTATATAATGCATATTATTGTATACCTACGTAAGCAGACAATGTAGCATTTGATTCAAAGGATCATCAGCTCGTTGGACTGCAGATCTGCAACAATGAGCACGCTGCTCGGGACAACTGATTTTGTGGTATCCATCCAACATTGATGAATGTAGCCTGACACACAGTCTAACTTAAACTTTATACTTGAATGTCTGAATGCAATGCAAATGTAATAAAGAGTCAAGTTAATATTTATGTATGTATATCTCAAAATATGTACCCTTTATTAGTTGTTGTTACATTAGTTACATTATAGCTCTAGGTATTGTGTGTGTATTAATCTGTTTGGTTTTAATGTATAAATATATAATCGCGACCTGTTATACACCAATTTGTCCGATTTGTAATGAAAAAATATTACATTAGATTAAAAATATACTATATTCATTTTGTGGTTATTTAAGTCATGTGAATGCTAAATTATATTAACAAGAAAAAAAATCAAATAATTTGTGCCTTGTTTTACAGTAAATGTGATCATGAGATTTCAAAACTTACTCAACAAGTCGAGATTAGGCATTGAAAGCGAATAAATAGAAGGTGTAAAGAGAGAGACAGAATTCAAAATTCGAAACGAGTAACATAACGGAGATTGCTAATGTAAATATATAATACAAATTATATCAAATTGCCAATAAAGTTGCACTAAACGGAATGTACGATATTTAATTGCACATAAATCACGTAAATAATAAATAGATAAATAGAGAGTGAGATGCAAGCAGTTGTTATACGCATTCAGATAACATTACTCAGATTTGAGCCGGAATTAGAGTTATCTCTGTGCGGCGACTTGTTGGGCACACCACTAGTTGCCACACTTTCCAAGAGTTGAAGCAACCTCTGACGTGTTCGCTTATCCGACACACAAATACATTGTATCAAATTAGTCAGCTGCTTGCTGGAATAATCATCCTCGTTTCTTTGTTTTTCGATCCATTCTTCCAATTGTTCCGGAGAGAAATAGTACGATTTAATAAATATATCCACATAAGATCGATGCTGAGGAAACTTATGATTTGACATTAGTTCAAGAAATGACATAAAGTTTGCAAAGTCCAATTGCATTAGTGCGCGACCGCCGGCAGAACATTTCCTTACATTGGAAAAACTAATAAAAAACAAATATTGAAATATATATTGAATGTATCTCTCGGGTAATCTAATGGTCTGATCTACTCACCCCTCAACTAACAGATGTGTTGTTACGTGGGCCATTGAATTCCACACGTTTTTGCTGGGTATCGAAACTTCCTTGGATATTTCCTCCAGGCACATGGCAAAGCTCTGTATGTTCTGTAAGAAGGAATTAACTTTAAATTCAATGTTTGTACTCTTTCTTGGATGAACTTACTCGATTCAAAACGTCAGTGTAGCCGCTATGCTGGTGTGTCACATGATTCACATCCCACTTAACCTTGGACATCTGACCAAGTATCGCGCTTAGTTCGATGACGCGAGAAGTGACGCATGTGTAGACCGGTTTGGCAAGATCGGTCATAAACTCTGAATATTCCAGATATTCGCTCAGAATGTGCCGCTGCCCGGCGGGCAATAGGTGATTCAAATAATGCTGCAATATCTGAAACTGTTGCAGAATACTATTTCCCGCTTCAACGGCCACTATACGCTGTGGTAAACCGTAAAGCGTGTCTGGATTGGCCAGTTCATTGTTTTTCTGCAACAGAGAAAGTTGTTTATCGAGTCATTTGAATAACAAGCATACACAATACATTGTTTCTGTTTGAATGCAATCATCACGATCGATTTTTTTTTACCACGGAACTTGCTTGATTGTGTATGCATATGAGATCATGTGTGTACTTGTTCATTGCTCATTGTCACGTGTATCGTTACTGCATTGTGAGGTTTCAAGCGCGTTGCTGGCATACTAAACAATGTCAAATAAAATCTACGGCTTATGCTATGTGCGTGACTGTCTTTTTGTTTGAAATCAAACTTGATGTATTGTATGCTTAGTAATAAAAGCAATATTACCAGAGATGAAAAGTTAAGAGGCCAAATTTTGATCTGAGTAACCAATTTAGATTCCACGGCACGCAGACGATGCTCTAGACGCGGCGTAAATAGATTGTCCATGACCACCACCTACAGAGAAGAGAGTTGAATGTAGATTATTACGAATTAAATAAGTAATTTAGCTTACGGCATCTCCGGAAAATATCTCGTGCACTGCATAGGCATAGAAGTCAATTAGCTCTAGCATGCATGATACAATCTTGGGTGAGATGCAGTGGAGCAGCTTGCACATTTGTAGATAGCGTCCAATACATCGTAGTACATTCAGCGCAGTGTTGTTTACAATCAACTGACTGGATTTGAAAGGAAAGTGGAATAAGCATTGGATTTTTAACAGTTCATAAAACGCATACTTGTGGATATCATCGGAAAATTCTTTGCCCTGTAGACTCTTTTGTTCGTCGTCGCTTTCTTCGCTGAAGTAGCAGGAGGCTTCATCAACAATCCCCGACAAAATGTCCTCCTCCAACATGGCTGCGTCGAGGCCGCCATCAAAGGGTGAACTCTTCTCTGAGAATCGTAAAAAGTAGCCGTAGGAACCATAGATAGAGCTGCATCCGCCATCTTGGGAATTCACTGAGACCAGCTCGTCGCAATTGTTGTTGTTGATGGGCGAGTTATTACTGGAAGGAATAAGCGCAGTCGTCGGCGACTTGTGGCGCCTCAACGTATGCTGCACTGAACGGAATTCCTATCGAATTACACGCACACATAAGAATAGTAATATTTCTATTTTCAACCTATGTCTTACCGGCAATTGGAGAATATGGGAAAATGAGTCCAGTGACGTCCAGGACTCGTTGTCCAGAAACAAACAAATCTCCTCAACGCAGCAAATGTGATAGCGCCTGAAGAACTCTTCACTTTGTTGTTGCATTGTTGAAATAAGTTTCTCTGATTGCTCTCCACAGAACTCCATGCCCACCTTCTTTAGCCGCTGTACGATAGACAGCACTTGAATGAACTGATCGTATTTAAGTGTCGTCAACTTAGCGCTCTGCAGGAATAGACACACTTTATTCAGTATATCGTTCCAGACTCGCGACTGTCCCTTCTTGAGCTTCTGTTGCATGTAATTATCGGGAGATTCGCTATCGCCAAGATTGTTGACTTCGTCCTTCTGCTGCTGCTGTTGCTGCCCATAAAGCTTGTAGTTATTGTGCCACATGACCACCTGGTAGTAGGAGGCCAGTATTGTCCAGAAGGTCTTACACAGGTTCACCAAACAAGGCATTATCTTGTCTGGGTTGAGCTGTTCGCATAGTTGCTCATACAGTAACTTGGGTTGGTCATCCGGCGTGGGTTCACTGTAGCCTCGGACTACGGCATTCACCGTGGAATGTACTGCCGAAATGTAGTTAATGTGCAGCTGATCCATGGCAATCAAGGACTTATTGGCTAACTTGTATGCCTCCTGTAACTTTGCATACTTGCGCACATCAAAGTTAAGGACCATCTCATTGAGCACTGTGTCCAGCTGATATTCCATTAGGATCATAGTTTCCTGCAGCTTCTTGTGTAGAGATTGCACGCACTTATATTCCATATATGCAGCGATAGAACTTTGGCATTTCAGCAGCAGAGCTATTGCGCCCGAATAATTATGATCCGCCAATAGCTTTTGCAGTTCCTCGTCTGTCGTGCGCTAAGAATAAGGAGGAAGATTGCATAAATCTGATGTGGACAAATTGGTCGCTGTACTTACCAAATTTTTAATAGCCATCAGTGTGTCTAAAACTTCCTTTAGCACCTCCCGTTTTCGATAGCTAGCCAAGATTTCCAAACTATTCGTTGTTAGATTTGTGCGCGCATAATTCAAATAGGATCGTGCCTTCTGACAGGTCCACAGGGATTTCTCTAGTTTTTTCTGGGTTTCATTAATAGCATGAAACTCATTGCTACATGCATTTCGTTGCTCCAGTATATTCTGCAGAACCTGCTTGGTAAGGACTTTATGCTGAGTACGGAGCTGAATGATGGTGTCCTCTATCAAACGGCTGTCAATGCCAGCACAGAGTACTTTCTACACAGCAAAGTGGAACATCAATTAGGAAAAAAGTTTGATTTGGCTAATCTGTCTGACCTTTAGCTCGTATAGATCTGCATTTATATCCGCATTGTAGTAACAATCTTCGATGCTCTCCAGTATTTCCTGATCAGATTTTTGTGCGCTTACTGCAGTATCTGTGGAATCCATATCTGCAGCTGTCGGTGTCCTCGTCCCCGCAGATAATACAGTTGGGGATAATGAGTCCGTTGTGACCGTTTGGATAAAATAATCGGAAAATCCCATTGCTGGAATTTTCATTTGCCGATTCGTCTGCACATCGAATATTTGAACGTTAGTTAATTAAGCTGCTGTACTGCTGTACACGGTAATCACCTGTATGTGGAGCATGTCCATAAACCTTGTCCTAAACTCATCCATTTTGGCCTTAGAGTTCTGCATTGTGCAGCCATGAAAACAAGAAAATTACGCGAAATAAACTTCGCTTTTCTCCCACTCCTACAAATAACTGTATCGATGTGTAGTGGTATCGATTCTGACATCAAGTATCGATGAGAAGTTATTTTCGTACTCAGTTGACAGTAAATCGATTAATGTGACAACAAATCGAAGTGGAATATTTATATCGAAGTATCACAACAATTTAAAAATTGTTTATTGTTATCAATGAATAAAAATATGATTTTACATGCATTGTTGTTTTTATTTACCTACAAATAAAATGTAAATTAAATTTTAAAACCTAGGAGTATCTTAACCATAATTATCAGACTACAATATAACGCATCAAACACTGTCGTGCCTTCCACTTGTTGCCATTTACACGATAAATTAGGTGCAAATTGAAAGCGATCTCTTGTTGGAGTCCTAAGGTAGACTCCAAATCTTTTAGCAACGGATGCTGGACAGCAAGAGCCCGCTCATAGTACTCTGTGGCCAGGTGAAGTATGTTTGCCTGATGATAGATGCGGCCAATATTATAGTAAATCTCCTGCTGAGCGGCACATGATGCGGGAACCTCTTTGAAGCCGCCATCGACGATGCTAGCGCGAGAACGCAATTCCGCATATTGATGGGCAAAAGCCACGGCTTGTGCAACTGCTGCTGATTTGCGGAGTACCTTCTTTTGCAGAGCCAGCTGACTGAAGACGACAGCAATGGAGAGAGCGATCAAGGGATGTGGATTCTTTCGCAAAATGGGCACATACACGTTCAGGGCATACTTGTATGAACTACAGTTGAGGTGATAATGACCCAGAAAGATGTGCATTTGCTGAGTTACTGCCGGATGACGCTGCAGTAGGCGGCGCACGTAACGATAATAGCGTATGTCGTCTCCCTGCTGCACTATCAGTGACAACAAATTCCATACATTCACATTGTCCGGTCGCTTGGCGATCAGTTCGCGCAGATACGAGAATCCGATGGCACAATCCCGATTGAAGTAACAGGCTAGGCTTATTATACGTTCGGTCTCGTAGTGGTAATAAGTGAAACGCCTTGTCGTGACCATAGCGAAGCAGATGCGCTCCACAGCACTATACTTTCCATGCTCGTGGGCGGTGCGTATAAGATCTAGAAACAGCTCATACTCGTTTTTAATGGTCAGATCGGAAGACTCAGCCGTATTCCTAGGAGCAGTGTCCTGTACAGCATAAGGAAACATTAGTATGATGTATTTTCTTTTGTATTTTTGAGACTTACCTGCGACTCCTGATCGACATTGCCGGCGAGACTGCGCATCTGCACGATAGCTTTGAGACCCTCGCTATTATAGGCACTGCCTCCATTGGCTGCAGCCAACATCTCCTCACGATTCTTGAGCTTAATCGAATGGCGGGAGAGCAGCATGTAGCCTACATCTATGAATTCATCGATGCGATCCATCTGCTTCAGCATAATGCATCGCTCATAGAGAAGGCGGGCATGCAGTGGCTGCCCCTCCTGCTCGCTGGACTGTTCCAGCGCCTTTATTGCCTCCTCATGTCTGCCCTGTTGCTTCAGCAGTGCCGAAAGCGTAAACTTAGCCTCGTAACAGTACGGCGCCAGATGAATCACTCGACTATAGCTCTGTATGGCCTCACTGGTGCGATTGAGTTGTCGCAGACACTCGGCCTGGCGCAGCCAAACAAAGGCTGGACACTCGAAGGAGTCGCCATCGGTAATGGGTTGCATAAGGGCTATGGCCTCAGCATACTTGTGCTCCTGCATCAGAGCTTCAGTAATGTCCATGTACAGCTCGACGCGGTCTGATGTAGGGCTAATGTGCTCCTGAACCTTCTGGACGAGATAGCCAAGTAAATGATGGGCCTTCATGTGTATCAGGCTGACGCAGAGCTTGACACGCAACTCGGGTACATAATCTTCGGGTATGTGGCAGAAATAGATAATCTCCAGGCTGTCCTGTTCAGTCTCCAGCTCAAGCTTGGTTCGTTCTCGCAAACAGCGCAGCACCTTGACGTACTGTTTGTTTAGAATCAACAACTCCAGATACATGTTGATCTCCTCAAGGCCAAAGCGTGCCGCACAAACGCCGTAGGCCCCCTCCATGGCCTCCAGTGCGAACGCATGCTTCTCCAACTCATGGAAATAGCGTGCTACATTCTTAGCTGTACTGAGGCACATACTCCACTCATTCGGTGGCATCAAGTGCAACATTTTCAGATATCCGAACATGGCTCCGTTTGTCTCACCCATCCGCTCCAAGAGTTGTGCCTTGCGTAGTCGCAACAAGTAATCCTTGTGAAGCACTTTTATTGCCTTCGTGTAGCAAACACGTGCACGTGCTAGGTGACCCTGCTGGATTAGTAAATCCGATATACGTATCCACATATCGCGATCTTGCGGGTTCAGATGAGCGGCAATTGTGGAGAAGTGCAGAAACTTTACATCGTCGCGGTTTTCATATATCTCCGCCAGAGTGTAGAATGGCTCGCTGGCCAGCGGATTTTGTCGGATGATTTCCATGCAGATGCGCTCAGCAGTATCGTAGCGTCCATAGGCAAAAAGAGAGATTCGCCTCTCCCATCAGGCCCAGCAAAGCGGTGCTCAGTTGACTGCGGCGACCAAAGCTCCCTCCACCTCCACCGCCAGTAGATACACGCCCACTTGCAGAACGATCCGCTTGTGCTTTCCTAGGCTGAGGTTCTTTCACAGATGCATTAGAGCTGGAGGCTGCCACTGAATGATTCTCCTTTTTTGCAACAGAGGTCAATGCTTCTTCCTCGTCGTCTTCCTCATCGCTAGGCTCAAGTTTGGTACAGAAATCGGGAAACTCCAAACATTTTACGCCCTCAACATATCGTCTAATTAGTGCACCTTCCTCTTCAGCCGCCTGAGCGTCCTCATCACAATCAATTATTTCGATGATTCGCAGAGGTTCTGTCTCTTCAAATTGAGCCAATTCATTTTCTGGGACTTCATTGCTATTAATTTCCTCAATGAGAACTTCATTACTGTCACTATTACAGTCTTTATTTATTGGGGTTTTCTCCTTATCCATTATTATTGTATTTTTATCAACATTTGTTAAGACAACACAGAATCATATGTTCACAACAACAAAATGTGCGCTACAATATAGTATTTTTATCGATTTTTATTTAGTACTATATCGATATCAATTTGGTATATCAATTTAAATGTTGTCATATTTCGATATTCTATGTTTTTCCAGGGCGCCGCTTTTAAACTTATTAAAAATATGTTATTCGAATGTTTCAGAAATATTTCCATATTCTTGCAACATACAAAAGGACACGGTTATTTTTCCTTTTAAACGGTTTATATGAGGTAATGCTGATAGCTATAACACTAAGTACAAATACATCTTTCACATTTGTTTTATCACATTAGATTTAAGGCTCCACAATTGTGCTGTGGTTATAAATATGTAGTTTGTAGGTATAGAGGTGCATGCACTTCTGTATGCTGAGTACGAGAGGCTCGAAGGGATGGAAAATGAATGCACATAATTCGCGAGGAGCTTTTGCATTGGGAGGCCGGTATGCTGTAGTATTCAAACGAAACTTGACTAGATTGGTGGTTCGATCGCGAAAGACAATGGGTTCCGTGGAGCAGGCCTTTGGCCTTTCCAACGGCGACACGAGTCTGTCATCATAGCTGAATACATTATAGTTAAGATATGGCGATGTAGAAAAGCTCTGTGTGCTGACAGGGACGCTGGGATTGAAGCGCAGTGCAGCCTGCCGCATAAGCGGCGTGGTTTTGATGTGGTTCAACAAACTCTGTTGCATGTAGAAATGTGTAGGTGTGGAGGCAGCATCGCCCGTCTGTTGGGACCGCACGTTGCACATTTTTTCATAGAAATGCATCACAATTTCCTGCAGATCCACTGAATCATCCTCGTAGACGCCAGCCACATCCTCGCTTGTTATGCAGTAGAAGACATAAAGACGTCGTGGAGCCTGTGGTTCTCCCGATGTCAGCAAGGAGGTAACATCACTATCGACTGGCCGCTCTTCGTACCGCAATAGAAGCAGATCGCTGTCAACCAGCTGGATCTTTTCGATTATCATATGCTCTATCTGAAGAAATTCTCAAGGTTAATAAATTGTTAACAACTTGTTAACTGCAACTTACAAAACTAAAATATTTGTAGAAACTTTTATACTTTTGTCTAGCGTGAGGCTCGTCTGGTTGTATTTGACGGTAGAGAAAACTCAAAACCCGCTGCTTAATATGTGTTATGGGTAATAATGTGTTGACGTCCAACAAAGACCCAGATGAGACGACATTAAAGGTACAATTGCGGGGCCTTGGACCGATTTCGTGTTCCTGTTTTACCAATTTACCGTCCACTAGTTCGAATAGGTAAATAGCTTGACGTAGTCTCGATAGGATCGCTATTGTGTGTCCGTATACAGAGATACCATGATTATGTGACAAACAAACAGCATCTTTGGGCAGCTGCATCTCGTCAGTAACGATGCCCAGCTCTAGGTCCACAACAAAGAATATGTACCAAAATTGATCCAGCTTGTCAAAGAGATCTGGATAGAGTTCGCAGTCCGAGACAGTTAGGTTACAAACGTTGAGGTTACACATTCCGGCCAGCAAAACATATCGCCCGTTCTCTAGAAAGATGCTGAACTCCCGATGCAAAAAATACCGTTGGGAGTCACCCTGGCAAACACGCAGCATAAACTTCGTCTCAAAGAGCGTTCTAAATAGATTCGACCTTAGAATAACGTCGTCTGTGCTATTGTACGTCTCTGCGGTACCAACTCCAGCTTTGCTGAGCAACTCATAAGCTCCAGATGATCCGATGCCTTTGTATGTGTAGACTGAAATAACACCAATGGATTATTTTAATCACAAGATATAAACAACTCGGGCAATACCAATGCATGACCGCTGATCATGGCTGAAAGCTAACAGTTTTTTACCATCCGGTGTAAACTTGCGCAAGTAAACAGGCGGTATCGAAATTCCTATTGTCAAGCACGGCGTTATTGCCTTATAGAACTGACGTTCGTAAGAAAGGCTGGGAATTTGACTAGCTTTGCTACGTGTATATCCGGATTCTCTGTTTTGAAGCATATGCACAAGGTTTTGGGATTGCGCACGCTGGTTTACCGCAAGCTTTTCTAAAATCATAATAAATAAAATCAAAATAACTCAAAACAATGTAAGTTAGTGATGCTAATTAGGATGATACTATCGCATCGTTGTAAGTATCGATACCATTTTTCTTTTACAGTGTCGGAAAACGTCCCTAGAATGCATGATCACAACAATCGCGAATCAATATTTTTGTTTTACAATATTGAAATTCAATAATAATATTAACAATTATTTTTTAATTTTATTTGTCTTAATGCAGTTTTGTAATTTTGGTAAATCTTTGTTAAAAGTAAAAAATACTATTAACTGCGATACGCGCCCAAAGTGTGATATCAGCTGACACTTGTAACGGTACTTTCAAAACGGCATTAGCACTGGAACTAAATTTTCTCCACATATTTGTTCAATGTATGTACATATGTGTGTTTAATGTTCAGTGTATTAATATTACGAAATGAACGCAGGAAAATCAATGAAATCGGTAAAAGAAATCCATGCAAAGTAATCTCGCTCAGATAAAATGTTTGTGTTTATATTGTAGGTGGACATGGAACCTGGAGATCAAACACAACAGAAAAAGTTCGTTTACGAAAGAATGAAATATATTTATTTCAATTGTTCGTTTTTTCAGATTTCTAGAAATCATGCACAGCTTGCCGCAGTACGAACCCAATGAGGCATTGCTCGCGGCCCTGGAATCAAAGTTTACCAATGAAAGTCTATCCACGGATGATGACATCTTTAGGACCTACCTTAAGACCCAACGACTGAACTATGATAACGCATGTTCGGTGCTCAGTACGCTGCTCAGCATCGAGGATCTGTCTACAATGCAAATTTATGTTCAGTTCATGCAGTCAGAAGTTACCCTCAGACGGATTAGCAAGCTATGCTATAGTTTTACTTTGCCCAAGACTGATCATAATCCAGAAGAAGTGCTGGCACCATATCTAGATGACGTCGTGCTAATACCCAAAGCTAGTTTGGTTGTTTCACCGCTGGCAAAGCAGCTTATACAGGCACTGCTGCCACACGGCCACGAGCAGCTCCCATTGAAGGATCCCATACGGCGTCATGTAGCCAGCGTTCAGAAGGTGACACGCTCCAACGTACAGCTCAAATTTAAACGAAAGTGTTTTCCAGGAGAAGAAATACTTGGCCAGCGTTTTCTTGTCATCTTGCGTTCGCGTCGTACATCCTTTCGTTATATGTATCGGGCCATGCAGCTGCTGGCGGAGAGTCCAAAGTTGCGTCGCTATTTGTTTCCCGTGAAAAAGCCTCTTGCAGTATTATCATCTCACGTGATCAGTCTACCTGTGGTAACACTACTCAACAAAGACATTGAATCAAACTCGGAGCAGTTCCAGGCAGTAAGGCAGATTCTTCAAGGAACCAACAGTCAGGCACCCTACATTGTGTTCGGGCCCCCAGGTTGTGTTGATGTGCAATCTTATTCACTAAACTATAAGTAATATCTTTGTCTTTCCTTTGCTTGGCAGGTACTGGCAAGACCACAACCATTGTGGAGGCCATTCTACAATTGCGCCTGTTGCACCCGCGAAGTCGTATTCTAGTAACTGCCTCCTCGAACTCGGCCTGTGATACAATTGCCTTGAGGATATGTGAGTACATACAGGCCATTGGATCTCAGCTAGTTACACTGGATGTGATGCCGGATCACCAGCTGATGCGTCTCTATTCGCATTCCATTTACTTCAAAGGATTAAATACAGTGAATCCGCTTCTGCTAAAACATTCGAATTGTGCCAATCTACAATATGAGAATCTTGCCGTGGATGCTTTGCGACAGTTCGGCATTATAGTGGCCACTTTGTGCACAGTTGGTCGTCTGGTTACTGATAACTTGGGAAAGTGTAATTTCTTCACGCACATTTTCATCGACGAAGCGGGCGCATCAATGGAGCCCGAGTCGTTGATTGGCATTATGGGCATTAAGCAGCAAGATGACTGTCATGTGATTCTCTCCGGTGATCACAAGCAACTGGGTGCGGTCATTAAAAGCAACCGTGCTTCCAATCTCGGCTTGGGCCATTCTCTGATGGAGCGTCTGCTGCTCTCCGAACCGTATGCCGTAGACGAGAATGGAAATTATGATCGTACATTGCAAACGCGACTTCGATGCAACTACAGATCTCATCCGGAAATTATTAGACTCTACAATAGCCTCTTTTATAATGGCGAGCTAATTGCGCTAGCGCCCCCAGATCAAGTTAATCTGGCTGCTAACTGGCATATGCTTCCCAATGGCAAGTTTCCCATTGTTTTTTCAGGCCACTCATGGCGTGACAGAGCGGGAGATTGACTCGACAAGCTCATACAATGTGCTAGAAGTGCGAGTGCTCTGCTGGTACGTAAAGCAATTACTGCGCAACGGACTCGGTGGGGGGCGTCAAAGTGCAAGAGGAGGACATAGGAATCATTGCTCCATATTTGGCTCAATGTAAGCACGTGAAAGAACTGCTGCACCAGTCGGGCTACTTCAATGTGGAAGTGGGCAGTGTGGAAAACTACCAGGGTCGAGAGAAAACCATTATAATCGCCACTTTGGTGCGATCCTTTGCCGGCATGGGCTTTATGAGAAGTTCTCGACGGATAAATGTGCTTCTATCACGTGCCAAGTCGTTGATGATACTCATTGGAAATCCAGTCACGCTGCGCTATCATCGGGACATCGAGTTCATCATCAATGAGTGTAAGGCACAAGGTAACTACCTGTTCAAGAGGAAAAACAACACAGTAAAGCAACCATACTTCCTGAGCAACATGGATGATAACGAGGCAGGCGGGAACAATCGAGCTCTGGTCCTTAATGATCCACTGTCCTGGTATGTCAGGCTTTTGGCAGAAATGAGCCTAGGCCCCCACATCTATGCAACGCACTTCCGCGGGTAAATATTTATTATATATTCAATGGCAAATGAAAAGCGAATGTACTTAATTTGTTTTTTCTTTACAGCAGTTCAGATGGCAATGAATCATTGGCGCCCGCTACCAGATCCTTTGGCTGTTTTAGTCCCTCAAAACTCGTATCTTCTACCTTTCTTTCCCTGAGTAGCAACTTTAGTAAGTAGTGTCTGACCTATCAATTCAGTTTTAACAATTCTACTTTCTTTCCCACAGGGAACTCGTGATGATCGTGAATGATCTGTGGAAAAGTGTAGGGATTGTGTAAGAATTAAATATTGCCAAAGCTTATAGAGTAAGACACAAAAATTGTATAACCTTATAACTTATAACTTATTTGCCATGTTTCAATTTACTATCAATTTGTTTAGTTTTCTAAGTTGAGTTGAAAGTTACACTCGTAGAGCTTAATAAAAACTTTCCTTATGCAACTTTTCACTCACTCCTTTTACTATGCAATTTAACATCATAAAGTATGTCTGCATGAACTCACAGTTCTCATCCATTTAGCAGAAAAGTTTCTGTATATCACACGATTCTAAATTTTCATTTAATTGTTATGTGGGAAATGAACCAGATCAGGGAACTGAAATGAATAATAAAACAGAGAGCAAGAGAGTAACGCGCAGTGGCAACGCTTATTAACGGAAAAAACCAAAAGGGACTTTGAGAAGAATGGTGAACGAGAGCAGTCGCAAGTTTTTCAATCGCGCTATATACTGATACAACTAGAGCTAATTGTCATAAAATAACTAAATAATAATAAGTGTACTATAAACAATTGTCATTAAACAAATAAGTAACACTATAAAATAAACTAACTACAGTTATATGAATACTTTATAATTATAAGTTTCAAATCAAATAAATAACTCTGTTTCAAACGGGTTCAAAAATATTTTTTTTTATTTTTATCATTAAAATATATATGTGGATCATATACTATAATGCTTTCGTTAATTGTTCGCATAGTAAGCCTACATTTGGTATAATACCTTCACTCTTCAACTCCACTACCAATTCCTCATCTAGTTCGACTGTCCGCGCGTTTAAAGTGTGTGTGCGTTTGAGTTTCTATGTGTTAGTGTATGTATGTATGTATGTGTGTGTGTGTGTCTGTGTTAACTATAAAAGGCTTTAGGTCAGGCTTACAGCACTACGCGTCTTACACCACACTCCATGCAGAATTTGGCGTGTTCAAGAATGAATTTTCCACCGCATTCGTGACAAAATTTCGACATTTTTGAACTCGCGCTCATTCCCGACGATGCATTCGAGGTGTTGCTCAGCAACGAGTGCTGCGATGTTGTTGGCGTGATACCTACAATGTTGTTGTTGTTGTTATGGTTATGGTTGTTGATACTATTGCTGTTGTTAATGACGTTCTTGGTGTGTTGTTCGTAGTTGTTGTTGTTGTTGTTGTTGTTATGCTTAGATTGCTGTTGCTGCTGTATGAAGTTGTTATTGTAATTGCTGCCCTGTTGTTGTAGTTGCTGTTGTTGTTGTTGTTGTTCTGCGCAATCACAACTGGCTCCGAATCGCTACTGGACTGTTCAATGCAACCCTCCCCAGGGCTTGGAAATAATCTCTGTCGCGCCTTCAAGGAGCCATATTTGCTTTGAGCCTGCGTTGATGCGTCCATCTTGGTGCAGCCTACCAGATCCAGCTGGTTGTTCTGAGACCGCTGACTGTTGTTCAACTGTTGCATCTCGTCGGTGCGCTGACGTGACAGACTATATGGTGTGTTGCTGGAAGAGAGAGAGAGAGAGAGAGAGAGTAATTTGTAGCCTGAATAACAATGGAATCTTAATGGGACTTACCTGCCGTAGGCCGAATCAGAGCTTAGTTTGGCACCAGCACCACGACGGGATGAATATGACGAGGACATGGGATAGCCATCCAAGCTGCTTAGTTCATCGGAGTCTCCAGATGGTGAACTGGCTTTGATTTCATCCTGCTTATGCTGGCCCTGCCTTGTCTGCTGCTGCATTTGCTCTCGGCGACGCATCTTCTCGTTGGCATTCTTTTCATTATTGGCCTCCACATCGGGGTATGTCGTTGCTGGGTTCGCAGTTGTGGTTAGCCGCTTCTTATAGATCAAATTGTGGCTAACCTCATCGACGAGCTCAGCACCGAGATGATCCTGATCGGTGTCGAGTATCTTGCTGAACATGCCATCGTTTCCGGTCTCATTTCCGTTCTCGATGTGCACAACATCAAGAGGCGTCTGCATGTTGCCCACCATATTGCGAAGCGTGTCTGGCGAGATGGGAGATCGTCCTTGGGCATTTGCTTCAGTTTCAATGCTAATAAATATCTCTCGTTTCTGTGTATCCTCCAAAGGTTTACGTTGTTGTTGCTGTTGTTGCTGCTGCTG
Organism: Zaprionus nigranus; assembly: GCA_018903425.1. Taxonomy (NCBI): domain Eukaryota; kingdom Metazoa; phylum Arthropoda; class Insecta; order Diptera; family Drosophilidae; genus Zaprionus; species Zaprionus nigranus. The sequence goes on along the minus strand of JAEIGD010000011.1, from coordinate 2,043,676 downwards.
CTGTTGTTTCTGAAACTTTTCATCACCACTGGTCGGAGGTGTTCTGTAGGAGCTTCCGCTGGTTTGAGGCGTCATAAAGGAATCGTTGCTGCTTGAAGGCAACTTGAAGGAGCCCCCACTGCTTGATACATTCGAATCGGATCTGTGGGCGTGACTTTCTTTAGTTGAGAGCGAAGTTAAAAGCTGCGAACTGGCGTTACCAGTCGTAGAAGGTCTAAGTGTAGCTGTCGTCGTCGGCTTGACTCCCATTCCCATCCCCATCCCCATGCCCATCTGCATCTGCATCTGGGACTGAGATGAGAGTGGGCTCAGTGGCGTCGAGGTCATTTTCAGCAAAGAACGGTGTCTGTTTGTCGCGCGGTTCAGCAGGAACTCGCGACAGTCACGAAACAATGGAAAGTCCCCATCGTCATTATCATTTTCAAATGAGCTGAGAAACTCATCAAAGTCAAAGTCATCAAAGGGGGGGCAGCACAGGCAGCGTGGGCATTGCAGTCGGTGGTGTCATCGATAGCAGCTTTTGTTGCTGCTGCCAACACTGCTCATCCGACTTCATGGACAAGCGCTTGGGCTCATCGTCCTGTTGTTGAAGCTGGTGCAGCAGCGGCTCAGGCGGCAACTGCTCTTGATCCTCTGGCGAGGCATCGTACAAAAACTGATTGCGACCTAAGCGCATTTTGCGCTTTAAATTGATACCAGAGTTGCGACGCTGCTGCTTTCGCGGCTGATCCTGGAATAGCGTCATAATGGATTCAGAGCTCTCACGGTTCTGTGAACTCTTCTGCTGCTGCTGCTGTGGCGTAGAGCTGGCATTGGATGAGGAGCTGGGCGAGGACTGATGCACATGCAGATTATCACAGGGGTTGATGAGGTTCGGATCAATATAGTCTCTGCCATCCATCTGATTGCCGCCGCCGAAGATGCTCTCCAGCCTGATGGGAGCCAGGCGAGGCGGAGGTGCCATCAAATTATCTGGCGAAGCAGAAGAGACGGAAGTGGCTGAGGTTAAAGGAGGCAGCAGAGTTGGAGTGTTGCCCGTCATCGCCACAAGGTTCTTGGCCGAATTCTGTTTACTGAGAATGTTGCTTTTGTCCTTAAGCTCCTTGCTGTTCAGCTCCTTGCTGGCAACAGTTACCACCTCGGCATCTGAAGGCTGCTCCAGCTCATGCTCGTACTTCAGGAAGACGGCCAGTGAGTCCGTGTTAGCCACTTGTCGGGTGGATGGTTTGGTTGCACCTACAGGCAGTTTAAGCTGCTGTTGCTGCTGCTTACGGTTCGATGAGCTCGTATCGCGACGCACGACAAGCGGACTGTGAAAATCGTTGCTACAGACGGCACGGACAGGCATCTCGTCGTACTCCTCTGGCTTGAGGAAACTGCTAGAGATGGGTCCTTCGTCGGAGAGGCCACGTTGAATGGTGGGACGGTAGTTGGTGACAAACAGTGGACGACTTGGCAGCAAGGGCGTACGACGCGGTCCACGCAGGGATGCAGTACGTCGAAAGTTGGATGTTGATGGATTTATCGCCTTGGATTGATTGCCTGTGCTTGGCGTCGTGGGTTTGATCTGTGCTTCTAGTGCCGTAGTCAGCGAGCTAGACATGAACGTCGAGGGTGTGGTCGGTTGGTCGAGTTTGTTGTCTGGTGGTGTGTTGGGTGAGCAGAGCTCCTCCAGCTGACGCTTTGCGGACAAAAACGGATCGTATTTCTCGCTTGTATATGAACCGAGTCCGCTGCAAGACAAATATATATATATATATATATATATGAGAATATAAGAGTATATACGAGTCGCCTGGCTGTCGTCTGTTGTCTGAAAAGGAATTAGTTTTTGGTAGGACTGCAACATTACAAACCTATTGACGAGCTGAGGAGTTCCTGGCTGTATTTTAATGGAAGATGGGGCCTTTATGTACATGGTGCCTTCCTCGTAATTTGATGGCACCACAAGACGTCGACTAACATCGTTTGGATGCTTCAGCTGGGACGTCTTTGGCGGTGCCTGCTTCTGTTTTTCATCCTCGTACTCAATGGTATCCAAGAACTCATCGGAATCATCATTTGCGAGTAACTGACTTACTTCCAAGTCAGCATCATCGAATTCCTCTTGACAGTCCTCCTCGTCCTCCTCATAGTCTTCCATGTAGTCGTCGTTGGGCGTTTGGCTTCGCTCTTTATGTGACGGCATTGCCATTTTGTGTGGGATTGTCAGAGTTCGCTGAGATTCCGAGACCGGCTTAGGCTCTATTTGAGGCAGGTTAATAGGTTGTTTTTTCAAAAGGCGCAAGCTATGTTGGTCCTCGCCGTCTTGAATAGCCTCATTAGTATTTGGGCAAGGTATCATGGAGTGCAAATCGATGCTGGGATTTTCCCGAGTACGAATGCGACGTCTCGCTAGACGCACTATCGAAGTGGATGAGCGCAGCTTAGCCATTGGATTAACTCCCTCAGTCCCCGGCATGTCCATTTTAATGTTGCATACTTTCATTCCAGCTGCGTGTGTGTGTGTGTGTGTAGTTGACATTATATAGATTACAAATTGCGACAATAGAAAACCCCTCGATCACTACGAAATCTACTCTACACCCTCTACGCACTGATTACTATCGAGAATTAGCTTTATGCTTCGTCAAACTCTGCAAACTGGAGCACGACATGATGCTTTTGCGATACGGGATGCTATCTGAAGATCTACAATTACTCTTGTCCATACCTTGTTGTTTTGTGGACTGTTTGAACAACCCGTTGAGATCCTCAAACGTCATTGCAGCACGAGGAGTAGGAAGGCAATGTTCTGAAATGTCCGAGACAGATTTTTGTCGTGGTGCCCTCTTAGGCTTCAGGGGCTGTAAAAGCGGCGCATCTTTGCAATCCAATTTGGCTATCTGCAGGCTCTCCGAGGTGGCAGTACGTCGTAGTCGTTCTACAGTGCCATCGATATGTTGCTTGTGATTAGCACTTCCAATGGCTCTATGAATCTGGTCGAGGTTGCCGCTGGAGTTGCTAACGCCGCCTTCCATGGCGGGGTTGTATGTTTTTTGAGTTACTACTTCTACTGCAGCTTCAGTCTTCGGCTTAGGTGTTCCCGGGCGCTTCCATTGTGAGCTGAGTTGAAATGATGATGCGATGATTTTTTCTACAATTTCGTGGTACACAAAGTCTACTTGGGGAACAAACAACAACAGCAACGACAGCCATAGCAACCAGATGGGCCAATGCAAGGCCTAAAACTAAATCTACTCATACCAAACTAATGCTAATCAACTAAGGTTACTTACTTATCACTGTGCACGGACGATGTCATCGAGGAGAGAGTCATCTGGCTCTGGTGTGGATTATATTGCTGCTTCTGTGCGATCATTTCCTCTTCGTACTGTTGTTCCTCGGAAGTGCCGGAGTATTTGTCGCGGTTAATCGAGCGTTTGGTTCTTCAACACAAAATGAAAGCAAATCGAAAGAATAAATTGTATAACATATAGATTAAATAATGTAAATCTTACTGAGGGAAAATTGACAGAGTTCTCTCTTAGTAGATGACACATTAAAATTCGCTAAACTTGAAGAAACCCCTCCCAGCATATTTAGAAATGTTAATACCCTCCCCATCTTACTTGAGATTGGGTGGCCTATATTGTTTGCGGGCCTCCATTCGCTCCTTGGCTTTGTTGGTCTCCGTGGTATTGACAGACTTGATGCTGTTCTGAATAGCCTTCTCCTTGCACCATTCCACATGCCGATCAAATGCCTTGGGGTTGAAGCTGCGGTCGCAGTGGGGACATTGATTAGAAGCCACATCCTTTATGCGCCTGGCCAGTGAACGGTCGGAAGAGCGCTTGCGTTCCCGGTTGAGACTCGGTGGAGCAGCTGCAGTTACTGTTGCATCTTCGGGTGGACACTCGGCTGCTTGACCAGCACCTGCGGCATTTCGCATTGAGGCACGTGCCGTAGTGCGTTTTAAGCCCGGTTTCTTTGCGTTGGCTGCAGCAGAAGTGCTTGGACCATCCTGTCGTGTTCAAGAAGAATTTGTAGTCAGTAATTGAGCGATTCTTCTTGCTTACTAACCTCACGTGCTTGCTGTTTGGATCCCGGCAAGACTGTGGTGGACTCGCGACTTATTGTGGGTGGCGGTGTATGCAGTCCAGCTGCTTTCTCCGCGTTGGGCAGCCCAAAGTTTTTGGGCAACACGTAGGTGGAGAGTGAGGTGCCGTCGCGCCGCTGACGAGACGAATCAAAGACCTTTCGCTTCTTGGACATCTTTTCGCAAACGACTATGTGCTTTCGCAGTGCATTCACATTGAAAGTGCGACTACAGTTTGGACAGGGCGTAAGGTCTGACCCGGATTGAGGATGCTCCGGAATAGGAATGGGCATGCCCGATGTAAGTGGCCCGGGAGCTGGTGGCAGCTCCTCGTCCTCGTTATTTTGATTGTCCTCAGTTCCGCTGGGTTCCATGTTAACTATTATTTTTATGTTGTTGAAAAAGAAAATATAAAGGAATTGTATATATATTATTAGATGGTGCGGTTTTAGTTGGAGAATCTTTTACAATGCTTTTAGTAGATTGAGTCCTAAATAATATTTGAAGTGTGAATGCCCCAACCAGAACAGCCCTCTATGATGTACAAAACTTGAGGTGTGACGACTTTCGACAATTTGAACAGCCAACAGGAATACATATATGTATATGTTTTTATATGCTTACATATTACTATATATATTATATAAATGAAATAAAATTAAATTAAATTTTATAAATATTCTTGTTGCGTGCTACAAGTAACGAAGAACTCCTGGTATGATCATTTTGAGCGAAGGCAACCAAAAAAATAAGGAATTCTTATAATTTATAACTAATTTATTGTTATTTTTATTGTCATAAATCGTGCACAATATTGACTACGTTGCTCCATAAATCGGCATTTGTTCACAAATATGCGTGGCATGGCCAAAATAGGCAAGTTGGATAACCAGTTGGCCTGCTCTGTATGTGGGGGTGTCATCGAACATCATAAGATACAATTCCAAGACAGGTGATTCGTAATTTGGCCTGAGATAAAAGTAGATGGATTACGTGATAGTTGCGTGCAATCATTCAAACATCTCCTAACGTTACTGAGGAATATCTTAATAAATCAACTGCTAGACGTAATGTGCTGCGAACTGGGTCGGATGCGTGGCAGACAAAGCCATCCCAGGTGAATGTGTAACATTGTGCTTGCAAAATATACACAGGTAGTCTGGAGCATAATACTATATACATATATATACTATACTTAACTATGTTGACTCGTGCATTAAAACTCTATAGGACCAGGCTAACAACCAGCTCAAAACAGGGGAATATACCATATTTTAAAAATGTGATGATTCTAAAGCACTTGTTTTCTTTTCATTTGCTGAAGAGCATTTAAATTTTCTGTTCCCCTAAATAAGATCGTAGATATTGAACAGGCAAAACACAAAAAACACTTCACAGGCATTCCAGCTGGCCATTAATATTTTCTATCCCTAGTTGATGTTGTAAATTTCGACATAGTTTCGAGTTCGAAAGGCATCTCCTACAATGTTAATTATAGTAGCCACTCTATAAAGGAAACACTACCCGATTGAGTTATTGCAGGAATTTCCGAAATTTACTTTAATTGTGCAGTCTGTTTTGTTTTTTAATTGTATAGCTAACATATTAATATTTATGTAATAAAAAAAGGTATTTCAATTCAATCATTTTTCTTTCATTGAAAAACCCTCAACTTTATTTCAGTTTTTTGTGGGTATTCTGAAGAGTGTAACGTATATACAAGTTAAACATAAATTAGAATTCACAAGAAAGTGTATTTATTTATTTTTGTTTGTCACAATTGTTGCCAGTGACATCATTTGTTGTGTTTTTGTTGATAAGAAGATCGAAAAAGTCAACGGTCTTCAATAAACTGTTTGTACACACATAAATACATACTTGATCTACATATATTGTATATACACACATAAAAAAATACAGTTAAACATACATATATACATATAAGACAAACAAAAAATAAATATAAATATAAACAATTAAAGAAAAACTGCAGTACAAATTGTTATTGAAAGTTTATCTACCACGCCTGCCTATGTTACTATTGTAAACAAGCCTAATTCACTGTCAATGTGTGCAGGGTATGTTAGGGTAGGTTAGGGTAGGGTAGTTCTTTAGTTAATTGCCATGAATTACTTGAATTAAGTGTTCCTGTTAGCATAGCATGCAAATGGTAAGTAACATTATTAGTTGTTGCTGTTGCTGCTGCGATTCTATTGTTGTGGATGTGACTGTGTGACTGTGGCTGCTGCAACGCTCATATCGATATATATATGTCACAACAATCGAAACAATCGAAATTTGTGTGGGTGTGCACGTGGGCGCGTGATCGACTCACTTGACTTAGCACAGCGTACGCGCTTTTTCGAGAAGAGTGTGTTGCGAACGCGCGAAAATGTTGATAGGTGCTGATGTTGCTGTTGTTGTTGGTGTTGCAACGTTTGCTCCGCATGCAACTGTTGCGCTTCATTGAGAGTCGCCGAGTTGAAAGAACTTTGCAGCGGTTGTTGCTCGAACACATTGATTTGCTCGTTATTGCCGTTTTTATTTTTATTTTCATTTCCATTTCCATTACGACATCCATTTACGTTTCCATTCCCACTTCCATACGCATTTATGTTGTCATTTTCATTTTCATGGGAAAAACCCGTCGATGTTTCACCATTGGGTAGCTCGCCCTGCTGCTGATACTCTTCGTAGAAGCCGCGACTGTGTCTTCTATTGATCTTAAGCTGCGCCTTCTGCGACTTCGACTTGAAAATGTTGTGCCACATTTTTTTACTCATCTTGCAGTGTCTATTCAATTTATTTTCGTACTCCTTTTATGGTATTCTATTTATTTTCGTGCGCTTTTTTTACATCATTCGAAACGTGGAAGAAGCTTCTCTCCGCGCGCCACACAAACTTCTCGCCACGACATTTTGTGTCCAACTGATCATCGACGATGCTCACAGAGGCAGCTCCGTGCCATGTTGCTGGCATCATGTTGCTGACATTAAATATAAATGCACTCGAGCTGCTTGCGCTCCATTTGTGTTGGTAATGCCACAGCAGCAGCAGCAGCAACAACAACAACTGGATAACAAACAAAGAAGACTATTCTTCATAAAGCCATTTTTCGCTTCCGATATACCCGATTCCCTCTCCGCATTTGGATTGTCATTACGGCTGATTTATTTAAAGACGCTGCACAAATGTTTCTGAACTTTGCCTGTCTTTCAATTGAAACTTTAAATTTTATAGACATTTCGATCTATACCCAGTACCATGGGCAGCCGGGTATGATAGGATACAGATGTACATTTACAGAGATAATAACTATGTACATTATGAATATTTGTATCGTTGTTCAAGAGGTCTTCATAATTTTATTCTAGTTGTAGTTTCCTACATATAATGTGAAAGTTTCAGAAGAATCAAATACAAATTATTCCGAAAATGGAGATTTATAAATACAATACTATCCTTACTATATTATATATTATATACATATGTTTTTTTGTTTAATGCCATTAGTTGCATAAGGGTATACAATGTTCGGCATGCCATTCATCCTGGCATATTTCCCTTTTTGGTTGCTTCCTCATGCTTCTGTTTTGAAAGAATGAAAAAGCGAATGCAGTTTCAAGTGGCTGATATTATATGCACATCCATACATACAGAAAATACATACATATATATACATATACATACTATGCTGCAATAGTCGGTCGAGAATTGACAGTTGGCTCAATGACGTCACAGCTGCTCCACTTATGTATTTGCCTTGACAGAGATCTTTATAAGAAATACCGTCGATCAATGAACTTGCGAGATGAGCAACTATTGCTACTGCAGTTTCTGATGAATGATTGAATCAACGAAATGAAAGATATACGAGCAGTTCAAGACGTCCTCTTCTGGGGTCTGGGCGCGGTGACATTTGCGGCGTACGCATCATGTGCCAGAAAACTTTATAACCTCTTTGAATTTTTACGCTTTGTGAAACACCAGAATACAAAAATAAATGTTGCTCGCGAAGTCCATCTTTGAGGGCAATATGGAGAGGGCGTGTGTCTAAAAATAGAGCACTTTTTGCTTGGTTGACAATCTTCGCAGTCGGAAGGGCAGAATAAGATCATAATATTTGTTAACAAGTGCATATAATGCTTCACGGTGTACAGCGGTGGTCAGTAAAATAGTAATGCTACTACAAGAACTCCTTCCTATGAATGTTAAGTAGATTATATTAAGTTAAATTTAATTTTAAATTACTTCATAAAATACCTGCATACTTTTAACTTACAATCTAGTATTATTCATTGATAAATTATTTTCGTTTATAATCAAACTTTTTATATCTAATAAACTATTTGTAATAAATTAAAAATAAAAAAAAATAATAATATGATATAATCAAAAAATAAAACCCTATTTAATACAAATAATTTTATAATTTTAATAAAAGTAATCTTTGAAAAGTTTAGTCTTAAACAACAGGGTATTAAAACCTTGGGGTGCCGAAGTTGCCTTTTATTTCCTAGTTCTATAAATAGTATGAAAACATTATAGAAAGAAAGGTAAATCGAGTGAATAATGGCTATGTCGTTAATGACTTACCGAAGTCGAAGTGATACATGGTTGGAAGATCTCGTGGGGTTGTCGTACGCGTTAGGGATGTGATGAATGGCGAGGACGGTGGTGTGGCGAGAGAGATCGCCTCCTGTTGTGGCATCTCTGGTGCCGCCATTTCAAATGTTTTAATATCAAGTTGAGTTTAAAGACACCAACTAATTTATGCACTGAGTCTTCTGCTTAAGCAATTCTTCACATTGCAGCTTGGAGTGCTTCCGTGAAACACAATCGCAAAACACGCGCGATATGTCGCCCCACAACCGATTAAAGTCTTTCTCTCGCACGCAAGCGCGCTTTTTCCTACTACACACACATATGATTAATACGTCAAATGATTTTGGCAACTTAACTAATTAACCATATTTCGGTATTGCAAAGTTTGGAAAGTGTCAGAGCCTTGGTTAAATTGTTGCCCTAATGTTGTTTTGAAAATGACTCGAAAACGAAGATGCCAATAGAGACCCGAGGCTATTTTAGGTTTTATTTGGCGAACTAAGTATGATTTTTACCGGAACTATTAATCACAATTTGAGATAATAAACACAGTTCGGATGCGGTTCTCAACTCTCTTAACTTGTTATTTGTTTTTTTTTTTTCACAATTCTCTTTTCTAATTGACACGAATTTATTTTAGATTTTTTTTTCTCTTTGGATCACAAATGAAATTCGTGCTTTAGATATAAACATTTTTTCGAGACGTCATTTATTATAGTGGTCTTTCTTCAATCAGTGGGTGTCTTCTCTCCTCCTACTTGCAGCTTTCGAATCGTTGTTGTGGAATCTGTAAAGGGTCAGAGTATGAACATCAGACTTGAGTAACTTGAGTGATTTGCGAGAAATACGAGTGATTATATTCAAACACAATTTCTGCAGGTATATGGTGCGACAAAGATTCACATTCATTGTTACTGACGTACCAGCATCAAGAGAGGCTAATTTGTAAATAAGGAAACAAGCGAGAGAACAACAATATTACCCAAAAATATCCCATACATACACGAAACATGAAAACAAACGAATGTGATGAAATCACTTTAAATGTCGAACGATAATTTTTGCAAGCTTTACTTTTCATCTGGGTTAACGCACAAAGAAAGATAGCAAGAGAGACGGAGAGAGAGAGAGAGAGAGAGTCGGATTGGCACTTAATTACCGTAAGCTTTGTAATTGTTTCTGTATACTATTTAATTGCCTTCGGCCGACACGCTCGAATCTCGAAACGAAACTGAAAACTGTTTCGAGACTCGACTGAGCATTTTACACTCTGTGTTTCTACAACTGAATGTGTATGAAAGTGTGTTTGGTTGGGGCAATTGGAGAAGTGTTCATTTAGTAATTCCCATGAGCCAATTATACGTCATTGTCATCTTCAAAATTGTTATACCCTACGACCTATGCATGAGTGTGGTCAAAACAGAACTCAGTAACTTTAACAAAATGTGGGCAACAGACAGTGGAAGACCCTACAAAGTTTTCTTTTCAGTGTCAATCAGTCTCCCAAACTCAAGTTCTATAATATTCAGATTTATATTACATACATTGGTATATCAAAATTGCCACGAAGATTGTTATATAATACCTGATGCAGGTCACGTTTACTTTGATGAACATATGATATTTAAAAACTATACTTAACATTTCAAATTAATCAAAAAGGAAATATGGAAGTAAAAGAAAACATTCAATCAACTAATTCTGCATTTATGATTTCTGTACATACATACATAGGTAAACTAACTTGTATTACATTGCTGGAGCCATAGGTTGTATTTAATGATCAATTAGCTAACATGCGGTTGCCAAGCAAGTAACCGCAAACTTAATCCAATCTAAACACGTAAATAAGTCTGTAAACCACTGTAAGATACCCAGTATCCAAATATTCCATTACTACAATGTGTAAATAATCTATAAGATCTTGGATACGGACAGACATGGCTGTTTTGTCTACGTTAGTGATGCTGAAGCAGACTTCATACATTCCTACAATTTTTCATACGATTAAATTGTCATACCGTGTCATACTGAGTATAAAAAGTGACAGCTGCAGATATCGACTGATGATATTTGGTATCTATAAGTAATTTTTAATGTTGATTGAAAACAAATAATGCGAAGCGAGAATAATAACAACACTAGAGTTTCTCTCTCATTATCTCTCTTCCTCTCTTTATTCCGCTCCTTCTTTCTCTGAAGTTTTGCAAACACCTGTCGACAGCCCGAAATGCCCAAGCTCAAGTTACTTTTTGCGTCTACAGTGCTTCAAAGCGTGATATCGCTCTCGGAGACGAAGCTGATGTCATTTGAAAATTACTTGACTCTGAGTATATTTACTTTTTTGTTCTGTGTCGTATTTCTTGTTGCTGTTGTTGTTGTTGAATCTGGTTATAGATGCGGGTCTGGGGCCTATTTGGAAATTAAGGTTACTCACAGTCTCGCAGCGAACAACTTTGCGGGGCGTATTCAAGTCGCGTGTTACGAATTCTTGAGACTTTACTATACTATTTACAATAGATCTAGGTCTCTCCCTCTCTCTCTCTCTCTATCAGCACCTGCGATTCTCCCAATCCAACTGAGTTAAGTCTGGGCGAAGAAATAGTGATGAAACCACGCTTGAGTTTAATTCGACTTGATTGTGCCTCGCCTGTTCCGTACAACCCACGTACATGTCCATACGTATACCTCATGTATGTGCAAATATGCAAATCTAATAGTGTATGTACATGTGTGTGTGTGTGTGTGCATTCGATGTTGCCTCTTGCGATTGCCGCTTATTGGATTTTTTGGAGCGTAGCAAATATGCATCGAATACTCTGCGATTCGTGTTGCCAAATGGAATGTCTGTGTGAATGTGTTTGCGTTGTTTCGTTTATGCGATTCGTCTATAATATCATTAAACTCCGATACAAATATGTATAGCTTTACATACTCGCTAGAGTGACTTCAGCACCCTCCACTTTCTAAACCTTTCTCCATAATTCTTGCTTGATTCGTATTGGAAATACCTATAAAGATGTTCTATAATAAAGCACAAGGTCATATTGAGTCTATGTAAATCACTACCCTTTGCTCTCGTAACGCTCGCTTACTCAGCCAGCAATTAGCGAAAACCTGTGGCGAAATCAGCATTAAATTGCTAATAAAACAAGTGAACTCTGAAAGAAATTGTATTCGATACTTTTACACTCTGCACAGCTTTAACACTTAACTCGGACAAAGATAACTGACTGTTAAAAATGTCATGGCAAACAAGTGCGACCGTGAGATACCCAGTACCATTTTAGGCAAACAATGTCACACGTGTAGCATTACATATACTCGCACATACTGTCACCTACATATACCTACCTAATTATGTTAATAGATCAATAGAATATATGTATGTACTTTTTTCTATGCTTGGTCAATTTCATAAACCATATATGCCCCTTTTTTAGTTGAAGGAACAGCGGAAAATTGCTGGAGATATCGATTAAACACAAAACAACAGCGAAAGTTCTGGCTAAATAAGCTGGCTATAACAGTAGCATGACGCCACATTAAAGGCCGCACCCTGGTAACCACATAACCACAGAGGAACGCCCCATCAGCCGGCCAGACCATAAGCTTTAACTGGCCAACGTCCTTTAGGGAGTTGTCGTACACCACCATAGGGTGTCTTTGTTGCTACTAAAAAAACAAGAACATTAGTCTTTGTTATGCCTGCCCCACGGTTGTCATGGCAAAGAGAGTGTAGAATCGTTTGTATGGTAACTACTAACTGGTATATTCTGTTTACAATTGTACATGCCGGGGACGCTATCTGACCAACCTGATTTGCTCGATTCCCAATAACAAACTGCAAAAAGGTTAAGGTGTCTTAAATGAGAAACAAATCCAGAGATCGTCTCAAGTGTAGGGTATCCATCATTTATTTATATTGTGAATTGTATAATCAGAAGAGGGAGAAGAACGTGCCTGGAACACACTTTAAAGTAAAATACCTATTCATAACTGGGAACAGGTTAAATTATTTCTTATCGTTGGAGCGTTAGGCAATATGCATGCTTATATATGTATGTTGGGTATGGTGGCATACAATTGCGTCCACATTTTATCTTCTTTCCGCAGTGTCAGATAAGCTGGGAAATCGAAAAGAGCAAACCATACTCTCAGGCCCTTATCTTGCTTTGACCTTAGCATGCAGCTGAGAGAGGTGCGAGAAAAATGATATCGGTTTAAAATCCGAGTACATTAATGACATATGCATTTAGTTCGGCCTTAAGATCGGAACCAAAGATAGAGAAGGTGGCGAACATATTGGAAACATATGTGTATTTCCCTGCTCTACTTTTCTATATGTTTTTCTGTATAAACCACCTTAATTGTATGGTCAAAGTTATGGCCTTATCGCTGTTACTCTATCAGACCCTACATTGGCTATTTATAGTTTAAAAATCCCAAATTATTTTTGGCCTTCAAAATATATCAAGGTATTGCGCAGCTACCTTTGCACAAATTATAATAATATTAGTTATAGCTAAATAGCTTGTAAGTTTTGGATATTAATAAAGGACCGGGTTAAAATATACTATGTATATTGTATTACTTCGCGAACGCAACTGTATTACCAAATACTGCAAGCCGATCTAACAATATAGAATTCACTTATGAAATTGCTTTCAGAGCAGTTCCCAGCTGAGACGCGAACAGTCTTTGTTTTTCTTTTTTTCGCACAATCGAGACTGTGAACTTAAGTTTGATACTTCTTTGTAACAGCTGTCGATCGAGCTGCATTCCTGCAAGATATTTGATACTGGAGTGAAATACTCCCGGCATAACTTATACAGAGTATAGAGTATTACTGCGAAAAGAGGTGCACACTTCGCATCACATCGTAAACACACTTTGCACACTTACACGTTGGCCCGAACGATAAAAAACAACACAATAACAGTGTAAATAAACAGCTGCTGCAAAAGTTGAAAGTCGCCGCAACTAGTTGGATTTTCTGCTGATTTTTCCGTGGGATTTGAGGCCCTTAGTATTTACATCGAACTAGTATATGGCATGATTTGTTTTTGGTTTTCTTTTTTGGTTGTTTTGTTCAAGCAGGTTCATCAAAATATATATTTCGGATACGAATTTAGTTACTCGGCACCCATTTCGACGACTGCGACTGCGACTGGCGCTCGCGACGGACGCATAACGAATGAGCGCACACGAAGAGCCAGCGAGAGACGTCGCGACGACCTACCGTGAGAGAGAGAGGGAGAGAAAGAGAGACCGAATGAGACGCTCAACTTGTCAGAGTTGACGTCAGCCCAGTCGACTTAAACAATCAGACCTGTAGATGGGAACATAACATACATACGTACTAACTTAACTAACGTAGAGAGACTTACTCAAAAATCGAATTTTATGAGTTTAAACTCACCTCATAACTAAACTAAAGTCATTAAAGCTTGGCTCTATGTGTGTGTAAGTGATAAAACACTATTGAGAATTTGTTGTTGGTAACACTTAGTAACGGGTAAGACGTTCAAAAGTTTTTGAAAATGATACGAGGGTATCTTGTTGTCGAGCGCGTTCGCATGTTCAATGCATAAATTAAACAAACATAAAATATATCAAGCAAAGATTATAATACAGAGTATATGAATATACATATAAAACAAAGTTTTTTGAATGGTTGTACTAAAGGTGATATCGCTGTGTCTAAGTCTAAATAGATTATTAATACACTATTATTTAATAACTTTATAAGTTGTTGTTTATTCAGTTCATCTATTTTAAATTATTTTTTAAAGAATTAATAACGAAAACCCCAAAACAATGCAATGTGAATCGCAGAAGAGATATATTATATATGTATATGGTTTTATAAACGTCTTTGTCATATTACCTTTCTTTCTTGTTTATTTTGTGCAAATTATCTTGGCAGACAAGGCGCGGCGAACCATACTTTGTTTAAATGTTCTCGATCCATGGGTGGGCGAGTCGATTATGCCGATACATGTACAGGTTTCTATTGCTGCATTTGTATGCATGAGTACATTTAGAAAAGGCTAAAGTCGAAAGAGCTTCTTATCTTTATTTATTTATCTCAATTACATAGAAGCATTTAATTGTTATACAAAATAAGCACTCTACAATCGACAGCGGCTAACATCACAATATCAAATGCACATCACAAAGATTGATCTCGAATAATTGCATTAACATTTCAACCTCAATAACACCGCCCGTCAATACGGAGCCTTTTCTATAAATGCTTAATATACACATGGAAATAGTAATAGCAAAAATAAGTATTGGAATATATCGTGGGGTGGAATATTACATTCGTTTGGGTGAGTTAAGACATATTGTAGTTCACTTTTCCGGGGTGTAGTACATGGAGTGGAGGAACAGACGCGTTACTTCACCAATGACTGACCGATCAGGTATGCTCTGGGCCATGCCGTAAAGAGCCATTTTACCAGCCACAGGCTGACCAGGATCCTTCATTATCTCTGCTGTGCAGGTGCGAACATCAGCCAAGAATTTGTCCGCAACGCCTGGCTGAGTGTGCATATCTGTGATGCAAATGTGAATTCTGAAAAGAACAACAAGTTCCAAGTTAGCAAGACTGCCAAAAACCGCATTCTTAGTCCAGACTACTCACCCGGAAGGGAATTGTAAAGCGTTCAGATTCCAGCCGACTTTGCAGAGCGCATCTGACAGGCGGAAAATATCAAACACATTCGAGCCCAAGGCAATAACAGAAGTCGCGGGTTTGCCAAAAACAAAGATGCCGTCAATCTGACGCACACTACAAGGAAATCAAATGTTTAGCAATTTTTAAATTGAAAATATATGGTATTATGGAAAATTTACCCTCTTTCCACATAACGCGCCGTGTCTACAATGCGTTTCGTGGCCTCCAAGTAACCCTCGTAACCGAAACTCATCATTGTTGCCCAGCAAGCAGCAATAATGCCGCCAGCACGAGAACCATTCACTGTGGGAGAACCGTAAACACCGCCGGGCCAGTCAGTTGTAACCGTAAACTGATGATCCTTGAACTTCTTGTGCGAGTACATGATGACCGAAGATCCCTTAGGAGCGAATCCGTACTTGTGCGTGTCTGCAGAGATGCTGCTGACACCTTTGACAGCAAAGTCGAAGGGCTTGATCTGGTAGCCGGCATGACGAATTAGGGCGACCACAAAGCTGCCCAGACAAGCGTCCACGTGCACAGGAATATCGTACTTAACACCCAGCGCGGCAATAGCCTCGATATCGTCCATTGTGCCATATGGGAAGTTGGGCGCCGAACCAACCAACTATTAAGAAAGTAAGTGAGCATATACGGATAAGATACTATAATAAGGAGAAGCTTACCAGTATGGTGTTGCTGTTAATGGCACGCTTGAACTTCTTGATGTCCACCTCGTAGGTTTCTGGATCAACGTCGACGTAACGCACATGTATATTGAAGTACTGTCCGCCTTTGTCGAAGGCTGCGTGCACTGTCCGTGGCACAACGATATTCGGCTGGGTGATGCCCTTGTGCTCCCGAGCATAGTCTCTGAATGCCTTCATTGCCATGCAGATGGACTCGGTTCCGCCCGTGGTCATGGTACCGCAGCTGTCGCTGTTACCATGGAACAGTGTGCAGGCCATGCGGACCACTTCGGCTTCCATTTTACATACGCCCGGGAAGAGATCGATATGCAGGGGATTCGTGTAGGAGGCCTTGCCGTAAACCTCTGTTACAAGCTCTACCAACTCTGGATTATAGCCATATACGGCACCAGAGACGCGACCATCCCGCCAGCTGTAGTGTCCAGTCTTAAGATGATCGTCCACAAGGCCAAGAATTTTTTCCTTGCTCAAACCCTTTTCCGGTAGACGAAGAGTGTATGCCAAGTGGTCGTTGCTCTTCTTGATGTCCGCCTCAAAGTCGGCCTTCGCTTTGCTAAGCTCTTTCTCTATGCGTCGGCGAACAGGTGGCAATTTCTTGGCCAGCCTGAAGAACTGACGCTTGCCGCGCAAGTAGAAACCTAAGTGAGATAATACCAATTAGATTTTTGAACAACTTCCTTTGATTATTGTCAATTATCAACTTAGTAGCTGACCTGATTCTGAAAAAACATGTGAGTTACTGACAAAACTGATGCTTATCAATTAGGTTTTTCTATATACATATGTATATATGTACATTCTGGTGGGGTCTGGCACACCTACTGCATGTCATAGATATTAACAAACTAGTATAACTTTTTGTTAAAGCACTTTTAATGATTGAAGGGCAGAGAAATCGAACAATTTTCCACTGTGCAGGGGTCAAGTGCTATAAGTTGGCACCATACAAATTCAAAGTTCATTTGCTAACATTTACTTTTTATATCACAAGACTGTCGAAGCAGTTCCAAGATAAGATAATTTCATAGATTAAATTAACATTTTCGACAGTGGGGCTTAATATAGATTGAGAAAACTGGCGCATAACTCCGAACGGAAATAGGGACTTACTTTCATCTTTGCTGACCTCGTTCCATATCCAGACACCACCTAGAACAGTTGTTGCTGTGATAGCGGCCACCTTCCATGGCTCCATGTTTCCAAAGGCGCGATTGACACACCCGCCAATTGGCTTTACGTACTCGCCGCCAGAAAAAGGACGCATTGCGATGCCGTCTGCAGTTTAAATTTAAGTTATTCGTTTATTTGCACTTAATTCGTGCCGAACTCGCGCACTATCAGCCAACAACTGAATTCGTGTTCCGATTATGGGCTTGATATACGGTTACAAAATGGTTTGTTAGCTGATAAGCATATCAGTCGTGCACTACATTCTTTATATGTATGTATGCGTGTGTGGGCCAATGAGTGTACTCAAAATGTACGGCAACTTCTTTGTTGTAAGCAAAACACAGTAGGCACCTTTGTTTACCCTCACCTTTTGATGTTTAGCTTAAATACCTATGATTAATGATAACTGTACAAATATATATTTTAAGCTCTGCTTTTGTTTTCACTAACGAAATTCATTAAACAAAAGATGAGCGCCCAGCTCAGCTGTTCGCGGGACATCGAGTGCGCCAAGTTATCGATAGCTTTTGTGTGAATGGCAAAACAACACACTGGCGTAAGTTGTTCTGGCAAAATAATCGCATTGTCGATCGCAAAATCTTCACTTGAAACAGCTGATAATGATAGATCTTTGTAACAGTCAATCCTCGAATCCAAATTGTAGAGTATTTATATTTTAAAGTATCCAAAAATGATTAAACACTTCCAAAGAACTCTTCAATTGGTAAACAATTTGTTATTTCAATTTACATTAATAATAATGTCATTTAATAGTTGGGCCGTTCAGCGCTCAGTCGTTATGGAAGCACAGCGTCTCAGCAATTTGTAAAGGTTAGAAACAATTTAAAATTCAAATAAGAGCTGTGTATTTAAAAATGTTTACTCACACAGGTAAAGGATGTAGACGGTGTACGGGAAATAACATTGAGCCACCCAGGCACGCGAAACTCGCTTTCCATTGATATGATGTGCGCACTGCATGAGAATTTAATTAAAGACTCGGATAATGTGAATCTTCGCTGTGTTGTCTTGTCGGCAGAGGGTAAAATCTGGTCAGCTGGCCACAATCTAAAGGAGCTAAACACCGACGACAATGCGTTGCAGGCTTCAGTTTTCCAAAAGCTCACCGACATTGTGCTGGATATACAAAAACTGCCAGTGCCGGTGATAGCCAAGGTAAATGGGCTTG
Source organism: Zaprionus nigranus (assembly GCA_018903425.1). NCBI lineage: Eukaryota > Metazoa > Arthropoda > Insecta > Diptera > Drosophilidae > Zaprionus > Zaprionus nigranus. The sequence goes on along the minus strand of JAEIGD010000011.1, from coordinate 2,025,239 downwards.
CAGCTGCTGCTGGCTGTCAGCTGGCGGCTTCCTGCGACATCATTGTAGCCACCGATAAGAGCAAGTTCTCCACACCAGGGTATGCTGCTAGTACCTCTAACAACCTAATGAACTTTATAGTTTAACTGTGCCTTTCCATACAGCGCTAACTTCGGAATCTTCTGCAATACACCGGGCATCGCAGTTGCTCGGGTTATGTCACGCCCCAAGTCAGCGTATATGCTCATTACTGGTCTACCCATAACCGCCGAGGAGGCTTACATTGCCGGCTTGATTACAAAGGTGGTGCCAGAAGCGGACCTGGACAAGGAAATATCTGAAATAACGGAGGTCATCAAAGCCAAAAGCCGTGCTGTAATCACCCTGGGGAAAGATTTTTACTACAAGCAACTGGTCATGCCTATAGAAGAGGCCTATCAACAAGGAGGGCAGAAAATGGCTGAGAACCTCAAGTTGCAGGACTGCCGTGAGGGTTTTTCGAGCTTCATCGAAAAGCGATCGCCCGTGTGGAAGCACAAAAACTAAACCACTTAGCATAGAAACCATATAGATTTCATTTTAACCTTAATCTGTCACGCACAAAATCGAGAATCCCACGATCAATGAAGTTTGTGAGCGTGACAGTTTTTCCATGAATTAAATCTCTATATGTTCTATGCTTAGTGTTCATACTCTATGAAGAGCTGTTCTACATTTAATACGGCAGCTTGTATGTGCATTTATTATTGTATATGAAATTGTAAACTAAACACCCAAATTATTTTCGAGAAGTCGATCTTTCTATCAACCCTCTTCTAGATACATAGTTGTTTCCTTTGCCTTCCAACCGAATTGCAATGTATGTTAAATAAATCCAATGTGTGTTAAATAAAACCAATGTTATGCTTAATTCATATTATGTGTGTTGGTTTATCAAATATGTCTTTTAATGTTGTGCAAATATTAGAATAGAATAAAACGTAATACAAAAAAAAAATACAAATGAAAATTATCGTGGGTTGGCAGTTCTTGTCAGCGTAAAGATTTATTATATGTTTTTAACCTGTGAGTCTTTTTTCGGTGTCTGTGTGTTTTCAATGGTCAGATGTAGAAAATTCTTCAGGAAGAACTGAGTGTCCAAATCAAGGTCAAAATAAAAAATAATTATTGAAAAATATTTGCGTTGCTTTTACGGGGTCGTGTCCTGTTATTTTTATTTGACGTGTATGAATAGTTAGAAAACCAACGCATTTAACTAAAGACATTATTTGTTTTCAGTATGTTGTCCATGAAGAAAGTATTATAAATAGTGTTTGTGTGTTTGAATATATAGACATAGTATCTTAAGAGCTTAGCATATACATGAGTACTAGGTGTACCTTCTAATAATAGGGCAATATAATATTTGTGCAATATAAACTTAAAAGTTTGTATTAAAGATTGAAAATAAGTCCATTCGTTGGATAGTTACTTGTTTTCGAGGCAATATAAAGAGAATTATGCACAACAAAAATGTCTTGTGTGATGTATTCGAGTGTTTTGAATATTCAAGGCTTAATGCCTTCGTTGGTCAACAGAAGTAGAGTTCCATCAAAGTGGAACAATATCTGTGTTTTCAAAAAGAGTTATCAAGTGGAATTTGTTGTGCATTAATTCTCTTTTTCTGCCCTTTTGCTGTTGTGTATGGTTGTGAGTACCGCTCTCAATGGAAGCTGGTGAAAAGCATTGTATGTTGGGTGTGCTTTTCAATGTTGTTGCCCTCCGGATTTATACTTCGGTGACGGGGCGCTTATCGATCCAAGCCTTGATGGGCTCCAGGGCGTTAATGGCATCAACAACCCCACGCAGAGCCGGATACGGCTCAAGCAGATCGCGCTTTACCATGTAGTTCATGTAGTCGGTAATGCCGGCAAAGTAAACATCGGCCCAGGTGAGCTAATAGAAATAAAATTACAGTATGGTTACTCTCGCTTGTAGAGACTATCGTGATCTTTACCTTGCCCAAGGCCAAATGACCGTCGTTGTCCTTGACAGTCTGCTCCAGCTTCTCGAGATAGAAGGGAATGACCTCAGCGTTTAGGGTGACCAGCTTTTTCTCTTTGATCTCATCCTCGGGCTCGTACGAGACGACTGCAATTTCTATACATTAAAAATTCCAGAGTTAATCAAGGACACTGAACATGAAACTGAAGCACACATTGTTCGCTACTTAGACGGAAATCATTGATGGTATCAACCACAATGTCAATCTGCAAGTCCTCCCAGGGCGTGGCGCCGCAAAGACCCACAGTCTTGGCCAGAAAGCGGGCCATGGAGATGCTCTGATGCACACGCTTTCCGTCAACCTCCAGCACTGGCATCTGGCCCATGGGCATGGCTAATCAAAAGATTAAATTGGATTGATTAAGACTCTCGATTAGATTACTGATTAGCGGGTCGGGAACTTACTCGGCTTAAGGGCTGGCCACTCGTCACGTGTGACACGCACATCCTCGTATTCAATGGCGCCATACGCAAAGAGGTAGCGCAACGGCTCGGCCAGGGCCTTCACATTGAAGTAGAACAGGGTGTAGCTGTGCTTGATCGGCTCGGCGGGCTCTGCGGGTGGGGCTGCCTCACCATCCTCGACTGGTGGTGGTGCCTCACCCTCTGCTGCCGGTGCGGCGTCCGCTGGAGCCCCCTCAGCCGCTGGTGCTTGTGCTTCGTCAGCCATTTCCGCGCTTATTCAATGCAGTTCTCTGAATGGAGAGACGAAAGATAAACAAACTGAATATAATCGAAAGCCGACAAAAACTCGATCCGTTCGAGTGGAGTTTCAAATAAGAGTTGGCTCCTTATCTCGACCTGTTACTTTGCACTCGGAAAGGAAGAGTGCAAACAGCTGTAGGAGGATCTCCAAATACGGCTTATCGGCTCAACGTAACCGTTATCAGTATATTCTCTTTGTTTGTTCAAGTGGAGATAATCTATTTTTAGATAGGAGGAAAACAACTTGACGTGTGGCCTTCGCCAGCCCGAAAAACTATTCAGTTTCTGTATTGATTTTAAATCAATTTAGACTGGTTGGGAGTTTGCCTACTGCTTGACTAGTTTCCAAAGTGTGTTTATATAAGCCAAGTAGTCAGCATTGGAGATTTCAAGAGACAGAGGTTAGGTTCACACAAGATAAAAAGATTCAACTGCATCCAGAATTTCTTGTCTTGCGCACTTTAAATTCTGTAAGAGTAAGTGAGTATTCATTTGTTTCTTCGCTTGCAAACCGGAAACGTGTTGAATATGCCAGACAAGCGAGGGATACGACCTGACGGAGACGGAGTGAGCTTTAGAGCACACACCCAGATGCACACCGACATTCGCAGTGAACGAATTAAGTGACACGAGACTAGGTAGGCGTGATTTGTCTTCGGGCGTGGGCACTGCCGGGCGTCTGCCCTTATAAGCACTGCACTTCTCTTATTATGATATATGTGCATTGTTCTTTGACAGGAAATGACGCAGAGCCCTACGAGTGTTCGATGCACAAAAGGCGCAGTGCCAAATTTGGCGATCGTCAGTCAGCTTAGGGGGAATTTCTTGGCGAACCTTCTTCGCTGCGCTATTGTCGTGTCTCAAATTGCAGCTATCGATTTAAACTGTCTCTCTTTCTCAGTTGCACTTCGTGTCCCTCTCTCGCTTGCACTTGCACGACTTGCTGCTGTCGGAGCATCAATTAAATTTAATTTGGCAGACATTATACGGGCTGTGCAAGGGCCACGGGTATTTTAGTGTCATGATTTAGTTTAATTTCGATTCGAATTGAAATTTGCTCACTGGGCTATTTTGGCTATTGATGTTGCCCCGTTGATGAGCGACAATTGCCAATATATTAAATCAATTGATTGCGATCGTGCGAAAAAGTCAAGAAACTCTTGGGTCTATTCCAAAAAGGGTTTCATTTAATAGTGAAACAATTGCAATCTTTCCCATAGGTTACTAAAGTCGTTCACAAATTTTCATTCAATCCGAAAACTGGGCTTGGGTTCCACAAATGGAGGCACTTTGAATAAGGTCAGGTCTCAGCTTTGGTATCACTTGCAATCCGGAATCTACTGCCTAAGGTTTCCATGACTGCAGCTGGCAGACTGGCGCTGATAACAGATGAACTAATCAGGTCTCCAGGGGAATTCTTATCAATGGCATTTACAATTGAGCAACTTTTCATTCGACTATCAAGTTATTTTTGTTCCCTTTTATTTTCGATTATATAAGTAGGTATATAAATTGTTCCGCGCGATGCGAGTAAAGGTACCTCACGCTTTGAAATTCGTACGCGCACTCCACCGATTGAACAAATTTGGGTTTCGCGTTGACTGTTTCTAATGCAATTTCGAAGAAGATATAGCTCGACGCTATTGGTCGATGTCTCGCGAACGGATTTTGGGTCCACACACACGTTGTTGTCCTTCACATATTTGCGTGCAAATGATTCGAGTCGTAGGCGCGAACTGCTGATACCTGAAATGAGTTCAAAACTTTTCGATTTCGAATCAATTGACACACATATCATTCTAATTATAGGTATTATTGCCGATCCAAACCCGAAGTTGCGTTCGGCTCTCGTAACTTTTTCTTTTCAATTTCTTATTGGAAAATTGGCAAAGGAAAATAAGTAATGTGTTCGATTAGGTTTAGTCAATTACATCACTTCTATATATTCAATTCACACGGATTCGCTTTCAATTTCACCAACGCGTTGCTTGTCTTACCTCAAAGTACTTATCGAAAGTTTAACTCCAGCTGCCCTTTTTATCGATACTTGTGTTTGGAGAAGGTCGATTATTCTACACTGACCACAGAACCACTCAGTCTCTACCGATCGCACCACCAACGGTAACAGCAGTGAACACCGACTGTTGTTGGAGAGGTTTAGCAACGGCTTTTATACGTTTCAATTGTCTCAATGGGCGCCACTCCCACGTGCAAGCGCTCTGCTCTCTCTCTCAGAACCTAAAGTGCACACAAGACATAGAGAGAAGGAGAGGAGAGAGTGAACATTTGCTATTTCGACACTGCAATTTTGTACAATCTTCTTAATGTTGATTGCGATTTGCATTTTTGAATCAATATTATTAAGTTTTTAAATATTTATTTGAGTTTACATTTTGAGCTACAGAACTACATTATTATCTCTCTCCCTCCTCTCACAATTAACAGAAGCTGCTCTCTTATGCCGAGAGAGAGAGAGATAGAGCACAGAAAGACCGGCGAATGGTCGGCCGGTTTTGAGTTGCTTTGCATGTGTGTGTGAGAGAGAAAAGCGTTGTGCGGTGTGTCTTGTGCTTCCCAATGGCTTACAAAGGAATTTTTGCCTAATGAACTTAATTAAACGTCGTAGGTTTAACTGGTACATATGTACTTCGTGTATTATAATACTTGTCTTCAACTTGTTTACTGTGTGCAGATCTGTTTCCTTTATTGGCCATTGGGCAGTTTAGTGTGTCCATTTTAAAAACACACTCTCGCTCTCCCACGGAAAGTGCTACTTCTTAAAATAACAGGTAAACAGGTAAATGTTTGGTGAGCTTTCAATTATAAACCAATTTTGGCGGGTAGCCTAGATAAGCAAATATTTATCTGCTTGGCTTTTAGTTTGAGTTTGCTGTCAATTTAATGGAAAGATAAACAACTTAAGTGTGAAGCGATTCCAATAAAAATGTGTACATTTGAGAGTTAAAATGATTTTAAAAGATTTAAAACACCCTTTACACAGCAGTCTTTTATAAACAGTTTTCCTTTCGGTGTAGTGAGTATTATTGTGACGATAACAATTGAAAACGGAGAAGATGGTAACGTAAACATTAAAAGGAATCAAATGTTTCAGATTGTCGGCGCCTGACCGTGAAATTTGAGCGAAAGCTAAATCTTTATTTACCATAGTAAAGACATCTGGCAAAGTCCAGTTAATAGATAAATAAATAAATATTTGGTTGGTAAAATATTGTTTTGTACTTTACGCACTTGCGATTGTTTAAATATGTAAAAAGGGAGCTGTAATCGACAGTTTATTCCTTTTTGAAATACCGTTATACACATATTTTAGAACACTAATATAATATTTGAAAATTTATAATTAGTTATTTATTTTAACATATTTAGATATGTATCTTCCGGTCTAATTCAGTGATAAAATGTCTGAAATGTTGTATTTTTAGCATGGGCATGAATTTCAATAAATGTATAATGGAATCATAATAATAAATCTAGCTTTTTTTCTATTCTAGCTAAAATTCTGGCACCACTGTTTCTCTGTTACAGAAAGAACAAGCAGAATACTGGTTTGTGCTGTCACTAAGCTTAGTGGTGCTGTTAACTTAACATTAACAGTTGTGCCGGTTTCAGGTTCGCTGATATGTAACTCTAGTTCTTTTAAAGAAGCTCGCTGCTAATGCGAGTTCAATGCTTGCAAGGCGGCAACTTTGAAAATAAGATTGACAAAAAAATGAATGGCGGTCTACATATTTTACAAGTAAGTGAGTTAGCCTACAAATAAACGAATGATTAAGCCATTAAATGCTGCGGTGAGCCAAAAACCTTTTCACATTGTAAACTTTACTAAAAATATGCAAATTGTGCCACTGTAAGCAGAAAATAGTTAAATACTCTAGAGAAGAAACTAAAAAACAATCGGCCTCAATGTTTCTTGTTGGCGGCGATTGAATTGCAAGCTGACGAATGAATAATTTGATTACTCTCTGATAAGCCGATAAGATAGTGTGGCAAACACACATATGTATACAGTAAATTCTTATCAGTATGTATTTAGGTAAAGTACCGCAGAGGTACTTTTAAATTTAGCTTACACCAATTGCGAATATTTTTACCGATAGATATTCACGTGTTATGTTAACCTTATTAAGTCTGTATGCAAATAAAAAAATATTAAAGTACAGCAACAATAAGAAGAATTATGACAATAATTTGCCGGAGAAAAATGCGGCAAAACCCAAATGACACACACACACACTCATACAAAAAAAAAAACAGTTGCAACTCTCCCATGTGTGTGTGTGTGTGTGTATGAGAGAATGTGCATTCTAAATAATGAACACGCGAATAACAAAAAATATGTTATCTTTACAAACAGAGTCGCCGCTCAATACTAACCGCGCTGGTACAACGGCGAAACAACAACAACAGCAACAACAAACCTGAAGCGAACAGTTAGGAGCCAGCAATAATAACAAAAACAAAACAAACAAAGACAGCGACGAGAGCGTGTGACAAACAGTGAGAGGGAGAGAGAGGGAGAATAATTAGTTCGGGTTTACAGTAGGCCAAGCCGATGAATTTCAAGTTCAAGAACAAATTCATTGAAGTAGCAATATATATTATCGTACAATATATATTATCGTTAACTCTCATACCACCCGTAACCTGCTAGAATATGTGTTATATTAACAGTATGGCAACGCTGCAATGCAATCGATATCGATAATGATAAGGAAATTCGCAATAGGAGCAGAATATATTGTATATTATTTTGTATTTATTCCAAGGGAGAACTGAGGATAATTACATTTACATATGTACTACATACCATATCATTATAAATTAATCATAATTACCAGTAACTAATTAAATATAGAAACCTATATTTAACAAGCACTTCACCACAATATTGACAAGTATGTATTAATATTATCAGCTTTTAACCCACTGTCGTGTGAGAGGCACTGAGTGCTAACTTTCTGCACTGTGAATCGCGGATCAGTTCCAATTCAAATGCGCAGGTGAGCTGAACGTAGCATTCGTTTTACCGGTCGTCGCAGCGAGTCTTCACGAGTCGTGTTCGTCATCGCTTCGTGCCTCTTCGTGCCGTGTCGGCGCATTACACCTGGCAAAAACAGACGCGACAACACAAGTGTTTTGACTGCGAAAGTCGTGTGTGCGTGTGTGTGTGTGCAGGTAAATTGCGTATACGCCACATGCACTTGTGGAACTTTATATTTCGGAATAAGTTGAACTTTTAAATAGTTTAGTTGAAGTCTCAAAACCCCGAAACTGAACAAAAACCACGTAGACGGTTGTACTTTGAACGAATATATACAATGAGCAACCCGGACTGTTCTTACCCCCCCTGCAGGGGTATAATAATTATCGTCACTTAACTTCCTCTATGTGTGTGTGTGTGCGCGAGTGTGAAATCTACAGTCAAAACATATATAGAATACAGGCTTAATTACAATCTATTATGGATTTGTATGTAGAAGTTCTGCGCGTTAAGGTTTTTAAAATTGGAAACAGGGTAAACGGAAATAGATAAAAATGTAGTTCAAGTATACCGTGAGGGTGGAACGCAAGTACGTACTGCCGAATTGATAACACCTGTTCCAGATTAGATATTGTTTCAGACTATTGATAGACCAACCTTGGAGTTAAACGTCGTTTGTTTACTGAGTAATGGGCGATCTTATGGCGGCTTATCTAAATGAATCGACGTATTAATTTAAATTAAATAATACATTTAAATAAGAAAAGTCAAAAGTAAAATGAAAAATTACGGAATATTCTTCTTAAAGTACATCTGAATTTAGCATGGATATCAAAAATGAGAAATGGTTCTACGTCAAGAACAAAAATCCTATTCACAGTCTTCCATATCCTTGACTATCGACCACTTGCAATTGTCCTCCTGTGTCTCCATGCTTGGCAAAGTTCCACTGGGTAGTCCGCACTCAGAGCAGAGACTGATTTCATCGGAAAGCATCTGCTTGGTCACGTTGTGCGAGCTCCGAGCTCGGTATAGACCATTTTTGGGATCAAAAGGATAGCAAACGCAGACGTCGCCTTGTCCATTCATCAGACCAGAGACCAGGGTCGGGGAAGTCATCATTCGTGGCGTTGCCACTTTCAGTTTGTAATAGTTGCTCTGGTGATCGACAAATCCCAGACGTACGCTCTCATCTAGAGCAAGATCTACTTCCTTTTGCAGCACGGGCAGCTCGTTGAAGCGAATATTCTTCTGTTTTGCGACCTCTATTATAATGTCCTCCTTAGTGCTCGGTGCAGCAAGGGACTGGAAGGCCGTGAACATATCCAAACGTTTCATAGCTGCAATTGTTATAATATTCAATATAAAATTCCAAAATAGTTTCTTAGCTAATTATTCAGTTGAAATATAAAATTTTTCAAATCTTCACACACTTCCGTAGCTTGAAAGTGTTAATAATAATAAATATATTCTTTCTAGGTCACAACGTCGTAGAATCTAAAAACGCAGCACACTGTGTTCAATTTTCTAGACATTGTTTCAGAACACATTTGATTGAGAACAAACATATTGTTGGATATCTTTAGCCATATGTAGGGTATCTAACTAGCTGGCATGCTTGATTGTTTGCGATATTCATATATGTATATTCGTTTTCATTGTAACTTCTTATTTATTTCGCAGCCAATTAATCATGCAACTGCCGACAAGAGAAACAACTAAACCAGTGTAAATAATTAAACAATTTACCAGAGTTTAATTAAAATAAAATAAAGATGGCGTATAGCTAAAATAGAGAGCAATTTGGAGGAATCGTCTGAAAAAAAACAGATAATTAGTCATATTGCTACAGAGTAAACAAAAGTAAGAGAGAGAGAGAGAGAGAGAGAGAAGTGTGAACAGCCTGAAAGTCTTACAAAAACTGTGATAAACGCTATCACTTCCCCGATTCTTACTCTCACGCCCAGCCCCATGGCAGACGAACCTCTCAGTCCGCTGCCGTTTCGCAGAGAGCGCAACCTTAGCAATCGGAACTTCCACAAGCGTAACTCGCGACGCGGTAGCACACACTCCATACAGTTGGAGCGCCATAGTAGTGCCATGGATGTGGAGAGCGGCGCACGACGTGATAGCACCAGTTCCAGTTCCATTCAGTTTCCTCGCACGCCCGACCACGAATCGACTGAGAGAGAGCCTAATCAACTTTCCGTTGTGAAAATGTGCAATGAATCGCAGACGGTGAACACAACGGCCGAAGGTGTAATCAACATTTCGGCCACGCCCACCAAACCGGGTACACCCGATACGCCTGGCACTCCCACGGCTGACCCTGCGTTGTTGGATGTGCGTCAGAAGGTGCAGCGCTTTGAGACCCTCAAGACAACCTACACGCGCCAAGAACGCATTAGCCTAAAACTGCTCGAGGGTCGGCATCATCCTAGCTTCTCCCAATACGATGCAAGCTTCCGAAGCCAAACTGTGCCCCGTAGAATTGCCTTGCCAGGTCTCAGCTCCTCCAGCGCTAGCTCCCTCAGTGCTACCACAGCCCTAAGCATTGATGAGGTGCGCTCCGAAGATGAGGTTGACCAGATATCCGACTTCGAGACAAAGGCGGATAAAGATGCCGAGTGCGTAGCTTGCCGAGACGGCCTCGGCTGTGCTGCCAAGTCGCGAAGACTCAGAAGACGTTAAGTCAGCGTCGCAGCTTGTACAGCGTTCCATCAGTGCAGATCCAGCTGAGCTGGCTACCTCTCTGAAGCTGCGCAACGACAAACAGTTTCCGAGGTAAGCTCAACATGATATTAAGAATGATTTAAATAACATTAGCTATGCACAGTTGAAACAAGTTCGAGGAAGGTAAAGGAACTTTTATTGTTTATACTACCTAGACAAGCAGGTGTGTAGCGGTGTATGCATAGCAGCCGAGCACTTTAAGGGCTCTTTCTTGATTGTTTCTACTTTGGGAAATACATTGTAATTGGACTGTGATGAAAAGAAAGATATACTGTTCAAACAACTGTAATTGCTAGAGCCGGGAGTATCTTTCTTACAAATCTTTCTTTACAGCTAAATGTTATAGTGGTCCGATCAATTAATATTACAATTAAGACAAAGTATTATCGACACAGAAAAAGCACACTGTAGCTCTACTTATACTCGATTTGCAAGGGGTAGAAGGATTTGTGGTTTTCTAATAAATATCAGAAATGGGTCAATAGCTCTTCTGGCAGTTTACGATATATCGATCTGATCTGGTTTGTTCTGAATGAAGGAGTATGCAGAATATATTATTATATATGTATGTCATCCTGGTAGAAAGTGTGAATGCTTCAATGACCTTGGGCACACAGTTCTCGCTTAAAGTAGAAATTTGCAATAGCATAAGTGGAATTACGCAACTTTGCCGAAAAGATTTGCGACGAATTATCGCCAGGCTGAACTTAATTGGCAAGTATTTTTTTTTAGCACTTCTCAATTTGTTGTTTGTTGTTGTTGTGGTTTCGCGTTAAACATTAATTGGGGGTTTCGTTGCTTCGATGTTTTTGGAACCGGTTTTGACCTAGTCTCAATTGTCAGATTCAATGAAACTACTTTGATTTGGAAATGTGCCAAAATTTGTAAAATGTATTTGATATTCCAAAACTTTATCAGAAAGCTTCACCTACACAATGTGGCCTCCAAAATCCGACTCACAGTTAGAAATGGGCTATATGACTCCAAAACAGAGTGATTTAAGTGTCGATAACACGCGTACCAGGAGGAACTCATGGCCAGTGTTTGTCACCAGAGTTGGCAATACAACCAGAACGAAGGCTGTCAATACAACGATAACAATGGCTACCAGATCTCCCAGTCGTGAGGCATCCAGGAATGCCATAGCATCCGAACAAGAGCAATTGCCGGTCAGCTCAAATTCAAGCTTGTGGGAGACGTCGAAATCGTCAAATTTTAGGGAATATTCCGAATATTCAATGAATACAAATTTTGATGTAGGCAAAAGTGCAATCTTCGGCGAGCACAAAGGTAGAGAAGGATGTGTGGACGGGGTCTGTATTCAGTCTAGCCATCATCACAATGGAATTATATGCTAGCTTTGCAGTGTGTCTTTCATCTTACAGACGACGGGCTTTATAGTCACGGGCGTGTCAATGTTTGTGCTAATCATGATCTCGTGGTTCCTGATCTCTCAACTTTCCCTTTTTAATCAACTTTTGTCAAAATTGTGTGTATTAATGCACAAACTGACCGAATTTATGTGCGTATTTGAGGGTCCAAAACAATTCAGGCACATGAAAAGGGTAAGATGCGAAACTAAAACATGATTGCACACCCCTTAGACTTTCCCTTCTTCGGGGGAACTTTTATTATCGACGGCCAGGTTGACTCACCTTAGACTCTCTCACGTCGAGGTAATATGAGTTCGTTTCTAGGTCTTGTCTGGCATTATCTACACACAAATTGTTGATATCAGTATCAGTTTAAGGATTACCGTGATAATGATAATGATAGTGAATATAATAGAAGTGTAATGCTTTATCTCTTTTTTTTATTCTTATTTGTTTGCTGTCCAGGAACTATCGATCGTCACCCAGAAGGAAGACTGAAATTATAGGCATCACAAACCAGCGACTGGTTGACAAATTTCATTCGATCTATCAGCCGAAAGAAGAGTAAGTAAACCGTTACCGTAACTATTCCAACTTGTCTAAAGGAATCAATAATCGATCAATTTACCAGGGAGGAGGATGTCGAAATAGAACTACGTGATAAGAGCGATAAGTGCGTGCATCCGATTCTCGAGGAGCTCATACACACCGAGGAGGCTTACGTGAAGAGTCTCTTCACAGGACTGGAGAACTATGCCAACATATTCCACCGTAAAGATTTGCCACTGGGCTTGCGGGGAAAGAAGTACGATCTGTTTGGAAACATTGAACAAATTGCCGAGTTTCATCGTGATGAATTTCTGCCCATGTTGCATCGCAATCGTCGTGATCTGAAACGTCTGTTCGACGAGTTCTTGGCGTTTCTTGATGTAAATAACATTTTCGAACATTCTTTGAAATATTCTCTTCATATGATCTTCGGATTCTTTCAGCAAAACTGCTTCTACGGCTATGTGATCTTTACAATGAACAAACAGAAGTCCCTCAAGCTGTGTGATACCTACAAGAATTATTTCACAGTAAGTTCTTTTGTTGAGTGTTCGATTAATTTGAAGCTCATAGATCGCCTTATTTCCTATATAGAGCATCCGCCTGGAGCGCGATGACAAGCTCGGCATCAACAGCTTCCTCGTTCAACCCATTCAACGCATGGCACGTTATCCCCTATTGCTAACGCAGTTTATCAATGTGAGTAACTACTGTAGGAGACTAGCTGAACTACTGCTAACTTTCTATTGTTCCTCAGACGTTCTTCAAGAACCGTGATATCGTGATGAAGCCCCTCATCGAGTCTTGCTGCCGTCTGGAGAAGAGATTGCGCACTTGGCTGACCACAACCAACGAATCGGAGATTATCAACGACATTGTGGACTGCAACGAGGTGGGTTCTTCCTTATTGCCTTTTGTTACACTTGAGTTTATACCTGCTTATTCTTTTGCGTCCTCTCACAGTTCAATGTGTACTACCAGGGAAAGTTCCGCAAGGTGAGCGAGTTCCAGGTGACAGACTACAAGTTGAAGCGCAGCTACCGCGCCAAGGTGTTCATCTTCGACAAGTGCATCATTTATACGGAGATCAAGGGTAAACAATTGGTATTCCATGGTCGCTATCCGTGTGAGCACGTTGGCATCACCGCCAAAACGAAGTCCTTTACACTCTTTTACGAACGTCGCAAGCAACAGGAATGCGATTTCGTGGCGGATGCCGCACAGATAACCCTCTGGCTGGATCTTATACGCGACATGGTCAACAACTATGCCAACGAAGAGCGGCAAAAGCTACAGGAGCGATACTGCCGGGAAACTGATCACTTGCATCGTAAGGCGCCAAGCTTTTCACTTTATCGAGACTCGAATCGCTTCAGCTCCGACAGCGGTATCGGCAATATCTGGATACTGCCCAAACCGGACGAGGATACAGTCAGCAATCGCACCACCTGGTATGCGGCTTCATAGACAACGCTACTCAACGGGGGGGAGGGGGAGACTGATCGCCTTCTCCCCGTGTGGTAACCAAAGAGAAACGAACATTCCGCCAGACTGGACACCCCCATAAATCTGTGCAATACTTTAGTTTTTTTGTTTTGAGTATATGTTCAGTTTCAGTTTAGCAAAATTAATTATCTAGTTATCTATCGAACTAGTTACAAACAAAATCCAAAAAAAAAAATTTAGCCTTAAAACTAAGTACCAAATGTATTAAAAATAAGTTAGTTTAGGTTGTTAATTTACCGTTCTGTGTGTGTACATAGTATGTATGTATATATTTGCTGTTCTCCCAAATTAACTGTGAATTCAGATCGCTCAGAACAAATCATATATAATAAAGAGTGGTTAATTGCCCTTTCGTTTTCATGCGAAATATTCAGCAGTATTTCAATCACGGAATGAGCAACGTAGATACAACTTGCTTGTTGCTTTATGGCTTGTTTCCACACTTGCCTCCCCTCAATCAGTTGTAAATTTCACACACATCAAAACAATCAAACAATAGACGAGGATCGGTCGTCGGTCCGTCTGTCCTCCCACTAAATGTGACAGACAAGTAGACAATAACAAAGCGTATAACTTGTTTGGCATCATGACATCACTTTGAAAATGCACATGTGTATGTACAATGTATGTATGTATATGGTATATGTACACGTTGTATAAAAATAAACAATTGCCGATTTAGCAAGAACGAAACAAGTGTGAAGCCAGAGAGCTGCGAGTGCTCGTCCAGCGGCTACCCAGTATACGGACTTTTGCTCCCCGCCCCCCCTATAATATAATAAATTGAATTTGAATTTGCCTTCACTCAGTTAAGTCTAGGGAAAATGAATATATGTACATAAATAATTGTAGTGTATTTTTGAAAACTTCTCCATGATGCAACTGCTGGTAATGCTTATGAGATCACTTGATTCTATACTGCTCTTCATACCTTAAAGTAATAAGGAACTTTTAATGCGTTAATCTGTCAAGACGTTTCACAAAGCTAATATACCTTTCTCTACTCAATATTAATGGCTAAAGGGTATTATAAAATGTGCTCAATTATTAGCGAAATTTCGACAAAAAAAAACATAATATTTATAATGTCCAACTGATAGATCTTTTGAGATCATCGCCACAATTCGGAATGTGTGCTGAGAATAGAATAGTTTAATATGTTTAACGCACAGTTCTTGCTTAGTTCGTTGGGCAGAGATTGAAGATCCACTTAAAGTTTAAGGCAGCATATGTTCAACAAATCAATGCCAACATATATTCAAATTGTTTACAATTTCATATTTTGTTTGAAAATTAAAAATACTTGAAATATGCATAATTTAAATGATATGGCAAACTTGCTGATAGGGAAAGAGAGAGAGCGCGAGAGAGACGGAGAGAGGTTAGACGCGCTATAAACTGAGCTTGAGCTTTTGTGCTATACAAAATATAGCTATAAAAGCACTATAGTTTACGACGATCGGCTCAATTTTATCGCAAACTTTACAGTTGAGTTCTGCTTTTGTCACGTAGTGATTTTGTGTAGTTGTAGCAATTATTAATCACCCAAAGACAACAAATTGAATAGAATTTCTATTTTTAGAGTGCACTCATTATATGTAGAGTTATGAATGGATGCACAATAAAATATTAACTCACTCGAGAAAACGAATAAAATGTTTATACTTATATTATATATTGTTATTTATACAAACTGACAGATGTTTTTGATAACATTGCCATAAATACATATATATAGAAAAAATCAATAGTGTTGGTTAACCAGTAATAAGGCATTTACCATACGTGGAACTATACAAAAAAAGACCGCTTGGGATCTCTCAAACTTAATGTTTTGGCTTTTGTATATTTCCACTTGTAATCAAGTTGAACGTTAAAGGAAATATATGTGTGTGCACAATGTACAGTGTCGGTATTGTGGAGGTGGTGTATACCAATTAATAATTGCCGAATTGAAATGAAATAAAAATCGCAACAGATGTTAAATTTGTTTTACAGTCTCATATTTAGTAAACAAAAACAGTGGTCGCGTGCTACACTGAAACAATCGTAAATAGAGAGAGACCGACTGCAAAACATAAGTACAGATGAAGAGCGTGAGATTGCAAGAGTGGAAGAGAGAGAGAGAGCGAGAGAGCAAGCTTTTTGCTATAAAACAGATCGGCACAACACAAACATGCGATTATTATCGTAAGCTTTTCACAGTTTGTTTTCATGCTTGCCACGCAGCGGTTCGTGTTAAAATGTTCCCATCTCGTTCGTTGTGCGAGTGATCGAACCGACGCGTCGTATACGTAAAAATCTCGTACTCTGTGCTTAGCTTGTGGGACATTGTAAAATGTTCGCGATAAATTGGTTTGACGTGATACCAGTTGCCCTAACTTTCCTTGGAATTATATTTGTGCAATTGCTCAATGTATATTTGCACTTACTTTCCGATAATCCGGAGCCAAAGAATAAAGATATCGTAGGCTCGGTACCGGTGGAAGAATGTGCCATAAGGGAAAATAGTAAATCTGCGCAAAGCTCACCCCAGCGGAGTTCTATTACAGCCTTCAATGGCAAATTGCAAAAGCAAGAGAGCAGCTTGGATTGTGATAGGTAAGTGGAGAAGTTTATTCATCGCTGTTCTGATTGTTCTTTCCTCTCAATGTTCTCGACACAGTACACTATTTCCAGCATGTTACAGCTGTTCATTATGTTTTAAATATGAAAAACAAGTAGAGAACATATGCAGTCAAACATGCTCGACAGTTAGACTTACCCTAGTGTAATCCAAAACTAACTACTTTTCAATGAAATGTTCTACTTAATGTGCGGCAAGGCTTATGATTATACCGACACCTTTTTTATATTACTAAAGAGACTATTGCTCCAGCTAAGTAAAGACGGACAGACCGAAAAATGAATATACCCTTCTCAGCCATTTCCAATGGTCAATGGGTATTAAGAATGTTGAATGTTTCTGTCACTTGCTGGTAAATTCTTCAATG
Source organism: Zaprionus nigranus (assembly GCA_018903425.1). Classification (NCBI taxonomy): domain Eukaryota; kingdom Metazoa; phylum Arthropoda; class Insecta; order Diptera; family Drosophilidae; genus Zaprionus; species Zaprionus nigranus. The sequence goes on along the minus strand of JAEIGD010000011.1, from coordinate 2,008,356 downwards.
TTATGGTCGTCTTTAATGTGAGTTGTAATCGTACACCCGATACGGCATATACGTGATAACAGGTACAATACACATTTGTACATATTGTACACATGTATATATTTAAACAAATATTGACTTACTGACACAAGGCTTATTTTTAAGTTGTACCATGTTGTGCTTTGGGCAAAGCTTTCGTATGTCTGAGAATCGGCTTTTAATGCCTGGATAATTTGCTCGTTTGCATTTTGCTGTTAAAACTCCATTATAGCGAACATTTTGTCAGATAAGCAAACAATAGGTCAATGTTCAATTTATGAATAGTTCAAAACTGAACGAAATCTGCAAAATCAGCAAGTAATGAAAGTTAAGATCGACGGAAGTAGTACATATATACAAAGAGATAATGTGATTTTAAAGCTGAGCTACGCGCGTTGTCTTCAAAACGAAGTTGACATTTTGTTATCGATTATCGGCACGTTATTGACTTTGTTAGTGTTGAATAACGCGTTTACATTGCTGTTATACATTTATTATGTACTTCCAGTGGAATTTCATTGAATTCTCTCTACACCACAAGTGCTCCACCATCTGGAGCTGCATCCCCAACATCATCTCCGACACACAACACGCAGAATGGCTTCCTAACACATACAATCAGCTTCGACACTTTAAGCGATGAGTAGTAAGTACTCCTTTCCATTTCCCATGTTGTCCCTACCATACTTTGCTAACCCAGATGTTCCTAATTCATGGAACTCGCGTTTATCTCTTGATACAGCCACGAAGATGAGGACACGCTTTCTCTGGAGAACCTTTTTCCTTGCGACCAGACGGAAGTTTACGCCTCGAAGAAGATCAGTTTTATTATCGATGAGCTGATTCAGACCGAAGTCAACTATGTAAACAATCTGCGCAAAGGTTTGAAAAATTATGGAAACCTACAGGGCCATGAAGATCTGCCAGAGGGTCTGCGTGGCACGCAACGTCAGCAGCTTTTGCTGGGAAACATCTCTGAGGTTTTGGAGTTGCACGTTAAAGAGATTCTACCTTTGTTTCTGCGCAACCAGCGTGATCTAAAAGGGTTATTCGACGAGTTTGCAGCATATTTCGAGGTGAGTCAGGGTTCGACTTTGAAATACCTAAGGACAGCTAAAAACAATCACATAAATCACCACAGGGAGCAGTCCATTTGCTGATACTTTGGGTATTCTTTAATGCTTGAGGGCAAGCAGTCAAGAGGATTTCGCATGTTGCTTGTCTTTAGAGTTGAGTAAGGGCCTTGTACACATCCCTGTACATTTGAACTGCCGCTTTATTTGTTCATCAATCTTCTGAAATCGTTGGCAAACAAAATTTACAATATATAAAAACATATTATAGGGCACGATCAAATGACTATATCCAATAGTTTCATAGGAACATTTCGTCGGAAATTAAGGGTCTTACAGTCAAATGCGATTATTCTAATGACTTCTCAAGAAAAACTTTATTTTCGTTCTCTGACGTATTTCTGAAAGTCTGCTCTGTCAAATTTTACCCAACCCAAGTGTCGTTCGTTTGGTTTGTTGTTTTTTTTTTATTTGTAGTGGAGACCAATGTTCACATGGTTCCATTTTTACGCCTGGGCGTTACCAATTTTATTTATAAAGTCCGTTTCAGTTTCTCAGTCCCCTGCTCTCAACTCATCTATCGAATGTGTTTGTGTGTTCATGTACACAATTATGTGTGTGTGTTTGCGTGCAAAATTTGTCTGCTAGCGAAATCATAATTTTTGGGTATTTAAGTCACGTAATGCGACGCCGCACACCACACAGTCTCACATAGTCAATTGGAAGCAGCTCGAAGGCAGCTTGGCAGGGGCAGTGCAAAATTTGTATTCCACGCGTCGCTCCCTTCCTCGTTGAAGGTGAAATGCAAAATTTTCAAACCGGTTCCAGCTGCACAAATAATTCCCTTCATCTCTTCGCACAAGAACGTAATTCAATTATCTGACGTTGACTTCGGTCTACCATCCCTCACTTACCTGTTCTACTAAGGTCAAGCTTATCGAGCCCATAATCAAATGCTGCAATAATTATACGATTAGTTGGCAAATTCAAAATTGAAGGCGGATTAGTTGACTTAATCTTCAGTTGGTGTTCTGGCAATATTTGTGTTTGCCTGCGGCTAATGGCTTCGGATGTGGCACGAACTGTTGAGTGTCGCTGTTTTAAGTTTTGTTCTACCTACAGCGGTATTTGCATGTCGAATCGTGTACAAACCATAACGTTAAATTATATGCACTATTATATTTGAGTCACTATTATACTTTAATTGATACAGTTAGATGTGGTTGATTTATTTAATTTTTAAAGGTTAACCATTTTTATTTAAACTTATTTTTGATTTACAAATTTCAGAAAGACAATTTTTATTGCTATGTAAGCTTCACAATAGGAAAGAAGACGTCGCTGCAGTTGCGCCAAGATCATCGCGAATGGCTGCAGGTGAGAATCAATAAATTAAGTGTAATTGTAACTTAATGTACTGAAAGCTCTAGACTTTTCCTTTCTAGATCTACCAAACGACAATAAAAGACAAACTGGGCATCGATAGTTTTTTAGTGCAGCCCATACAAAGACTGACCAGATATCCTTTGCTGATGCAGCAATTCATTTCGGTAAGTCAATCGATATATCGATATCACAAGGCACCTTATAACGACCCTCGTTCCCTTGCAGGAATTTTATAAAAGCGGCATCAGCTGCAAACCCGTGTTGAGTGCCGCATGCAAGCTGGAAACACGTATGCGACGCCATCTAGACGTGGTCAACCAGGCGGAGCAGATACACAGCATAGATGAACTGAACGATGTAAGTTAAGAAGGTCCTGTCCTCTAGTTGCATTCATTTTCTTCATTAATTCTATATATTCTCTCCACAGTTCCTTGATCTACAGAAGCAGGGCAACTTTCGGCGCTCTACGGAGTTCGATGCACAGCACGTTCCCACGCGGAAGAAATACCGTGCCAAGATCTTCCTCTTTGATCGGTGTCTGGTGTGCACGGAGGTGCGCAAACGGCGATTGGCCTATCGCCAACACTACAACTGGGAGCATGTGGAGCTGCAGAGGCCGCTGGAGTTGGCAACGACAAATGCCAATAAGATCATCAATCTGATGGTCAAACAGTCCGACAAGGATAAGACCAAGCGCGAGGAATTCTCTTTCGTGGCAACCGAGTCCTCAGTGGTCAAACAGTGGCTCCTCGTTACTCACAAGATCATTGAGTTAGCGCGGCAGAATCAAGCACAGCGTGACACCTTTAGCCTGCCAATGGATCTTGTCCTGGGTGTGGTGCTGTCCATCTGGCTAATCTGGCAGTACTTGTAGTTGTTAATATACCCTACGATTGTTTGTTAAGCAATATAAAATAAAGCTGAATTATTTATACATACAAATTCGGGTAAGGTGTCCACACGTCGTCCTGCTTGCCACTTTCAATAGTTGCCACTCCTACGAAATTTCTTTATCTGTCCGAGCGTAAAATAAATTTCTGTGTAGTTGACAAATATTTATGATAAATTGCTATTCCTATTGCTAGTGCAATGATGCTGTGCATCCTGGCACGACTCAGACAGAACGCAAATGCAAAAATGTAGAAAGCTTGTTTTTGAAGCAGAATGGGGAGGGATGCCCCGGAGATACAGTGGCCCCTTATATACTTTTTCAAATCTATGTATGCCAACGAGAACTGTCACGGAAAGCTGCGTCCACGTAGAGCAGCTAATGAAGCCTTTCCCAAGCATGGAGAAAGCAAACAGGAAAGTCAACAGACAAAGAAGCCTGCCAAAAAACCAACACTCCAATTGTTGGCAGAAGAGTTTCCTGGTTGTGTTCTGTGTCTGTGGATAGTAGGTAGAAAGTAAGGTTACGTCTGACTGTACGTACACAATGACCTATACAAACCCAAAGTGGTACACGAATTTCTCTGTAACTAAACATGAATTTCGTTTCTTTAAAACATTGAAGAACAGACAATCTTAAAATTTAATTAGTTTTATTGCATTAATACGTGGAAGTTTGAATTCGATAGCGACTTTGAATTCGATGAATTTGAGTAGTTCCGATAGGAACTAAGCACTGCTTAGTGGCTGGAACTATTGAATAGTGCGAATGAGTCAGTGCAGTGTTGATACTTTAATGTTATCGGAAAAGCAAAAATAAAGGAAGCAACAGAGCATACATATTTTAAATATCATTTATCAAAATAAAGACAAAGAAAAATTCATAGTTTAGGCCCAAAAATTTTTACATTATCATAATTAAAAAATAGACACTGCAGTGTTCTCTATCCTGTTTGGTTGCAAGATGAAGAGCACAACACTGTATTGCATTGTTTGGAAAAATTGGCGTGCTTCTGAAGTCTGTTTTGGTTATTTTAGACAACTGTATGTAACATCTTTTAACTTTATTAATATTATATGTATTAAAGTATCATCTTTTGATCTCACTGCAAGGGCTGCTCAAAGATACCTTTAGAAAGCGCTAGCACCAAGAAGACCTTCTCTCGGGTCACTGAGATGCGGACGTATGAAGCGCTAATGAAGTTAAACAGGTGTGACTTATATGGTGTGTGGAGAAGACATCAAAATGTCTCGTCTGCATGGGACAATGTTTGCACACAGCGATAACTTAGACACACTCCAGCATAATCGCAGCTCGTGACATGTAAGAGAAGAGGAGACCAAGGAGCAGCGCCATGTCTCTGTAACGGCATTTTGGGCACTGCCAGATGATTTTTATGCATGCAGCAAGCAGAGGTTAGGAGACGAGGCAAAGTGTCTGCGTGCTTTTTGCTATATTGCATTATGTCAATTAAGCTGTCTCCGCTGCTTGCTCGACGTATGACGGATAAGTGATAGGGGAACGAGGTGATGGGGAATAGGGGATACTGCTGTGTATTCTCTGCTGCTAAAGTGTATTAGTGCCTGTCAAGTAGTTGTCGCTAAGCTGACGTAAATGTAAATGATTTGACATTTTTATGAGCTGCTCCAAAAACAGAAGTGAGCCGAGGCAGAGTAAAGCGCAACGGGTGCGAATTACGACTTTAAACAGAGCCTCAGTGGAGCTCAGGTTCTCCTCGGCCTAAGCGAATATTTTACAATTTTGCCAACACTTTTAGCAGGCCCCTCACGTACTTACACATACATGTCGTTCTCGTTCCCCACTCCATCCCTCTCCCACTCTCTCTTTTCTCTCAACTGTTGAAATGCATAATTTGTGCCAGAGACAATTTTCGGCCACATTCGCACACAATTCACAGTGCTGCGCCTAAAAGCTGACTATGGATTTGAACAGTGCCCTGGAGCGAGTCTTCCCTTTTTTTGTTGTACGTTCAACACATATGCACGTACTCAAGCCAAAGGCTGTGATGGTGGGTGTGACATAAGGAGTTTGCCGCCCCAATCCCCCAAGTAGGAATTCAGCAAATAATTGCGCAAATTATTGCACGTCGCAGCGCCTAGACGTAACATATGCATGGGTTGCTGTTGTTTTCGAGGCACCACCACAGCTGTCACTCTCGAACCCAAAAACAGCCACCACACACTTTCATTCACCCATCACCCATGCACATACGCACATACGCACACACGCGAGCCCATCAGAGTTCACGCTACATTACATTAGCTTGATATAACATCTTCGACTGTCGCCGGCATTGGCAACTGTTGCTAATTTTTGCTCAATCTCTCCCCTGCTGCCTGCCACATGCCGAGGAATAGTCGGTCAACTGTTGGATCTTCCCTCGCACATACCCTGTGGGGCATGTGGGGAACAGGCGTGATGGGCACAAATTGTAGAACGTTGCATATAAATTTCGCACTTCGACACGCATTGTCTCCCACTCACAGCTCTCCAGTTTCGAGTGTGTGTTCCTTGCCATCCTTGTGTATTTGTGCTTGAAAAAGTTCCAATTGCTGCTGCGAAATGGCACGTGAAACGATGTAGGCGCTTCCAATTGCTGCTCACACAGTGGAGCTGAACTAAAGCGATTTTGTTTTGTGAACAAAGACCGTCAATTCCACTACGTACGGTACCCACTGTGCGGCCTCTGCTCGTGCTGCAAATCAAGCAAATGGTTTTATACCCTTGTGGACTATGGCATATTTTGTTTGCTTACCAAATTAGGCGTTCTAAGAATATACAATCTATTCGATTTAAATGATATTTAAATACCGAATATAGAGCACCCTATATCCTATCTTTCCCTCATTGATTAAGAAAAGGTTGTATATAGTGCATGAGGTCGGAGATGTCTCCCACACACAGTTACCTTCTGTTAGAGTATAAAGCACAGCAATGCCTATGCGAATGTGTGAGTTCGGTACAATGACAAGTGATAATAGATCGAATTACACACGCTCAGCTAGTGCCTGAATGGAAAAAGCAGACGGGACACAGCACGAAGGTTAAGCTGGGTTCAAATGGGAAAAATATTTGTTAGGCAAGCAGCAGCCTCACGTCTGAGACACTAACACACACTTACTCACGTACCCACAGATGCAAACACACACACACACATACACACAGAAAACATGTAAAGAAAGCTACAGTGGAGCGCCATCGGCAGTAAGATACTGTTCGCCCAATTTTGGAAAACTAACACGATATCACACTTACGGCACAGGTTTAAGCGCTGCTCATTTTTATGGAATATGGTAGAAGAAGTAGAATAAAATTTAAAAGACATGTTCCAATTAAAGGTTGATCTGGCAGACATTAGAAATAAGCCTATTCGGTGTATATTAAAGGGCTAAAACAACTCATTTCATGATGCAGATGTTTCTATACAAAGTAAAATTTTCTAGTAATAAATTTAAAATATTCTAGATTGAGAGTCGCATAGAAAAAGAAAGCGGAAACCATTCACAACATCAAAAAAGAGGAAACACAAAGTCAAGTGGAATACTTGGCACCCCCCACATGGATGACAATGAGGAAAGGAATATTGCCTGATGACATGAAAGTGTGTAGAGCAGGAGGACAACAGAATCGCGTGTCTTATGTTTGCGCATTGATAGATGCGCTCTTCTAGGAGGCGTCCAACTAGATTGCAATTGGAACCGGTAGAGAATGAAAAAGAGGCGGAGGAGGCAGGCCCAAAATGACAGTGTAGTTGGCAGAAGAGGCCAACTCTGAACAGGACAGAAGAGCACAAGCTGTGACGCGTATAAATCGCATTGTTGGCGGCGCACCTGGCATACCAACGTATGTATGTATGCTATAAGGTGGACAACGACTTGTACATAAATCTGGCTTACGAGCCAGCACCAAATTGAAATTTAAACCGAGAAAACCAATAAAAACCAAGTTACGAACGACGAAAGCCAACAGCGAAGGCGACGGCGAAGGCGAAGGTCGGCTGACAAAGAGCGGCAGACAGCAGGCGGCTGGCAATACAAATTGCAGTGACGACAGCTCAAAGGCTCGGCGCAAGCCCAATCTAGCTCGCAATCTTCATCGGAATCCCCAAATGCATTTCACGCCCACCCTGCATACAAATGCCAGGCTGCAAAGTCAGCCAAAAGGATAATATAATGTACGTTGTTGAATAATAATGGTTTCCCTAGAAGACATCGACTCTGGCCAAGTCTGGGGATCCTGGCGTTGCCTGTCGAGCACCCACGGGTGTCTAACGGGACAATAACGACGCCATGCAGCAATGACAGGCCATTTAAATAGAATCTACAAGACTTTGCCAAACGAAGAAGAGGATGTCCATGTCTGGCCCACCACTCGATAGGCGTTAAAAGGAGCATGCGATGAGCACGTGTATGTCAAAGATTCAATTGTCAACCAAACTTAGTCTAAACACTCACAAAAAAAACAGAAGAATCAACATACACTGCGCGTCATCAGGATAGCGCCCACTGCTTTGCTCTATTTCTTGCTATTGCACGCAAGTTCGTCAATGTTCCTGTTTTTTGTTCATTGATATACTGTCTCTCTTTGTGAGAAGAAAACGACACATCAGAAGAGTTCTTTTTATTGCTGTTTCATGCTGACCGAACGGCTCATCATATTAGGTGCTAATCTGATGAGCCGTTTCATCAAAATGAAGACAAAGCAGAAATAAAAAACGATAACGCTTCTGCTCATGCGCTGTTTTCTTCTCACGAAGAGAGGCAGAATGTCAGTGAACAAAAACAACAACATTGACGAATTTGAAATTGAAATTGTGATACATGAAGATTATTATGACTTAACAATGAAAGCATAAAACATATAAGAAAGTTACAGTCGTATGTGTTTGAATGTTATATACCCGATACCCTTCTAAACAAAATTATTTGTTAAATATGTTACTTCTATGTGAAATAAAATGTACACTATAATATAAGTTGTTATATAAAAAAAAAAATTAAAAAATTCTATGTGAAACGTATTTTGTTTTGCATACCGTGCCTTTAAAATTGTTTATTTATTTATTTAATTAGTTTATAGTCGGACTAAGGTCAGTCGACTGTTTAAAAGTAAAAAAAAATATTAATAGTTATAATTAATAATTTGAATTTAAAAGAAATATTTTAACTGTGAAAAAAAAGAAAAAAAAAAAATTAATTGAATTGAGTTGACACTGGGATAAAAAAATGACAGAGCCGATCCAAGATTTGTTGCAGAGTATTGGCGAAAATCCAGGTCTATTAAAGTTATATCTTGCATAACATCTGTGTTGACTATGCAATAAACCTATATACAATAAGTACGCATATGATATATATCCAGCTATTGATACAATAAACAGCACACGATTGGAGACATAAGTTCTGTCCCTTTGAGTACTGTAGCATAGTTGCTCCTTAGGATTCAACGCAAATGTGATTTCATCAATCGACCCACACACACGTCCTCTGGACCATAAAATGACCAATTAGGCGCATTTACGACTGCCACGCGAGAGTCTGCGCTGCACAAGGAAGTGTACAAACATTATTATATGTATGTAGCTAGATGCTGGACCTTGTCCTGAAGTCGGGCGTACTTAATGTGGCAACTCATCCAGTATATGAGCGGAGCCGGATTATTAATACACAATGAAGCGGAAGATGGCCACAAGATCCGGCAAAGTATGCAATAAGACTGGGCACATACCGCAGATTTTACGGCGCAAGTCAAAGCCACAAATTAAATAGTTGACATCGCGTAAAAGCGTGACATTGGCTGCAAATTAACGGATATTGCGCAAACGTCGTGGTGTCATCGTGATGGGGTTGGCAGGGTTGTCCGTGTGTTGATAGGGTAGTCAGGTTTGTCTCATAAAGCGAACACACACAAACGACAACATAAATTATAATTTGAATTTCTTTCGTGCTCAAGCATAACCAATGAGCTCTGTCTTCTTCTGCCAAGTCGGCAGACACTCATTATGATCTTGGCCACCTCACCAGGCAATCTGGAATGCCTCTTTGACCATAAAATATTTATTTGCCACACTGATTCACACTTGTGCTACACGAAATAGTCTTTTAAGTAGCAGTAACCTTTCTGCTCCTCATCTCTCTGTGTAATATACTGAATGATTATAGGGTTAAGTCCAGTTTGGGGTCAATCACCTTAACTACTCGACAGGGACGAAAGTGTGGGAGAGGAAGGGACAAGTACTTTGCGAATAATTAATAAAGAGTCGCACAATAAACAAACACTCTTGAAGGCAGAATATAAAGCAACTCGTTGTGCGTAGAATATAAAAAAAAAGAACGGGGTAGAAAGGCAAGCAGCTACAGGACAAGCAGGAAGGCATCTGAGGTCTTCTGGAGGAGGAGGAGTATTTGGGTCTTTGCTGATTTATGCGCTTATCACGCAAGCGTCACAGTTTTTATGGCCTGTCTCCTGTCTGCAGACGGTGCTCGTCTGTCTGGCGCTGGCGTTTGCTGCCGACCGTAAATGTCCCAAATGTCCTGCCGCATTTGCACACACAAATTTGCCATCTTAATGTCATCGCGACGAGCTTCTCGAGCGCTTTTCAATTTCGCAATACCTGCGAGGCCATGTACCTTGTAAGCCCTGTCGCTCTACACTGCTGCTGCTAGTGCCGTTCATCCTTGTGATTTTGCTGCGCCCTGACAGTTTTTCATTACACATAAATCCTTCGAGCACACAGCCGCCTTAAAGATTAAATGCCAAAGAGGAATATCGCGCAATGTTTGCGGCAACTCCGAGAGATATCAAAGGAAGCAACTTCACCGCAGCCACTAAAAAGGAAGAGGACCCTTTTCCTTAGTGCCTTATATATAACTTTTCATATGCACAATTTAAATTGCATTCACTATTAGTCACTAGTCATAGTCTAGTCATTCCATTTCTGTCCAGTCTGATCGGTCAGTAATATTAATATAATATTATATATAAGACACATACTGTATATAAGAACCCTAAGCACATGTAGTCTATATGCAGGAATGTGTTCTTATGTTTTTAAATAAACGTCTTTCGAGTGCCTGTCCAATTTTATTGCTCCCATAGAAGCTTGTTTGAGTGCGTTTCGGAATATACTTCTCTGTTCTAGAGATCATTCTCTAAGTTTAAGCTAAGCACACACGTCGCCTGAGTGTGTGTGTGTGTGTGCCAGATTATTGTGCAATTTACCCCTTAAAAGACTTCGAAAGTGACATTATGCAAGTTGTAAGCAACAACTGCAGCAGCTATCTAAATTACACTGAGACATCCGGAGAGACGGCGGTTAAGGGGGGGAGGGCAGGGGCAAGACACTGTTAAGGAACGCTTCCTGATTCAAGGATGTGTGCAGTGCAGCCGCCGATGCCGAACGTCTTTGACACTTTTTGACTGGCAATTTGGTCGGAAGGAAGCGAAGCAGAGAACATGTTCCCAGCCAGAATGTGTGTGTGTGTGTGTGTGTGTGCTCGTCCTTAGATAACCGATGTGATAAAAGTGAAGCCAAAGCCATAGTGAGAGCTAAAACTGAAATTGTGGCGACTGCTCTGGCATGCGCATAACAGGTAAATAAATGCAGTGCCCTCAACCATTCAGGTTGAAATGAAGAGAGAAGACAGATGAGAGACAGAGGGAGAGAGAGAGAGAGGAGTGTGGGACAGGCAAGGCAAGTGTTTGGTTCTCCAATTAATGAGCTGTCCTCGTGGCACGTGGTAACCTCTGGCCAAGTACTGCCAGAAGTCACGTATTCTGCGTGAGTTACGGACCACGGCAAACATGTTTGTGCACGTACTTGCGAGTCCAGACAACCTATGGCTCGCACGACTCCAATAACTTTGACGACTGACAACTGGCAATTGGCAACTGGCAACTGGCCACGGGATGAACACAGAAAGACACTCAACATTTACAACACGACGCGGTCCCCCTTCTGTCCCCTTCTGCCCTTAGCCTGCCCATCCTCATCCCAGTAAAGAAATTTGGACTTTCGAGTGATGCTTTAATGTTGGGGATCCGGCAGCTGCCTCAGTTGATGGTTTAGCAGCATCTGCAGCTGAGTGACCACAGCGACGATCGCATAGAGTCCCAGGTGCCGCTCCAACGTCACAGAGATCTCATTGAGCAGACTGAGCTCGAGCTCTACGCTCACGTTCCGTTTCTCGGCGAGCTCGACGCGCGGTAATCGCAGCGGGTAGTTTGATGGGCAGGTGATGATCAGCTGCAACGCTATGCCACAATTGCCGCCATCGTGATAGTCAGCAGTGCTCAGCGGCAGCTTGAGGCGAAGGAGTGGCTGGCGAGACAGGACCACATAGGGCAGGCCCAGGTAGTGTAGAGTGAGCACTTCGTTGTTCTGCAGATTTTTACTGAACCTTGCAACGTTCTCCAGCTTCTTTTCACGGGCAGACCGCTTGTCCTCCTCCTTAACAACCTCCTCCTCCTTCTCCTGCTGCTGCTGTGTCCCTTCCCTCAATGACATATTGCTCAAATTATGAATATTAAGTTTGGTTTAGCGAATATGATTTAGGGGGTTTATATTTAACCGAAAATTATTTGAAATATGAAGCCCAGAGATATTCTGTTAAGTGTTGTTTGAGAAAAGAAAGTTTACAGAGAGGCAAAACATGAAAGAAAGACTACTACCCCCTTCTCTGCTCTACTACTCTACTATATAATGAGTTTGTGTTTCGGGATAATCTGATTAAGCCGGAGTTGCTAGTCCTTCTCTTCTCCCCGTTCAATTTCTCGCTATGCAAATACACACACAGCCAAAGCAAACTCACATCCCCTGTGCAGACGTGCGTAACGTGAGTCATACACGGGGAAATGCCCAGACATGTGTGTGTGTGTGTGTGAGTGTGTTATATTTTTATTAGCGCATAATTTGCATTTTGAAGACACTCTTGCCACGTGAGACTCCCTCATCCCAGAGCCAATTCAGTCAAATCGTGAATTTCACTTTGTGTTTACGCACTGACGCGCCTCAACTAATGAGAGAAGCGACAAGCCGAAGGACGGAGAAGAGCTGAGAGGCTGAGAGGCTGAGAACAGCGCATTCAACAGAAGATTCATCTTCATCTTCTTCATCGTCAGCTTCAGCCGGCTGTCAATCAAAACTCAATACCCCGAATTCAATTCCATTTGGCATCAGTCGCTCTGTCCTCAATCTCCATTATTCATATGTGCGAGTAGTTGGGCCCACATTGCGCATACGTCACGTGGCCACGGGGCCATCGAACTCACTCAAACATGTTGCGTTCGCCCATTTCCCCTCCGACTAAATACAACCAACCGACGAACTAGCAATGCCAACCCGACAGTTCCTCGTGCTCGCGCTCGCTGTCGGCCTTCTGCTTGCTGCCTCTTGGTTGGCTGGCTAGGACCCTTGGGGACTAGGCAACGGGTAGCGAGGGTGGCGAGGGTGGCCAGGGTGTTGGGGCACCTACCACTGCCGGCAACGCCCTGCTACGTGACTGAGATGGATTGTAGGCGTGTACACTGTCAGTCGGCGAAAGCGTGCCAAGAAATGCGCGCATTGTTGCATCGTTTTATTGGCTGCGTTCGCCAGCGGCTTTCCATGACATTGCAGTTAATTAAAGAAGGATCTCTCGATCTCGCATTTTCTCACTTTCCATTTTCCACTTATCTTCCATTCCGGCAACACTGACACTTGTCGTTTTCTATTCACTTTTGACTGTTCAGATTTGGTATTCTGATTGGCTGCCACATCACAGACGATGGCAATTGGGGGTGTGAGCCGGAGGCGGAGGCGACGTGGGAGGAACACTTGAGAACATTCCTGGTGCTTTGTTTTAAGAGCTTCTGTCGTGCCACAAAAGTTGGAAGCACTTGTTTAGGTTTTTAAGTGCATTCGTTGGGCCTGTCATAATTTGTCCAGGTTGCAGCCCGTAGCTCCGCAGCACAGCAGTTTCCCTGAGGACAAAAGTTTTCCACTCGACCAGCTGCTCAAGGAAATCTTAGCTGTTAGCTTCTTGACTTTCCCGCTATGCTAATGAGCTAAGTTTTTCGAACCGACATCGACTGCATTGCCGCATATAATTGAAAGTTCTTCAAAAGCAATTCTCGCATTGTCTACTTGTTGTTGGGCAATTTGCATTAAGATCTTTCAATAATAATAATCATAGTTGATAAACAAACTTAGCTGACGACAGACTGGTTAAGTTTCCTTAACTCAGCCACCTTTACTTCTATCAAATAGAAGAACATCGCCGTAATTATTATAGTACATAGGCACACCCCTTCGGCAGATGTTCAACAAGCGAAATGTATTTGATATGATAGCTTGATAGCATATCAGCTCTTACATGCCAAGTTATAAAAGGCCACAGAGCAAGCCAAACGATGTGCAGAAGTCTTAAGCACGTCCCAAAAATTAGCGAGGCATGAAATACTCAATTCTGCTGATACTTAGCCTGATCGTGGCTGCAGCCTTCTTCTGCGATGCCCAGAAGCAGCCGGGAAAGTCGAAGAATAAGTCAAAGCTCAAGACTAAGCCCACTGAAGCGGCCCAGTTGGAGCCACAGAGGGCGGTGCTGGAGAAGGCAAGACGCTGTTCTGCCTCCAAGTGCAAGTTGCCCGACTGTCGCTGCTCGGACGCAACACTGCCACGTCCCAAGTTCAAAGAACAGATTCAGCAGGTACCACAGGTATGAGATGTGGCATGTTACATGGGAGACTCATTCAATTTTGCGGAACTCACTTCCAGTTTGTTACCATTACCTTCGATGATGCTGTGAATGCTGCAAACTATGCCCAGTATGAGCTGCTCTTCGGGGATCTAAACAATCCTGACGGCTGCCCAGCCACAGGCACCTTCTTTTTTTGTCGCACGAGTACACGGACTACGTGCGAGTGAATACGCTTTACAATGCGGGACACGAGATTGCCCTTCACTCGGTGACCCATGGCGACGGGACCGACTACTGGCGCGAAGCGGATGTGAAGACAATTGAGCGTGAGTTCGGGGCGCAGTTGCAAATCCTCGAGAGGTTCGCCAAGGTTCATCCGAAGAGTGTGAAGGGCATGCGTCTGCCGTTCTTGCAGATCTCGGGCAACAATACCTTCGAGGCTGCCAAGAATCTAGGTCTCCTCTACGACAGCTCCTGGCCAACACAGCAGTTCAAAGATCCCGCCATGTGGCCCTACACATTGGACTACCTCTCGGTGCAGGATTGTCAGATCGGTCTCTGCCCAGATGGCTCATTGCCCGGCGTTTGGGTAAATCCCATGGTTACGTGGACCGACACTGAGGGATACAGCTGTTCCATGATCGACGCCTGTGCCTATCCACCCAAAGACGACATTGACGCGCTGTTCGAGTGGATGCTGGAGAACTTCAATCGCCACTACCAGGGCAATCGAGCTCCGTTCGGGATGTACTTGCATGCCGCATGGTTCTCGCGTGGACGTAACCATTTCGCTGCCTTCAAGAAGTGAGTGAGTTGCCGCTCTGCCCATCTTCTGCCTAACATCCACTCCAAACAGGTTTATGCATCATTTGAGCACGTATCCGGATGTCTACATGACTGGTATTTCGCGCATGCTGGAGTACGTAAGGAAGCCGGTGCTGGGACAGCCCTTCTCGAGCTGCGAGCCTCTGCCCATTACCAAATGCCAGGCAGTGACCTGCAATGTCGAAAAGCTGTCCACCGGAGAAACGCGCTACATGAGTGTGTGCGACAAGTGTCCCGCCGTTTATCCCTGGCTGGATAACCCACTGGGTCAGAACATGTAAATAAACAATAATAAACACTGCACACAAAGGTCAAGACGTCCTCTCTTGATCATGATCATTGTGAGCCACTTCATGTTTAATATCCGACTCTACCCTGTTAACAAAATATTTAGCCGGAGTTATAGGTTTGGCATTTGAGTCTTTACTTTAAATCCCAACAGAGGTAAAGGAAAGACGATTTGGTGACTGACTGCTTATCTACAATAGTTGGCTTTATTTTGACCATTTAAATTGGCATCTAGTTGACTGTAGTAGCGACCCGCACCCGTCTGTGACAGTGCTTGTTGACGAGCACATAGCCATGTGGGCAAGTGACTTCCAATATGTTGTATGGCTTTACCAGGAACACGTCGCTGGCCACCAACTTGAGTGGCTTTTGCACTAGAATGTTGGCATTTGGTGGACTCAAGTTTCGATTTGCCTTGGCAGCATCAACAATTACGCTGTCGGAGGCTGAATGAGTGCAACACAAAGCCAACAATAAGACCAAGAACTGGACAACGCGAAGGAACATTTTAAAACAACTAGCTTTAGTTGAACAGACCACAGCAAACTGTCTTCTTTACTGCAGACATGCGACTGAGATTTCGCTGGCTAAACTGATTTCTTTTCATTCGATTTCAAATGACGCCTTTTATGTGATTTCGAGAGCAGTTGCGCCTTTTACGGCATAGAGCTCTTCAGATGTGGAGCACTACATTGTTCAAGGTTGAACAGTAACTCCAAGATAAATTCATCTGGCTACAATGTGAATTTTTTCTCTAAGAAAATAAAAGCAAGCAAGAGCAGTATGCACTCGGCTGTCGAATACCCTCTAATTGTACAATCATTATCAATCGTGGATATATGAATATATATAAATCTAATATAAAATGCACAGCATCTGCCACAGACATCTTTGAGTCCGAATATACTCCTCTTTTACTCGTTCTCACTTGGCGCAGGTTAAATCTTCTTGCAGCAGGACAATGCTGTCAAAAAAGACAGTCAATATGAAAATAAAAGAAAGTTGGCAAAAGCCGCAACAAGAAAATTGCAAATATTTACTGATTACCTCGCCCCGATGCTGATTAACCGACGCCTCCATTGTTCCCACTGTCGGCACACCTCAAACTCTGTTTGCACTGTTATTCCTCTTGTCCTTTGTGCACTGTCTTTTTCATTTGTACAAGGAGTGGCAAAGCCCAAAGAGTACTCGTATATATGATCTATATACTCTTCACCAGATTGGACCTTGTGCTTTATCGTCAATTTGTATGAATAAATATTTGGCTTGAAGAATTCTGTATGGAATAATTATAACCAAAAGTTATTATTAAAAGCATACGACTGTTTATATGACAAAAACACTCGTAAAATGGTTAGGTTGCATGATTTAACAACGTCTTATTAAAGTTAAGGGTTCCACGTTTGTAAAAGGTTTTTAAAAATTTGGAAGAAGGGGATCTTTTGTTTATTGAATGCGTTATTTAATATTCCTTCTATTGGCTTTGGCGTTTTATTTTCCCCTTACTCACATGCCTGTTTTGCAAACGTTCTGCAAGTTCTCTTCACAGGAGGTTGTCATAAATAAATGACTTTATGGGGACGTGCGGCCCGGAAACCTGGGAAATGGCACAACGAATGGATGCATCAGCTGCCAAAGTCGGGTACCCACATTACTTTAATGTATTTTTATATACTGTCGTAAGTACTAGTAAACATCCCGGTATTGGAACACTGAGTGTACCAAGAAAGTTTTTGTAGCACTTAACTAAGGGTTGCCGCATTCCCCGAGAAGTACAGGCCTCCCCAAAATAATGTCATTTAAATTTACATGTTACAGATTCGCTTACATTAGTACTCGATACCCTGTAACCATTTAGAAAGCTATTGGGTATAGATTGCAGAAATAATCGAATTGTCATTATATATTAGTAGTAGGGTATTTAACTGTCTGGCACAGTCCAATGTAGATTTAATTACTTGTTTTATGACTGATTAAAAATAATAATTCAATTATTGTGGAACTAATCATGTTCTCAAGCTTCACAGTCTGTATAAATATAGAGCATTAATAATAACGTGCATAGTATATCAAAATGATAGTTTCTTCATTCCTGTCATTTCTTTATCCACAAATTGCAATGATTTTACTATCGAATCCACAATGCGGAAAGGTAAAAGATAAATACGGCAGAGACGTTTCCGGAGAGTTTAAGTTAGTCGCAGATCGTTGTCGTACAAAAGTGTGAAAGTTTTATAACTAGTGCAGTAAAGAAGCCTAAAAATCAGGCTTGAATAAATATATCAACAATGCTTAGACTGTGTTTTATTATGAGCTCATATTTTATAACATTAACGAAGTCTCAACTTTGCTCTCTTGTTTACTTAAAGTTATGATGGTAAACAAACTATTTTTTTTTAAGTAATAGCATGGTAATAATTCGTGGTAACTGACATAATTATCTCAAGTATTGGACACGAGTACCCTCAATTTAGGTGTTAATTTTTCCCTCCTACAGCATTTTCAAAAATTTTCAAAATTTAGATTTTGATATTTTGAATTAAGTGATATTTTGATAAAGTTAAAGATAAAGATAAAGCTAGTCAAACATAGTATAAAAAGTCCTCCGAAAAGTGTTTGCGATAGAAATTGTGTAAAATATCGATGAAATACCCTTTATTTGTCCATAGGATCCCCCCCTTACAACATTTTCAATTGACACATAACATATTACGGGTTCACTTGAGTTCCCCTCTACTAACTTAGGCACTCTCATAATGAATACAGCTCACAAGTTAAGAAACACTGATGTTTCATTATCTCAATTTGCATGCTCTTGCAGGGGGTATACTAGTTGTGTCTTTCAGCTTGCAACGTGCAATGTGCTTAGGTTCTTGGTCGATGGCAGACAAGAAGATCTAGCGTTGTCTGTTTATCCATTCTTAGTCTCTTCATCTGTATCCTGTCATATTCATAGAAACAATCAATCTAATCAGTGCACGCAAAGCAATCATTGAAGACGTAATATACAGAGATATTTAATTGCAAGTGTATAGGGTTATTCGGCCGTGCCTAAGGGAATCATTGTTTCTTACTTACTTTCACAGGAAACAGAACTGCTTTTCTTTTTCCCTCTCTATCGCAGAATTTAAAAATGTTTTCAACAGTCTGAAGTGATTTTGCGAGTAAAGTTCATGTCTTTTGACCAAATGGCAGTTATGCATTTAAAATTAAGACTACAATTACCATTAACCGTGCTCTTATTATTGCATCTTCGGCTGCAACTGAGCGCCGCTCGTCATCTGGCAGATGATATTGTGTTGAATTCGGGTACCAACTCAGGAAACGAGACGACAAACATCGATGCTCCTCCAACACAGCTGTTGTCCGAAGAAACAACAGAGGATTGGTTGGGAAAACTCAATAATATTAATAAGGAGAACACATTCCCCGCAAAAAAAGAAGGTGGATCTAAATACAATGAAGCTCTTTCCACGTTTCACGCTAGATACGCTGCTCATTTGCGGTGATGGTTTCAAATTATTTGGTAATCATTGTCGAAGGGAAGCCTAGTAATAGCTTCACATAATAAAATGACTTAGCAAAGAACACAACTTATTTTATTTCGGAGAGTAGCCCTATCGAGCTGTTCTCACATTCGAAATCACATATTTGATTGTGGACGTGCCTGCATTTCATTGCAAAATCACACTTACTTATCCTTGACCAAAACATAACAAGCCAGACGAAAGAGTTTATACTTACCATACTTACATACGTGATTCATAAACCTCTAGCAATGAAAGGTTTCGTAGGCAATCGCCGAAGACTCATGCCATAAGAAGAAGAGTATAAGACCTTTCATAGGCCGTAAGCTACTTTTCTTTCTTGTTTATATTGCAACGGTGCTCAGACAAAAGCTGTGGTTTCTAGTTTCCAGCTGCTCGAGTATCTGGCATACTGAAGACCGTTTACTCGACTGACTTGTTAGTTGTTTGTTTATATTTTTATACCCTTCGACTTAAAATATTGTCAACATGGGGTATACATACTTTATGCAACAACAGCTGTATCCACTTTACCATTTCTGTTTGCCAGTCTATCTATTCTGTCTGTGTGATCGCAGAGAATGCTTTAATGAGATAAGATATATAAACGCCTCAGTTTTTGTTATCATGCATGGGATAAAGCTGATAATACATGTTGCGTGTATACCAAGCTACATATATGACAGAATATAAAGGCCTATTCTTAACAAAGCAATACGATCTGACTATAAAAACAGAAACAATTTAAAACAGTTTACTTATTCGATGTTTTGTATTTGTCAGAAAGAAAATAGCATAAAATTGAGTTTTGGTTACGATGAAAAGTATCTTAGAGCCAAGCGCGTTCGTCTACTGCATTCTGTTTCAGGTTAACAAGGTTTTAACAATTAATTCTCATCACTCTGCTCAGTCTGTTTACTTCTCTCGCAGTCTCTCTGGCTGCCACCTATCTGTCTGGCTGACGATTATCTGTAGCTTTCCAAGCAGTCTGCTGTCAGTCACGAAAGCTTCGGCAAAGTAGTCAAACGCGTTCTTGATAAACAAATAAAGAGTTGGATAAATTAATTGTTGAACATCTAAACAATGCACATCGGAGTCGTCCACACCATCTTGTTGAGCATTTTTGTCTGGAACACCTTTGGAATGGAGTTGCGGCGCTGTGGGAATAGGCCAGACGACCGCATCGTCTTTCCAAACGCCAAACGGCAACATCTTCAGAACTCTAATCAAACCATTACTTACCCAAACTCTACTCAGTCTGCAAACATAACGAGCACCACAGAGTTGCCCCTAAATACAACGACCGACTCAATTTTTGAAGAAGACGATTCGAACTCTACAACGGATCAACTTATCGTAATCGACAATCGAATCTTGTTCGACACCCTACCTGCGTGTGAGCCACCCCTTCAACTACGTGCGGGTCGTTGTCGTAAGGCGGCTTGACTTAATGTTAAGTTCACATTCATCAAATAATTTTAATTGTTTATAAAGTATTAGCACAAAATGTTGCAGTATATGACACCATTTATTACTCACCCAACACTACTGGTTGGATAGAATAGAGTGAATGTTGTCACACCCAATTGCACAGATATATCGTATGTACCTAGTTTGACAATAAAGCACATTAAATTATATACTTACACATCACTCGATTGCTGAGGGTATATTTACTTTCTATTATTTTGTATACATATTCTTGATAAGTATCACAACTGGCGAGTCGAACTAACGTTGATTGTCTCACTGTCTTTCATTATGAATGTGT
This sequence comes from Zaprionus nigranus, assembly GCA_018903425.1. Taxonomy (NCBI): domain Eukaryota; kingdom Metazoa; phylum Arthropoda; class Insecta; order Diptera; family Drosophilidae; genus Zaprionus; species Zaprionus nigranus. The sequence continues at coordinate 1,987,882 of JAEIGD010000011.1, read as the reverse complement.
GTTCACTTTCACGAATACTATACTAAGTACATTTGGTGCGAGATATTTCCTTCGGTGCTTTACAAACTTCTTGCTAAAATTAATTTCAATGTATTTTAACAGTTAAATTAGCAGAAACCCATTTGTATATAAACTATGAAAAAGCCATGCGCAATTTCCTAATGAACAAAGTTAGAATCAAAAGCTTGCGTGTAAATTCGAATACTCGAATAATTTAATTGCTTTCTGTGCATATTCACAGAACGAAATATTGTATTTATCAACAAGTATAATCAAGTAAACAACGCAAGAGTATATTAATCTCGACTCTTAGAAACCCCAAGAGAAACGTAATGTACAATATATAGAATATTGAACAAGTTTTAAACCATTGCTGCTGCAATGTACATAAAAAGTCTTTAGCTCTTAAGAACAAAAGGGGAGAGAATTATGTAAATTCGAATAAAACAGTATAAGTACTATTCATCATAAAGCGACTTTATTTAAATAACGACTACTATGTAGAAAAAATGAGCTTGTTTCTCGTTATGTATAAGAGATAGTCCCACTAAGCTGCCTATCAGGCCCAACCAAATCTCACCGAGAGTGTCATGACAGTCTCACGTAAACCGACAACAGAGAAGCCTCGGCTACAGCTCAGACGGAAAGATGATCGCTTTGCCAGTGCTCTTATCACTGGGGCTATTGGTGATAGCCTTCCTTAATACGCAACCAATACTAGCCCACGGTCATCATGAATTCCATGCAAACGGGGATGCTGGGCACCAGCATTGGTAAGTAGAGACCCGACAAAGCAAAGCAATCTTTTACCAATGCTCCTCGGCAGGCACCATCAACGCAGGCAGCACCATCATCAGATGAACGATCAATATCAGGAAGAAGCTTACCTTGGTGGTTACCCACCACATGATCGGGGCCAACAGCCTTACTTCGAGAGCAGAGGAGTTGCAAATGGACCAAGTACTGGATTTGGAGGACAGATGCCGGTAACAGGTTTTGGTGTACAGCATGATAACGGATATGGAAGGCAGCAACATGCCGGATTTCAAGTTCAGAGACCTGGCGAACACTTTGGAGGCCAGCCTCCCATTCCATATGGCCAAGAACAGAGGCGTGGACCATGGGGTGCCCCAAGACCCTTTCAGGCAGGAGAAGCGCCACCGTTCCAGCAACCTTTCCAACCTGCCTTGCCACCCAACACTGCAGAATTTAAATTTCCAGAACAATCTAGGCCTTTGCAACCACATCTATGGGAGGGCTCTACCGACTTAGGTGCAGTTCAAGAATCAGGTAATGGAATAATCCCCCCTTGGTAACCCTCAAGAGGCATCAGAGGCTCACTTTCATTCATCTGGCAATTCTGGCAACCAACCGCACCCAGGACAGAGAGAAAGAAATCCAATTAGCCCCCAACAACCAAGCAATGGCTGGGAACTCAATAATCCCCTTCAGCCGCGCCCACAGGCGAACGGTCAAGACTCCCAATTGCAGCCGTTTGGTATGCCAGACAGCACCCTCCAGCCACGCCCACAACAAGCAACTTCTGGCAACCCTGAAGACACTAAATTTATGTTTCCATCGTCTGACAACTCTGACAACCCTCAGCAGTTGCACCCAGGACAAGCTGTAACCGATACAACTGGATTCCAGCAACCAGCCTTAGGGCAGCAGTCCGGAAGTGCAATTCAGCCTCGCCCCAATAAATCAGCTGATCACGGTTGGCAGTCTGGCAACCCCGCGCAGCCAAGTCTCGACAATTCGTCAAATGTTGAAATTCAACAACCCAATACCCAGCCAATCCAACCACTTCCACAGTCATTCGGCGAAGCTGGATACCGAAAGCCGAATGAAGAACAAGGTAGTGGCATGACTCTTCAACCTCTTCCAGTACAGGGTAGCGCTCATCAACCAGCTGACAGCACTATCGATAACACCATAGCGTCTATTTTCAATACTCATAGTTATATGGCGCCTAATCTAACGGAGAATGGCAAAGCCCAGAGATCCCAAGACCCCGATTCCATAGGACAGCGTAACCTGTTTGAGACAACTCCACAATGCAAAGAAGGTATGGAGCTTCGGGGCGGCCGATGCCGTAATAAGGCTTGAATGAATAACTGTATATCTTTAATCGATATCTGTGTATATACATATGTATGTAACTAATTTAATTGGCTTACATCAAATTGCATCTCACAATAAATTAACTGTCAATTGGTTAAACGAATTTATAAATGATGATTTGTTAGTGCTTAAATTCGGCCTTTTTGGAATGTAGTAAAAATTAAAATCTTTATTGAACTACAATACTAGATTCCAAATAAGAGAGCGAAAACAGAAGCTTTATTACTTCATTGTCTAAAGCTCAAATGATTGTAATATAAATAAATATTTGCATGTTTTCATCTTTTTAAATCACAATTTCTTTTAATTGAATCATTGTCATTTCTTAATAACCCTAGGCGGAATATGATTGTGTAAAACTTGTCATGTGCAAGAATCTAATACGTAATAATAATGAAAAACTTATTTATAAACACTCTTAGTTCTCGGAATGTTTGGTGCACACACTCGTTCGTACTTACAAAGCTGTAAGACAGACACTGTGGAAACAAAATAATAGACAAATGACAAAAAGTTATAATTTCAAGATTGTTTAATTTTGTTGAGTGGAAAACTCTTGTTTTTTCCGAGTATTTCACACGCTTATTATTAATTTATATTTTACGCCTTTTTACGGCAGCGGTTAGCGACCAGTTGGAAGCCCTCATGACAAAACTGGGGAACATCGAAGACGCTTTGTACTATCTGGAAGGTATCATTGAAAGGCTGTAGCTGACCATCCATGGGTCGTGGAGATGGTGTACCCAGTCTTAGTGAATTTCTTTGTGGCAATCCGACAATTGGGCAGATCAAGAAGACACAACACAAGAAGAGGCCCAAGCACACGCGGTGAATTACTTGTTCGATGAACATTCTTAACTTGAACTTGTTTTTAAGCCAAGATCTCACATCAAGTCAGTGTGAGTTGCGAAACTAAACAAAAGTCAGGCTGAAGAATCGAATACATAAGAGTGAGCGAGTGTTCAGTGAGTGCGATTCCCTGTACAAAGAAAGCTTTGCCTGTCCCCAAGAGCTTTCGTTTGCAATCGCATGCTTAAGGTAAAGAGCTTGCAGTCCAAAATTGAGTTCTACAAGCTCAGTAATACATACATAACTACATTGTTGATCACAATGAATTTGTCAATATACATATGTATATGTGGGAGTGAGAAATAACTTTGTTGAGAGTCTCTTGTTGGTCAAAAGCAGTTTTAAATACAAGTTTTTGTAATTAATTTTATGATAAGCCTTTTTTTTAACATTTTATACCGTTTTAATGTGTGTATATTAATAACATTAAGAGTACCAAGTTATTAATAATTTCTCTTGAAAGCTCTGCAAAGAGCTTTCTCTCGTCATATTGTTTTCTACATTATATTTAGATTCCACTCGGCAATAGTATAGTAGTTCCTTCACTTCTCAATGGCTGCACGGATCTTTTCGTGATTTGCTTGGACAGCGGATGCACTGTTGTTGTTCGTATCTCGCTGAGTGGCGCTCCAGCCGAGCCAACAAACGGCGTGAATAACCAGCACAACAACGCCTATGCGAAAAGCGGGTTTCTGCAGTAAACTCTTCGTACTGTGCTTGTTGTTTCCCATCGTACGACACTCTAAACATTGCCATTTTCAGAACTGTGAAAATATCACACATGTTGTAATATGTGGAAGGTGCAGTTGTCGTCGTCAAGAAACGAGAGCGCACCTCATTCGACATGAGAACCCTATACTCTTATCACACCACATGCGTTGGGCTAGAAAGAGAGACTGCGAGCGAAAGCTATATTTTGAGAGAGTAGATCTACAGTTGTGGTCATGCAAAATGTATACTACTGCAGAGGGTATGTTAATTTTGACCAGCAGCATGTAATTGTAGATAGGTTTATAGTAATTATGCAGGTATATATATATCTCAGATTAGCATCAGCTTTATAAAGTAGTCTCTCAATTTTAAAGCATTTTCTATTGAACCTATTACACCAATAAACATCTTATAACAGGCTAAGACCTCAGTAGCCAGATATACCCTTTTTTGTTATTTTATAATTACGATTAAATAGATTAATATATAATATTGAATAAATACAGGATGTGTATCTGTTTATACATATCACAATAACTTGAACTGAAAGATTCAACCTTTTGTGCACTGTAAATCTACCATTTAAACATTTTTCTGTGTTTAAATAATTTCCACCACGCCGGCATGCTGACAGAAGCCACAAAACTTTGCTTCAAACACAAAAGGTAAATCCTCGTATTATGTTTAGCTGAATCTCCTGTGAACTGCGGAGTCTGAGTCTGTGGCTAGGACGAACCGACTCAACCGAGTTCAAGCCAGGTGCTTGAATTAGCATTTTTGTTTAACACCTTCATTTCTACACCATTCCTAGCCAGAGACCATCTACAAATGTATGTACATACATGTGTATATTTAGACCGGTTGTGTCGGCATTAGCTGTTGCGTCTCTCGCAGGGAGCAGAGTACATATGCTAATTATAAAACACAATCTGAAAGGGTATACGATATCCCTAAATCAAGCTTTCTTTCCAATAAAATCTCAAGTGTGAGCAGTGCCGAGGGCAGCCGGGGCCAGCATACATGAATTTCTATCTGAGTGGAACAACTTTTGGAACCCCAATGGAATGCATTTTTATTCCGGCTTACAGTGAGTGCCACTGAATAATGTAGCTAACATATACCGATGCCAGTAAACGAAAATTTAATTTTACGCTGCGACATTTGAAAGTTGGACAACCCTGACGGATTCAGTTTCGGCATGTGGCATTTGGCATATGGCATAGCAAAGCGTTTAGACGTTCTTTTGCTTGGCTCATTAAATAGATGTTCGAAACGTGCTTCCATTTTGAAGCACATTTCGTTAAATGCACGTAAACGACAGACGACAGCCGACAGACGACAGCCTGTCAACTAGCTGAGGACCCACCTCAGCATAAACACACGCACACAACAGGAGCACTGAAGGAAGGGCAGATACTTATGCACTACGTCGCTTTGGTAATTCTCAACGTAAACACTCTGGAAACATGTCGCAAAGACATCAATTATAGCATCGATTCTCTCCATAAAAATATCTTGATACCAACGGCAATGGCAATGGCGATGATGATAATGGAGGCGATAATGAAGATGTTACACTGTTTGCTGACAATGCTCTGCGGTTTGCTTTTTATACCCAGGGCCAAAGGTACAAGGATATTATTGTTTAGTACGATTCCAGCTGTATATATGTATTATATGCACCTTCCTCTTCTGAAGTTCTTTATTTCGCACGTACTACTGGGTATCTTGAAGTCGAGTGCGCTGTAGTACCCTAAACAGTTACTCCTCGTGCGCACAATCAAACTCATTTCTTCATCATGCCATATAACTACCCCTATAGAAACCATATGCGTTGAAATGTTACGACACCACGAAAAGCAAACATGACAGGCATAACATTCTTTTCTATCTTTGCGTGAAAATAAATTCAACAAGGTTAGACATATTTTGTTAGAATTAAATGCGCATTAATGAGGGTATTTCAATTACTTACAGAATCTCCTGTTTATTTAAAGAATATCAAAAATTAATTAGACTGAAAGCAATCCTCGGTATGCAGATAATTTTATACCCTTAGAAGTAGAGCTGGAAGTTAAATCGATTCTCGAATTAAACGAAGGCAGCCTCGCTTGTTTTGCTGGGTTCAGCACAACAAATTACACCAGGCGAACAGAGAAAACAGCAGACTGGCTGCAGTTATTGAACAGACGAAAGAGAGAGGGAGTGAGAGAGGACGAGCGCAGAGAGGGCGCAGGTGACACGTGTCAAACTCGATCAAAGCAAAGACAGTGTGAACTTTACTGATTGGTTGAAAACAAAGAGATCAGAATTGCGCGACTTCTAATCCACTCTCCTTGCGCTCTCTTTGATTTACTTACTCTCAATTATTTTTTGCCTGCTGCTGTTGCTGTTCGCCTGGTGTAAATTGACTTCGCAACGAAAATCTTTGCAAAATCTCAAGCAGCATAGCAAAATATGGTGCATACTTTCGGGCTTCTTATTAATTATTTGCTGCATACATATGTACGATGGGGAATGGAAAAGGAATTCCACTCAAATAGTTGTTCAACAGGCACTTTCTAATGAAACAATGTCGTTAAGCTTTTTGATTAAAATTGTTGCCTTGGCGCACGGTATGCCAAAGCGTTATTGATATGTCTCAGCTGCTAAAAAATAAAAAAAAACTAGAATAGTCCGAGACTTACATAATTCTTCCACCTAATTTCATCATAAATATAGCCCTTCCTGTAAAAAAAATTTAAAAATATCCGCGATGAGGGCACATTTTAACCTTTACCAATTATACCACCACTAGCAGAAAATGAATATAAAGCATAAACTACAATATTTATATTTATATATATATAATATGCATAAATAAGCTAATTTTTATTATAGAATATTCAAGATTTTCTTTCCCTCTCTATCTCTAGTATAGCAAATTTGTATCGATTTATTTAGAAAAAAAAGAATTTTCCCTTGGCAGCGGTGGGATTCGAACCCACGCCTCCGAGGAGACTGGTGCCTTAAACCAGCGCCTTAGACCGCTCGGCCACGCTACCATATGACATACCGGTGTCAAACGAGTTATCTGTGGATGCAGCAAGTAGCGTAATGAATATATGCCCTTGTCTATTCTCGATTCATTTGTATATACTGTTTTCGTATGTGTTCTACAGTAATAATTAAGTTTCCTTGTCGATAGCTGAAAACACAAAGAGCAAAGATTTGGATTTTCAGCTCACACGACGAGAGAACACCTTGTACTTATTACACTTTTCTATTCTCCAAACGGGGCGTGTTGTTGGTCTTATTATTCGGCCTGTGGGAACAATGATGTAACGAGGCGCAGTAATATTTTCATATTCAACTATTTTTATGGCCTCATGAGCAACACGTTGAGTTTATTTTACTTGCCATACTGCGACGCATACAAATTGCTCATTGGGCCTATGTTGGTGAGACCAAATTAATGTCAGGATATACCTTGGTATATCGAATCCTTCTGCTATGGAATGTGTACGTGTTAATACCCTTGCGCAGGGTACATTAACCTTGACTATGTGTTTGTAAATGCAACGCATAAAGGAATTTATCGCCCCATAAAATTACGTAATCAGGGTATTCAACAGACTTGTAGTATCAGTATTCTTTCAGTTTCAAATTTTCCTGATTCAACTTTTGTTAGCATGTTATACAATGAAACTTACAACATCTCTGCCTAACCATTCCTGTCAAGGTGCTATTTTCAAAATTGTGTCCAAGAGCTCTAAGGGTATATTTCCTTCGGCATGGCGAAAGCATTCTGTTTTACAATTTTGGTTTTTATTTTTTTCAAATCAGTCATTGTTTTTGCTTAGATAGATAGAAATGCCTATAATATTCAAATGGAAATGTGAACGCCAGCAAGTTCTCTACACGTGCGACCGCAGCAACAATTTGCGTCGCTTTGTTGTTGTTATTATTTTGTTTTCGGTTGCCTGCTGTGCACCGTTTGTTGTTGCACCCATAAACTGAAGCCGGCGACAAGCAAGTCAAGTCTTCGGGACAGGCTCTCCTTGCAAAGCATCCGCAATGAAATTAGAAAATTGCAATAAAAGTCTTTCCACTGGCGACAAGCGAAACAAAAACAAAGTCTGCGGTTTTTCTGGACGAGTCTCCGTTTGCTGTCTTTGTTTTGCGGCGAGAGATACAGGGGTGTATGCCAGGGAGACGGCAACATTTGTGGTTTCATTAAAATTCCGGCAAGGGCTGCGAAAAGCAGCCGCCTTAGTCCTACGTCATACAAAATATTAGCCGCGATTTTCTGCGAAGGCATTTGTTATTCATGCATATGTACGAGTGTACCTACATATGTAATGGACAGACTACGTATTACTACGTAAATACATAATATTTATGTATGTTTGTATGTTCATATATGTTTACATTTGAAACTAAGCACTTCATAGGCTGTCATATACTATGGAAAACGTTGACTTGAGCCAGCAATAATGTGAATTATATTAAAGTGTGTTTGCACATGGCTGCAGTGTGTTCCTCTATTGGTGTTTGGAATTAAAGACAGGGTGTACTATTGAGAGAGTTTATCAATAGTCTCTTGTACATTTTAAGTAAGGCCTCTAGCGAGCGCACACAACATGGTAGCGTGGCCGAGCGGTCTAAGGCGCTGGTTTAAGGCACCAGTCTCCTCGGAGGCGTGGGTTCGAATCCCACCGCTGCCAAGTGATGTTTTTTTTGTCACAAAGTTAAATACCTTGTTTTTTCAATGTTGTAGTCTCTTTCCCGCACTTTTATACTTCTCCGTCTTTTTAAAAATGTACAATACATATTCAAGGGCAACAAAATAAAAACTTACGAACAAACTGTAAGAGTTCAAAGCTACTTATCTCGAAGTTTTTAAATGGCTTTTTTTATATGTACTATGTGGAAGGGGTTGTTCAAGATGAATAGTTCTCGCAATTACGTGTTTAACTTTTCGGCACTGAATTAAGTGATTTCAGAATGGTTATTGTGAGCAAGGAAATTATAAATTGACATTTTGAAAGTTGATAAACTTTGAAAATATTTGTGCTCTCAAAAGTTCACCGGTTGTATTGAAAATGTATAGATGTAAGTGAATGAACGAGATTTATTTGAATTTTAGCTTGTTTAGTTTTATACTGGGCGATAAAAACCATCTGTGTTGCCGAATAAGCTATTTTTTCTGCTGCCTAGCTAAAAATGGTACTGCCCAAAAATATGCAACAGTGTTGAGCAATAAATAGAGAATTTCTTGGTACGTACAAAGTATGCTGCAGATGTTATACTGAATATATGTCAACAGCGCTTCTACAGTGAAATGTTAAAGTTAACAGAGGCATGTTAAACTTATTTTCAGTAGCATGTACACGATCCTGAGGGGGACACCCCTCTCCGACCCATCAGCTTCCATTTTTGACTTTAAAAACCGCCAGATCGGTCTGCGGGCCCCACGGTGCGAACTTTGCCCTTCACTCACGGCGCGCTGTTTTGCGTGCACCGCACGTAGCATCATTTTTTACATTTAATTGTAGTTGCGTCCTGGACGTTACCTGTACTCGGATCGGATCCCCAACTCGCTTGACTGTTGGCCAAGAAGATGAGGGCCAGTTGGTTTTCAACGATTGCTTGACAGGTTCTGCTGGCTGGAGAAACTTGATGCAACCTATTTTTGTTGTTACTCCTCGGACATGTGCAGCGACCCAATCTGCGGGGTTGCTGATTCCCCCTGTCCGTAATCCTCCCCTGAGCGGACGTGCGTTGTCAAAACTGTCGCTTGTCTCCTCCTTCTCCATTTGCAGAAAGACAAAGTCAAGCTGTTTGGCAATTTATGAAAAAATATTTTGACGTGACATAAAATAGCCAAGGACTTTCGGCATTAAGAGTCCTGGACACCGCCTGCAGCCAGCCTAGAGAGACACTGACACTGACTGCAGGACAATAATTGCGTCGAAATTAATTTTCAAGGATAACAAACCGTCGGTCGTAGTGTCGCAGTCCCTTGCGCACTGTCTGTCTGGCTCTGGCGCCTTGGCCAATTCAATTATGTGAGCTAAGAAATTAAAAACGGCTTAGAGCAAGTTCATGCAGACTTAAGCGCGTTAATTAAAAGCCAGTTGATATGTTCCCGGGCACCCATCCGTTACCCTCTAAGCCACACAGTACCCTCCCAGTACCAGGTGCAATTGTATAAAGGCTTAATGCGAGGGTGGGGGCAAAGGCGAAGGCTAAGGCAAAGGCAAAGGCAAAGGCATTCAACCCCTGAGCAAGAAGGGTCTTAAGCTGCCACGTTGGAAGAGGCAGACTGCGAAGGCGACCAATAAGATTGCCCGCTAAAATCACGAACTGTAAATCTCCAGAGAACAATTTGAAAAATAGAAAAAACCAGAGATGCTCCCGCGTGATCCTACACATTAAAATATGATGAGCTCCGAGTAATGGAAATGCAGACCAAAGTTCATAAAAAATGTTGTAAAGAATAATATAAAAGGCGAAGCCGTCGTGGGTCAGGTGTGTGCCAGAAAAGGGCGGGCCCCAGCAGCAGCAACATAGCAGCAGCAGCACTCCAAAAAATAATCAACATAAAAAGAAAATAATTTGTAAGTTATCAGGGACTGCAAGACTTCTCTGCACTGTGGGGCAAAAAGTATAAATCGGAATCATACATGCAGCATAAACTTACTGAATGTAAGCAACAAAAGTATAGAGACAATTGGTATTAGAGAATTGTAAAATATAGTAGGGAAATTATTTATTTATTAGTTATAGTCTACATCTTCATTTTAAAATTTACACAACCTTAGTAAATCATTGTACAACATTTCTATAGAGTTATTCGATAATTCAATAAACCGAGCTTATAAAAGTATATCTACTATTGTGTCACATATTAAATTGCATAATAACAGATAAGACTCTTCTTTATTTAATTTAGTTACCACTGTGCGCTTCATTTTAGTGCCCCACCAGCAACAGGGTTTGCCACTGCTCGCCCAGTTGAAGCTGGAATGTAATTGGAGTTTGGTTCGCTCAAACAGAATGCAAATTAAATTTGGTTTTAATCAAGCACACGCTACAAATTACTGCAACAACAACAAGAGCAACAGCAACAGCAGAATCGACAAATGAAATGGAAACACAAACAAACAAACAAGAAAACAAGAAAAGTAATGTTTCCAAGGGAGTCGCAGCAAGGTCAGTTGTGTCTTTTTTTCTCAACTCATCTTATCTCATCCGTCCAGTAAGAGTAAATCAATTAAAGGGAAAACAAAACAAACACAATGCTTGAGCCGCAAGCAAATGCTTGACCTCCTAGCCCCCAATTAATCGACTCTTGTCCACGCAAATGATGCACGACATCGACAAACACTCAATGACACAAAATATTAATCTATGCGCTATGTCTGCAGCCGTAAACCGGTCTGAGTAACCTCTGCATCGCTGGACCACTTAATCATAGAGTCTTCCACTATGACACGGTTTGAGCAAACATGAGGACCTGCCCGCGGCGTATGTGTGAACCGGGTCGGATCAAGTTCAAAGTCAACTGACGGCTTCCGTCGCAACTTGGAAATAAAAAGAGTTGATGTCGCTGGAGACTGCAGCACAACTCGTCTGTTGGTCAACCAGTCATCATGGTAAGTAGGTGCAGAGCACCTCATGCCTTCAACCTGCTAGGAATTCAACTTACCCAATCTTCAAATTCAATAGAAATTCCTAATCTTTGCCGTTGCCTTTGTGGCCTGCGCCCTGGCCGATGTTTCTGAACTCTCGGAGCCTGGCTATGACTACCCTCAGCCGGCACTACCAGCACCAGCTCCCGTTGAGACATACATTCCCCCCCGCACCACCAGCACCACCAGCACCAAGGAATGAGTACATTCCCCCTGCACCGGTTCCTGCCCCAGTCGAGACATACATTCCTCCTGCACCAGTTCCCGAGGCGATCGAGGAGATCGAGCAGCCTGCCCAGGACGGTTACCGCTACAAGACTGTGCGTCGTCGTGTCTTCCGTCACCGCAACTAAGACGTATAATGCCTTGATTGGAAGTCTTCCTTGTTATTGTTATCTGTTGATCCGAACGAATATACATAGAAAGAAAGAAGTGCAAAGAGTAAATACTAGGTCTTTAGTTTCCTTTGACACACATCAAAGGATCTCGAACAGGATGATATTATTAAAGTACAAAGAGAGACCTTAATGTATTGAATATGAAAATATTGCAATAATAATATGATAATATTCTCAAACATTTTATATACCTTTCTGAAACTCAAACAAATCCTGTACCTACTCTAAAAGTTGTGCAATTTCGCTTCGTCAACTATTCAATTTAATCTTGATGGCGTTGCTGTTCTGTTCACGTTGTTCTCTCGCTGAGTGGTTGGCATCGATAAGTCGCCACAACCTCCTGCGGGTTTTCGCGACGCCTTTTCGCATTCATTCCCGTCCATTCGTGACATATTTCGCATTTGACTGTGCGTCATGCGAGGAAATTTATAGACTTTATCCATTATGAAAACAATTACGAGTGCAAAAAGAATTGCGAGTGACCAATGGCCGGCAGTGGTCCCTGGTAAGAGCATATGTTGCAACTGCGACGGGGGATGTGGGATCCGTCTTCGCCTGGTGTGCCCTTCTCCATCGACCACCACTTGCCGACTAGGTTCACTGTCCTTGTTGGCACGTAAGAGTGTATATATATAGTATTTTCTTATTATTTTGCCGCAGAATATACAACTTTCGCCAGTACTGGGGAGCAGGAGCTGTAGCTGAAGCTGAAGCTGCCCAGAACCAAGACTGAATCGAGAACAAGGTCCAAATCCAATTACTTTCAAAATAATAAACTTATGTACATACCAAAAGGCAGAGGCAAATGCCAATGCCCAGTGTGGCAGCGGGCAGGAACACTCCTTCACACAGAGTCGCAGTCTACACTCACTCACTCACACTCACACATCCACATTTGTTTTATCAACTGTTGATAGACTCCGTGGGGAATATTCGTATGTCAAACTATGGCGACAAAGGCGGTTGCGGTCTACAGCCAGCTTGAGGGCATCACAGACCTTGGCGTATTTTATTTCCATGCTGCTTTCTTGGCCAACGTTGTTAAGACGTGCGAAAAGTGTAAGGACACTCTGGATTCTCTTTTTTAGTAGACCTAAGCACTTCCGAGTTCAGCATTATCAGTTGTTTGTTCTTTCAGATCTGTTGGCTTTCGCAAAGGTAAAAGGATTAGAGAGGTATAAGAATGCAGAGCTGAATGCCTTCAAATACTGTACATTGTGTGCAGGGTATTAAGCAGTCGAGTATACTCTTCTTTCTCCCTTCCCTTGTTATCTCCACAGACTGTTCTACAGGTCGTCTGTCTGTCGCCTTCATTGCTTGCTTGCTGCGCATTATCGCTAGCGAAACAAAAAAAAAAGGAAAAGAAAGGAAAAAAATGAAATTTTGCCACTTGCATGTCATCAGCATAAACTGCGTGCAAAATATGTGGCGTCTATTGACGACGTCGAGCGTCCAGGACATTCTGCTGCAGGGCAACTAGGACGTTCAGCACAGTGTCGCCATCCTTGCCGGCGGCGACATTCAAGGAAATTCGTTTTAGAGCTAAGTCAACAGCAATTGGCCAAATGACATGTTGCCTCTTGCCACACAAGAGCAACAGAGAAGGAAAGAGAGGAGAGGAGAGAGGAGTGGAGGGCAGAGTCAGTTTATTGAATTCGCATATTTTCTCGTTTTGCATTATGTCAAAAAATTTTTTCTCCTTTGTTTCCAGCGAATTTGTCGCTTGCTGTTGGATTTTGTAATCAAGGATTTGTTTGTTTTTACTTCGGTTCCTTGTTTTGGCCCTTTCCCTGTTTTTGTAATGTAACTGAAACATGGGTGTGGTGACTCCCTGAATTGACCTTTTTATTGCTCGACATGCCGGCAACATGCGCTTGACCTTGAGCGGTTTGTTTAGGGCTTGTAAGGGTAAGGATATTGGATAGCCAAGCCAGAGGGAGGTGTCTGTGCGGTTTGTCTTTGTGTTGTGCCCCCTTAAGTGGAAGTAATGCAAAGGGATGACCTGTTGGATTGCTCAATATGCTTCGAATCGATGTGTGGCTGGCTGCCTGACATCCCACATCGCACATTTATCCCCCAAGCAAATCGTATTTTGGGCTGATAGTTATTGGTCTGGCTGCTCTGAATATGTGTGGATACATAAGTATTTCTCAACTGTTTACAATAGAAGAACTGAAAAAAGAACAACACGTATTTCAAATTTCAAATCATACTCTATATTTCATTAAAAAGAAAACATTAACATTGAGCTCCTTCGTCTTTGAGGAATAACACATTAGTCAACAAGGCAGTAGAACCCTAGTTGCGCAGTCGAAGCACTCGACGACGGACAGTCTTGTAGCGGTATCCATCCTGGGCTGGCTGCTCGATCTCCTCAATCGGTTCCTGAGGTGCGGGCGGAATGTAGGTGTTCTTCGGTGCTGGTGGAGGAGGGATGTAAGCCTGGGCTGGCGCAGCGGGGGGGAGGAATGTAGGTGTTCTTTGGTGCTGGTGGAGGAGGAATGTAGGCCTTGGCTGGCGCAGCGGGGGGGAGGAATGTAGGTGTTCTTTGGTGCCGGCGGTGGTGGTGGAGGAGGTGGGGGAATGTAGGTGTTCTTTGGTGCCGGCGGTGGTGGAGGAGGTGGAGGAATGTAAGCGTTAGCTGGGGCAGCTGGCTGAGGGTAATCGTAGCCTTGATCGCCTAGTTGCGATACATCCGCAACGGTGCAGGCCAAGAAGGCGAGGGTAATAACAAGAACTTTCTGTGGATGAGGACAGATAATAAGATTAACAACAGCAAATATAATTAATCCTTTGTAGACCGCGTAGTGTGCCTTACCATCTTGGCCGCTGATGTCGTTTCTTAGATCACAAGTCGCTGTGTTGTGTTGCTGAACTCTCAACTCACAGTGCTTTTTATTGCGTCTGGGTCAGCAGCTGATGGAGCGGCATATTAATTGCGTGCTGCTACGCAATTTATGGTTAGGGGGCCCAACTGCCACGTGCTGAGATTGAGCCACATCAGGAGTCGGTGTCGGCGTCGGCGTCAGAAGAGAGGCAATCAATGCCAAGTTGTCACGCCAATGCCAATGCCAAGTAGCATGGCTCTTGGGGTTAGCTATTGAAACAGATAACAGATTTGTATAGAAAAAAACTGTTGACCATTACCAAATGAATTGCTTGATGAATGTTTCTCCGCTTTTGTTTCGTTGTTTTTGAAAGAATTAATGAACTAATGATGGTTCGTAGGTCACTCATTCGATTAACGGTCTTCTCTCGTGTTTGCATACCCGACCACCATTGAAAATGATCAAACAGGGTATATTTACTTTATTAAGAAGTATGCTGCAGATAGA
Source organism: Zaprionus nigranus (assembly GCA_018903425.1). Classification (NCBI taxonomy): domain Eukaryota; kingdom Metazoa; phylum Arthropoda; class Insecta; order Diptera; family Drosophilidae; genus Zaprionus; species Zaprionus nigranus. The sequence goes on along the minus strand of JAEIGD010000011.1, from coordinate 1,972,789 downwards.
AGGAGGTTTAACAGAACCCACATGGCTTAGACAACAAATACCGAATCGGTTTAACCATGTCTTCCTACCCATCTGCCTAATCATAGTGAACTCATTTAGACACCAGTTGTGGAATGAATAACTCATTTGATTTATATTTATAATTTTATTTTATTGTGACTCGTATACTACTTAGTAGTTTCAGATATCGACGTATTGATACAGACTGAGGAACATGGCTAAATCGCCACGACCCTCACCAAGAATACACATATCTATATAGTTTATGGTATTAACCACGCTTCCTTAATTTTGTACATAAGATTGCAACAACTTCTCAAGTCCATATATATTCCTGAACACGGTCAGGCGAGTGTTGAATGATTTTCCATGTTGTGTTTCTTGTTTTGCGAGCAAACCATCGATTGTATAATCTCTGTTACTTCGGGTTGATTTATGTTCAAAACAAAAATTGATCTGCGTGGGGTCAGTAACTTTTGTTACTGCCAAGAAAACACGTTTGTAGAATAAATTGAAGTCTTGGTCTTTTAAGTTGTGGCGCAATTTGCATGGAGCGAGTCTGACATGAGCTAGCGACATATTTCAGATGAGTGCTTAAGATTATGCGGAAATAAATTCTACGACAATATAATATCGTTGGACTTGTTGTGAATGTCCCGTGTTCAGTAATCCCCCTTCTTCAAGAAAGCCAATCTGTTTCACAAACTTAATAACTTTTTATTGAGTCATCTTCTTTTTATCAAAAGGAACTTCGGGTTGAGAACTCCTTACAGACGACGACGGATCACACGACGCACGGTCTTGTAGCGGTAACCGTCGGCAGACACAGGCTCAATTTCCTCCAGGACGGGCTGGGGTGCCAGGACTGGAGCTGGGGCAGGGACCTCAATGTTGACTGGGGCTGGAGCGGGAGCTGCAGGTGGGATGTACTGGTTGACGGGAGCAATGGGAGCGGGAGCGGACACACGGACTGGAGCGGGAGCTGGAGCGGGAACCTCAATCTGGACGGGTGCTGGTGCGGGAGCAGCAGGTGGGATGTATTGGTTGACTGGAGCTGGGGCAGGAGCCTCAATGTGGACTGGGGCTGGGGCTGGCAGCTCAACTGGGGCAGGAGCTGGGGCAGGAATATGAACTGGTGCTGGGGGAATGTACGTGTTCACTGGCGCTGGTGCGGGAATATTCTTCACCGGCAGGGGTGCTGCCACAGGGGCGTAGTTGTAGCCCGACAGGTGGGACACATCGGCGTGGGCGACGGCCAAGAGGGCGACGGCGACAACAAGGAATTTCTGCAATTGAAGCAAAGCAAAGGATTAGCTAAGGATTCCAGTCGATGATCGGAGAAGGACTAAGCCAGTTTTAGCCTTTGCGTAACTAACCATTTTGAAGATGTTACTTTGACTGTTTCAGCTGCGAGTATGGGTTGGTCTGGCTATCAGGGGGATATTTATACCAAGCCCAGCCTTGCGCTGAAACTGAAGACGTCGCAGACAGATGAAGAATTGACTACATTATAGGCTCTTAATATGCCAGAAACCAGAATTAAATTTGCTGCTGCTGTTTAAATTAGTGTAGGGTATCGAGTGGGCTCTTGCGCTGTCATAGTAACTAAGAAATTCAGATAATAAACCCAAGTTGGTGTGAGCTGAGTGAGAATTGTTCAGTTTTAAAAGAGCTAGTCGTGCATTACTCGGTGCTGTAATTAAGAAGTACACGTAGCATGTCTGCAGTTCGGACATGCTGAACATCTGTGCAGCATTGTTGGGAACTACTCGAGTTCAACTGTCATTTGCATACAACATAAATGGTTAATCTACATCTAAGTTAACTACCAACTGAGTGGACAATGGTAGCCGGCGTCGCGGCATCGCGTTGATGACCAACTTGAAAAGTTGCTGAGATTAGTTTGTTTAATTAGCTCTGATAACACACAGGTCGACACCGAAGCTTTTGTCTCCACTACACACTAGCCGACTTTTTGTCTTGTCCAACTAAACGTGTCCATTGGACCATTGTTTGCTATTGTGATTGTTGTCGAATTCGATTGTTATTGCTGATGTGTTGTTGTTTTGTTGCAATAGATACGTCTTCAGATATGGTCTCGCATGCACAAACAAATGCATAACCAAATGACTGTCTGTATGCTTCAAAGGTTGGCGCCAGTGTGACCGACGCCGTTTTGGCTTCCTGTCACTGAGAAAAACAAATTAGCAGGTATGCGTAGATCTGTGTAGGAGGGGGCAGGCAGTGTGCAGGGCGTACTTGGGCCACAGTTTTAATTCCACTAATTGCTCCAAATGCATTTGAGAGACCTTCGAAATTTTTACGATTTGACCTTTTTTGTTTTGTTTATGGCGAATCAAATATTACAAAATATCACAGTAGTTTTTATTTTGAAAATTCATTTTCATTTTCAATTTAATGTGGAAAGGGAGTCATACATTTTTATGATTAATAATTAAAGAGGTAAACTATTAAGAATAAATGAATATGAAGAGAAAGAACATGTAGTGGATAAGAACAATATATGTATATAAATTAAAAAAAAAAAAATTATTTGATTTTTATTAAGTGAATATATATAAATAATAATAATAATTAAGAATATTGTAGTGCAAAATAAAGTAGCAGGCAGAATGTGGAGTGACAGACCCCGTTAAGTATAAACTTATTAACATACTTACCATATAAACATACAAACATAATATAGGCATGGTATATACAGTTTTACATACATATATTCCCAGCCAGCATCAATAGTTGAGTCAATTTATCTATGTCCGCCTGCCTGTCTGTATGAGCACATTAATCTCAGCTAATAGAAAAGCTAGAGATACCATATTTTGCATAGATGTGTCTGTATGCCATACGCAGTTTAATTTTATTTCAAAGGTGGAGACCGATTTATTGTATAGCTGCTGCTATTTGACCATTGTAGGCTTTTGTTTGAGAAACCGGTATTGTTTTCAAGACACGCATCCGTAATTTAGCCATTCTAGTGTTTTTTTTGGGTCTTACTTCCTCTTTAATTAAATTTCAAGAAGAAGTGTTATATGTATGTACTGTCGACATTGGTGCTTGGTTTCGTGGCACATCGTATTAAATTTGCATAGCTGTGACATAAATACGTGTAATATGTAGTAAGAGACCCCATTGAATAAACGCTTAAAAACGCATTCGCCTCGATACAATTTGAACTGCCTGCAAAGCTCTTCAACCATCGATTGCACTTTTTTCTGCCAGATCATAAATCCGCCCTGGCGGACGGACGAGCTTTGCTTTTCGTACTTCGATATACTCGTATGTATGAATGTATCGCGAGATAAATCAAGCTGCGACAAATTAATGCTGCAAATGAAGTGCAACTGCCACTCACTGCGGCACAGAAAGCACTGGCACTGGCTCTTGCTCCTGGCTGCTGGCTCTGTGGAAGGTGGGAAGGTGTTGTTAGGTAGGTGCTGGTGTGAACGGGGGCCCGAAATGGCGTGGATTGATCCGTCCCAATATGCAGTAACAGTAAAAACAAATGAAGCCAGTCAACGTTGCATATTTTACCGGTCGTGGTGTGGCGCCTGCCACAGCTGATATAATTACGCAGATACTGTCAATTTCCCCTCCGTCTGTCTGTGTGTGTACAGTTGTATGAGTATATATGTGTGTGTGTGATTGTGCGGTTATGTGAGTGTTCTCAATTACGCCATGTGTCGTGCCTGCCGTAGGCCTTAACACCAGTTTTACCATGCGTCGTTTTCACCTGTTTTTTGCGTTTGCTTTAATTTTCTCTTCTTTGCATTTTCATGGCCAACCCCCCCGACGCCCATTTGTCCCGCAATTATGTTGTAATCCGCGGCTCCTAAAGCATTCTTATCGCACTGCACAACTGGACAGCGCTCGCTGGAGCGAAAGTGACGGGCTTGCTACCTACCTCGCCCGCCCGTCCATAATGCGTGTTAATCAGCATCATTAACTGCTAATTAAGTGCGTTTGCAGATGCTGTCAACTGTCAATTATTTTCAGCTACCATCGCGGTGCCGTACCACCCAACAGGAGCGCTAAGCCTGCATTTTATTTGTTCAAACCTTATCCGAGATGTAATGAGCCAGAAAATTGCACACTGCAATATTCGAATTGAGGCTTCACTGGGTTCTGATTAGTTGCTATGCGTGCTTTTTTTTTTTTTTGTCTGTGTTGCAAGACACAACAATTAGGGTTTTTTTTAGGTTTACTGAAATACATTTTAATATGCTCCTTTTTGAGGTATCATACTGTAAGCTTCAAAATGTAGTAACTGTAGTATAATATGATATATTGTATAATGTAAGTATACATTTGTGTCGGGGGTAAGGAGAGCACATATGTAAGCTAGTGTCATAGTGTACTAATCCCTAATTGTTGGGATAAGGAATGCATTATCTATTATCCTACACCACATCAAAGGTACCGTTTCTTGCTTATTATTATTATTTTAAAAATAAACTTGACATATGTATGTATATATGTATGTATGTAAGGTATTCAGTAACCTTTTTGCCAAATTTGGTATCTCTAGTTCAAATAGTCGCTTAGGTTAGCATGTTCACACAGGCTATTGATGCTGACTAAGATGTATAATATAATTTGTATAGCTTCTCTCTGTTAAATGCATTAATCTAGTGCTACGTATGTTGTCGAAATATTTGCGAAATACATATCTGGTTTCCCACTGCCCAAAACCATTGTAATTTTTTGGCTTCATATTTGGGCTGTCAATATTTGACCAAAATGCAATTTATCTAAATTGAGCTTAGGCAAATAGGAAAAGTTCACGAACAGAATTAGGCGATGTGGCACAGAGAAAAAAATAAATGAAGGTACTTTCTGCATGCCGACGGCTAAATACTCTTTACTGAAGTCTTGACTGAGTCTACCTAAGCTAATCCTACATGTACGTATAAAAATATGAACTTGAATTGTACAAATTGAGAACATATTTGAAAAGTATTGCATAAAAGTTACTGTAAAACTGTTAGACTTCAAATAAAATGTCTAAGTTCGGCAATTAATAAACAAACAGACTGTCTGCCTAGTTCAATGCGTCAGCATTCACACTGCACAAGAATATATATCTTTCAAAGTGTGGAATATATATTTTATCAAAACGAATGTACTCTCTGCAAGTGTATTATTATTATTTGTAATTACGTAATTAATTTGGTAGCGATTTTAATTAGTTTGCGCAATGTGTGTGTGGTTCCTGCGGTGTCTCTTTAAAGCTTAAATTTAACACCCAACTCCGAACAACCCTGCCAGACCTTGCCACCGGCCAACCTGGCAATTCCATCCTGTCAGTTGGAGAGCAAGGAACTGTTGGATACAACATTGCAGGGCACCGGCGTTGCAGACATTTCCCTAATCAAATCGTAAAGACATTGTCGATGTCATTGCATTTTCTTGTTAATTTTCATTTCGACTACAGACCGTCGATATCCTGCATTTGTCTGCCAGCATTTCCTAGATACCGTTGCTTCAATCGCAGCCACAAGTGGTCAGCGATTTGATGAGGCCAATACCGCCTCGGTCTGTCGTCTGTGCCCGTGAAGTCGCAGTCGAAACTTTGAATTTAACGAGAAAAATTTCCGCATCATCAATGTTTCTTCTACCCCATGAATTTTGTGATATATTTTAGTGCGTGCTGAATGCGACTTGTTAGGCAGCGTCTTCACGAGGTAGCAAAACAGTTTATAGCCTAAATTGCTTAGCGTTCGTTTCTTGGCTTCTCTTTCAAACAAAAGGAACTTTTAGTTGAATTGTAAAAAATATAGATAGTACTTTTGATTCAGGTTCCTTCTCTATCTAAATACTATCCGTTTATCACGTTTCAGAAGGATCAAAAAACCAACCCGCACAAAACAACTTTTGAATATTGTCTACAAAATATATAGAATCTTGATCTGGTCATGCGATATGGGTTTTTATACATTCTGATTCTGATATGGTCATGCGATACATGTTTCTGCATGTTTTTTGTACCTTTCAAATCTAAAACAAAAGTAAAAACTTCCGTAGCTCGTCGGAGCTTCGAGTTAACCTCAAAAAAGTTAAGAAAAAATGCAAGAAATAAGTCGGAACGAAGATTGAAGGAAGATATTATAAAGCTACCATAAAAACTATAGGATGATCTTTGTTTTTGTTACAGAATTGTAACTTTTCTTTATGTTTTAAATTTATTTATTTCATGTATTTTGATTAGCTTATTATTGGTTTTCTAGTAGCGGTTGCGACGGTAGACGCGACGACGCACAGTCTTGTAACGGTAGCCATCAGCTGAGGGCTGCTCGATCTCCTCAATAGCCTGCTGTGGTTGGTAAACAGGAGCGGGAGCCGAGTGGATGACGGGAGCGGGAGCAGGGATCGACACTGGTGCTGGAGCCGAGTGGAAGACAGGAGCGGGAGCTGGAATCGACACTGGTGCTGGAGCTGGGTGGTAAACTGGAGCTGGAGCAGGGATCGACACAGGTGCGGGGGGAATGTAGCTGCTCACTGGAGCTGGGGCGGGGGCCTCAATGTGAACTGGAGCGGGTGCTGGAGCTGGGTGGAAAACGGGAGCTGGAGCAGGGATCGAAATGGGAGCTGGAGCTGGGTGGTAAACTGGAGCTGGAGCAGGGATCGACACGGGTGCTGGAGCTGGGTGGTAAACCGGAGCTGGAGCAGGGATCGACACGGGTGCTGGAGGAATGTAGGTGTTCACTGGAGCGGGTGCCTCGATGCGAATTGGAGCGGGTGCTGGTGCAGGGTGGTAAACTGGAGCTGGGGCGGGGGCCTCAATGTGCACTGGAGCGGGTGCTGGGTGGTAAACTGGAGCTGGGGCAGGGATCGACACGGGTGCTGGTGCTGGGTGGTAAACTGGAGCTGGGGCAGGGATCGACACGGGTGCGGGGGGAATGTAGGTGCTCACTGGAGCTGGAGCGGGTGCCTCGTAGTGCACGGGAGCTGGAGCGGTGCCTCGTAGTGCACAGGAGCTGGTGCAGGCCTGTGTGTACAGGAGCGGGAGCGGGGGCCTCGTAGTGCACGGGGGCTGGAGCAGGTGCCTCGAAGTGCACTGGAGCTGGAGCGGGTGCCTCGTAATGCACAGGGGCGGGTGCGGGTGCCTCGTAGTGAACGGGAGCTGGCGCTGGCTGGTAGACTGGAGCGGGTGCTGGATGGTAGACTGGAGCGGGTGCTTGGTAGTTGTAGCCCGACAGGTGGGAAACATCGGCACTAGCAACAGCCAGCAAGGCAACGGTAACGATCAGGAATCTCTGCAATGATAACACAAGAGTTGGCACAAGTCCACGAGCAGTCTTCACATTAAAACGTACCATTTTGATTGGGTTTAATAGCTCTTACTCCACAAGCTCACTTCTCACTTCTGTTCAGTAGGGGTTGGGCTCTTACTATTTATACGGAATCGATCTATGCGATCTGCTGTGCGAATGCGTAAGACCCGAAACCTGCCGAGACTCTCGATTGAACTGTGCATTTAAATATTTAAATCAATGCCGTTGTAGTTTGTCTCGAGGGTTGCAAGACGAGTTCTGCTCTTCCGGCCGTCGGTCCATTGGCTTGGACTACATTATTAATTAGTCAGGCTTGTTGTAGACTATAAGCTTTGGGCCCTAGAAGTTACTCTGCGATCACCTTATGAACGCCAAGCGATTAAAATCTTTATATCACAATCAAAGATCTGTAAAGTTTTAAGCTTGAAGGGGAATTACACTCCTCTTTGATGTTGGTGAAGAGGGTATATCAGGTTGGTTAGGATAGCATCAAATTCCAAATATATTGGTTACGTCTCAAGTCAAGTGTCACGCCCAATTTCCGCAAATCGTAAACCAGTAAAACTTGATTAAAAATTGATTCTTTGCAGAGGGTATTTTGTTTTACATAAAATTGATCGATGGTTTATAATTATAATAATATTTTATTAAAATGAGATATTATGCAAATAACGAGAGACTTAAGAAAACCGGATTTTAAAACTTATCAATATATTTAAGAGGGTGTTCGCCTTTAAAGTTCATAGCCATCCCTGCCCAAAATAGCGTGGGAGACACTGTACGTGCTTTGTACGTTGATTAATTATGATCTTCAACTTGAACTCAACAAGTCAGATAATTGACCTAAATGCAGCTCGGTTATCAAGAAAATCGTACAACAACAAAGTGATCAGGTTTATTGAAATCATGAGCATAGGCAACTTACTAATTAACCAAGCAGTCCATATTTAAATTGCAAAGTTAAGGCCAAAGCATAGCGAGTATAATATGAACCCAGTATAATCAGATGAAACAAGCGGAGCTATAACTGGTTAAAACAAAGTAACGCATTGTTTTATAGTTTCATTAGGTATGCCAATGCAGTAAAATTATGAAAATGAAATGTGGGACACTCATGATTAGGAGTAACTGATCACAGATCACTACGCCACAACGGAAGCTAATAAGCATGGCCGCCAAATATGCTAGCAACTCATAATGCTTCATATAACATTTACATACTGGCGATCTTCACGAATGAGAGATATGCGAGCTGAGCTCCGTCTTCTTTTGGTTTACCTACGGATACGAACTAACAAGTTTTAGATTCGTTTGGGCCATGAACTTGTTTGACAACTTGGCTTGGGCTCTCTTCTCTCTTCTACCACTCAATATTATGACATGAGTGAATAAATAATAGAATACAGGCAGTAATGATTGTGATATAATGCGCCACAAACTTAATTTGTAGTTGCAATTAAACTCATTCCAACAAGAAAAAACAAAAGTAATTAAGTTATTATCATCAATTATGGACATGTCGTTTGTTTGGATTTTATATGTATGAACATAGCTATAGGGTAATCCAAGAGACAGACAGAGTGAGATTTTGAGTATAGGTTACACTAACTCATTGCTTGCAAACTATATAATTCCTTAAGAATCCGCTTTATAATGTGCTAAATTTATAAATTCATGAGAGCTGTAGGCGTAGCATCTATAATTTAAAATAAACTTTAACTGTGTATGGTATATAGGAACCTTCATGCCAAATTTAGTGTTTCTGGCTTTACTGTTTGCCAAGATCAGCGCGTTCATACGGACAGACGGACGGCCAAAATCGACCCGTCTACTAATTCTGTCTACGAATAATATTATTTATAAAGAACGAGTTCTTTGTAGCGGTAAAAAAAGTGAGACAAACAAATTAGAATAACTTGTATGTAATTTGCATACAAACAATGACCCTGTAAAATGTATATATCATAATTTATTCATAAGCACTTCCCAAAACTGGAATATAATATGCAGTGCATGCCGTGTGCCGTAGGTGGAGTTTCTGCAGACTTTCGACAGCCAACCAGATGAGCGCAATTATCTTAATGAATAACACGCATGCACAGTAAACTGTGCACTTGAGAGCCCAACACTGGGCTGAGCCCACTGGGAGGCGTGTGCAAAGATAGTTATGCACAACTACTACTACATACGATATGTGTACTATATATGATAGTAGATACACATGATGGGTACTGTTGCAAGTTTTTGGTAGTCCCAAAATGGAGAAACAAGTTAACCGTTGGCAAGAGGAGAAAGCTTCAGTCTCGAGCCTGGTTCCAAGGAAGTTTCAACTGCAAGTTGCGAGTTGCCAACTGTGAGTTTCAAGGTGAGTGCACAAAGGCGAATGGAAATGAAATCACGTACCAGGGGCGTTGTCATTTACAATGAGTTTGCCGCAGCGTCCCAGTCGCAGCGTCCCGCGCAGTTGCAGTTCCTGTTGTACTTTTCAGCAGACTCTTCTCGGCAGCTGCCATTTTGTTCTGTCGCTGTCGCTGTCGCAGTCAACATCGTTGTTGTTGTTGTTGTCGTTGTGTGTACGTCTAATGTCCAATTTCAATTTGGCCTGCAATGCGGGAGGGCAGGGAGGGGGGTGGGAGGGTGCCATCCCAAATGGCAAACAATGCAAAGCCGTTTTCTCCTTGCTGGCTCACTTTGAGTCACATGTGCGAAGTTCACTTCCCCCGTCTAGTATTTCACTTAAGTGTGGACACTCTCCCACAAACACACACACACAGACACGCACGCAAGTGCGACATATCAAGGTAGTGCGACCCTAATAAGTTTATTTACTTTCAGCACGAAATAATAAACTTTACTAGCGAAAACGTGCGCTCCGCTCTACGTTCTGCTCTTTCGTTTGTTTCTATTTTATTTCCCGCTGCCTTTTTTTTAGCTACCTCTCAAATGACTCCATCCATCCATCCATCCATCCGTACATCTGTTACAATTTCAATGTTC